>CM061752.1:139769420-140401803 GCA_030979885.1 Lolium multiflorum
CGTCGATGCTAAAGCAAGTTCCCCCAAGATTAAGCAAGAACTTGCAGGCAAGCAATAGAAAAGCGAGAGTAGAAGAGTTTAGATCATGCACTGCGCCGTGAAGCAGATCCGGTTCATGCACGGCGGTGTCGGTGGCAAGATCCGATGCGGTGGACGACGGATCCGGCGAAGCGGCTCCGCGGGGTGGACGATACCGCAGCTGAAGCGACTACGGTAGACTGCTGGATGAGTATATGGTTTCGGGGTTCGGCGGGGATGATCCGGTCCGGTTGATGGCGGCGTCGATGAAGCGGCTCCGGCGGGCAGCCGGATGACGAGGATCGCGAGGCCTCGGGTAGGCCGGGGAAGTCCGGCGGGGATGTTTCGGTGCGGTGGTCGTGGAGGTGGGAGAGAGGGACTTGGGAAGTTCCGGTGGGTGGTCTGAGGGAAATGAATTTTTTTTGGGAGGGTTTCCGGGCTAGGGAGGTGGTGATCCAAAAAATGACGGGCAGACCCCCCACCAACCGACTTTGCTGTCATCTCCACAGGGGTAGAATGGGAATTTGGAAGCGTGTGAAATTTTTGTATTTTGTGGGCGGGAAGTTTTGCCGCTATGAGATTTTGAATTTGGCCACCGTCCAAGTATAATGATAAAAAATTGTGAGACCGTACTAGTACCTCTGTTCAAGGCCGAGTGCAAAATCAAATCATCATCACGTTGAAAATTTGTTACCAACTTACCATGATCATGATCTACCTCTGAAAATGGGCGCATCCACTAAAACTTGCAAAGTATAATGATACAAATTTGTGAGACCGTACTAGTACTTATGTTCAAGGTCGAGTGCAACATCAAATCATCATTATATTGAAAATTGTGTTACCATGATCATGATATTTCTCTGAATTTGGCGCATCCGCTAAATCTCGCAAAGGATAATGATAAAAAAAGGTGAGATTGTACTAGTTCTTATGTTCAAGGCCGAGTACAAGATCAAATCATCATCACGTTGAAATTTGTTACAATGATCATGACATATCTCTAAAATTGGTGCATCCGCTAAATCTTGCACGTGGCGCATCTCGGTGCGGAGCAACAAGTCGGTGCTATCAAGGTTGAGGCGTCGGTAGCGTCATCGGGCTCTCATCTCTTGATAGATCTTCTACATGGCGCGGCGCACCACCCGCCGATAAGCAGTCACATGTGAGACCGAGGTGGAGACGTCCCCGGCATCCTCGAGGCGCGGCCGCCCTTCTACGAGCCAGCGTCGACTCAAGGTATGAATCCATGTGGTGTCTTAGATTTATTGTTCTTCTCTTATGATTATTTTGAGCCGAACATGTGTGCTCTTTCTCTGAATATATTGCTTGAAAAGCTTACCAAGTTACTTAAATTCACTTCGTTCTTAATCTTGCGAGCTAATATTGTTATTTTTAATGAACGGTGGTGTGCGCAAGCAGAGTTATTTGTGGATGTGTTGAGCTGTTAGGCATAAGTCGAAATCCTCATCTAAACGAGGCCTCAGATTAACACATAAAAAAGGTGTTCAATCTCGCCCACAATACCCTCTTCTTTCCTCTCCCTTTATTGGAACTTGTTTTGCAGACAAGGAAAGTGGCACGTGTAATGTGAGTAAAACCCTCTTAGCCAAAATCATCTACGAGCAAGATTTTCTATATTGTAGATGCCCCAATTGACTCTCATCCCCAAAGTAGTTTTTTATGTCAGTATAGACTTCTTTACTGGATGTATACTATCGTACATGGCATGCATTTGCCTAATGAGCAACATTGTATTGCTATTCTAGCCAACCTGATCGATATGTCAAGCTTCATGCACGAGATGCCATGTTTAATTTACTCCCTCGCTCTGATCCATATTTCTTGATGTGAAATGAATGTGAATCGGAGGGAGTACTTTTCTTAGATAGTACTATATCATTTCAAAAAAAGTACTACTACATGCATCAAAAAATGCTACATCATAAGACCACCACGGTTGTACTAGTAGAGTTTAATGTTGAACTTCCAAAGGGATTAAGATTACACATATGAACTTTAAACATGACCAGGAGCATGAGGGCCAGCAGCAGGGGCGTTGACGTGGAGCAAGCTAGGCAAGACGTAATTCTGGAGGAAGAGGCCATATGATGCGTGCTTGGCCTTGGTTGCAGGGCGGTGTTTCCCCCTATGTACTTAGGCCTACACCCATCGCATGTTGGATCAGGCTGTGGATGTCCTTCTAGAGAAATTTGCCACATAATGGGCAAAATAGCTCCCCGCGCATGCAGAAACGAATTTCACCACCCTTCAGCCGCTTGAGAACATAGCGGCTTTTCCGGTCCCTGCGCACCTTGTTGTTGTCCATGTCATCAGAATACTCCTATGAATTATTAAGTACTACATAATCAAGTTTTTATGACAGATCGAATAAATACTCCACTAACATAATCAAACCTTAGAAACCCTAAAATTAAATGTGTAGAACAAGTAAATGGCAGAAGAAATCGTAATAAATCATGAGAAACCCTATGAACAACCATGAACATTAGCCACAACAATTGCAAGTCCACTAAGTATGAACACATAAATTGATTATATGACTACATGGCAGATTAGTCGAAATTAAACTAGAATCTGATCTTACGAATCGTAGAATCAATTACATCTACAAGAACAAGGTAGGATATCAAATCAATCAAGAACCAGGCTCGTGCAAACCATGTGAACAGCAATATGACACAAAGAGGGTTGGGACAGTTTCGGTAAAAGAGAAGTACCTCCTCGTCATCACCCTCAACATCCTCCTGGAACTGAACGTTTGGGCCGAAATCGTCGAAGGGGTCGAGGTTCGCGTCCAGCATCGGGCCTAGGAAGACCTCGCCGTGGTGGCCTGCAACGCCGTGCACATCTTCGGCGGGATAAACAACGTTGGTATCCACCTTCTGCTCGACGGCCAGGACGCCCGTTTCGACCGAGGTCGAAGAACCAGACAAGCAGAGGAGACGAGCGGCATGGGTGCCCGGTGAAGCCTCACCCGTCGTGACGGCCAGGATGCCCATTTCGACCGAGGCCGACAAGCAGAGGAGACGAGCGGCTTGGGTGCCCGGTGAAGCCTCACCCACCACGACGGCCACTACCGTAGAGGCATCCTCTGCGTGGGCGGTCGCCTATTGCTCCGCCTCGTATGCAATACCTATCTTCATGCTGTTGTGGTTGGAAACGGGAAAGTCGATGCCTCAGAGGTGCGGTGAGTGGATGGGGGGTTTTCACAGTGTGGGGGAGGCAAGTTGGGGGAGTGGAGAGGACGAGCTCGCGAGAGATGATGAGGCCGATTATGTTATAGCCTCCGACTCCCTGTATCCAGTAGTGGACGCGTGAAGTCATGCATGTACTCGACTTTCCACTTTCTGGGAGACGTGTACGAAACTTTTTTTTTGGACCATTTAACTTCATGTGGGACTCATGTATACCAATACTTCCAAACGTCATAAGTAATTCAAAATCATTCAGAATAATATGAGACCTTAACATTTTATTTTTTGTGTCAGATATTGTCTATGAAAAATAACATCCTTCAAAAAATAAATCCCCTATGCCAATCCGATCATGCCCGTCTACTCCAACTAGCTTCCTCGAGTAATTTGTCACCTTACATTCTTAAAATGAACCAAAATTTGGCACAGGGGCATCACATGGAAAATGATGTTACCATTCTCTCTTCCCATTTTTGTTTGAATTTTTCAAAATTGTCATGCCCTAACGGAAAAAATGTATGTTCCTTCTATGAAGCATGTATCAGAATGGCATTACCAAAACCTGGGGGTGGCGGGGCACATGGTGGTGTGATGATACATCACATTTGGACCACACAACACCATTTGGACCAACCAAAAAAAACACCCTACACAAACCCTGGTCAAAACTAGTTTGACCAATATTACAAAAGTTGTACATAATTCAGAAACCGTCAGAAATATACGAATCACGAGTCCCCAAAGTCAGTGACTTTGAGTCACTTACAACTGTGGTCCACATATCAGTCACCCAAAGTCATGGCAAAGTCAGCTTGGCAAAGTCACCGACAGACAAAGCAAGCAGTGAACAGACAACTCCGTAGCACTGAAAAGACATCTCACAGAAAAGGCTAGTACTACCTTTTCTTCCCGGATAAGCAAAAATAGCTGATCGGTACTGACGAAATGCACCAGGTCCGCAATGTACTCCAGCTATAAGTGAAGCATGCCTACCACTGAAGAGGAAATTCAAGATTCCACCAGATCCCCATATCACTCTTTTGCATAAAACACGGACATATCTTTTGCACAATTCACCACTTGTTGGTCTAATCTATCGCAGCTTCCATCAGTTGGTCATCCAATTAACGATTTAACGGATTAGAAAAATAAGCGGTGGAATTAGAAGTACTAGTAGCGAAATGTGCAAAATATACCGCCCTTCCCGAGGGGGTTTGTCCAGAAGAGGGCCGGATGACAATGTCCCGGGTGCATCCAGAAACGAGAGGGGTAGTTTCTAATACATGTAAGAAATTATTTTACAAAAAGGTACATATTAAGTAGTACAACTATTAGTACAGTACTACTATTTCGAGGGAAAATGCCATGTCGTGCGACCTCTAATCAATGAGTAGAAGTTGTAGGTGCGCCTAACATGCATTGCTGAAAGCTGGTTCCGCTGGAATTTGAGCTCAGCCGGGGCGGATTCTGCGAAGTTCGCCCGACGTCACTCATGTATCCCACCAAACTGCTTACTTTCAATGTCTCTTCTCTTTCACTGCAGCTCTCCAACATCAGGTGCATCAACTTATCTTGTGCCTTCTGCCTCTCGAGAAGGGCAAGGATGGCGATGTCAGCATATTCAAGGTTCAACTTTTGGAGCTGTACTTTATCCTGAAGAAGGATTTTGTACTCTATATCAGACTTGTCTCTGTCGAGGCACACAGTCTTGAGTATGCTGCTGGCTTCCTCCGCTGATGCAATGTTCCTCTCTTTCTTAATCAGCTCGTTCTTCAACATATCGCGCTCATTTCGAAGGCTGCAAATGAGCTCCACAAGAGTTTTCGAATTCTTCTTCTTGGCAGCCAAATCGTCTCGGAGGCGATCACACTCTAAGCTGAGCTCCTCGTTTTTTTCCAGATGGCGACCGTGGTGTCGATAGTCGGCGCCGCTTCCTTCAGGGCGAAATCATCGGTAGCAAGTAAGCGCAAAGGAAGAAGAAGAAGAAGAAGAAGAAGAAGAAGAGTTGGTGCTACCTCATTTCGCCGGGGTAGGGCCGGGTTGAAATCATCGGACGACGATGATTCCTTGGTCGTGGAAGTTGGTGCAGTAGGGGCGTCGTTGGAACTTCCAACCCTTTAAGATGTATAACCATAGAGACTCTTAAAGAGCTTGAGCCCGGGCAAGAAGAAACGAAAGTACATGGCGAAGGAAACTAACCCGGTGAGCACAGCACGGACGCGTTTCGGCGGCGGCGGCGGCGACGGCGAGCCCACTTGGTTTCTGGAAGCGTCTCTCGAAATTTCGAGCCGGCGTTTTTTCTCCGCGTACTTGACCGCGGCGACCCTAAGGATTTGAACACATTAATTCGCTTTGGAGGAGAGGCGACGAAAGAAAACGAAGGCCATTCAGCGAAGAAACTAACACAGATGAACACGGCCACCAGACGCGTTTCGGCGGCGGCGGCGGCGAGCCCACTTGGTTTCTGGAAGCGTCTCTCGAAATTTCGAGCCGGCGTTTTTTCTCCGCGTACTTGACCGCCGACGACCTGAATTTTGAAGACATTGCTGGAGGAGAGAGCGACGAACAAATGTTTGTTAGGTGGAGAGAGGAAGAAAGTGAATGGAACGAGAGAGTTTAGCGTTTTGCCCTTATAGTCATAGTCGCTAACCGTGACGCGGGAAGGTTGGTCGTCGGCGTTTAATGGTCTCCCGCGTGGAAACCGAGGCGGCCACGAGGCAGCGGCTGGCCACGCGGCGTCCAGTCGCCTACGCCGCCGTAAATGAGGGTAGCCGCTGGAGTGACATGCACCTTTTGCGTAATAGCCCATGTGACTTAGCGGCCTAAATTCAAATTTAAAACATTGCAAAAAAAATCATGCATCCGGTGACATGCCCATGGCATGCCACCGATGAAGAGTTCCGTGCCATGCACTCTGGCACTCTGCGCCGTCTTGGATCAGAAAATGAGCGAAGAACGAGGACGAGGCACTAGTTCAAATTTAGGATGAAGTTTAAGATTTATTTTGGTTTAAATTAGATTAGAGGGAGTAGTACTCTTACTTTATTACTCGTACTTGTGTTAATGTAGTAGTATTATTATGGTGGTGTACTTGCGTTCGTGTACTTGTTTCAGCTGTTTTGGTGAAGGAGACATGCATCACCTTTTTTGGTGATATATCTAGTCGTCATGTAGCCCTCTACCATGTACTATTTTTGCTATGAATATATGTGGTATTGATTGTCAAAAAAAAAAAAACTAAGATCCACATGAAAAACTGTTGGTCTATCCCGAGAAACGAGGAGGTTTAAGGAAACGAGGAGTCCAGCGCGTGCGGAAGGAGCTTTAATCGTGCGAGCATGCAGGGGCAAAATGAGGAAACTAGCGAGTACTTTCTCTCCTGCCAGTCTTATACCTTAATAAATGGGCAAACTGAGCACGTTGTAGCTAATCCTTTTATTAATTAAACAGCTATATTAGTCAATAAGATTGCCTTATGTTTTTCCTCAGTTTTCGCCAAGCCCTTATTTGTAACCCGCAGAAGGAGCTCAGACGGGAGGATTCCAGTTTAGTTGACCGTTCCGTGCTGACGTGTGGGGCTAGTAGAAAGGGACCGCGTGGGACAGGACGAGACCGCGTTTGGTTGTACGTGAGCAGGAGCTGGGTTCTGTCTCTCTCGGCGCGAATTGGCATTTTTAAGAGCACCTTTTCCCCCTCTGTCTCTTTGTCTTTATTAACCAAATTAGTATCAAATCTAGAGAAGCTTGCATTTCTGTCTTTCTTCAATTATTTGTGCCTTTTGGCCCTCGTTGTTTGCCCAATATGGCAGCAAATCTAGTACTCCCTCTGGTCCATATGTATGTAGTTAAATCTAGAAGCAAATCTCCAGGGTAATGTACGATAAATTCACAGTCATAGTAAATCGAGAAAACAAAGTAGGGCCAACAAAATATAGTAGAATAGGGATAGATAATAGGGATCCCTCCCTAGATAATAAGCTGCATACACAGCAGCCAACATAGTAACAGGTTCGAGGTTCTTCGCAACACCATCATACTAACAACATAACAACAAGGGATCCCTAGCTAACAACAAAATAGAAGCTGCTTTGCAGCAGCAGCAGCACACGTCCAGGACTCCGCCTACCCCATCTGCCTCCACTTGTTGCTCCCCTTGGGAGCCTTGGGCTTGAGCGGAGGCATGCGCCCGGCGGAGATCTCCACCCGCTGGATGCTGCGGAGGTGCATGCCGAGCGCCATGTGCTTGGCGCGGAAGGAGTGGGGGTTCACCGACGCGCCGACCTTGGGGTTGGTGTTGCCGATGTTCTCGGCATGCGTGAGGAGGCAGTTGAAGTCAGTGCGGCCGAGCCTCCTAGTGCAGAAGGGGCACCTGTAGACACCCTTGGCGAAGTAGGAGACGTACTGGCCGACCTGCAGCCTCCGCAGCACCTGGCGAGTCTTGACGTCATGGTGCTCGTCGTCGCTGCCGACGTCGCTGCCAGACAGCTGATCCATATCAAACGGGAACTATTAGTGAATGAGATGCAACGATGACTAACGTGCATGATAACAAAGTAAGGAAAAACAGAGCCAGCCTCAGTTAGAGTGGACACGATTATATGTCTACAGGGATGGTGTTAGCGAACCATAGCTCATGCACAACAGATTTGTACACAGCAATGGTTCGCTGAACCCACTCTGTAAAAATTTGTGCCCAACGATTCATCATAGGCAAAGAAACAGATTCCAGATCTGATTTTGAACAGATTCCAGAATATTTGCAAAATTAAACGGTTGATATCTTTTGATTCCTGCATAAAATAACTGACTGAGATCCCATAAATTAACTGATTGAGATCCCATTATTACTTGCATAAATTAACCGAACGGCCGAACTCCAAATCTTAAACGAAATCAAGAAGGGATCAAAGCAAAATGGAATAAAATCGGCGCAAATATTAACCCAATACTCAACCATCTACAGATCGGCACTAATAGTTACTAGGGAACCAGCAAAAATAGGGTTCAAAAAGGAATGGGGGAACAAAAAAGGGAGCAAACCATAGTTACCTCGTTCCATGGGTCGTCCATGAAGGTGTCGTAGGGGTTCGGAGGCGAGATGTACGGCACCGGCTCATAGGGGTCCCATCCCGGCGGGATACGACCGCCACCGGCGGCGGCGACGGCCTTTGAGGGGACGACGTCGAAGAGGGAGGCGTCGCGCTTGGAGCCGACGGCGTCATGGACGATGGGATTCGCATTCTCCATGTCCATCTCGCCTGCAGAGAGGGAGAGGGTTTTTGCTTTGGAGAAGATGATGGGACGTGAGAGGCGGCGTTGCATGAGCGAGTGAGAGTGACAGAGATAGTGCGAGGAGGCGTCTATAAAGGCGAGGGGTGGTTAATGCGACCCGCGTCCTACGCGTCCACCATTTAACGTCTGCACGTCTTGGGCTTCTGCAACGCGACACGCGTCCACGATTGCACGTCTTCGACTTCTGCACCGCGACTCGCGTCAGTACCCGTCAACAATTGCACGTCTTCCACTTCTGCACCGCAACACGCGTACTCGAGTCTAACCCTGGAAATTTAGATATACTCTCGAGTCTTATACTGTAGCATTTTTTGTGTGCTCGGTTTTCCCCTTGAGTACTAATACTGGCTAGTGCAATATACTCAGTTTTACCTCAAGTGCCTGGTCAACAGAGAGTCAACAAATGGGATTAACTAGTTAAATGAGTCAACAAATGGGATTATCAGTTCGTTTTCACGTGTTAAACTTGTCTAAATATTGGTCAAACCTAGGATTTGACCAAGATTCAAATGGGCAGAAAATTAAAAAAAAATCAGAAAAATGAAAAACCAAAGCACATAGTCTTCTTATGTCATATAGTAAGCATTAAAGGTGATAAACAAGGTCTAGACATATTCAAACCCATACAAATCATGTATCTACTCCCTAGCCCCTTCATCTGTATAGTAAGCATTCAAGTTGATAAACAAAGATTAAAATCTAGACATATTCATGAGAAATATCATATCATATCTACCCTAACCCTAGCTAAGCCTACGTCTTAGTAAACATATGAAGACTAGGGTTTAGAGTTAAACTCATTCAGAAGTACCTTCCATTTAGAGTGAGTAAGGAAGGATTCATGCTTATTTTCATTTCATGTTTTAAACTTACGAACAACAGATTTTAATTTAATAAATTATAAAAATCGAAAAGAAATCAAAAAATGAAAAACCAAAGCACACATATATATAGCCTTCTTATATCATATAGTAAAAATCCAAGTTGATAAACAAGGTCTAGACATATTCAAACAGAAAAATCATGTATCTACACACCTAACCATAAACTCTTCTATCTTAAGTGGTTTTGGGTTTCAAACATGGAAATTTCACAAACCTCCCAAAAGCATCATTTTACGAGTGACTAGGAAGGATCCATGCTTACCTTTTGGCTTAAAACGTTTGAAACCAAAAACCACTTCTCTTCATGCATGCACTTGACTTCATGAGACAGAGTTAGCTAGGGTACGTTAGGGGGTGTAGATACATGATTTTCCTGGTTTGAATATATCTAGACCCTTGTTTATCAACTTAATTGATTAGCTTACTATATGACATAAGACAACAAGAAGACCTTGGTTTTCATTTTTTTTGAATTATGCTCATATATTTGAATCTTGGTCAAATCTAGGGTTTGACAAGATTTAAACAAGTTTAAAACATGAAAATGAAAGGGCTTATGTATCCTTCTTGATACTCATTCTAAAATGAAGCTTTTAGGATGTTCTTGAAATTTCCGTGTTTGAAACCCAAAGCGACTTCTCTTCATGCTAGACTTCATAAGATCAACATGGGAGTGAATACATGATTTATCTGGATTTGGATATACTAGACCTCGTTTGCTTGAATGCATACGATATAACATAAGAAGACTACATGCTTTTGTTTTCATTATTCTGATTTTTTTGAATTTTGTCTGCACCATTATCTTGGTCAAATCTGGAAGCAAGCAATGATTTAACAAAGTTAAAATAATAATGCAAGGTAATTATGGATCCTTCTTGAATCACTCTAAATGAAGCTTTTTGGGAGCAAAACCACTTCTCTTGCGTGACTTCATAAGACGGAGTTTAGGGGTTAGGGGGGTATAGATGCATGCATGATTTTGTCTAGTTTGAATATGTCTGAACCTTGTTTATCAACTTAATTGGCTTACTATATGACATAAAAAAACTATTTGCTTTGGTTTCTTTCCTGATTTTTTTTAAATTTTGATGCCCATTTGAATCTTGTCAAATCCTAGGTTTGAAAAAGAGATAATTTTAACAAGCTTAAAACATGAATATGAAAAGGGAAGCATGTATCCTTCTTTGTCACTCTAAAATGAAGTTTTTGGGGGGGTTTTCAAATTTCCATGTTTGAAAGCAAAAATCCACTTCTCTTCATATGCTTGACTTCATAAGACGAGGTAGGAGTTAGGGGTATAGATACATGATTTGTCTAGTTTTAATTATGTCTAGACCTTGTTTATCAACAATTAATTGGCTTACTATATGACATAAAGAAAACTATTTACTTTGGTTTTTCATTTTTCTAATTTTGATGTACATTTGAATCTTTGTCAAATCCTAGGTTTGATAGAGATAATTTAAACAAGCTTCGCTTATGAATATGAAAAGGAAGCATGCATCATGTGGTCACTCTAAAATGTAGTTTTTGGAGGGTTTTGAAATTTCCATGTTTGACTTCATAAGACATCTCTTCATGCTTGACTTAATTTATAAGACATAGTTTAGGGGTTAGGGGTAGATACATGATTTGTATGGTTTGATATTTCTAGTCCTTGTTTATCAACTTTAATGCTTACTATATGACATAAGATGACTATGTGATTTGGTTTTTCATTTTTCTGTTTTTTATTTTATTTTTCTGCCCATTTGAATCTTGGTCAAATCCTAGGTTTGACCAAGATTTAAACAAGTTTAACACGTGAAAACGAATAAGTAAGCATGGATCCTTCTTAGTCACTCCAAAATGTACCAATTGATAGATGTGTTAACTTTGCTTCATGGAAAAAATAATGTCATGTAAATGAGTTAACTTGGATTTTCTACCCTTGAATCCATAGGAAACTTTGTTTTAATGCCTATTATAATCAGCAGTTTTTACAACGGAGTCCGTCACTTACGTGTGGTGCCCACGCTTGAGTCCACACTTGATGAGCACAAGTCACTGATGCAGCAGTCATAAACTCTGACCATCTTCTTTGTCAGAAGAAACGCACATCGGGATGCGTTTTGGAAGTGCAATGGGTCCTTCTAGATCCTTCGGTTGTCCCTCTCACAAAAAAGCAAATCTCACCATTCTGCGGCCTCGCTCGCTAGCTCGCTAGCTAGCTGCTTTACCTAGAGTAGCTCAGCGACAAACCCTGCACAAAGTCAACATCATCCCAGAAAGAGACACCATAATTCTCTCTCTTCTTCTCTCCCTTCCGAGTGATCCCCTCTTCTCCGAGTTTCACTCGACGGGCAAACACCCATGTCCTGCATAGTAATAATAAAAAGGTAGTACTCGTGAAAAATCGTACTCTTAGTCTGTAATTAAATAGGTTAAACTAGGGTTTTGCCCGGTACTACAGATCAAGTAAAAAATCCAACTACGAGGTTCGAACAACACGATTCTAATCCAAGAATTTTTTAAACCTAGGTCACCCAAATGGCCTCAAACTATAGGGTTAAGCATCTAGTGCGGTATGTGTGAAAATGTATACTATGTGTGCTATAACATATGTCTTTCAGAATTTGAACCAGAAATTTGAGATAGGATTTGAAATATTTGAAAATGGGCTTTTGGTTAAACGTTTGAAACCAAAAACCACTTCTCTTGATCTGCATACTTGACTTCATAAAGCAGTTGCTTCAGGTTAGGGAGTAGATGCATGATTTTCATAGTTTGATTATGTCTAGACCTTGTTTATCAGCTTTAATAATTACTATATGACATAAGAATACTATATGTTATATTTTTTATTTTTTAAAATTTTATGCCCATTTGGATCTTGGTCAAATCCTAGGTTTGAACATGGTTTTAAACAAGTTTAAATCATGAATATGAAAAATTAACCATCTATCCTTCTTAGTCCTCCAAAAATGTATTTCGGTCTTGGGAGGGTTTTGAAATTTCCATGTTTGACCAAAACCACTTCTCTTCATAGATGCTTGACTTGAATGAGTTTGGGTTAGGGGTAGATGTACATTATTTCTACCGGTTGAATATGTCTAGACCTTGTTTATCAACAAGATGGTGGTACTGCTATATATATGACATAAGAATGTTATGTCCTTTGGTTTTCTGTTCTTTGATTTTTTAGCAATTCTTTACATTTGAATCTTTTGGTCATATCCTAGCTAGGTTTGACAGGAATTTAAACTAAGTTTAAAACATGAAAATGAAAAGAGAAGTCTGTATCCTTCTTAGGCACTCTAAAATGAAGTTTTTGAGGTTTTGGAAATTTCCATGTTTGAAACTAAACCACTTCTCTTCATGCTAGGCCCACTTCATAAGACAGAGTGTAGGGGTTAGGGGTAGATACATGGTTTGTGTACGGTTTGAATATGTCCAAACCTTGCTTGTGTATCCAACTTGAATGCTTACTATATGACATAAGAATGCTTACCATATGTTTGAATTTTAAAAGCATGTAGTCTTCTTATGTCATATATATAGTAAGCATTCAAAAGTTTTTCTTTAGAGAGTAGCATGCATTCAAAAGTTGATAAATAAGATTTGGACATATTCAAGCCGGACAAATCATGTATCACCCTAACCCTAAACTTCTGTCTTATGAGTCAAACGTGAAGGAAGTGCTGAGTTTCAAACATGGAAATTTCACAAACCCTCCCAAGAGCTTCATTCTGACTAATTAGAGATCCATGCTTACCTTTTGGCTTAAACGTTTGAAACCAAAACCACTTCTCTTCGTGCTTGACTTCATAAGGCAGTTTAGTTTAGGCGTTAGGGGGTAGATACATGATTTTCTGGTTTGGACATATCTAGAAGCTGGTTTATCAACCAATTAATTGATTAATTTTTCCTATGACATAAGAAGACGCTATGTGCCTTGGTTTTTAAATTTTTACGTTTTTAAGTTTTATGCCCATATATTTGAATCTTGGTCCAAATCCTAGGTTTGACCAAAATTTAAACTTGTTAACATGAAAATGAAAAAGGAAGCATGTATCCTTCTTAGTCACTCTAAAATGACTTTGGGATGGTCTTGAAATTTCCATTTTTAAACCAAAAGCGACTTCTCTCTTCCTTCTTTAGACTTCATAAGATCGTGAGGTATAGATACGCGTTTGTCTGGTTTGGATATACCTAGACCTCGTTTATCAACGAATTCATACGATATGACATATGAAAGACTATGTGCTTTAATTTGTTTTCATTTTCTGATTTTTTTGAATTTTGTGCCGACCCATTTGTATATTGGTCAAATGCTAGGCTTGATAATAGTTAAACAAGTTTAAAATATGAATATGCAAAGTTAAGCATGGATCCTTCTTAAACTCTAAAATGAAGTTTTCGGGAGGTTTTTGAAATTTCCATGTTTAACCCAAAACCACTTCTCTCCACATGCTTGACTTCATAAGGCAGAGTTTAGGGGTTAGGGGTATAGATACATGATTTGTCTAGTTTGAATATGTCTAGACCTTGTTTGTCAACTTTAATGCTTACTATATGACATAAGAAAACTATGTTTTTTCTTTTTTTTCTGATTTTTTTCAATATTGATGCCCATTTGAATCTTGTCAAATCCTAGGTTTGACCAAGATAATTTAAACAAGCTTAGAACATGAATATGAAAAGGGAAGCGTGTATCCTTCTTAGTCACACTAAAATGAAGTTTTTGGGAGGTTTTTGAAATTTCCATGTTTGAAACCCAAAACCACATCTCTTCATGCTTGACTTAATTTATAAGACATAGTTTAGGGGTTAGGGGGTAGATACATGATTTGTATGGTTTGATATTTCTAGACCTTGTTTATCAACTTTAATGCTTACTATATGACATAAGATGACTATGTGATTTGGTTTTTCATTTTTCTGTTTTTATTTTTTTGCCCATTTGAATCTTGGTCAAATCCTAGGTTTGACCAAGATTTAGACAAGTTTAACACGTGAAAACGAATAAGTAAGCATGGATCCTTCTTAGTCACTCAAAAATGTACCAATCGATAGATGTGTTAACTTTGCTTCATGGAAATAATAATGTCATGTAAATGAGTTAACTTGGATTTCCTACCCTTGAATCCATAGCAAACTTTGTTCTTTCTAATGCACTATAATAATCAATCGAGTTTTTGCCACCAGCAGTGCATCCTTGCGTGTGGTGCCCCCAGCATTGAGTCCACACTTGATGAGCACAATTCACGTGCAATAGGTACGCATCCCGGCCATCTTCTTTGTCAAGAAAAGACGCATCAGGATGCGTGTTGATCATGGGTCTTTCATGGATCCTTCATAGTCACTCTAAAAGCTTTTTGGAGGTTCTTGAAATTTCCATGTTTGAAACCCAAAACCAGCCTCTTCATGATTTACTTCATAAAACAGTTTAATTAGAGTTTTAGGGGTAGATATATACATGATTTTTATGGTTTGAATATATATGTCTCTAGACCTTTGTTTATCAACTTAGACCTTATATACATATGACACAGAATGCTATGTGCTTTGGTTTTTCATTCTTTTGATTTTTTCTGAATTTTGATGCCCATTTGAATGTTTGGTCAAATCCTTGGTTTAACCAAGATTTAAATAAATTTAAAACATAAAAATGAAAAGGGAAGTCTGTATCCTTCTTAATCACTCTAAAATGAAGCTTTTGAGAGGTTTTTGAAATTTCCCATGTTTGAAACCCTAAACCACTTCTCTTCACATGCTTGACTTCATAAGGCATAGTTTAGTTTAGGGGTTAGGGGGGTATAGATACATGATTTGTGTGGTTTGAATATGTATGGACCTTATTTATCATCAACTTTTAATGCTTACTATATGACATAAGAAAACTAATTGCTTTGGTTTTGCTGATTTATTTTTCAATTTTGATGCCCATTTGAATCTTGTCAAATCCTAGGTTTGACCAAGATAAATATAAACAAGTTTAAAACATGAAAATGAAAAGAGAAGCATGTTCCTTCATAGTCACTCTAAAATGAAGCTTTTTGGGAGGTTTTGAAATTTCCATGTTTGAAACCAAAACACTTCTCTTCATGCTTGGCATCGTAAGATAGAGTTTAGGGTTAGGGGGAGCTTATTTATAAGTTTGCTCTGAGTTTGAATATATCTACACCTTGTTTATCAACTTTAATGCTTACTATATGACATAATATGACTATTTGGTTTTTTTCATTTTTTCTGTTTTTTAATTTTGTTATGCCCATTTTGAATCTTGGTCAAATCTGGGTTTGACCAAGATTGACAGTTAACAAGTGAAAACGAATGAAATAAATTTGGATCCTTCTTATTCACTCCAAAATGTACCAATTGATAGATGTGTTACTTTGCTTCATAAATTATGTCATGTAAATGAGTTAACTTGGATTTCCTACCCATGAATCCATAAGAAACTTTGTTCTAATGCACTATTATAATCATCCGAGTTTTTACATTGTCACTTACGTGTGGTGCCCACGCTTGAGGTCCCACACTCCAGTGAGCACAAGTCACGTGCAATAGGTACGTAAACTCCCAGCCATCTTCTTTGTCAGGCATCAGGATGCGTTTTGGGAAGTCTGTGGGTCATACAGGATCTTGATTCTCACAAAAAAAGCAAAATCTCCCTCTCATTCTCGGCCTCGCTCATTAGCTCGTAAGCTAGCTGCTTTCCTCTGCTCCTTTGACAAACCCTGCACAAAGTCAACATCATCACCAGAAAGGAGACCTTATAATTTCTCTCCTTCTTCTCTCCTTCAGTGAATATCTTCTCAAAGTTTTCCTCAGTAGCAAACACCCATGTCTTTGCATAGTAATAATAAAGAGTAGTACTAAATGAAAATCAATCCTCCTAGAATCTGTAATTAAATGGGTTAAAGCGAGGTTTCTTGAGTTCACCTCAAGATCCAAAAGGTTCAAAAAATCCAACTACAGAGTTGAACAACGAAATTCTAATCAAGAATTTTTGACCTAAAGTGTGACTAACTCAAACTATAGGTTAGCATCTAAATATGAGTATGTGTGAAAATGTATGCACTATGTGTACTATAACTTGTATGTCTTTCATTTGAACCAAATTTGAATAAGGTTGAAATATTTGAAAAGGGGCTTTTGGCTTAAACGTTTGAAACCAAAAACCACTTCTCTTCATGCATAACAATATAAACAGAGTTTAGCTAAGGTTGAGGAGTAGATGCTGTGATTACCTGAAGTTACCGATATCATGTTTCTTGTTTCTCAACCAATTGAATGCTTACTATATGACATAAGAATACTATGTTTTGTATTTTACGATTGCACAGTTTTTCAAGAATTTATGCATTTTGAATCTTGGTGAATCTAGGTTTGAACATGGTTAAACATTTAAATCACTGAATATGAAAAATTAAGCATCTATATATCCTTCTTAGTCACTCCAAAATGCAGCTCTTGGGAGGGTTGAAATTTCCATGTTTGAGACCAAAACCACTTCTCTTCATGCATGCTTGACTTGTAAGGCAGAGTTTTAGGGTTAAGGAGTGAATAACCATATATGATTTTGGTTTGAATATGTCTGAACCTTGTTTATCAACTTGAATGCTTACTATATATATATGACATAATAATGTTGTGTCCTTTGATTTCATTCTTTTTGATTTTTATCAATTTCCATGCCCATTTAATCTTTTGGTCAAATCCTAGAGGTTTGACCAAGATTTAGACAAGTTTAAAACATGAAAATGAAAGAGGCTTGTATATCCTTCTTAGTCACTCTAAAATGAAGTTTTTGGGGAGGTTTTGAAATTTCCATGTTTGGAATTAAACCACTTCTCTTCATGCTAGACTTCATAGGACCGAGTTTAGGGTTAGGGGTAGTCTGCAGTTTAATACAGTTTGAATATGTCCAAACCTTGCTTGTTTATCAGCTTGAATGCTTACTATGACATAAGAATGCTTACCATATGTTTGAATTTTAAAAGCATATAGTCTTCTTATGTAATACTTGACTAAAATTTCTTTAGAGAGTAGCATGCATTCAGAAGTTGATAAATAAGATTTGGACATATTCAAACCCGGGACATAATCATCTAACTAATATGTATAAGTCAGGCATGAAGAGGGGGGTAACACGGGAACAAATGAAACTCTAAACTTCCAAAAACTCATTTTCTGTTGTTAAGGAGGATCGAGCACTACCTTTTCATTTTCATGTTTTTAAACTTGTTTGCTCTTGATTTACAGAGTTTGAGCCAGAAAATTTAAATAGGCATAAAAAATCAGAAAAGGCAGAAAAAATGAAAAAGCAAATAACATAGCCTTCCCATATCATATGATGACGATTAAGTTTGTCAAATTGAACATAATATCATCAAAGCAGGCGCACTATTATCTATGCCTAACCACCTCAATATTATCCAAAGTCGGCGTGAAAAAGTGGTTTGAGTTTATCAACAGTAATTAAAAAACTCGTAAACTTCATTTTGAAGTGTTAAAGGATCTATCTTATATTCGTTTCATGTTTTAAACTTGTTTAAACCTTGATAAAACCCAGGATTTTACCTATTTAATCATAGATTCATAGGTCGATTTTTTACTTTTTTATTTTTACTATGCAGCACATGTGTGTTTGCCCGTCCAGTGAAACTCGGAGGAAGAGGGATCACACGGAAGGAGAAGAAGGGATAGCAGTCACGGGGCCCCTCTTATTATTTATGGTGTATATCTTTTTTCTGGTGATGTTGACTGTTGTGCAGCGTTTGTCAGTGCGCAGGAGGTGCGAGGCTGCGAGCGAGCGAGTCGAGCGAGGCCGAGAATGAGAGAGATGTTTTTTTCTTTTTCTTTTCCGTGAGAGGGACAACAGAAGGATCCAGAGACGACTTCCACTACGCATCCTGGTGCGCGTCTTCTCTTGACAAAGAAGATGGATGGGAGTTTGCGTACCTACTAATCTACTATAGTACTACTACACAAGAACCATATACATGTCAAACTTTTCAATCATGACCCACATGCATTTTATGTATATATTCACAACTTTTAATGCATGCATGAAAACTCAGCAAAATATGTGCATTTTGGGTTGTCGCACATAAATGTGCTTTTACTTGTCTGCCACCAATCCAATTTTCATGTGAGGGGGAAACATGACACACGATGGACATTTCCAATGTTTCACGAATTAATTATCTCAATTTGCATCCATATATATATGCGCCTGGTTACTGAAAGATCGAACCAAAGGTGAACTTGAAACGTTTTCATTTTCATGTTTTAAACTTGTTTAAATCTTGGTCAACCCTTGGATTTGACCAAGATTCATAAAAAATTCAAAAACATAGTCTTCTTATGTCATACAGTCAACATTCAAGTTGATAAAACAAGATCTAAACATATTAAAAGAAGAATCATGTATCTACCCCCTAACCCTAAACTCTGTCTTTTGAAGTCAAACATGAAGATACGTGGTTTTGGGTTTACAAAATGGAAATTTCAAAAACCTCCGAAAAGCTTAATTTTGGAGTGACTAAGAAGGATACATGCTTACTTTTTCATTTTCATGTTTTAAACTTGTTTAAAGCTTGGTCAAACCTAGCTAGCTTGGATTTGACCAAGATTCAAGTGCGCATAAAAAATTCGAAAAAACCCCCAAAAATGAAAAACCATAACACATAGTCTTCTTGCGTCACATATATTGTAAGCATTCAAGTGTTGATAAACAATATCTAGACATATCAAACAAGAAAAATCATGTATCTATACCCCTAACCCTAAATTTGTCTTATGAAGTCAAGCATGAAGAGAAGTGGTTTGGGTTTTCAAACATGGAAATTTCGAAAACCGCCCAAAAGCTTCATTTCGGACTGACTAAGAAGGATCCATGCTTACCTTTTCATTTTCATGTTTTAAACTTGTTTAAATTCTTGTTCAAACCTAGGATTTGACCAAGATTCAAATGGGCATAAAAACAATCGAAAAAATCAAAAATGAAAAACCAAAGCACATAGTCTTCTTATGTCACATAGTAAGCCATTCAACTTGATAACAAGGTCTAGACCTATTCAAACCAGAAAAATCATGTATCTACCCCTAACCCTAAACTCATCTGTCTTATGAAGTCAAGCATGAAGAGAAGTGGTTTTGGGTTTCAAACATAGACATTTCAAAAGCCTCCCAAAAGCTTCATTTTGGAGTGACTGAGAAGGATCCATGCTTAATTTTTCATTTTAATGTTTTAAACTTGTTTAAATCTTGGTTAAACCTATGATTTGACCAAAATTTGATTTGCATGAAAATTCAAAACAAATCAAATAAATAAAAAACCAATGCACATAGTACATCTTCTTATGTCATATACTAAGCATTCAAGTTGATAAGCCAGGTCTAGACATATTCAAACTAGAAAAATCATGTATCTACCCCTAACCCTAAACTCGATTTGTCTTATGAAGTCAATCATGAAGAGGTGTTTTGGGTTTCAGACATGGAAATTTCAAAAACCTTCCAAAAGCTTCATTTTGAAGTTACTAATTAAGAAGGATCACTACAAGAAAAGTTTGGCAACTTTTCTTGTAGTGGATCCAGGCTTAATTTTTCATCTTCATGTTTTAAATTTTGGTCAAACCTAGGATTTGTCCAAGATACAAATGGGCATAAAAATTCAGGGTAGCATCATACCCCCCTCCTTCCCGCGTAGAAAAAGTGTTAGGCGAGTAGTAGAATGGCATGACCAACAAGTTTCAAGTAAAATTTTGAATATGACCAAAATATACCAATTGATAGATGTGTGTGACCCAAGATTGAGCCATGGTACATTTTGCCAACAAAGTAGCAATTGAGTTGGCTTTCTACCTTAGTAGGCGTGCATTGGAAGGATGCATTATGCCGGCAAAGTTTTCAAACGTTCAAACTTTTCCGGTTTCTCATACAGTATTTGGCTCCTTGAGAAGCATTGATGTGATCATATAAGGTTATCCAAAACTTCGCCTTTCCCGTATTTGCCCGAGCACTCGACACCCCTCGTCCCATGGCGACTCCTCCAGCCATAGCCCCGTGCACCCAGGCTCCACGACTCAGCCTCGGAGGGGGGGGTAAAGAATACTTATAAGCCTTAACAGCTGGTTGTCAATTCAGCTGCACCTGGAAAAGCACTAGTAACAGGGGTGATGTGAAAGTAGCAGTAATATGAGAGCAGTAGTAACAGTAACACAGCAGCAGTAATAGCAATATGAGAGCAATGGCACCAGAAAATAGTTGATACTACTTCCAATGACATGTAGAACGAGTATATAATGATGCGAGATGGACCGGGGTTCCCAGCTATCTACACTAGTGGCAACTCTCCAATAACAAGTGTTGGGTGAACAAATTACAGTTGGGCAATTGATAGGATTGATAAGGCATTAAGAAAGAACATCAATTCATTAATCATGTAGGCATGTTTTCCATATTTAGTCGTACGTGCTCGCAATGAGAAACTTGCACAACATCTATTGTCCTACCAGCCGGTGGCAGCCGGGCCTCAAGGGAATCTACTGGATATTAAGGTACTCCTTTTAATAGAGCACCGGAGCAAAGCATTAACACTCCGTGAAAACATGTGTCCCTCACATCACCGCCATCCCCTCCGGTTGTCCCGATTTCTGTCTTTGGGGCCTTTGGTTCCGGACAGTGACATGTGCATACAACTTGTAGATACAATCTAAGCAATAATTATAGAGCTCAAATCTAAGATCATGCCACTCGGGCCCTAGTGACAAGCATTAAGCATAACAAGATTGCAGCAACAATAACTTCACAAACTTTATAGATAGACTAATCATAATGTATCATCCATCGGATCCCAACAAACACAACACCGATTACATCAGATGAATCTCAATCATGTAAGGCAGCTCATGAGATCATTGTATTGAAGTACATGGGGGAGAGAATACCAACTAGCTACAGCTAGAACCCGTAGTCCATGGGGGAACTACTCACGGAGCATGATGGAGGCGGTGGCGTTGATGGAGATGGCTTCCGGGGGCACTTCCCCGTCCCGGCAGGTGCCGGACAGAGACTCTGTCCCGAATTGGGAGTTTCGCGATGGTGGCGGCGCCACAAGTCTTTCTGAGTTTCGTCAAGTGGTACGGTGTTTAGGTCGAAAGGGCTTAAATAGGCGAAGAGGCGGCCGAGGGCACCAGGCGCCCTCCTCATAGGCCGCGGCGCAGCCGGGCCTGCCCGCGCGGCCGTGTGGTGTCGGGGCCCTGGGCCTCCTCTCCGTCTCCCCTTCGGTGTTCTGGAGCCTTCCGGGAAAAATAGGAGGTTTGGTCTTCGTTTCGTCGAATTCCGAGAATATTGCCCGAACAGCCTTTCTGGAACCAAAAACAGCAGAAAACAGGAACTGGCACTGTGGCATCTTGTTAATAGGTTAGTTCCGGAAAACGCATAAAAACATCATAAAGTGCAAGCAAAACATGTAAGTATTGTCATAAACAAGCATGGAACGACAGAAATTATGGATACGTCGGGGACGTATCAGCATCCCCAAGCTTAGTTCTGCTCGTCCCGAGCAGGTAAACGATAAAAAGAATAATTTCTGTAGTGACATGCTACTTACATATCCTTGATCATACTATTACAAAGCATATGAAATGAATGAAGTGACTCAAGGCAATGATCTATAGTTGCTAACAAATAGATAACATATAGCAAAACTTTTCATGAAGAGTACTTTCAAGACAAGTATCAAAAGTTTTGCACAAGAGTTAACTCATAAAGCAATAAGTTCAAAGTAAAGGCATCGAAGCAACACAAGGGAAGATATAAGTTTCAGCGGTTGCTTTCAACTTAACATGCATATCTCATGGATAATTGTCAACACAAAGTAATATGATGAATGCAAATAAGCAAGTATGTAAGAATCAATGCACAGTTGACACAAGTGTTTGCTTCTAAGATGGAAGGAAGTAGGTAAACTGACTCAACATAAAGTAAAAGAATGGCCCTTCAAAGAGGAAAGCATCGATTGCTATATTTGTGCTAGAGCTTTGGTTTTGAAAACATAAAGAGAGCATAAAAGTAAAGTTTTGAGAGGTGTTTGTTGTTGTCAACGAATGGTAGTGGGCACTCTAACCCCCTTGCCAGACAAACCTTCAAAGAGCGGCTCCCATTTTATTTTATTTTTGGGTGGCACTCCTTCCAACCTTTCTTTCACAAACCATGGCTAACCGAATCCTCGGGTGCCTGCCAACAATCTCATACCATGAAGGAGTGCCTTTTTATTTAAGTTTTATTATGATGATGACACTCCCCCAACCTTTGCTTACACAAGCCATGGCTAACCGAATCCTTCGGGTTCCAACAATCACATACCATGGAGGAGTGTCTATTTTTGTTAATTAATTTGGGACTGGGAATCCCATTGCTCTTTTTGCAAAATTATTGGATAAGCGGATGAAGCCACTAGTCCATTGGTGAAAGTTGCCCAACAAGATTGAAAGATAAACACCACATACTTCCTCATGAGCTATTAAACATTGACACAAATCAGAGGTAATAAATTTTGAATTGTTTAAAGGTAGCACTCAAGCAATTTACTTTGGAATGGCAGAAAATACCACATAGTAGGTAGGTATGGTGGACACAGATGGCATAGGTTTTGGCTCAAGGTTTTGGATGCACGAGAAGTATTCCCTCTCGATACAAGGCTTAGGCTAGCAAGGTTGTTTGAAGCAAACACAAGTATGAACCGGTACAGCAAAACTTACATAAGAACATATCGCAAGCATTATAATACTCTACACTGTCTTCCTTGTTGCTCAAACACTTTTACCAGAAAATATCTAGACCTTAAGAGAGATCAATTATGCAAACCAATTTCAACAAGCTCTACAGTAGCTCTCCACTAATAGGCTTAGACTACATGAAAAAAAACTTAATCATGATCTACTTGAGAGCTCAAAACAATTGCCAAGTGTCAGATTATCCAAGACATGATGAGGCATTTTCTGTTTTCAACCAAATATAAATAAGTGCAATAGCTTCCAACTTTTATCATTGAACATTAAAAGTAAAACGAAGAACACTAGTGTTCATATGAAAAGCGGCGTGTATCTCTCCCACACAAGGATTGCTAGGATCCGAATTTATTCAAACAAAACAAAAATAAAAGCACACAGACGCTCCAAGTAAAGCACATATGATGTGACCGAATAAAAATATAGTTTCAGGGGAGGAACCTGATAAGTTGATGAAGAAGGGGATGCCTTGGGCATCCCCAAGCTTAGACGCTTGAGTCTCCTTGAAATATGCAGGGATGAACCACGGGGGCATCCCCAAGCTTTGACTTTTCACTCTTCTTGATCATATATCATCCTCCTCTCTTGACCCTTGAAAACTTCCTTCACACCAAACTTCTCATAAACTTCATTAGAGGGGTTAGTACTCAAAAAAACTTTAATCCACCTTGGTCCTGTAGTGACACATTGCAAGAACTCAATAAAACATTAGCTACAGCTCTCCACGTCTAGAAAGCCTCACTTAAAGTCCACAAGAGACAATGCAAAAAACAGAGACAGAATCTGCCAAAACAGAACAGCCAGTAAACACGAATTTTAAAATGGTACTTCCGTTGCTCAAATCAGAAAACTCAAAACTAATGAAAGTTGCGTACATATCTGAGGATCACGCACGTAAATTGGCAGATTTTTCTGAGTTTCCTACAGAGAAATAAGCCCAGATTCGTGACAGATAGAAATCTGTTTCTGCGCAGAAATCCAAATCTAGTATCAACCTTCGATTAGAGGCTTCACTTGGCACAACAAAACACAAAACTAAGATAAGGAGAGGTTGCTACAGTAGTAAACAACTTCCAAGACACAAATATAAAACAAAGTACTGTAGCAAAATAACACATGGGTTATCTCCCAAGAAGTTCTTTTCTTTATAGCCATTAAGATGGGCTCAGCAGTTTTAATGATGCACTCGCAAGAAATAGTATTTGAAGCAAAAGAGAGCATCAAAAAGCAAATTCAAAACACATTTAAGTCTCACATGCTTCCTATGGAAAGGAATCTTGTACACGAATAAGTTCATGAAGAACAAAGTGACAAGCATAAGTAGATAGAACAAGTGTAACTTCAGCAATTTCAGCATATAGAGAGGTGTATTAGTACCATGAAAATTTCTACAACCATATTTTCCTCTCTCATAATAATTTTCAGTAGCTTCATGAACAAACTCAACAATATAACTATCACATGCAGCATACTTTTCATGATTTCCAAACACATAATTTTTATCAATCTCAAGAATAGTGGAATTAAAACTTTCAAACTTACTTTTATTAATAATATAACAAGGTAGTTGATCAATCTCAAGAGATATGGGACTCCTAAATAAAGTCAATACTTCTCCAATCCCATTTTCATTAGTAGCACAATTAATATTGTCAAGTAACATAGGACCATCATCTAGAGCTTTATCATAAACATTTGCCAAGCAAAATTCTTTAGTACCATGCATTTCGACATCAGGCACAAACAAAGCATTATCATAAGATTTATCAAAGTAGCATGGATTATCATATATAACAGTAGCATAATTATTCTCACAAGTTTTACTCATAGGTAATATTTCAAGAGAATCCACAGGAACATAACATTCAACCTCTTTCGGTAAGCATGGAGGACAATCAAATAGTGTAAGAGATAAAGAGTTACTCTCATTAGAAGGTTGGCATGGGTAGCTAATCCATTCTTCCTCCTTTTGTTCGTCACTCTCCTCTTCTTTTTCATCCAATGAGCTTTCAGGTTCATCAATTTCCTCCTCTTTTTCATCCAATGAGCTTTCAGGTTCATCAATTTCTTCTTCCACTGGTTCCTGCAAATTGTGAGTGCATTCTTGTGCATTAATGTGTCTCTCTTTATAATCAAGGATATAAGGATTCCTACTGTAGCATTCTATGCAAGAATTAAGGATAGTAGAGACATAATCTTTAAGGTCCTTACAAATAGCACAAGTTTCATAATTCTCAACCATGAAGGATTCTATCTCGGAGGCTCCCATAAATAAGACAAATTGTTCTACCTCTTCGAACCCATAATGAATATAGCAATTCCGATTATAGTTCTTAATTAAAAATTCCTCACTAGAGCCACATTGAAATTTAAGATGTTTAGTATCCTGTTGAGAGCAACAGTTTATATCATGGCGTCTAAGCAAGATTCTAGCCATTGTATTCAATTTTTCTATCATAGCACTCATTATTTTACCAGTTCTTGATTCTCTATAATTATTATAACATTCTATAAGCTCCAAGTAGGTTGTTGGTTCTCCCATAACAGCAGTTTTTAATATTTAGGTTTTTCAAATTTTATGGATTTTTGGGTATATGAGACAAATAAAACAAGACAAAAATAAACTAAGCACAAATAAACTAGACAGAAGTAAACTAGGCAAAACAAAATAAAATAAAAAAGGTAGAGTGTACTCCCCAGGTGAACTTATGAGTAGAGCTATGCCTCCCCGGCAACGGCGCCAGAAAATAGTCTTGATGACCCACAAGTATAGGGGATCGCAACAGTCTTCGAGGGAAGTAAAACCCAAATTTATTGATTCGACACAAGGGGAGGTAAAGAATACTTATAAGCCTTAACAACTGAGTTGTCAATTCAGCTGCACCTGGAAAAGCACTAGTAACAGGGGTGATGTGAAAGTAGCAGTAATATGAGAGCAATAGTAACAGTAACAGCAGCAGTAATAGCAATATGAGAGCAATGGCACCAGAAAATAGTTGATACTACTTCCAATGACATGTAGAACGAGTATATGATGATGAAGATGGACCGGGGTTCCCAGCTATCTACACTAGTGGCAACTCTCCAATAACAAGTGTTGGGTGAACAAATTACAGTTGGGCAATTGATAGGATTGATAAGGCATTAAGAAAGAACATCAATTCATTAATCATGTAGGCATGTTTTCCATATTTAGTCGTACGTGCTCGCAATGAGAAACTTGCACAACATCTATTGTCCTACCAGCCGGTGGCAGCCGGGCCTCAAGGGAATCTACTGGATATTAAGGTACTCCTTTTAATAGAGCACCGGAGCAAAGCATTAACACTCCGTGAAAACATGTGTCCCTCACATCACCGCCATCCCCTCCGGTTGTCCCGATTTCTGTCACTTCGGGGCCTTTGGTTCCGGACAGTGACATGTGCATACAACTTGTAGATACAATCTAAGCAATAATTATAGAGCTCAAATCTAAGATCATGCCACTCGGGCCCTAGTGACAAGCATTAAGCATAACAAGATTGCAGCAACAATAACTTCACAAACTTTATAGATAGACTAATCATAATGTATCATCCATCGGATCCCAACAAACACAACACCGATTACATCAGATGAATCTCAATCATGTAAGGCAGCTCATGAGATCATTGTATTGAAGTACATGGGGGAGAGAATACCAACTAGCTACAGCTAGAACCCGTAGTCCATGGGGGAACTACTCACGGAGCATGATGGAGGCGGTGGCGTTGATGGAGATGGCTTCGGGGGCACTTCCCCGTCCCGGAAGGGTGCCGGGACAGAGACACATCCCCCGAATTGGAGTTCGCGATGGTGGCGGCGCCCCGGAGTCTTCTGGTTTCGTCAAGTGGTACGGTGTTTTTAGGTCGAAAGGGGCTTAAATAGGCGAAGAGGCGGCGTCGGAGGGGCACCAGGGCGCCCTCCTCATAGGCCGGCGCGGCCAGGGGCCTGCCCGCGCGGCCTTGTGGTGTCGGGGCCCTGGGCCTCCTCTCCGTCTCCCCTTCGGTGTTCTGGAGCCTTCCGGGAAAAATAGGAGGTTTGGTCTTCGTTTCGTCGAATTCCGAGAATATTGCCCGAACAGCCTTTCTGGAACCAAAAACAGCAGAAAACAGGAACTGGCACTGTGGCATCTTGTTAATAGGTTAGTTCCGGAAAACGCATAAAAACATCATAAAGTGCAAGCAAAACATGTAAGTATTGTCATAAAACAAGCATGGAACGACAGAAATTATGGATACGTCGGAGACGTATCAGCATCCCCAAGCTGTTCCTGCTCGTCCCGAGCAGGTAAACGATAAAAAGAATAATTTCTGTAGTGACATGCTACTTACATATCCTTGATCATACTATTACAAAGCATATGAAATGAATGAAGTGACTCAAGGCAATGATCTATAGTTGCTAACAAATAGATAACATATAGCAAAACTTTTCATGAAGAGTACTTTCAAGACAAGTATCAAAAGTTTTGCACAAGAGTTAACTCATAAAGCAATAAGTTCAAAGTAAAGGCATCGAAGCAACACAAAGGAAGATATAAGTTTCAGCGGTTGCTTTCAACTTCAACATGCATATCTCATGGATAATTGTCAACACAAAGTAATATGATGAATGCAAATAAGCAAGTATGTAAGAATCAATGCACACAGTTGACACAAGTGTTTGCTTCTAAGATGGAAGGAAGTAGGTAAACTGACTCAACATAAAGTAAAAGAATGGCCCTTCAAAGAGGAAAGCATCGATTGCTATATTTGTGCTAGAGCTTTGGTTTTGAAAACATAAAGAGAGCATAAAAGTAAAGTTTTGAGAGGTGTTTGTTGTTGTCAACGAATGGTAGTGGGCACTCTAACCCCCTTGCCAGACAAACCTTCAAAGAGCGGCTCCCATTTTATTTTATTTTTGGGTGGCACTCCTTCCAACCTTTCTTTCACAAACCATGGCTAACCGAATCCTCGGGTGCCTGCCAACAATCTCATACCATGAAGGAGTGCCTTTTTATTTAAGTTTTATTATGATGATGACACTCCCCCAACCTTTGCTTACACAAGCCATGGCTAACCGAATCCTTCGGGTGCCTTCCAACAATCACATACCATGGAGGAGTGTCTATTTTTGTTAATTAATTTGGGACTGGGAATCCCATTGCCAGCTCTTTTTGCAAAATTATTGGATAAGCGGATGAAGCCACTAGTCCATTGAGTGAAAGTTGCCCAACAAGATTGAAAGATAAACACCACATACTTCCTCATGAGCTATAAAACATTGACACAAATCAGAGGTAATAAATTTTGAATTGTTTAAAGGTAGCACTCAAGCAATTTACTTTGGAATGGCAGAAAATACCACATAGTAGGTAGGTATGGTGGACACAGATGGCATAGGTTTTGGCTCAAGGTTTTGGATGCACGAGAAGTATTCCCTCTCGATACAAGGCTTAGGCTAGCAAGGTTGTTTGAAGCAAACACAAGTATGAACCGGTACAGCAAAACTTACATAAGAACATATCGCAAGCATTATAATACTCTACACTGTCTTCCTTGTTGCTCAAACACTTTTACCAGAAAATATCTAGACCTTAAGAGAGATCAATTATGCAAACCAATTTCAACAAGCTCTACAGTAGCTCTCCACTAATAGGCTTAGACTACATGAAAAAACTTAATCATGATCTACTTGAGAGCTCAAAACAATTGCCAAGTGTTAGATTATCCAAGACATGATGAGGCATTTTCTGTTTTCAACCAAATATAAATAAGTGCAATAGCTTCCAACTTTTATCATTGAACATTAAAAGTAAAACGAAGAACACGAGTGTTCATATGAAAAAGCGGAGCGTGTATCTCTCCCACACAAGGATTGCTAGGATCCGAATTTATTCAAACAAAACAAAAATAAAAGCACACAGACGCTCCAAGTAAAGCACATATGATGTGACCGAATAAAAATATAGTTTCAGGGGAGGAACCTGATAAGTTGATGAAGAAGGGGATGCCTTGGGCATCCCCAAGCTTAGACGCTTGAGTCTTCTTGAAATATGCAGGGATGAACCACGGGGGCATCCCCAAGCTTTGACTTTTCACTCTTCTTGATCATATATCATCCTCCTCTCTTGACCCTTGAAAACTTCCTTCACCAAACTTCTCATAAACTTCATTAGAGGGGTTAGTACTCAAAAAAACTTTAATCCACCTTGGTCCTGTAGTGACACATTGCAAGAACTCAATAAAACATTAGCTACAGCTCTCCACGTCTAGAAAGCCTCACTTAAAGTCCACAAGAGACAATGCAAAAAACAGAGACAGAATCTGCCAAAACAGAACAGCCAGTAAACACGAATTTTAAAATGGTACTTCCGTTGCTCAAATCAGAAAACTCAAAACTAATGAAAGTTGCGTACATATCTGAGGATCACGCACGTAAATTGGCAGATTTTTCTGAGTTTCCTACAGAGAAATAAGCCCAGATTCGTGACAGATAGAAATCTGTTTCTGCGCAGAAATCCAAATCTAGTATCAACCTTCGATTAGAGGCTTCACTTGGCACAACAAAACACAAAACTAAGATAAGGAGAGGTTGCTACAGTAGTAAACAACTTCCAAGACACAAATATAAAAACAAAGTACTGTAGCAAAATAACACATGGGTTATCTCCCAAGAAGTTCTTTTCTTTATAGCCATTAAGATGGGCTCAGCAGTTTTAATGATGCACTCGCAAGAAATAGTATTTGAAGCAAAAGAGAGCATCAAAAAGCAAATTCAAAACACATTTAAGTCTCACATGCTTCCTATGGAAAGGAATCTTGTACACGAATAAGTTCATGAAGAACAAAGTGACAAGCATAAGTAGATAGAACAAGTGTAACTTCAGCAATTTCAGCATATAGAGAGGTGTATTAGTACCATGAAAATTTCTACAACCATATTTTCCTCTCTCATAATAATTTTCAGTAGCTTCATGAACAAACTCAACAATATAACTATCACATGCAGCATACTTTTCATGATTTCCAAACACATAATTTTTATCAATCTCAAGAATAGTGGAATTAAAACTTTCAAACTTACTTTTATTAATAATATAACAAGGTAGTTGATCAATCTCAAGAGATATGGGACTCCTAAATAAAGTCAATACTTCTCCAATCCCATTTTCATTAGTAGCACAATTAATATTGTCAAGTAACATAGGACCATCATCTAGAGCTTTATCATAAACATTTGCCAAGCAAAATTCTTTAGTACCATGCATTTCGACATCAGGCACAAACAAAGCATTATCATAAGATTTATCAAAGTAGCATGGATTATCATATATAACAGTAGCATAATTATTCTCACAAGTTTTACTCATAGGTAATATTTCAAGAGAATCCACAGGAACATAACATTCAACCTCTTTCGGTAAGCATGGAGGACAATCAAATAGTGTAAGAGATAAAGAGTTACTCTCATTAGAAGGTTGGCATGGGTAGCTAATCCATTCTTCCTCCTTTTGTTCGTCACTCTCCTCTTCTTTTTCATCCAATGAGCTTTCAGGTTCATCAATTTCCTCCTCTTTTTCATCCAATGAGCTTTCAGGTTCATCAATTTCTTCTTCCACCGGTTCCTGCAAATTGTGAGTGCATTCTTGTGCATTAATGTGTCTCTCTTTATAATCAAGGATATAAGGATTCCTACTGTAGCATTCTATGCAAGAATTAAGGATAGTAGAGACATAATCTTTAAGGTCCTTACAAATAGCACAAGTTTCATAATTCTCAACCATGAAGGATTCTATCTCGGAGGCTCCCATAAATAAGACAAATTGTTCTACCTCTTCGAACCCATAATGAATATAGCAATTCCGATTATAGTTCTTAATTAAAAATTCCTCACTAGAGCCACATTGAAATTTAAGATGTTTAGTATCCTGTTGAGAGCAACAGTTTATATCATGGCGTCTAAGCAAGATTCTAGCAATTGTATTCAATTTTTCTATCATAGCACTCATTATTTTACCAGTTCTTGATTCTCTATAATTATTATAACATTCTATAAGCTCCAAGTAGGTTGTTGGTTCTCCCATAACATCAGTTTTTAATTTTTAGGTTTTTCAAATTTTTATGGATTTTTGGGTATATGAGACAAATAAAACAAGACAAAAATAAACTAAGCACAAATAAACTAGACAAAAGTAAACTAAGCAAAACAAAATAAAATAAAACAGAGAGAGAGGTAGAGTGTACTCCCCAGGTGAACTTATGAGTAGAGCTATGCCTCCCCGGCAACGGCGCCAGAAAATAGTCTTGATGACCCACAAGTATAGGGGATCGCAATCTTCGAGGGAAGTAAAACCCAAATTTATTGATTCGACACAAGGGGAGGTAAAGAATACTTATAAGCCTTAACAACTGAGTTGTCAATTCAGCTGCACCTGGAAAAGCACTAGTAACAGGGGTGATGTGAAAGTAGCAGTAATATGAGAGCAATAGTAACAGTAACACAGCAGCAGTAATAGCAATATGAGAGCAATGGCACCGGAAAATAGTTGATACTACTTCCAATGACATGTAGAACGAGTATATAATGATGCGAGATGGACCGGGGTTCCCAGCTATCTACACTAGTGGCAACTCTCCAATAACAAGTGTTGGGTGAACAAATTACAGTTGGGCAATTGATAGGATTGATAAGGCATTAAGAAAGAACATCAATTCATTAATCATGTAGGCATGTTTTCCATATTTAGTCGTACGTGCTCGCAATGAGAAACTTGCACAACATCTATTGTCCTACCAGCCGGTGGCAGCCGGGCCTCAAGGGAATCTACTGGATATTAAGGTACTCCTTTTAATAGAGCACCGGAGCAAAGCATTAACACTCCGTGAAAACATGTGTCCCTCACATCACCGCCATCCCCTCCGGTTGTCCCGATTTCTTGGGCCTTCCGGACATGTGACATGTGCATACAACTTGTAGATACAATCTAAGCAATAATTATAGAGCTCAAATCTAAGATCATGCCACTCGGGCCCTAGTGACAAGCATTAAGCATAACAAGATTGCAGCAACAATAACTTCACAAACTTTATAGATAGACTAATCATAATGTATCATCCATCGGATCCCAACAAACACAACACCGATTACATCAGATGAATCTCAATCATGTAAGGCAGCTCATGAGATCATTGTATTGAAGTACATGGGGGAGAGAATACCAACTAGCTACAGCTAGAACCCGTAGTCCATGGGGGAACTACTCACGGAGCATGATGGAGGCGGTGGCGTTGATGGAGATGGCTTCCGGGGGCACTTCCCCGTCCGGCAGGGTGCCGGGACAGAGCGTCCCCCGAATTGGAGTTTCGCGATGGTGGCGGCGCCCCTGGAGTCTTTCTGGAGTTTCGTCAAGTGGTACGGTGTTTTTAGGTCGAAAGGGCTTATATAGGCGAAGAGGCGGCGCAGGAGGGTGCCTGGGGCGCCCTCCTCATAGGCCGGCGCGGCCAGGGGCCTGCCCGCGCGGCCTATGGTGTGGGGGCCCTGGGCCTCCTCTCCGTCTCCCCTTCGGTGTTCTGGAGCCTCCCGGGAAAAATAGGAGGTTTGGTCTTCGTTTCGTCGAATTAGAGAATATTGCCCGAACAGCCTTTCTGGAACCAAAAACAACAGAGGAACTCGCGCGGCATCTTGTAGGTTAGTTCCGGAAAACGTATAAAAACATCATAAAGTGCAAGCAAAACATGTAAGTATTGTCTGTAAAACAAGCATGGAACGACAGAAATTATGGATACGTCGGGGACGTATCAGCCTCCGACCCGTGCACCCAGGCTCCACGACTCAGCCTCGGAGGGGTGTGCGCTAAAAGCTCGCAAATGTCTGTGTGCCATTGGTGTGCGATGAAGCAGGCGGCTCTGTGTCTTGCTGTGGCTAGACTCCTGGCGCCCTTTGATCTAGGAGAGGGAGAGGAGGGAGGGGGGTCCCATGAAGCGGCGGTGGCCCAGGTATCGGCGGCAGCCCAGGCAGCAGCGGCAAAGTGGGCTGGTCGGAGCATAGGCATGCGCCGGGGGCGAACCTCGCCGGGTGAGGATGCTTCCATTGTGAAGAAGCACTTGCCATCCAGGGCTTCGGGTTCGCCAACAAACTCAGCGCCTCGGTCCATGGCGTTGCCGTCGTGGGGACGTCGGGGGCGGCGGCGACGTGCTGCAGCCCCAGCCTTTAGTGGGGACCAAAGTGCGACCGACCACATCACGGCGTCGGCAGCATTGGGGATGCCGATGGGCATCCACTGCCACACACAGATTTGGGAGGTTCTGGCCGGGCCGAGTTCCAAACTTCCATCATCGGAGCCGAGGGCTTGGTACTTCAAATTCCGAATCAGGCAATCCTTCGACCCCAATCAGCTTCTGCCTGTGGTCCAAATCCGAGATATCTTGGCGGCAGCTATGCTGGTTAAGCTTAGCCGGACAGCGGCAATCGACGATCTGCAAAACCTAGATGCCTTCCGAGGATTTGCAGCAGCCGTCAATGCACTCGTGGAGGCATCGCATGCTGGTAGCAGCGGCGAATGCGGGTATGTTGTTTTACTCCCTTTGTATGCTTTTGTCATAAAAATCAATTTGCTAATTCTCATTCGATTGAAAATTAGACCCATTCACCATCAACTCTCAAACAGTGGACACTAGTAATATGTAGAACTAGAAATTACACAAGATTTCTGTACTGCTAGTACTATTACTTCGACGCTACATGTTGTTTACACGAGGAAATTGCACAAACTACCGCTTATTGCTGCCTTCTTGCTTAAAACACTTTTTAAAACTGTAATTTTTTTCCGCACAAACCACCAACTATCGTGTTCTGTTGCAGGGAATTTCAAATTTAGGATTGAGCTGTTTAAGAGCAAATCAGATGATCGGGGACCACCAACTACTATAGTTTTAATTGCAAATAGAATAGATTTTGCAAAATTATGAAACGCACATAACGTTTGAATTACTACAATTTTTTTGAAGGTTTGATATTTTCATCATTTTTGTGTGAATCTTACACCAAGTAACACAACTTTCAGACGGAATACAAAATATTTTCAAACTTCCTAGATTTGATAGCTCAAATATTTTTAATTACTAGTTTTTCAGTATTTTAAAAAGTCGAAACACTATATTTTGGCTGAATGTTAGAAAATATATTTCATGATTATCCCATATTAGTTAAGAAGTACATAAACTAGTAGTAGTAATAAAGAACAGAGGGAGTTTATGGAGATACATCCATTAAGGGCATGTTAGTGTGTGTTGGTGTATTACTTATGCCTTCTTTGGTTAATACACTTCTCAAGTGATCCCCGCAAACCCTCTATTCTTGCCTAGAATACAAAAACTCCCCATCAAAGTATTAGTGCATTTTTTGGATGAGTATTCGAGAGGATTGGGTGAACACCAAGGATTTGCATAGGAAATTGGTACAATTGAATCCTTGGCTGTTTGATTTGTAGGATTGTTTCCGATAGGAATTTTTCCTAAGGATTTCTTTGCACAGATTCCATAGAAAATTAAACATCTACTCATACCTCTTTTTAAGAATGCTTTACTTTTCCTATGGTGGAATCAAACAAAGTTTGGATTCTATGAATTCCTATAGGATTGGAGTGGACATGACATTGCAATCCTACATTTCCCTATTCCTACATCTTTCGGTAGGCATTTGCCTAGAATAAATAACCATGTGTATTACGGAGTAGCAATAAAATATAGGTTTATTTCTCTAAAGCATCTTGCACTGTACTAGTACATGGCTTAAGAGACAATATTTTTACCATTTTTTTTGCGAGAAGACAATATTATTACCATAGTTACTAAGTACATTTTATTGGATGATGAAGTGATAGCCCTCATCAATGCATTGTGAATTATTAGGGCATGGGTCGCACGTGATTTACGAGTACACCGCACGATCGAGAGCCGCCGTCCCTCTTTGCTTTTTACCGATGCGGCGGAGCTCCTCCCCACACCCACGAATAACTGAAAGCCACAACTGCTGGGGAAAAGTCTTGCGCCGAGAAAATCTACAACCGTGGTTGAGTACATGTGTTTCTTAAGATACGAGTGCTCCAATGCATTTTTTTCTTTCCTTTTACTAATTTACCTTGAAAATCCTGCACGTCCACTTATTTGTGGACGGAGGGAGTATCACGCCAAGAGGAAGTAGGACAATAGTGGGCGCTTATAGCCCGCCTACGTGGTACTTTTGCCAGCTGTTGGCTCTTCTATTGTTCTTGCTCTAAAGAAACCCCGATTGTGAAAGGCCAAGGCGTACTTCTTTTGGTCACGCAAAATTCAAAATACTGCCATGGACATTGAATTGACATGACAACACATAGCTTGGGATGTCCAAATTTGCACGTTAGACCAGTGACTTGTTCTTCACCTTTTCAGAGGGAACAGTGACTTTTTATTATGGGTCTATACACTTTCCAAGAAACAGGAGGAGATGCTGTAGAGTGTAGAGGAGCGAAGTCAAGCGCCCCGCCCCCACCTGCCCTATTTCGGTTCACCTCCATCGTCTACCTCCGCCCCCGCCCGCACCAATCGACCACCTTCCATAGCACGCGCCAGTGCCGCCGCCATGCAGCTTTAGAATCAATTCCACCGCCCAGTTTGAGAGCCTCCGTTCTTCATCTTCCCCGCCACCTGCCGCCATCGAACCCAAATTAAACTCCAATCAGTTGAACCCAAACCTCATAGACCCACCCCCTGCCCTGCGATGGCGGCATCGAACAAGGAAAATGATGACTCTGAACTGTTTCAGAAGGTCTTTTCCGAAGGTCCCCTTGAAGAACTCGTAACAAGATGCGACGTCATCACCGCCGCGAGCCTCGTCGGTTCGTCCAAACTATTTTTCGACTCTGCAAATGATAGTGCAACTCTATCTTTTTCTCTCCCGTTTGGCCTCCCATGTGTTCTTCATTCTCACCCGACGAAGGTAGCACGGGATTGCAAGCTGACGCCGCTGGACAGGTTCTCCTCCGACGCTGTGATGCCAGACGGTACGGGTAAGCAGTGGGTAGGTGCCAATGGAGATTGGGTTGCCATGGTTGACACTGGCTTTCCTGCTTGCAAATGGAAACTTGTCAACGTCTACACTCGCCGTGAAATTCCTCTCCCTGTGCCGTTTGAAACCACCCACATTCCAAATATATACCACCACAACCTTCGTGCTATTATATTTCACAAGATATATATTTGCCAAGTTCCCACAGCTGCTGGGGGGTACAAAAATTTCTCTCTTGTTGCTGTTTTTGACATCAGAGTTGCCCTCCTTTGCGGCGAAGATTCTGGATGGACAGTTCTTACAGAGCCCAAGTCCCACATCTTTTACAATTACAGCGATGCAATTCTCCACAATGGGCTTGTGTTTGCCACAACTCATACTGGCACTGTTCACGCATGGAATCCTCAGCAAGCTGGTAATTTTCCTCCGGACGTAAGTAGTGTATGATGAGCTTCATTATTCATGGCTGTAAAGATAATTTTAATGCACAAACTTATTAATTTTCGAACCTGACTGATCTGACTTGGAGGCTTGGGGCATATTTGCTTCGGATGAAATTTCATTGGTATTTAGACTTTTTATTCGAGATGATTACCATAGAAAAATTTGAGGATTGTATAATTAGGAGTTTTATTCTCAGATTGAATTATGTTGGATTTTGACCTCTACTTGAACTTCTTGAAATGAATCCTTTGGTTTCCCATGTGATGTACTCAAATACACCAATATGCTGTATTATTGAATGGAAATGCCATTATATCATCCCATCTGAATCCTAATGCGTTTTCCCAATTCTTACGTTTTCAGATTTGTGCAAACCAAACATACCCTTCTTAACAGTAATTTCGTTTTCAAGCAGGTCCTCCGCTGATCGTAGAGCCACCGCCCATTGTGTTTGAATGGCGGTGTGCACTTGATGATGCTCTTGGCCATGATCACGAGGTCGATTATGGCATGTGGTGGTTAGCAAGATCTATAGATGGTTCTAGACTTCTTCTGATCCATACACTGGGCATTGCTGATGAAAGGGAATATTCCTGTAAAGTTTGCCATACTGCTTCTGATCGTCGTGTTCATCATGGTCGCACTGTTGGCAACTATGCTTCTGGGTTTGGTTGCCTGGTGTTCACGAAGGACACTAGTAAGTTAAATGAAGGTATTCCATGGGAAAAGATTGATGACCTTGGAGAATATTCTCTTTTCCTTGGAGTGAACTATCCGATTATGCTGCCATTAGGCGGTGCAGATGTTGTCCCAGGATGTCTGACGAGAAGAAATTGTGTGTACACCTTGCCGAATGAAGCATGGCTTCGCAATTCGCAGCTGCCTGAAATATGCCGATTCAGTCTGAATCGTGAAGATTGCGCCGTTGGTTTCCAAACCAACGCCTTGGAGAAAACATGCAAAACAAAAAAAGATAGGTACCTGGTAAAGACACCGCTTTGGTTCATCCCAAACTTCGCCAACGCCCCGGATTGGAACAAGTGTGATGTTTAATTCTGAAACAGGGCCTGCAGCCATTGTAGCTACTGATAGTATGTAATTTCATAGCTAATGAACGAGGCAATTGTGGTCTACTAATTACAACTGTTTTGTAAAGAGGTGGTCTATAAGTATACCCCTCTCTTCATTGATGCATTTGTGGTCTACATGATGGTACTCTTAAATATATGGGTGTGGCTCCTCAACACATAATGTGGGGGTATTATTGTGTTAAAGTTGAAGGCTTGATCAACTATAGGTTCACTTCTCTAGTTACATTACTAGGTACTCCGGTTGGCTATGTTGTGATGAACACATTGTGTTCTGTTGTTCGGTGAAGACAAAAGTAGAACTATGGTATGCTTATGTTTAAGAGCAAGCGAGGGTTTAGCTTGAGATGTTAAAATTCAGATTTGAACTATTTTTTGATATGGAAATTTGAAATATATATGGTACTGTATATGATTATGTGTAACAACAAGCGACGAAAGGGCTGATGCTCCTATTCCTTGTCGGCGGGAGGACTATGTGTGCGGCGACTTGAGCCAAATTAGAAGGCCATAGCTATGTTGATTGGTCCTTGAAGTTGGAGGGGCTAGGATTTCGGATGAGCGGAGTGGGGGAAGTTGTTGCTCATGGAACATAAGTCCTTAAAATAGTAATGTTAGTATATAGGAGTACAAGGTATATACTTGTACTATTTTAGTACTATAATAAGTATATCGGGTTCATCAAAAAGAATTATCTCGGGTTCACAACCACGTGGGGTCAAGGTGAGGGAAAGTTGGTCAATACCTCTTACCGCTATATCCCCGCCCCAAGTTCTAATGCGCAAGTGCTGTTATTTTTTTAAAGGGAAATAGTGGTTCCTCTCCCCCGGAAACATGCCCCGCATCTCCACCTCCTAGTATCGTAGTACTACTACTGCATCTTCTCCAAAAAAAACCCTCTTCTGTCTCTTTCTCCCGTTCACCCCTCTCTCCCTTGCATTGGATTACCGACTCCAATGAAGCAGAAGCGTAAGATTGAGGAGATTCCTGATTGCTACCACCAGTCCATGGGGTGGGGCAACCTCCACTACCCACTGGTGGAGAACATAGCCGAGCGGGCGGATATCCTCAGCACTGGTCGCCTCGCTCGAGGCATGATCGGCATGCGGCATGCCATCCGCGGAGCGCATAAGGTTCCGTTCGGTTTACCGAGCCTGCTCCACTGCGACCCCGAGACATGGCCAGACGACCGCGACAATACTGTAAGAGTATTTATTTATTTACTCATCTCGTTTCAGCTTGTGTTTTTTCAATCAACTTTTCTTATTGCCAAACATCATGCATGAATTTAGACTCAACATCATCACCTGATTTGGGAGTACTGTAAGGTTTGCTGCCTTCACTATGCACATGTACTCTTCGGAATTGCTTTATTTATCCATTACATCTGTGCTTCAGTTCTGCACAATCCGCTCTTCATTCTGTCGAATACCTTGCATGCATAGACAATTTTGAAACAAATCCTATTTGCAGGGCATTCACGCGTTGCTGATGCCATTAGACAAGCCGACAGTTCCAGCATTTATCCATACCAAGGAGGAACTGGATGGACATGGACCCATGCACTGGGTGGGTTGTAACGGCGACTGGGTGGCATTTGTCCAGCAGGACGGGCACTTGACGATCCGCAACATATACATATCAGATACTATTATACCTCTTCCATCTCTGCAAGATGCAGGAATTTCTTTGGGCCCTACTAGTGAATGGTGGCATGGCAGCCCACCATTCCTGTTCAAATACAAAATAGATAAAAGTTTGGAACTGCTCAAAGTACGGATCGTCAAGAGGCCGTACAAAGATGATCTAGCAGGGCCATGGCATTACGAGGTAATCGTTGTATTTGACGAATTGATCGCTATCCTACAAGCGCCCCTAGAAAAGGAGTGGAATATCCTGAGAAACCCTGAATTCTTTGATAGAAACAGCTATGTCGATGCCATGGGCATTCCTGGATATGGTACAAGTTCACACCTACATCGTGTATACGCAGTTACATATCCGTATGGAGATGTTCTGGTTTGGGAACCATATACCTGTGGTGAGTCTTTGTTTTATGTCTTAACTAGTAAATGGCATGCTGCACATGTTGGACCAATTACGATTCGCAATACTGATGTATAAAAGTTGCGTTCTAAATGTTGTTCAAACTTTCAATACAACTAATAATTTGGTTATACCATCAAAATAAGTGTGAGCATACAGTTTATAAATATGAACAAAAATTTGGAACCTTTCTTAATCACTATCAAGTGGGACGTGTGATATCGGTGTGAGACTGCTCTGATTTTTCTTCATAATGGAAACATGACGGTTCTAGAAACACGTGGACACTGGTGTGGTATTTTTTTCACGCGAATACCTCTAATCCCAACCGTTAGATTTTGGACACCAACAGTTGGAATTGCTGCTACATGTCTTGTTAAAAACTGGTGCCTTATAGTAGTAGAAAATAGAAGATAGAAGAGAAGAGATAATTTTCAGTGTAGTTCCTACTTGCTGCATTGTGGTTGATCTTTGTGCATTGCAGGGACACATGCAGCCCCGCGTCTCATTGACGCCCCTGTCATTGAAGATGAAGAAGCAGAAGTGGCTGCAATTTTCGCTCAAATCGAGGGAGATGCTGTCATGGAAGATGATGAAGCAAATGTGGCTCAAGGCGATGGAGGTGCCGATGAAGATAATGATGCTGATGAAGAAGAATTAGAAGAAGAAGAATTAGAAGAAGACGAATTCGATGATGAAGAATTAGATGATGAAGAATTAGATGATGATGGTGATAATCATAATTATGAAGATGAAGATGTATTTCTTGGATTTTCTGACCAGCGCACTTGGTTCCTGGCACCAATGAGAGCAGAGTCCATTACTGGTGAATCTGATCTCGCGTGGATTCAGGTTAAAGGTTATCGGCCCATCCTCGGTCCTCCAATATTACATATGGGTAACAAGCTGAGGTCTTATCCTTTGGTACGGTGCTACGTTTTCTTGAGATCTGCCCATACCTTGGACCCTGTAGAAGAGGCAAGGTGGGAAAGATTGAACAATTTGAAGGGGCGTTCTTTATTTCTTGGACTCAATCACCCAATTTTCATGCTACCCCCGCCAGTCGACGCAGAGGCTGCAGAACCAGATTTCACGAAGTGGGGCGACAGGCGCGTAGGGGGCCCGCCGCCGCCTGGTGTGGGCCCTCGTCGGCCCCGACCTACCCTTTCGCCTACCTATAGCCTCCGTCATGAAACCCCCGGTGCCGAGAGCCACGATACGGAAACCTTCCCGAGACGCCGCCGCCGCGAATCCCATCTCGGGGGATTCAGGAGATCGCCTCGGCACCCTGCCGGGAGGGGATTCATCTCTAGGAGGACTCTTCATCGCCATGATCGCCTGGGAGTGATGAGTGAGTAGTTCACCGGACTATGGGTCCATAGCAGTAGCTAGATGGTCGTCTTCTCCTTGTTGTGCTTCATTGTTGGATCTTGTGAGCTGCCTAACATGATCAAGATCATCTATCTGTAATACTATATGTTGTGTTTGTCGGGATCCGATGGATAGAGAATACTATGTTATGGTGATTATCAATCTATTGTTTATGTGTTGTTTATGATCTTGCATGCTCTCCGTTATTAGTAGAGGCTCTGGCCAAGTTTGTACTCTTAACTCCAAGAGGGAGTATTTATGCTCGATAGTGGGTTCATGCCTCCATTGACACAGGATAGTGACAGAAAGTTCTAAGGTTGTGATGTCTGTTGCCACTAGGGATAAAACATTGATTCTATGTCTAAGGATGTAGTTGTTGATTACATTACGCACCATACTTAATGCAATTGTCTGTTGCTTAGCAACTTAATACTGAATGGGGTTAGGATGATAACCTGAAGGTGGACTTTTTAGGCATAGATGCAGTGGATGGCGGTCTATGTACTCTGTCGTAATGCCCAATTAAATCTCACTATATTTATCATATCATGTATATGCATTGTTATGCCTTTCTCTATTTGTCAATTGCCCGACTGTAATTTGTTCACCCAACATGCTTTTATAGACACCTCTAGTGAACTGTGGACCCCGGTCCTATTCTTTACATAACATACAATCTACTGCAATTGTGTTTTATTGTTTTCTTGCAAACAATCATCTTCCACTCGATACGCAATCTTTGTTACAGCAAGCCGGTGAGATTGACAACCTCACTGTTTCGTTGGGGCAAAGTACTTTGGTTTTGTTGTGCAGATTCCACGTTGGCGCCGGAATCCCTGTTGTTGCGCCATCACATTTCGCCACCATCAACCTTCAACGTGCTTCTTGGTTCCTGGTTCCATGAGAGCAGGTCCATTACTGGTGAATCTATCTCGCGTGGATTCAGGTTAAGGGTTATCGGCCCATCCTCGGTCCTCCAATATTACATATGGGTAACAAGCTGAGGTCTTATCCTTTGGTACGGTGCTACGTTTTCTTGAGATCTGCCCATACCTTGGACCCTGTAGAAGAGGCAAGGTGGGAAAGATTGAACAATTTGAAGGGGCGTTCTTTATTTCTTGGACTCAATCACCCAATTTTCATGCTACCCCCTCTTTGCTACCCACAATCGCGCCCGTGATACATGGATACGTCCAAGGCCAAATTGGTGCAGAATGCACGTCAATGGAGGTCCTGCCATAGGCTCAAGATTGCAGTACAAAAAAGAGAAGATTGAACATAGAGCCGAAGCACCCATGTGGTTCGTCCCAACACTTCCACCTGTTTTTCCTTGAGAAATAAGAGACAGATGGTGACCTTATTTTATAGAGAAAACATAGTGTTCGTGAACTTAACCTCATGAACATTCGCTGTTCGGTTTTTGCTGAAATCAAAATTTTGCAGAGATGAAGATCTTTGTTTGAATCCCGTGCTGAACATATTTTTCACAAATTAGCTACCCGTATTGTGATGAATACATGCTGGTTTGTTGTTTGGTGCAGTAGCAGACATGAAGATCTTTGTCCTGAATACCACAATGGACATCTTTTTTTTCTTCAAAAATTAGCTAAGCTCACGCTATTAGGCGCAAATGCCTATTAAGAGATTTGGTGCTCTTGGGCACCATTGCTCCTGCTATTTTAGAAAAAAATAAAAAATATATTTATTTGTTCAAAAAATTAGAAAACAAATCATGGAGTAGCTAATGAATTGTCCCATAAACGTGCAAAATTTCAGTTTCAAATACAAAAAATTCTGGGCTACACAAAAGTAACAAACGTGTGGATCTGGGTATGCATATTTCAAATCTCCAAATTTCAACAGATTTTGTCTTTTTTGTGTAGTCTACAATATAAAGAATATCATATTAAAATTTTACACGCTTGTAGGTTACTTTATTTATTATGTCTACATTCATTTTCAGATTTTTTTGAAACAAATATGTATGCTATTTGATTTTTTTTTAAACAGCAGAGCACTGGTGCCCATTAGCCAAAGACACTTTTCGCAAATGCCTACAATAAAGGAACGGATGGTGACCTTATTTTATAGAGAAACCATAGTGTTTGTGAAGTTAAAGTCATGAACACACGCTGTTCGGTTTTTGGTGAAATCAAAATTTAGCAGAGATGAAGATCTTTGTTTGAATCCCGTGATGAACACATTTTTCCTAAATTAGCTACCAGTATTGTGATGAATACATGCCGGTCTGTTTTTCGGTGGAGTAGCAGACATGCAGGGGATCGAAAGAAACGGCAAAGTAGCCAGAAATCAGGGGTCAAATATAAATTCGAGAAAGGAAACGTTTATTCAACAGTCAGGCTGACATGTGGGACGTATCTTGCAGCCGCGGCCCCAACATTTATCATTCAGAGAGGATGACATGTGGGACCCACGAACCAGCATCGTTCTCGACGTTTCTCAAAGGGGGCAGGAGATCGAAAGAAAAAGGCAAGTAGCTCGAAATCAGGTGTCCAAAAAATCCAAGAAAGGAAAGGTTTATCGCACAAAGAGGCTGACATATTGTACCCAGTTTGCAGCAGCGTCATCAACGTTTCAAAGGCGGTGGAGTTCGAAAGAAAAAGGCAAATAGCCAGAAATTAGGGGTCAAAAATAAATCCAGCAAAGGAAACTTTTATCGTACAAAGAGGCTGACATGTGGGACCCAGCCAGCAGCGTCCTCAACGTTTCTAAGGTGGCAGGCAATGGAAAAAAGGCAAATAGCCAGAAATTAGGGGTCAAAAATAAATGCAACAATAGAAACTCTTATTGTTCATAGAGGCTGACATGTTGGACCCATGAGCCAGCAGGGCCCTCAACGTTTCAAAGGCGTCACGGGATCAAAAGAAAAGAACCAAGTAGTCATTAATTAGGTGTCAAAAATAAATCCAAGAAAGTAAATGTTTTACTTTTCATAGAGGCTGTCATATGGGACCCATGAGCCAGCAGCGTCCTCAACGTTTCTAAGGCGGCTGGGGATCGAAAAAAAAAGCGAAGTAGCCATTAATTAGGGGTCAACTATAAATCCAAGAAAATATTTATTGTTCTAGAGGCTGACATGTGGGAGCTATGCGCCAAGCGTCCTCATCGTTTCAAAGGGGGCAGGGGATCCAAAGAAAAAGGCAAATAGCCAGAAATCAGGGTAAAAAATCCAAGAAAGGAAAGTTATTGTTCATAGAGGCTGGCATGTGGGACCCATGAGCCAGCAATTTCAAAGGCGGCACAGGATCGAAAGAAAAGGCAAGTGACCAAAAATCAGGGGGTAAAAAATCCAAAAAACTTTATTGTACATAGAGGATGACATGCGGGTCTATGAGCCAACAACTTACTCGTCGTTTCAGAGGGCCGAGGCGGCATGAGATCGAAAGAAAAAGGAAAGTGACCAAATATCAGGAGCAAAAATAATCCATGAAAAGAAACTTTCATTGTACATAGAGGATGACATAGGGTCCCATGTTGTAGCAGCGGTCTGAACGTTTCAAGGACTGTAGGATCGAAAGAAAAAGGCAAGTGACCAAATATCAGGAGCCAAAAATAGAAAAGAAACTTTTATTGTACCTTTGAGAGTCGGCATGAGATTGAAAGAAAAAGGCAAGTGACCAAATATCAGGAGCCAAAAACCTAGAAAAGAAACTTTTATTGTACATAGAGTATGACATGCGGGTCCCATGACGCTGCAGCATCCTCAACGTTTCCAAGGCGGCAGGGGATCAAATGAAAAGGAAATAGCCAAAAAGCAGAGGGTGAAAAAAATCGAAGAAAAGAAACTTTTATTGTTCATAGTGGATGACATGTGGGACCCATGAGGCAGCAGCATCCTCAACGTTTCCAAGCAGCAGGGGATCGAAAGAAAAAGGAAATAGCCAAAAATCAGAGCGTGAAAAATAATCCAAGAAAAGAAACTTTTATTTTACATAGAGGATGACATGTGGGTCCCATTTTGCAGCAGCGGTCTCAATGTTTCATATGCGGCTTGAGATCAAAAGAAAACGAAAGTAGCCCGAAATTAGGGGGAATAAAACTCCAAGAAAAGAAAGTTTTTTGTACATAGAGGATGACATACGGGTCCCAAGGCGGCAGGGGAACAAAAGAAAAAGGAAATAGCCAAAAATCAGAGGGGTGAAAAAAATCCAAGAAAAAAGAAACTTTTAGAGTTCATAGTTCATAGAGGATGACATGCGGGTCCCATGAGGCAGCAGCGTCCACAACGTTTCCAAGGCGGCACACAGGACCAAAAGAAAAAGGATGTACCCCTGCTGGGCCTTTTGATCAAAAAATAATCCAAGATAAGGAAGATATAAATTGGGGCTGCCTGGCCATCTGGGCCTTCTAACCTGCTGGACGTCTTTTGACTCGTACAATTTCAGCCCACTCCAAAACAAGAAAGTCCTATGCTTCGCAAAAACAAAACAAAAACAAGGAGATTCATATTAGTTCGTTTATGTAAAAATAAAGATTTAATTTATCCGTTTGCAATAGCTCAGAGCGAAATACACTTTTTATTGTCTGTAAAATAATCAAGATATCACATGTTTCTTGTACGGGGAGGCTGACATCGGGACCCATGAGCCAGCAGCGTCGTCAAAGTTTTAAAGGCGGCAGGGGATCGAAAGAAAAAATAAATCAAAAATCAGTTGGTAAAAAAATCGAAGAAAAGAAACATTTATCGTTCTGAGAGGATGACATGCGGGACCCATGTGGCAGCAGCATCCTCAACGTTTCCAAGGCAGCACGGGATCCAAAAAAAGGCAAAATAGCCAGAAATTAGGGGTCAAAATAACTCCAAGAAAAGAAAGGTTTATCGTCCATAGAGTCTGACATGTGGGACCCATTAGCGAGCAGATTCTTCAACGTTCAAAGGCGGCAGGGGATCAAAAGAAAAAGGAAGTAGCCAGAAATTAGGGGTAAAAAATAACTCCAACAATGGAAACTTTTATTGTTCATAGAGGATGACATGCGGGACCCATGAGCCAGCAGCTTCCTCAACGTTTCAAAGGCGGCATGGGATCGAAAGAAAAAGGCAAGTGACCAAATATCAGGAGCCAAAAATAATCCAAGAAAAGAAACTTTATTGTACATAGAGGATGACATGCGGGTCCCATTTAGCATTAGTGGTATCACCGTTTGAGATGCGGCAGGAGGTCGAAAGAAAAAAGGCAAGTGACCAAATATCGGAGCCAAAAAAATCCAAGAAAGAAAGTTTTATAGTACATAGAGGATGACATGCGGGTCCCATTTAGCAGCAGCGGTATCACTCAAAGTCGGCACAGAATCGAAAGAAAAAGGCAAGTGACCAAATATGAGGTGCCAAAAATAATCAAAGAAAAGAAAGTTTTCAACGTTTCAAAGGCGGCAGGGGATCAAAAGAAAAAGGAAGTAGCCAGAAATTAGGGGCAAAAATAACTCCAAGAAAGGAAACTTTTATTGTTCGTAGAGGATGACATGGGGGACCCATGAGCCAGCAGCTTACTCAACGTTTCAAAGGTGGCATGAGATCGAAAGAAAAAAACGCAAGTGACCAAATATGAGGTGCCAAAAATAATCAAAGATTTATTGTACATAGAGGATGACATGCGGGTCCCATTTTGCAGCAGCGGTCTCAATGTTTGAAATGCGGCTTGAGATCAAAAGAAAAAGAAAGTAGCTAGAAATTAGGGGGTCAAAAAAAATCCAAGAAAAGAAAGTTGATGGACATAGAGGTTGACATGCGGGTCCCATGTGCCAGCAGCTTACTCAACGTTTCAAAGGGGCCAGGGGATCAAAAGTAAAAGGCAAGTGACGAAATATCAGGAGCCAAAAATCAGAGGGTGAAAAAAAATCCAAGAAAACAAACTTTTATAGCACATAGAGGATGACATGCGGGTCCCATGAGCCAGCAGGTTCCTCAACGTTTCAAACGTGGCATGAGATCGAAAGAAAAAGGCAAGTGACGAAATATCAGGAGCCAAAAATAATTCAAGAAAAGAAACTTGATTGTACATAGAGGATGACATGCGGGTCCCATGTGTAAGCAGCTTACTCAACGTTTCCAAGGCGGCAGGGCATCAAAAGAAAAATGAAATAGACAAAAATCAGAGAGTGAAAAAAACCATAGAAAATAAACTTTTATAGCACATAGCGGATGACATGCGGGTCCCACGAGCCAGCAGGTTCCTCAAAGTTTCAAACGTGGCATGAGATCGAAAGAAAAAAGGCAAGTGACCAAATATCAGGAGCCAAAAATAATCCAAGAAAAGAAAGTTTATTGTACAGAGGATGACATGCGGGTCCCATTTTGCAGCAGCGGTATCACCGTTTGAGAGCCGGATCGAAAGAAAAGGCAAGTGACCAAATATCGGGAGCCAAAAATAATCCAAGAAAAGAAATTTTATTGTACGTAGAGGATGACATCCCATTTTGCAGCAGCGGTCTCAACGTTTCCAAGGCGGCACAGGACCAAAAGAAAAATGAAGTAGCCAGAAATCAGGGGGTGAAAAAAATCCAAGAAGAAAGATTTCAATTGGGCTGCATCTGGACATCTGGGCCTTCGAACTATCCTGCTTGGCCTTTTGACTCGTACAATTTCAGCCCACTCCAAAACAGGAAAGTTCCGAATTTTCTAAAAAAACAGGAAAGTCCTATGCTTCGCAAAGACAAAAAAACAAGGAGATTCAACATATAAGTTTGTTTATGTAAAAATAAAGATTTAATTATCCGTTTGAAATAGCTCAGAGCGCAATACATTGTTTATTGTCTGCAAAATAATCAAGATATCATATGTTTCTTGTACGGGGAGGCTGACATCGGGGACCCATGAGCCAACAGCGTCGTCAACGTTTTAAAGGCGGCAGGGGATGGAAAGAAAAAATAAACCAAAAATCTGTTGGTAAAAAATCCAAGAAAAGAAACATTTTCGTTCTGAGAGGATGACATGCGGGACCCATGAGGCAGCAGCATCCTCAGCGTTTATTGTTCATAGAGGTTGACATGTGGGACCCGTGAGCCAGCGGCGTCCTCAACGTTTTAAAGGCTGCAGGTGATCGAAAGAAAAAATAAGCCAAAAATCGTTTGGTCAACAAAATCCAAGAAAATAAACATTTACCGTTCTGAGAGGATGACATGCGGGACCCATGAGGCAGCAGCATCCTCAACGATTCCAAGGCGGCAGGGGAAATATCCAGAAATTAATGAGGGGTTCAAAATAAATCCATCAAAGGAAACTTTTATTGTTCATAGAGGATGACATGTGGGACCGACCTGAACAGCGTCCTCATCGTTTCAGAGGGGGCAGGAGATCAAAAGAAAAAGGCAAATAGCCAGAAATTAGGGGTAAAAAATAACTCCAAGAAAGGAAACTTTTATTGTTCGTAGAGGATGACATGCGGGACCCATGAGCCAGCAGCTTACTCAACGTTTCAAAGGCGGCATGAGATCGAAAGAAAAAGGCAAGTGACAAAATATCGGGAGCCAAAGATAATCGAAAAGAGCTTTATTATCGTGAGGATGACATGCGGGTCTCATTTAGCGCAGCGGTCTCAGCGTTTCAAATGCGGCTTGAGATCAAAAGAAAAAGAAAGTTGTTTACATAGAGGATGACATGCGGTCCCATGAGTCAAGACTTACATACGTTTCAAGGCGGCGAGGGATCAAAAGAAAAAGGAAATACAAAAATCAGAGGGTGAAAAAAATATAGAAAATAAACTTTTATAGTACATAGAGGATGACATGTTCCCACGGCCACAGGGTTCCTAATGTTTCAAACTTGGCATGAGATCGAAAGAAAAGGCAAGTGACCAAATATGAGGAGCCAAAATAATTCAAGAAAAAGAAAGTTTTATAGTACATAGAGGATGACATGCGGGGTCCCATTTAAAGCTTGTGGTATCAGCGTTTGAGAGGCGGCAGGGGATCAAAAGAAAAAGAAATTAAAAATCAGATGGTGAAAAAAAACCAAGAAAATGAACTTTTATAGTACATAGAGGATGACATGAGGGTCCCATGAGCCAGCAGGTTCCTCAACGTTTCAAACGTGGCATGAGATCGAAAGAAAAAGGCAAGTGAAAAAATATCAGGAGCAAATAATTCAAGAAAAGAAAGTTTTATAGTACATAGAGGGATGACATGCGGGTCCCATTGCAGCAGCGGTATCTTAGTTTGAGAGGTGGCGGGGATCGAAAGAAAAGGCAAGTGAAAAAATATGAGGAGCCAAAAATAACATAGAGGATAACATGCGGGTCCCATTTAGCAGCAGCGGTATCACCGTTTGAGAGGCGAGGGGATCGAAAGAAAAGTCAAGTGACCAAATATGAGGTGCCAAAAAAAAACCAAGAAAGAAAGTTTTATAGTACATAGAGGATGACATGCGGGTCCCATTTAGCAGCAGTGGTATCACCGTTTGAGAGGCGGCAGGGGATCGAAAGAAAAAGTCAAGTGACCAAATATGAGGTGCCAAAAAATCCAAGAAAAGAAAGTTTTATAGTACATAGAGGATGACATGCGGGTCCCATTTAGCAGCAGCGGTATCACCGTTTGAGAGGCGGCGGGGGATCGAAAGAAAAAGGTAAGTGACCAAATATGAGGTGCCAAAAATAATTCAAGAAAAGTTTTATAGTACATAGAGGATGACATGCGGGTCCCATTTAGCAGCAGCGGTATCACCGTTTGAGAGGCGGCAGGGGATCGAAAGAAAAAGGCAAGTGACCAAATTTGAGGTGCCAAAAAAAACTCCAAGAAAAGAAAGTTGATTGCACATAGAGGATGACATGCGGGTCCCATTTAGCAGCAGCGGTCTCAACGTTTCCAAGGCGGCAAGGGATCAAAAGAAAAAGGAAGTAGCCAATCAGGGGGTCAAAAAAATCCAAGAATAGAAAGAATTTTGGTTCATAGAGGATGACATGCGGGACCCATGATCCTGCATCGTAAACGGCTCGATCGGAGAACGTTGAACGAGATGGCGCGATCTAGAAAAAAACAATGCCAGAGAGGCTGCCATCTGGGCCCTACATCCCTCGGCGGTGCGGATTTGCGTTGACTCGGCCGGCGAACCCGAGATTTCGAGATGCACCACGTCCCGGGCCACCATACGCGACGTTTTGGCCGCTTTCGTCGGCTAGGTGGCCTCAAAAACGAGAAAAAAAGTTTTGACATGAACCACGGAGGGACCAAAAATCGTCGGCCATGGTACACCAGCAACCACGGCGCGACTTCAACTTCGTCGGCCATGGCAACTTTTCTTGTAGTGCTAGATACCTACTGTGCAAATTCAGGTCAAATGGTGAGCTTGGCGAAATCGAGTATTTTCTTTTCCCTAACACAAATGCTTTGTTGAGATCGAAATTTGCACCATGTTACATATTGATACGAAGCTCTCTGATAAATGCAGGTCTTCCAGCTTTAGTTGGAGCTGATAGGAGTGATTGCTTCAAACATTTTATTGAAAGAATTATTCAGAGGATTAATGGGTGGAAGGAAAAACTACTATCTGCGGGTGGTAAGGAAATTCTCCCGAGGTGTGGCGCAAGCTATTCGTATATGCTATATACGTGTTCCAGCTCCTAAGGGGGATTTGCAAGGGAATGATGGATGCTATCTCCCATTCTGGTGGGGTGATGATGAAAATTCAAAGAAGATGCACTGGATGGCTTGGTGGAAACTCTGTTACCCAAAAAAGGAGGGAGGTATGGGCTTCAAAGATTTCCGGGCTTTTAATCTTGCTATGTCTAAGCAGGGATGGAGATTGATCAATGACCCTGAATCTTTATGTGCCCGTTCTTGGTGCAAAGTACTACCCAGTGGAGATATTCTAAAGGCGGGGCCAAAGGCAGGATCATCATTTACCTGGCAAAGTATTCTAGCTGGCCTAACCACTTTTAAGCGTGTATATTTGAAGAGTTGGAAACGGTGAAAAATTAAAATTTGGGAAGATCCGTGGATTCCATCAAGTGCTAATAGAAGAATTTTGACCCCTAGAGGGGGCGCCATCTACACGTGAGCCTCTTTGTCCTATCACCAATGGGATGAAACTTTGTTGAATGGTTTATTCAATCCAATTGATGTTACAAGAATCTTGCAAATACCGATCAGTACACAAGGTTTTGAGGACTTTATTAGTCACTTTGCCAAACACGCCAGTATACGTCCGGTCGGGCTATCACCTCCGTGGCGGCATCAATTTGGTCCGTCCACCGCCAATGACGATCCTAGTGTCTCTCAGAACCGGTATGGAAGACACTTTGAGTTGAATCCCAGCAAGGTGAATTTTTGCCGACTCTCATGGGATAGTTCCTCTCAAAGCAATTCTTGCTAATAGGCACATTGGCACATTGATACGTCTCCAACGTATCGATAATTTCTTATGTTCCATGCTACTTTATTGATGATACCTACATGTTTTATGCACACTTTATGTCATATTCGTGCGTTTTCTGGAACTAACCTATTAACAAGATGCCGAAGTGCAGTTCCTGTTTTCTGCTTTTTGGTTTCATAAATCCTATAACGAAATATTCTCGAATGGGAATCAACGCCCAGGTTCCTATTTTTCCACGAAGCTTCCAGAACACCGGGAAGGACCAGAGGGGGGCCACAGGCCCAGGAGGGTGTGCGGCGCGGCTGGGCTGCCGCGCCGCCTTACCCCCGGCCGCCTCTTCGACCTTCGACGCCGCCTCTTCGCCTATAAAGCCCCGCACGAAAGCCCCACAGAGGAAGCCACGATACGAGAAAAGTTCCAGCCGCCGTCATCGCGACGCCAAGATCTGGGGGACAGGAGTCTCTTCCCGGCTGCCGGACGGGGAAGTGCCCCCGAAGGCTTCTCCATCGACACCGCTGCCATCTCCACCGCCATCTTCATCACCGCTGCTGCTCCCATGAGGAGGAGTAGTTCTCCATCGAGGCTCGGGGCTGTACCGGTAGCTATGTGGTTAATCTCTCTCCTATGTACCTCAATACAATGATCTCATGAGCTGCCTTACATGATTGAGATTCATATGAGTTTTGTATCACTACTATCTATGTGCTACTCTAGCAAAGTTATTAAAGTAGTTCTATTCCTCCTGCACGTGTGTAAAGGTGACAGTGCGTGCACCGTGTTAGTACTTGGTTTATGCTATGATCATGATCTCTTGTAGATTGCGAAGTTAACTATTGCTATGATAATATTGATGTGATCTATTCCTCCTACATATGCATGAAGGTGACAGTGTGCATGCTATGCTAGTACTTGGTTTAGTCGTTTTGATCTATCTTACACTTAAGGTTACTTAAACATGAGCATTATTGTGGAGCTTGTTAACTCCGGCATTGAGGGTTCGTGTAATCCTACGCAATGTGTTCATCATCCAACAAAAGTGTAGAGTATGCATTTATCTATTCTGTTATGTGATCAATGTTGAGAGTGTCCACTAGTGAAAGTGTAATCCCTAGGCCTTGTTCCTAAATACTGCTGAGTTACTACTGTTTGTTTTTGTTTTACTGTGTTACTACTGCTGCAATACTACCACCATCAACTACACGCCAGCAAGCTATTTTCTGGCACCGTTGCTACTGCTCATATATATTCATACCACCTGTATTTCACTATCTCTTCGCCGAACTAGTGCACCTATTTGGTGTGTTGGGGACACAAGAGACTTCTTGCTTTGTGGTTGCAGGGTTGCATGAGAGGGATATCTTTGACCTCTCACTACAAGAAAAGTTCTGATAGACAACGTCTCAAAATCGTCCGCAAAGGGGTATTTTTCGTCGCCTATGGGCCTAACCCGACGATATGGGTTCCGTTGTGGAAACTGCGTCAGCAAAGTCCAACGACGATTTTTTCGGTCCGTCGCGCAGCGCCCTTCCGAAAATCGGACCGTTGCGGAAGTGTTGGAGCCCGTTGATCATCGTCATGCAACCGACACGTGCAGACGCCGTTAACTGGCTTAACGGCGTTAACCGCTGAAACCCGTGGTAGATGGTAGGCCCACACGAGGCCTGCCACGTCTTAAGCGGGCCGGGCCAGATGACATAGTTTGACCGGTCAACTATATAGCTGGGCTGGTCCATTAGTTACGTGGGCGGGCCTAACTCTAATGTTGATCGGTCAAAGTTAAATGGGCCGCCCATTTAACATGTGGGTCCACCTTACAAAGAATCGGGACGGAAGCAAGTGTCGGGCCAAAAACACAGTGGGTCCCACTTGTTAAAAGGCCGGCCCATTTAGTGTGTGGGGTCCACCGTATAGCAAGTGGGCCGGCCCAACAAGCTAGTGGGCCGGGCCAAAACACAGGTGGGTCAGCTTTCCGTTAAAGGGCCCATTTAGGGGGGTCCACCATATATCAAGTGGGCCGCCCAACAAGATAGTGGGCCGGGCAAAACAGGTGGGACCCATCTTCCGTTAAAGGGGCCCATTTAGTATGTGGGGTCCACAATATAGCAAGTGGGCTGGCCCCAAGATAGTGGGTCGGCCAAACACATGGGTCCACATTCTGTTAATGGGCCGCCCATTTGGTATGTGGGGTCCACCATGTAGAAAGTGGGCCGGCCAACGAGATAGTGGGGCCAAAACAGTGGGTCCCACCATCCTATTAAAGGGCCGGCCCATTTGGTGTGTGGGGTCCACCATATAGAAAGTGGGCCGGCCCATTTGGTATGTGGGGTCCACCATCTAGAAAGTGGGCCGGCCCAACAAGATAGTGGGCCGGGCCAAAACACAGGTGGGTCCCACCTTCCTATTAAAGGGCCGGCCCATTTACCATGTGGGACCACCATAGAGCAAGTGGGCCGGCCCAATAAGCATGTGGAGCCCACTATCGTGTAACCGGGCCGGCCTACTAAAGAAGTGGGCCGGCCCAAAATGAAAGTGGGTCCCACACTACTGTAAGTGGGCCGGCCCAATCTGTTGTAGGGCCCTACTTGTTTGACTAGTCAACTTGCATTAAATTTCATGAGCCTAAAATCTGATTTCAATGATACACACAATTACATACACAAATAAAACAAATAGGAAAATTACAAGGCAATTAATGTGCCCAAATAAAAAAATTACATAGAATCATTGAGGACTTCTATTAGCATCATCAATAACAGGTTGACATTTGGCAATCGCCTTGATTGAATCTTGTGTACTCTTTGTCAACATATCAGCTACAGATCTTAAAGCAGCAATACCATGTCTTTTATAAAGTACAGCCTTGAGATATTTACTGTCTGATGAAAGAAATGGTCTAGGTTGACGGCTATGAGAAGATGCATCAGAAGAAAGATCAGAACTTTTTGTGGGCCTCACAGTTAATGAAGATTGCTTCATCACAACTACATTCTGATAATAATGCAAAAAGAGTTAAACGATGAACTATGCAAACATTTATTATGCAATGTAGATATAAGATAATAACAAGTTGCATAAATAAGACATGTATGGAACTTGTACTAAGCACAAACTTACATCATAATGTTGCACAGGGTCGCTACAGATCCTTTTTTGGCGACTATCTTCTAATGATGACTGCTTCATTAAAACAGCATTCTGGTAACATTGTAAACATAGTTACAACAATTAACTATTCAAACATGTATTACGCAATGTAGAGATCAGATAACAGCATGTAGCAGAAATAAGCACAAGATAAGATAAGATGCATGTACTAAGCACATACTGGCTCACTGCAGGTCCTTCTCTTGCGTGCACTAGTCGTGGTCAACATGCCTATCATTTTAGGTTCAGCCATCAAGTGAAATGCTAATCCTCCTGCTCCATTGTCCTTAATCTGTGTTTAGATATCACATTTAAGACCAAGTCAGCTGGTTTCAAATAACAAAAAACTTGAGCTGCCAAATGAATAAGCCAATAGTTACCAGATATCAAATTAAAACCAACTAGATGTTGCTTTGCATGAGATACGAATTTCAGACATTCAGATTTAGAGTAGGGTAATGCCAAGGTTTTACACATAAAGTAAACTGGCATTAAGAATGACCAAATGTCAGGTTCAAATCACCCTCGAAGTTTCTCCAAGACAAGCATATCAAATAGGCAGAAACATAGTAAAGCATGAATGGCATTGCTATGGCAGGGTTCCAAGTGTTAATCTCTTGCATAAGGAACAATGCATATAGGTTATAGATAATAACGGAAGTAAACTGCCAAAATTACCAACCACGAACTCAGATTCCAACCTTACCTAGCGTCCCCGCTGTTAATGTTGGATGTTCTAATAAGTGGTTCGCATGATCAATCCCAAGGAAAAATAACATTGACAAGTCAGTCTACGATAATACAAAGACCAGACATGCACGCAGCAATAACTATATAAGCTAAAGACGAGGTATAAGAGCAAGCAGATTGGAAATGCACATAGCATGATTATAAAAGCAGTGTGAGAATAGCAGACACGAGAAAACAGCTAGCGGTGAGCTAATGACGTGGTATAAGAACAAGCAGATTGGAAATGCCCATAGCACGACTATAAAAGCAGTGCGACAATAGCATGCAGTACAAAAACAGTTGGCAGCAAATGAATGGGTACAAGGCTATAAATATGTGGATGCACACAGGTGTCAGTAGAATGAACAGGATGGTAGCGACCGGATAATGCTTTTGTACTGTACAACATTTAAACAAACTTCATGCGAAGCAACACATCAAGAAAGTTAACGGCATATGAGATCTGCAAATAACTACACAAAACATGGCTAAAGAAACACCGCGATCTAACGGGCCAGCGTACTAACCAAGCTGCGGCGGGGTGGACGGGGGCGGCAACTTGCATTCCAGCGGCGGCGAACGGGAGACGATGAATCGACCATGTTTCAGTAGAAGCGGGCGTTAGTGAAGCAGATCTGGTTGGCTGGCAAGGTATTCGGTGAAGTTGATACAGCCGCTGCGGCGAGGTAGTCGGTGGCGAGGTCGGCGGTGAAGCAGATCCGTCGGTGGCGAGGTCGGCGGTGAAGCAGATCCGTCGGTGGCGAGGTCGGCGGTGAAGCAGATCCGTCGGTGACGAGGGCGGCGGGGGAGCGGATCTGGTGGGTGGACAGCCAACACGATCAAGGCTACGCTGTGGAGGAGTATGCCGGCGGCGAAGCAGATCTAGTACTGTAGAGAGTCAGAGCTTTGGCTTGTGAGAGTATTTTTGAGCTAATGGGGCGAATGGTTGGTGGGTGGGTGTGGGCCTGTGGGGAGGGTTCGGGATCTAGGCAAGATATTTCATTGTTACCGAATGAGCCCTCCATGGTCGGTGGGTTGTAGCTTCCGGACCAGGGTTAAAAGGGTAAAACTGGTCACGGGATTTTCGAATGGATGCGGCGGGATGATTTGGCGCGTGGCCGAAATTTTCAGTTTCAAGCTACAGTACGAGCAGAACGACAAACTAATGTTCTTCCCCAGGGAGCTCTCATTTCTTCCTCTTCTCTTTCTCTCTCGAGTCTCTCCCACTCCCCCGGCTCCTCTCCCCTTCTCTCCGGCGGCCTCGCCGGCCGGAGACGAGGCCGACTTCTCTCTGTATATTGTACACCCTCCGAACTAAATTAATTGATTCAACTTTCCTTAGACGTGTATGTATCTAGAGTAAAAACATGTGTGGATACATCCATATTTAGATAAGCAAAGTTGAGTCAGCTAATTTGGATCCGAGGGAGTTAGTGTTGTTGTAAGCTTAGATCCAGTGTTTCCCATGAGCAGAATGGCGCAATGGAGTCGGGGATCTCGTCATCGGCTTCAGATCTGGCCTATGGTGAATCTGGCGGATCTTGCCGGCCAAACCCCGATCTGGTGCCATCAATGTGATGGCGCTAACGGTGAGGCTTGCTTTGGTCAGTGCTTCAGATCTGGCCAATGGGGAAGTCAAGCTGCTAAAGTTCACAAGCTCGGGGCATACGACGGCGTCATCCGTCTTGCCCGTGCACATCTTGGACTTTCAGCGACCCTTCTCAGAGCCAATATGCCGTTGCTGAGGCCCTTCTTCTCCTTCGTCCTGGCGACTACCGGCGACACCGTCCCAAGTGGTGCGTCCCCGGCGACGGAGTTGCTGGAAAGGATGCGGAGCAGAGATCTGATGTGCGGTCCAGAAGGACTCGATTGATTTTCTTCTATATGTTTTGGGGTCCTTTTTGTAAAGTTGCAGGTTCTATTAGTTATTGTCTAGTACTTTTGGTCCTCTATGTAATTTTTTGGACTAGTTTCCATTTAATAAACTTGAATTTTGACAAGTTCACGAGGAAAAAAATTCCTTTGCACATATGGCCTATCATGTATAAACATTCTTGAGATTTAAACTATATGTAATGTGCCATGCATTAACCCTAAACCATATATATGTAACTAACCCTAGCTGATCAAACCCTACTTAATTAAAACAAATAACCCTAAACTATACGCATGCACTTTATGCGCAAAGGCGCGGGTGCCTCTAATAATGTGTGTGCGCACTCGATCGATGATCCTAAACCTTATACAACCCTGAAACCCTAATCCCTAATCCCTAAACCCTAAACACTAAACCCTAGACCCTAAACCCTAACCCTAACCCTAAACCCTAATTAAACCCTATATATAGGCCAACGACACTTAATTGTGCATCAAGCAGGCCAGGGGTGCCTCGCGGTCCTCTAATTAAATTAAATGTGCCATGCATTAACCCTAAACCATATATATGTAACTAACCATAGCTAATCAACCCTACTTAATGAAAACACATAACCCTAAACTATACTAGCTAGCTGCTATAACCCGATCTAATAAAAACATGCTCTATATATAGCAGCTAGCTAGCAAACCGTAGATTAACACCAATTAATATATACATGGCCTATATCGATCATGTTGTATAACATATCCCTGAGATTCATTAATTAATTATATAATTATCGTGATAAATTAATTAACTTTAATTTTGACAAGTTCTCTCGAATGAAAACACATTTGATTAAGTTGCCTCATAATATATATATATAATTAGTGTGCATGCATGGCCTACCATGCATTCGTGCATATATTTTAATGTATATTTGAACATATTCTTGGGGATTTCAATCTCTCTCTCGATCATCTATATATCGTTGGTGGCCAAAAAACACACATATATATATATGCATGCAATTTATGCGTAAAGGCGCGGGTGCCTCTAATAATGTGTGTGCGCACTCGATCGATGATCCCTAAACCTTAAACAACCCTAAAACCCCTAAATCCCTAATCCCTAAACCCTAAACACCCTAAACACTAAACCCTAAACCCTAGACCCTAAACGTACCCTAACCCTAACCCTAAACCCTAGCTAATCCTAAACCCCAATTAAACCCTATGTATATGCCAACGACACTTAATTGTGCATCGATCGAGCGGGTCATGGGTGCCTCGCGATCCTCTAATAAAATTAAATGTGCCATGCATTAACCATAAACCATATATATGTAACTAACCCTAGCTAATCAACCCTACTTAATTAAAACACATAACCCTAAACTATACTAGATATAACCCGATCTAATAAAAACATGCTCTATATATAGCAGCTAGCTAGCAAACCGTAGATTAACACCAATTAAAATATACATGGCCTATATCGATCATGTTGTATAACATATCCCTGAGATTCATTAATTAATTATATAATTATCGTGATAAATTAATTAACTTGAACTTTGACAAGTTCTCTCGAATGAAAACACATTTGATTAAGTTGCCTCATAATATATATATATATAATTAGTGTGCATGCATGGCCTACAATGCATTCGTGCATATATTTTAATGTATATTTGAACATATTCTTGGGGATTTCAATCTCTCTCTCTCTCTCTCGATCATCTATATATCGTTGGTGGCCCAAAAAACACACATATATATGCATGCAATTTATGCGTAAAGGCGCGGGTGCCTCTAATAATATAATGTGTGTGCGCACTCGATCGATGATCCCTAAACCTTAAACAACCCTAAAACCTTAAAATCCCTAATCCCTAAACCCTAAACACCCTAAACACTAAACCCTAAACCCTAGACCCTAAACATACCCTAACCCTAACCCTAACCCTAACCCTAAACCCTAGCTAATCCTAAACCCCAATTAAACCCTCTGTATAGGCCAACGACACTTAATTGTGCATCGATCGAGCGGGTCATGGGTGCCTCGTGATCCTCTAATAAAATTAAATGTGTCATGCATTAACCCTAAACCATATATATGTAACTAACCCTAGCTAATCAACCCTACTTAATTAAAACACATAACCCTAAACTATATATACTAGCTAGCTGCTATAACCCGATCTAATAAAAACATGCTCTATATATAGCAGCTAGCTAGCAAACCGTAGATTAACACCAATTAAAATATACATGGCCTATATCGATCATGTTGCATAACATATCCCTGAGATTCATTAATTAATTATATAATTATCGTCATAAATTAATTAACTTGAACTTTGACAAGTTCTCTCGAATGAAAACACATTTGATTAAGTTGCCTCATAATATATATAATTAGTGTGCATGCATGGCCTACAATGCATTCGTGCATATATTTTAATGTATATTTGAACATATTCTTGGGGATTTCAATCGATCTCTCTCTCTCGATCATCTATATATCGTTGGTGGCCCAAAAAACACACATATATATGCATGCAATTTATGCGTAACGGCGCGGGTGCCTCTAATAATGTGTGTGCGCACTCGATCGATGATCCCTAAACCTTAAACAACCCTAAAACCTTAAATCCCTAATCCCTAAACCCTAAACACTAAACCCTAAACCCTAGACCCTAAACGTACCCTAACCCTAACCCTAAACCCTAGCTAATCCTAAACCCCAATTAAACCCTATGTATAGGCCAACGACACTTAATTGTGCATCGATCGAGTGGGTCATGGGTGCCTCGTGATCCTCTAATAAAATTAAATGTGCCATGCATTAACCCTAAACCATATATATGTAACTAACCCTAGCTAATCAACCCTACTTAATTAACACACATAACCCTAAACTATACTAGCTAGCTATAACCCGATCTAATAAAAACATGCTCTATATATAGCAGCTAGCTAGCTAGCAAACCGTAGATTAACACCAATTAAAATATACATGGCCTATATCGATCATGTTGTATAACATATCCCTGAGAATCATTAATTAATTATATAATTATCGTGATAAATTAATTAACTTGAACTTTGACAAGTTCTCTCGAATGAAAACACATTTGATTAAGTTGCCTCATAATATATATATAATTAGTGTGCATGCATGGCCTACAATGCATTCGTGCATATATTTTAATGTATATTTGAACATATTCTTGGGGATTTCAATCGATCTCTCTCTCTCTCGATCATCTATATATCGTTGGTGGCCCAAAAAACACACATATATACGCATGCACTTGATGCGTAAAGGCGCGGGTGCCTCTAATAATGTGTGTGCGCACTCGATCGATGATCCCTAAACCTTAAACAACCCTAAAACCTAATCCCTAATCCCCTAAACCCTAAACACCCTAAACACACTAAACCCTAGACCCTAAACACCCTAAACACTAAACCCTAAACCCTAGACCCTAAACACCGTAAACCCTAAACCATAAACCCTAAACCCTAAACCCTAAACCCTAAACCCTAAAACCATAAACCCTAAACACTAAACCCTAAACCCTATAAACACCCTAAACACTAATTAAAACCTAAACCCTAGACCCTAAACACTAAACCCTAAACCCTAGACCCTAAACACCGTAAACACTAAACCCTAAACACTAATTAAACCCTAAACCATAGACCCTAAACACTAGACCCTAAACCCTAGACCCTAAACACCCTAAACACTAAACCCTAGACCCTCTAAACACAGTAAACACTAAACCCTAAACCCTAGACCCTAGCTAAACACCCAAAACACTAAACCCTAAACCCAGCTAGCTAACCCTAAACCCTAATTAAACCCTATATATATAGGCCAACGACACTTAATTGTGCATCAAGCAGGCCAGGGGTGCCTCGCGGTCCTCTAGTTAAATTAAATGTGACATGCATTAACCCTAAACCATATATATATAACTAACCCCTAGCTAATCAAACCCTAGTTAATTAAAACACATAACCCTAAACTATACTAGCTATAACCCGATCTAATAAAAACATGCTCTATATATATAGCATGCAGCTAGCTAGCAAAAACGGTAGATTAAAACCAATTAATATATACATGGCCTATATATCGATCATATGTTGTATAACATCTCCCTGAGATTCATTAATTAATTATATAATTATCGATGATAAATTAATTAACTTTAATTTTGACAAGTTCTCTCGAATGAAAACACATTTGATTAAGTTTCCTCATAATATATATATAATTAGTGTGCATGCATGGCCTACCATATGCATGCATTAGTGCATATATTTTAATATATATTTGAACATATTCTTGGGGGATTTCAATCTCTCTCTCTCGATCATCTATATGTCGTTGGTGGCCAAAAAACACACACATATACGCATGCACTTTATGCGCAAAGGCGCGTGTGCCTCTAATAATGTGTGTGTGCACTTCGATCGATGATCCCTAAACCTTAAACAACCCTAAAACCCTAATCCCTAATCCCCTAAACCCTAAACACCCTAAACACACTAAACCCTAGACCCTAAACACCCTAAACATGTACTAAACCCTAAACCCTAGACCCTAAACACCGTAAACCCTAAACCATAAACCCTAAACCCTAAACCCTAAACCCTAAAACCCTAAACCCTAAACCCTAAACCCTATAAACACCCTAAACACTAATTAAACCCTAAACCCTAGACCCTAAACACTAAACCCTAAACCCTAGACCCTAAACACCGTAAACACTAAACCCTAAACCCTAAACACCCTAAACACTAATTAAACCCTAAACCATAGACCCTAAACACTAGACCCTAAACCCTAGACCCTAAACACCCTAAACACTAAACCCTAGACCCTCTAAACACAGTAAACACTAAACACTAAACCCTAGACCCTAGCTAAACACCCAAAACACTAAACCCTAAACCCAGCTAGCTAACCCTAAACCCTAATTAAACCCTATATATATAGGCCAACGACACTTAATTGTGCATCAAGCAGGCTAGGGGTGCCTCGCGGTCCTCTAGTTAAATTAAATGTGACATGCATTAACCCTAAACCATATATATATAACTAACCCCTAGCTAATCAAACCCTAGTTAATTAAAACACATAACCCTAAACTATACTAGCTATAACCCGATCTAATAAAAACATGCTCTATATATAGCATGCAGCTAGCTAGCAAAAACGGTAGATTAAAACCAATTAATATATACATGGCCTATATATCGATCATATGTTGTATAACATCTCCCTGAGATTCATTAATTAATTATATAATTATCGATGATAAATTAATTAACTTTAATTTTGACAAGTTCTCTCGAATGAAAACACATTTGATTAAGTTTCCTCATAATATATATATAATTAGTGTGCATGCATGGCCTACCATATGCATGCATTAATTCGTGCATATATTTTAATATATATTTGAACATATTCTTGGGGATTTCAATCTCTCTCTCGATCATCTATATGTCGTTGGTGGCCAAAAAACACACACATATACGCATGCACTTTATGCGCAAAGGCGCGTGTGCCTCTAATAATGTGTGTGTGCACTCGATCGATGATCCCTAAACCTTAAACAACCCTAAAACCCTAATCCCTAATCCCCTAAACCCTAAACACCCTAAACACACTAAACCCTAGACCCTAAACACCCTAAACATGTACTAAACCCTAAACCCTAGACCCTAAACACCGTAAACCCTAAACCATAAACCCTAAACCCTAAACCCTAAACCCTAAAACCCTAAACCCTAAACCCTAAACCCTAAACCCTATAAACACCCTAAACACTAATTAAACCCTAAACCCTAGACCCTAAACACTAAACCCTAAACCCTAGACCCTAAACACCGTAAACACTAAACCCTAAACCCTAAACACCCTAAACACTAATTAAACCCTAAACCATAGACCCTAAACACTAGACCCTAAACCCTAGACCCTAAACACCCTAAACACTAAACCCTAGACCCTCTAAACACAGTAAACACTAAACACTAAACCCTAGACCCTAGCTAAACACCCAAAACACTAAACCCTAAACCCAGCTAGCTAACCCTAAACCCTAATTAAACCCTATATATATAGGCCAACGACACTTAATTGTGCATCAAGCAGGCTAGGGGTGCCTCGCGGTCCTCTAGTTAAATTAAATGTGACATGCATTAACCCTAAACCATATATATATAACTAACCCCTAGCTAATCAAACCCTAGTTAATTAAAACACATAACCCTAAACTATACTAGCTATAACCCGATCTAATAAAAACATGCTCTATATATAGCATGCAGCTAGCTAGCAAAAACGGTAGATTAAAACCAATTAATATATACATGGCCTATATATCGATCATATGTTGTATAACATCTCCCTGAGATTCATTAATTAATTATATAATTATCGATGATAAATTAATTAACTTGAATTTTGACAAGTTCTCTCGAATGAAAACACATTTGATTAAGTTTCCTCATAATATATATATAATTAGTGTGCATGCATGGCCTACCATGCATGCATTAATTCGTGCATATATTTTAATATATATTTGAACATATTCTTGGGGGATTTCAATCTCTCTCTCTCGATCATCTATATGTCGTTGGTGGCCAAAAAACACACACATATACGCATGCACTTTATGCGCAAAGGCGCGTGTGCCTCTAATAATGTGTGTGTGCGCACTCGATCGATGATCCCTAAACCTTAAACCCTAAATAAACCCTAATCCCTAATCCCTAAACCCTAAACACCATAAACATTAAACCCTAAACCCTAACCTCCTAACCCTAAACCCTAAACCCTAATTAAACCCTATATATATAGGCCAATGACACTTAATTATGCATCAAGCAGGCCAGGGGTGCCTCGCGGTCCTCTAATTAAATTAAATGTGCCATGCATATATATGTGTTTAATTTGGGGATTTCAATCGCTCTCTCGTATGTAGCTCTCTCTACCTCTATCTCTCTCTCTCTCTCTCTCTCTCTCTCTCTCTCTCTCTCGTTGGTGGCCAACAACACACACATGCACTTTGTGCGCAAAGGCATGCGCCTCTAATAATGTGTGCGCAGTCGATCGATCTAGTTTTGATTAATCATAGCACACAAATAAAGAAGTTGTATTTGAATCCACACAACCTATTAAAACACATAACCCCTAACATGGCCTAATTAATTAACCCTTCTCGATCTCTACCTAATTAGTGGAAATTGCACAAAATCAAAAGGGGTCCCTCACTAATTATGCATATCTGCTAGATTGTGATAAACTTTTGCCACATATATATTTGGTGGATGGGTGCATCTTGGCATGTAAACAATTAGTGTTTGCAAATGGCGTTGTCAAAATTTATGTACAAATGATTTCTTTCCATCCAAAGTGCATAAAATGGGAGTTTTAATGAAGAAAGTACAAATAAAACAGCTCAACATGCTTCCACACCCCGATTTTCACACGAAGTAGAGCATATTTAAAGGATAATTCCAGAGTTTTACTATTTTTCAAGCAACTTTGCTAATTTTCCCCCACTCACATGACTTTATGTCGATTTAACGAAAATATGGCGAATTTAAACTACATGGGCGGGATAGTTTGAATTGTGCGCGCGGCAAAGGGAACCGCCTATTCCTCAACCTTGTGCACGGCAAATTACACACGCAACTCCATTAAACGCCACCTACCAACCTTAATTATCACCCCGGCGGCCCGGCCGCATGACCCCCCACCCACCCGTACACAACTTATCCCCGTCCGTGCGAAGAGCTTCCCCTCCCCGTCCCGTCCGTGCGAAGAAGAAGCTTCCCCTCCCCGTCGTTCTTCTCGAGACGCACCGGCGGTCAAGTTGATCCACGGTAGGGCTGCTATCTCTAGCTCAATCATGTATCGGGCAAGACAGCCTAACGATTTATATTTTCTTGATGCTGCTAAAAAAATTCGTCAGTATGCTCGAACTAATTGGCACTTTATAGTTTTCCGCTCGATTTGTCATCGATCAATTTGTTCATTTGCGTGGGCATATAGAGTCAGTTCTGCACTCGATCCGTTAATTTGCTGAAATGCCATGGCAGAGTTTTGTACACGATCTGTTTGCTAAAATGTCGATGGGCATTTTTTGTTTTGTACTCGACATGATTGCTGAAATGCATAATCATGTAGTATAGTTTTGTACTCGATGGATATACATTTCCTACTTCGCCTTAAATTAATCACCAACCACTGTATCTCATAATTAAACAGATGGACAGAACTTGGAAACTGCATGGACACTTATGTTCCCCTTCATATATAAATGGTGTTCAACCCTTTATGGGGTTTATTAGAGCTCATGATGGTCACAACCTGGACGTGTATTGCCCGCGCTGCACATGTATGAATGGTGAGAAGAGGCCTCACCCTGTAGTGGCAGATCATTTACACATTTTTGGGATGGACCGCACATATGTTAGGCGGGTTTAGCATGGTGAACCATATAATGATCCTTTAGCAGGAGAAGCAGATCTTGCTCACACTGTATGTGTGCTGGCATATGTAGTTAATTATTTATATTGATGCTGCCGCTGTTTCAATCAATAGTTTGCATTGCTGTGCAAGGTTCTGTACTCAAATTTAACTTGTTGCAGATGGATGGACGGGAAGGAGAGAAAAAGCGCTTGCTTCAGGAAACGGGTTTCAGCTCTGGGACATGTGCTGTGCCAGATGAGAAGGTAAATATGTAAAACGGCATTTGTTCAGGTTGCATCCCTTAGATGTTTGTCTAATCGGTTGATGTACTAATTGCAGAAGCATAGAGTTAAAGAGGTCTCTCAGTTTGATGGGAGATTTGAAGATGAATCTCAGTTTGATGCACCTGTGGATGGTACTGATGACGAGCCTTTCATAGACGAAGGTCCTGCACCTGAGATTATCCAGCCTACAGAAGGAGGCCGTGGACCGAGTACACAGCTTTGCGTTGAAGTGGATGCACGCCCGGAGATCATCACGGGCGTCCGGGTAGTCTCAAGACCACCCAGCCCTGATGCACCTGTGGATGGTACTGATGACGAGCCTCTCATAGACGAAGGTCCTGCACCTGAGATTATCCAGCCTACAGAAGGAGGCCGTGGACCGAGTACACAGCTTTGCGTTGAAGAGGATGCACACCCGGAGATCATCAGGGGCGTCCCGGTAGTCTCAGGACCACCCAGCCCTGATGCAAAATGTTGAGCTACTTTATGATTCGTACTCTTATGTTCTGGTGCTGTAGTATGTTATGATTTGTACGCCTTTGGCGCTAGATTAAGCATTCAGTGGATGATCGCGTTGCAAAATTCGACACCCACACAATCAGTTCATCGTACAAGTAGTAGCACAATTACTTCTACAGCGATTCCTGCCAGCGCATTAGTTGGTAGCATGAAACACTTTCAGGTACTCCCCTCTGATTCATATTAATGGACTCAATTCTGTCTAGATATGGATGTATCTAGATGCATTTGTTAACTAGACTAACAAACTTGAGTCAGTTAATATGAATCCGTGTAAACCGCCCAAGTCCTCGAGCAGCTAGTTTATTGACTCTGGACTCCAAGCCTCTCGCGGCAAGCCATCGACGAAGCTTTGACCAGATCTTGGCCCGCAATTTTTTGTGTGTGGCGAATAGCAAAGCTTTGACCAGTTCCTCTCGGGATACAGCACGCCGGTGAGCTTGCACGGTTGCCATGAGCACTTTCCGGCGGAACTTCCTCTTCAGCGCCCTCAAGCCGCTGCTGCGAGACAGCACGCAGTGCCTCGAGGTGGACGGAATTCTGGATCTCAGGGCGGGTGGTCCGCATCGTCCGGGAACGATCTCCAGCGGGTTAACGAGGACATGCATGGCGGCCAGGGGATTTGTTTTTTGTTTTTTTTTTGGTTTGAGCTTGGGATTTGGGGTTTTTTCGGATAGGGGAGGAGGAACCGAGGAAGAGGAAGGAACAGCCGCGTGCTTGGCGCGTGGCGGTGTGCTTGAATTTCGAATTTTTGTGAAATGTTTCATTTCCCCGCTACAATTCGGGGGTTTCTTGACGCGCCAATGCGTCCCGCCGGGCAGCTTCAAGTAAATTTGGGGTGCCACACTATGGGCCCTAGTTTCAGTGAGACATGTAATGACTAGTCACATCAGTAAGTTCACTGTGTAATAAAATATGTTACCCCTCCCCTTTATGTAGCACCCCTTCTCTCCCGATCGAGTGCCGATTGCCGACGGATGCAAGCCGCTAGCTCGATCCCCTCCTTTCGCCTCCACCGTCCAGGCATCCAGCTTGGAGGGGCAAGCTGCATCTAGCCCAAGCGGATTAGGTAGGACTAGTAATGTTCTCTCCTTTCTCGAGATCGGTTCTTTTTTCCTCTCCTCGATATCTTGCGCATCTCTTTCCTATTCTGGGCAAAGGGGTGTCTTTCTGGTCACCCTCGAGCTGGGAGTGATTGATGGGGGTGGGGGGCGGGGGCTACCTTTGCTTGGATTGGGGTGTTCTTCCTTTATTTGTCGACATTTGCAACCTTTGTAGTTTCTGCTGATCCTCACTGTATCTTTTGTCAGCTTGTACAGGAAAGGCAAGACCTCGGCGGTGGGGGCAATGGAGCGTAAGGCCACCACGCATGTGGGCAGTTGGCTGAGCCTGAGCTGCGTCCCCAGCCCCGCGAAGCAGGTACTCCGTTTGCTTATCCACTCTTTACCTTTTAAGTGTCTCTCTGGTCTCTGCATCCTCAATCTGTTCCTGTTCTGGAATATGCTTAAAGTAGCACATGTCTTCAGCTGTTTGTGCGTAAAGCCTCTGTGACACCATGCTCTATATTCTCTGTATCAGGTTGGTACCTCCAGGTTCCGTGCTGAGGCTATGGGGAACGAGAATAGCGCCCCACCTGCTGCAGGAGCATGGCCCGATCTGCAGCACAAGAAGCGAAATGCCACTGCCGAGCTGGGCAGGGACCGCCCAGGGGTAATTTTTTTAACCAACTTACCATGATGTAGTCTGAATCTGATACTCCCTCAGATCCAAATTAATTGACTCAACTATCTGTAGATACGGATGTATCTAGATGTGTTTTAGCTCTAGATACTACTGCCTCCATCCCAAAGCTTTGGGCTTATATTATTTTTAGAAAGTCAAACTATACCATGTTTGACTAAGCTTTTACCAAAAATCAGTAACATGCAAAATACAAAATTAATATCATTAAATAGATAATAAAATATATTTTCCTACGGTATCTACACAGTATTATATTTGTTGATAGAATGTTCTAAAATTTTGGTCAAACTTTGCTTGTTTTGATTTCTCAAAAATAAATAAGGCTTAAGCTTTTGGATGGTGGTAGTACATTCATATCTAGACAAAGCTGAGTTAACTAGTTTTTTGTCTGTCCATAGCTAGTGTTCACGCTGCAAAAGGCTAAGAGCATCCACTATATGCATCAGTCTATCTCATACAGTAATTCAATATCACTGCTGAGGTCTGCCTTTTGTTTTGCTATTCATATGCAGACTGAAACTTTAGGGCCTTTACTCAAAAGGAAGATCAAAACTGCGGCTGATCAGGCTGCCAGTATGTTGATGCCGCCCCCATCTTCTAAATGCCTCTACAAGCACAAGGCCACGCACCAGCTGGGTGGTGATCTTTTAATGAATATGGTATATTTTCTTAATCCACAAAACATGCCTTGATTTTTCTCTGTTTATTGTCGGTTTTTTCTATGCTTGCCAAAAGTTTACAACAACAACAACAACAACCAAGCCTTTCAGTCCCAAACAAGTTGGGGTAGGCTAGAGTTGAAACCCATAAGATCTCGAAGCCAAAAGTTTAGAAACACCAAATTCGTTTGCTTACAATCATCATACAGTAATGTTCATCTACTCCAGTTCCCCTAACCCAACATAAAATGATGTTAATTTCGATTTTTAGATTAAAAGAGCACCATTAGGCGCTGTTAATTACGACTTTGAGATTAAAATGTCATTTGCAATTGTTAATTACAATTTTGAGACAATTGGTTAGTTTAACCTCGATCTCTTCTGCTCTCCATTTTTCCCAACCGAACAAAAATGTAACCATTCCATTCCTCTGAAATGGAACCATTCCATTCCATTCCACGCTGTTTCAGAACCGAACACACCCTTGCATTGTTGTGAACTGTTGTCCATACACGGCCATACCCTTCCACTTACATCTAGCACTATATGCATCAGTCTGTCTCAGAGTCATTCAATATCACTGCTGAGATCTGTTCCCATTCTTATGCAGGCTGAAACTGCTGCGCCTTTACTCAAGTGGATGCAAAATGGGGCTAATGAGGCTGCTGTGAGGACGATGGTGCCGGCACCATCTTCCGAAAACCTCTACAAGCACGAGGCCATGGGCCAGCTGGGTGGTGACCTTTTAATGAATCTGGTATATTTTCTTAATCCACATACATGATTTCATTATTATCTGTTTAATTACTGTTGGCTTTGTCTAATGCTTACCAAAAGTTCAGAAACACTGCGTTTGCTTACAATCATCATACACTAATTTTTCACTTTTCAGTCTGTCTCATCCAGTATATAAACTGTTGATTTCCATTGGCTTCTTTTGTAATCATTTGCATTGTTGTCAACTGTTCTCTATGCACAACCCTATTCTTCCACTTACACCCCGCACTATTTGCATCAGTCTATCTCATAGATTTATTAAATATCAATGATGAGTTCTGTTGCTATTCATATGCAGGATGAAACTTCTGTTCCTCTACTCAAATGGATAAAAAATGATCCTGATGAGGCTGCTGTGAAGACGATGGTGCTGCCACCATCTTCTGAAAACCTCCTCAAGCACAAGGCCACGGGCCAGCTGGGTGGTACCCTTTTCAGTAAGCAGGTATATTTTCTTAATCCTCATACATGATTTGATTTTTGTCTGTTTATTGCCGGCTTTGTCTAATGCTTACCAATAGTTCAGAAACACACACACCTATTCTTCCACTTACATCCAGCACTATATGCATCAGTGTCTCATAGATTCATTTTATATATCACTGCTGATGTCTGTTGCTCTTCAATTTTTATATGCAGACTGAAACTGCTAAGCCTTCATTGGTCAAAAGGATTGCAACTGCTGCTGATGAGGCATCTGCAGAGGCTGCCACCAAGTTACTGTCAGCCCCACCTTCTGGATGCTTATATAAGCTCAAGTCCAAGGATCAGCCGGGCCGTAACCATCCAAGGGTTCGGGTATATTTTCTTAAGCCACATATACATGCCATGATTTATGTCTGATATTATCACTGGCTCTGTCTAATGCTTTTTGGAATTCGGAAACACCAAATTAGCATGCTTATATTCATCATACACTAATTTTTCACTGTTCAGTTTGTAACATAGTGTTATGCACTTGCTTGTCAACATTTGCATTGCTCTGAACTATGCACTTTACACAACCTAATTCTTCCACTTACGTTCAGCGCTACGCACCAGTAGTACCTCCCATGTTTCCTTCACCATCCCGATGCCGAGCTTGCGGGAATATGGCGGGCCCATGTACATACCCCGCATATAACACCTCCTATGGCTCTATCTACCTTTCTAGTAGCTCCTTCACAGAGTTACAGGTATGTATTCTCAGTGGTTTAGCATGAATTGGCATATAGTAAAGTCTTGTTTTTAGTCTTCCTGCTTCTTACATTTGTATCAATTTTCACATGCAGACTGTACCTTGTGAACTTCGTCCAATGATTAACCAGATGTGTCCGCATGAAGGATCTTTCACTATGCATGGCAATGGCAAATTGATGAACACCTACACGGTCTATGAGGTGTATGTCTACAAGACGCAGGCCATCACATATTTGTATGGACATGATTGGAGAAAGTTTGCTTTTGACTACGGTCTGAAGAAGGGCGACGAGCTGAGGATCAGAAACTCAAACGGGCAGATATACGTAACTGCTTACAGAGTTGGAGACACTTCCAAATATATAATATGTAACTTTTTTCTACTCATATCTTTTGATAACTGCATTCTGAGCAGTTGTTCTAAACCATTCCCTCTGTTCTAGCTTGCTGGGTTTAACATGATCAAAGCTGCAGATCCCCTGACGGAACAGGAGCGGATGTCACAAAGGGCAACCACACCAGCACCGGCACCGGCTTCCCACTCTCCTGCATCAGCACCGGTTCCTGTACCAGCTCCGTTTACTGCATCTACCCAGCAGTCCCCTACATCAGCATTGGTTCCTGTAGAGGCCCCATATACTACACATGCCCAGCAGGCTCCTGCATCAGCACTGGTTCCTCTAGCTGCACCGTTTACTGCACCTGCCCAACAGTCTCCTGCATCAGCACCGGTTCCTCTAGAGGCACCGTTTACTGCACCTGCCCAGCAGTCTCCTGCATCAGCACCAGCTCGTGTACCAGCCCAGGCTCATGCACCTGCCCCAGCCAGATCACCGAGGTCTCAGCTCATTGCTGTGGCCACCCGTGTGGTGACCAGGACGCATCTGAAGGCTATGTTCGTGAGTATATGACAGCATAACTGCTCTTATCTTGATGTCTTCTCTGCTCAAAGTCTCACATGGTTCAGTGCATTGGTGCCATTGACTAATTTTTGGTGGTATCTCTTGCTTTGAATCAGAAATTGCCTAAAAGTATCTCCAAGGATCTCAATGCTGGCCGAAGGGGCAAGATATCCCTCGTCATGGAGAGTGAAGGTCTCACCGTGGAGGGACGGTACTCTGTCAGTCCCACAGATGGCCGCTTGGCTGTTACTTCCAGGTGGAAAAAGTTCATTGACGGTGCCAAACTTCGCATTGGATCAAAGTTGAAGGTCAAGATCTTTCGATGCCGCTGTGACATGCTGGTCATAAAGTTCGCGGTTGTCTAGTTCTGTTGTCCCATGAGCCCTTAGCAAATGCATTTGTAGTTATACTTATATAAGGTTATCTTATCTGAACTGCTAATTAATTGTATGGGTGGTAAAACTCTGGCAAGCTTTTGCTCTTAGCAAGTATGTATGTATGATCAGCTATTATGATAACTAATGTTTGTGTTCATCTTAATTTGCATTTCCCTTTTAGAAAAAAACTTAATTTCTATTTTGGCTGACCTGTTAGAGAACTATCAGATTGAACCCACAACATGATTCATATAGATTCATTACACCGAGCCACATGTCTTGACCTTGCGATACACTACTTCCATTAATTAGTGCAAGAAGGCTTACCTGAGCTGCCTGAACCATGGCAGATTCGAATCCACCTTATCTATCTAGAAATACAACCTTTGCAGAAAGAGGATTTGCAGTATGGGGAGGCTGACATTGGGGACCCATGAGCCAGCAGCGTCGTCAACGTTTTAAAGGTGGCAGGAGATCGAAAGAAAAAATAAGCCAAAAATCAGTTGGTAAACAAATTCAAGAAAAGAAACATTTACCTTTCTGAGAGTATGACATGCGGGACCCATGAGGCAGCAGCATCCTCAACTATTTCAAGGCGGCAGGGGATCAAAATAAAAAAGGAAATAGCCAGAAATTAATTAGGGTAAAAAATAAATCCATCAAAGGAAACTTTTATTGTTCATAGAGGATGACATGTGGGACCGACTTGCCAGCTGCGTCGTCATCGTTTCAAAGGGGGCAGGGGATCAAAAGAAAAAGACAAATAGCCAGAAATTAGGGGAAAAAATAAATCCAACAAAGAAAACTTTTATTGTTCATAGAGGATGACATGCGGGACCCATGAGCCAGCAGCTTCCTCAACGTTTCAAAGTCGGCATGAGATTGAAAGAAAAAGTCAAGTGACATAATATCAGGAGCCAAAAATAATCCAAGAAAAGAAACTTTATTGTACATAGAGGATGACATGCGGGTCCCATTTTGTAGCAGCGGTCTCAACGCTTCCAAGGCGGCACAGGACCGAAAGAAAAATGAAGTAGCCAGAAATCAGGGTGTGAAAAAAATCCAAGAAAAGAAAGATTTTAATTGGGCTGTATCTGGACATCTGGGCCTTCGAACTATACTGCTGGGCCTTTTGACTCGTACAATTTCAGCCCACTCCAAAACAGGAAAGGTCGGATTTTTCTCAAAAAAAAAAACAGGAAAGTCCTATGCTTCGCAAAAACAAAAAACAAGGAGATTCAACATATAAGTTTGTTTATGTAGATATAAAGATTTAATTTATCCGTTTGCAATAGCTCAGAGCGAAATACAACGTTTATTGTCTGCAAAATAAAATATCACATGTTTCTTGTACGGGGAGGCTGACATCGGGGACCCATGAGCCAGCAGCGGAGTCAACGTTTCAAAGGCGGCAGGGGATCGAAAATAAAAAAAGCCAAAAATCAGTTGGTAAAAAAATACAAGAAAACAAAACATTTATCGTTCTGAGAGGATGACATGCGGGACCCATGAGGCCAGCATCCTCAACGTTTCAAAGTCGGCATGAGATCGAAAGAAAAAGGCAAGTGACATAATATCAGGAGCCAAAAATAATCCAAGAAAAGAAACTTTATTGTACATAGAGGATGACATGCGGGTCCCATTTTGTAGCAGCGGTCTCAACGTTTCCAAGGCGGCACAGGACCAAAAGAAAAATGAGGCAGCAGCATTCTCAACAATTCCAAGGCGGCAGGGGATCAAAAGAAAAATAAAGGAAATAGCCAGAAATTAATTAGGGGTCAAAAATAAATCCACCAAAGGAAACTTTTATTGTTCATAGAGGATGACATGTGGGACCGACCTGCCAACAGCGTCCTCATCGTTTCGAGGGGATCAAAAGAAAAAGGCAAATAGCCAGAAATTAGGGGTCAAAAATAACTCCAAGAAAGGAAACTTTTATTGTTCGTAGAGGATGACATGCGGGACCCATGAGCCAGCAGCTTACTCAACGTTTCAAAGGCGGCATGAGATCGAAAGAAAAAGGCAAGTGACCAAATATCAGGAGCCAAAAATAATCCAAGATTTATTGTACATAGAGGATGACATGTGGGTCCCATTTTGCAGCAGCGGTCTCAATGTTTGTAATGCGGCTTGAGATCAAAAGAAAAAGAAAGTAGCTAGTAATTAGGGGGTGAAAAAAAATCTAAGAAAAGAAAGTTGATGGACATAGAGGATGACATGCGGGTCCCTTGAGCCAACAGCTTACTCAACGTTTCAAAGGGGGCAGGGGATCAAAAGAAAAAGGCAAGCCAAAAATCAGAGGGTGAAAAAAAATCCAACAAAGGAAACTTTTATAGCACATAGAGGATGACATGCGGGTCCCATGAGCCAGCAGGTTCCTCAACGTTTCAAACGTGGCATGAGATCGAAAGAAAAAGGCAAGTGCCCAAATATGAGGAGCCAAAAATAATTCAAGAAAAGAAAGTTTTATAGTACATAGAGGATGACATGCGGGTCCCATTTAGCAGCAGCGGTATCACCGTTTGAGAGGCGCAGGGGATCGAAAGAAAAGGCAAGTGCCCAAATATGAGGAGCCAAAAAAATCCAAGAAAAGAAAGTTTTATAGTACATAGAGGATGACATGCGGGTCCCATTTAGCAGCAGCGGTATCACGTTTGAGAGGCAGCAGGGGATCGAAAGAAGTCAAGTGACGAAATATGAGGTGCCAAAAAAATCCAAGAAAAGAAAGTTTTATAGTACATAGAGGATGACATGCGGGTCCCATTTAGCAGCAGCGGTATCACCGTTTGAGAGGCGGCGGATCGAAAGAAAAAGGTAAGTGACCAAATATGAGGTGCCAAAAATAATTCAAGAAAAGAAAGTTTTATAGTACATAGAGGATGACATGCGGGTCCCGTTAGCAGCAGCGGTATCACGTTTGAGAGGCGGCAGGGGATCGAAAGAAAAAGGCAAGTGACCAAATTTGAGGTGCCAAAAATAATCCAGGAAAAAAAGTTTTATAGTACATAGAGGATGACATGCGGGTCCCAGTTAGCAGCAGCGGTATCACCGTTTGAGAGGCGGCAGGGGATCGAAAGAAAAAGGCAAGTGACCAAATTTGAGGTGCCAAAAATAATCCAGGAAAAGAAAGTTTTATAGTACATAGAGGATGACATGCGGGTCCCAGCAGCAGCGGTATCACCGTTTGAGAGGCGGCAGGGGATCGAAAGAAAAAGGCAAGTGACCAAATTTGAGGTGCCAAAAATAATCCATGAAAAGAAAGTTTTATAGTACATAGAGGATGACATGCGGGTCCCAGTTAGCAGCAGCGGTATCACCGTTTGAGAGGCGGCAGGGGATCGAAAGAAAAAGGCAAGTGACCAAATTTGAGGTGCCAAAAAAAACTCCAAGAAAAGAAAGTTGATTGCACATAGAGGATGACATGCGGGTCCCATTTAGCAGCAGCGGTCTCAACGTTTCCAAGGCGGCAAGGGATCAAAAGAAAAAGGAAGTAGCCAGAAATCAGGGGGTCAAAAAAAATCCAAGAATAGAAAGAATTTTGGTTCATAGAGGATGACATGCGGGACCCATGATCCTGCATCGTAAACGGCTCGATCGGAGAACGTTGAACGAGATGGCGCGATGTAGAAAAAAAACAATGCCAGAGAGGCTGCCATCTGGGCCCTACATCCCTCGGCGGTGCGGATTTGCGTTGACTCGGCCGGCGAACCCGAGATTTCGAGATGCACCACGTCCCGGGCCACCATACGCCACGTTTTGGCCGCTTTCGTCGGGCTAGGTGGCCTCAAAAACGAGAAAAAAAAGTTTTGACATGCACCACGGAGGGACCAAAATCGTCGGCCATGGTACACCAGCAACCACGGCGCGACTTCAACTTCGTCGGCCATGGCAACTTTTCTTGTAGTGTCTTCCTCCCTGAGTTCGATAAACCTTGGGTGATCCACTTAAGGGAAAACTTGCTGCTGTTCTACAAACCTCTGCACTTGGAGGCCCAACACTGTCTACAGGAAAGGAGGGGGAACGTAGACATCAAGCACTTTTCTGGCGCCGTTGCCGGGGAGGAAAGGTAAAAGGCACTCATACTTCGGTTCCAGGTAACAGTACTTTTCTGGCGCCATTGTGTGTGTGCTCGAAGCTATTTCCTTTAGACTCTGCAATTGCGACATTTGGTTTCTTGTTTACACTAGTTAGGCATAATGGAAAACAACAAAAATATGAGAGATCTTTATGAACTTTATCTTGAATTAGGACATGATGTGTTTGAAGAAAGAATTAAGAAACCCATGGAACTTTATATGCATGCTAATGGGAATGTTATTACTATGAATGCTTTGAACACCATTGTTGCTAATGCTATGGAAAATTCTAAGCTTGGGGAAGCTGGCTTTGATGAGCATGATATTTTTAGTCCCCCAAGCATTGAGGAGAAAATTTACTTTGATGATACTTTGCCTCCTATTTATGATGATTATAATGATAGTAGTCTTTTGTTACCACCTGTTATGGAGGATAAATTTGATTATGATTACAATATACCTCCTATATTTGATAGCTACTTTGTTGAATTTGCTCCCACTACAACTAATAAAATTGATTATGCTTATGTTGGGAGTAGTAATTATTTTATGCATGAGACTCATGATAAGAATGCTTTATGTGATAGTTATATTGTTGAGTTTGCTCATGATGCTACTGAAAGTTATTATGAGAGAGGAAAATATGGTTGTAAAAATTTTCATGTTACTAAAACACCTCTCTATGTGCTGAAATTTTTGAAGCTACACTTGTTTTATCTTCCTATGCTTGTTACTTTGCTCTTCATGAACTTGTTTATTTACAAGATTCCTATGCATAGGAAGCATGTTAGACTTAAATGTGTTTTGAATTTGCCTCTTGATGCTCTCTTTTGCTTCAAATACTATTTCTTATGAGAGCATTATCATTAAAACTGCTGAGCCCATCTTACTGGCTATAAAGAAAGAACTTCTTGGGAGATAACCCATGTGTTATTTTGCTACAGTACTTTGTTTTATATTTGTGTCTTGGAAGTTGTTTACTACTGTAGCAACCTCTCCTTATCTTAGTTTTGTGTTTTGTTGTGCCAAGTAAAGTTTCTATGTCAAAGTTGATGTTATATTTGGGATTGCTGCGCAGAAACAGCATTGCTGTCTGTCACGAATCTGGGCACAGTTCTCTGTAGAAAATTCGAAAAAATCTGCCAATTTACGAGCGTGATCCTCAGATATGTACGCAACTTTCATTAGTTTTGAGTTTTTCCATTTGAGCAAGTCTGGTGCCATCTTAAAATTCGTCTTTACGGACTGTTCTGTTTTTGACAGATTCTGCCTTTTATTTCGCATTGCCGCTTTTGTTAAGTTGAATGAGTTTCTTTGTTCCATTAACTTTCAGAAGTTTTGTGCAATGTCCAGAAGTGTTAAGAATGATTGTGTCACCTCTGAACATGTGAATTTTGATTATGCACTAACCCTCTAATGAGTTTGCTTGAAGTTTGGTGTGAAGGAAGTTTTCAAGGGTCAATAGAAGAGGGTGATATAATGTGATCGAGAAGAGTGAAAGGTCTAAGCTTGGGGATGCCCCGGTGGTTCATCCCTGCATATTTCAAGAAGACTCAAGCATCTAAGCTTGGGGATGCCCAAGGCATCCCCTTCTTCATCGACAACTTATCAGGTTTCTTCTAGTGAAACTATATTTTTATTCCATCACATCCTATGTATTTTACTTGGAGCGTCTGTGTGCTTTTATTTTTGTTTTTGTTTTGTTATCTTAGTTCTCTGAATAAGTTCATCCTTGTGTGGGAGAGAGACACGCTCCGCTGGTTCGTATGAACACATGTGTTCTTAGCTCATAATATTCATGGCGAAGTTTCTTCTTCGTTAAATTGTTATATGGTTGGAATTGGAAAATGCTACATGTAGTAATTGCTATAATGTCTTGGGTAATGTGATACTTGGCAATTGTTGTGCTCATGTTTAAGCTCTTGCATCATATACTTTGCACCTATTAGTGAAGAAATACATAGAGCATGCTAAAATTTGGTTTGCATAATTGGTCTCTCTAAGGTCTAGATAATTCTAGTATTGAGTTTTGAACAACAAGGAAGACGGTGTAGAGTCTTATAATGTTTACAATATGTCTTTTATGTGAGTTTTGCTGCACCGGTTCATCCTTGAGTTTGCTTCAAATAACCTTGCTAGCCTAAACCTTGTATCGAGAGGGAATACTTCTCATGCATCCAAAATCCTTGAGCCAACTACTATGCCATTTGTGTCCACCATACCTACCTACTACATGGTATTTCTCCGCCATTCCAAAGTAAATTGCTTGAGTGCTACCTTTAAACAATTCAAAATTTATCACCTCTTATTTGTGTCAATGTTTTATAGCTCATGAGGAAGTATGTGGTGTTTTATCTTTCAATCTTGTCATTTACTTCTGACAGACTTTCACAATGGACTAGTGGCTTCATCCGCTTATCCAATAATTTTGCAAAAAGAGCTGGCAATGAGGTTCCCAGCCTCAATTAATTAACTTGCATTAATAATTCTCTTCACATGTTTTGCTCTGATTTATCAGTAAGCAACTTAAATTTGCAAATAGACACTCCTCCATGGTATGTGAATGTTGGAAGGCACCCGAGGATTCGGTTAGCCATGGCTTGTGTAAGCAAAAGGTTGGGAGGAGTGTCATCCATAAATAAAGAAAAACTAAACTAAAGTACATGTGTAAACAAAAGAGAAGAGGGATGATCTACCTTGTTGGTAGAGATAACGTCCTTCATGGGAGCCGCTCTTGAAAGTCTGGTTGATGAGGTAGTTAGAGTGCCCACTACCATTCGTTGACAACAACAAACACCTCTCAAAATTTTACTTTTATGCTCTCTTTATGTTTTCAAAACCAAAGCTCTAGCACAAATACAGCAATCGATGCTTTCCTCTTTGAAGGACCTTTCTTTTACTTTTATTGTTGAGTCAGTTTACCTATCTCCTTCCACCTCAAGAAGCAAACACTTGTGTGAACTGTGCATTGATTCCTACATACTTGCATATTGCATTTGTTATATTACTCTATGTTGACAATATCCATGAGATATACATGTTATAAGTTGAAAGCAACCGCTGAAACTTAATCTTCCTTTGTGTTGCTTCAATGCCCTACTTTGAATTATTGCTTTATGAGTTAACTCTTATGCAAGACTTATTGATGCTTGTCTTTAAGTACTATTCATGAAAAGTCCTTGCTTTATGATTCAGTTGTTTACTCATGTCATTACCATTGTTTTGATCGCTGCATTCATTACATATGTTTACAATATGATCAAGTTTATGATGGCATGTCACTTAAGAAATTATCTTTGTTATCGTTTTACCTGCTCGGGACGAGCAGAACTAAGCTTGGGGATGCTGATACGTCTCCAACGTATCGATAATTTCTTATGTTCCATGCTACTTTATTGATGATACCTACATGTTTTATGCACACTTTATGTCATATTCGTGCATTTTCTGGAACTAACCTATTAACAAGATGCCGAAGTGCCAGTTCCTGTTTTCTGTTTTGGTTTCAGAAATCCTAGTAACGAAATATTCTCGGAATCGGACGAAATCAACGCCCAGGTTCCTATTTTTCCACGAAGCTTCCAGAACACCGGGAAGGACCAGAGGGGGCCACAGGCCCACCAGGAGGGTGGCGCGGCCTAGGGTTGGCCCGCGCGCCTGCCCCCCCGCCTCTTCGACCTTCTGACGCCGCCTCTTCGCCTATATAAAGCCCCCGCATCGAAACCCTTACGAGAGGAAGCCACGATACGAGAAAAGTTCCAGAGCCGCCGTCATCGCGACGCCAAGATCTCGGGACAGGAGTCTCTGTTCCGGCACCGGAGCGGGAAGTGCCCCCGGAAGGCTTCTCCATCGACACCGCTGCCATCTCCACCGCCATCTTCATCACCGCTGCTGCTCCCATGAGGAGGGAGTAGTTCTCCATCGAGGCTCGGGGCTGTACCGGTAGCTATGTGGTTAATCTCTCTCCTATGTACCTCAATACAATGATCTCATGAGCTGCCTTACATGATTGAGATTCATATGAGTTTTGTATCACTACTATCTATGTGCTACTCTAGCAAAGTTATTAAAGTAGTTCTATTCCTCCTGCACGTGTGTAAAGGTGACAGTGCGTGCACCGTGTTAGTACTTGGTTTATGCTATGATCATGATCTCTTGTAGATTGCGAAGTTAACTATTGCTATGATAATATTGATGTGATCTATTCCTCCTACATATGCATGAAGGTGACAGTGTGCATGCTATGCTAGTACTTGGTTTAGTCGTTTTGATCTATCTTACACTTAAGGTTACTTAAACATGAGCATTATTGTGGAGCTTGTTAACTCCGGCATTGAGGGTTCGTGTAATCCTACGCAATGTGTTCATCATCCAACAAAAGTGTAGAGTATGCATTTATCTATTCTGTTATGTGATCAATGTTGAGAGTGTCCACTAGTGAAAGTGTAATCCCTAGGCCTTGTTCCTAAATACTGCTGAGTTACTACTGCTTGTTTACTGTTTTACTGTGTTACTACTGCTGCAATACTACCACCATCAACTACGCCCGCAAGCTATTTTCTGGCACCGTTGCTACTGCTCATATATATTCATACCACCTGTATTTCACTATCTCTTCGCCGAACTAGTGCACCTATTTGGTGTGTTGGGGACACAAGAGACTTCTTGCTTTGTGGTTGCAGGGTTGCATGAGAGGGATATCTTTGACCTCTTCCTCCCTGAGTTCGATAAACCTTGGGTGATCCACTTAAGGGAAAACTTGCTGCTGTTCTACAAACCTCTGCACTTGGAGGCCCAACACTGTCTACAGGAAAGGAGGGGGAACGTAGACATCACACATCGGGTTCCTGTCCGGTCTGTAATTTGGATGTAGAGGATATCAGACATCTTCTATTCACTTGCCCGGCTGTGACGATTGTGTGGCAAAATTTGGGTCTATCTCAAATCATTGATGATGCATTACTTGAGGACCGAGCGGGATCAGCGGTCCTCGAAAATATTTTAAACAAACAGAATAATGCTCTGGAGGGTTTTACGTTGTTTGGTGTGAAAGAAGTGGTATTGGTGGCATGCTGGTATCTTTGGTGGCTTCGACGGCAGCGGACACATGATGAACCTACACCTCCTGTTTATAAATGCAAAATGTCTATTCTTGCTATGACGGCCAATGCTGCAAAAATTGGTGCTAACAAAGTCCAGGTTACTACTGTAAAGTGGTTGAAACCTGAGGTGAGACAGGTCAAAGTAAATGTTGATGCTTCTTTTTATGCTGACTCATGCACAGGAGCTATTGGTGCAGTAATCAGAGATGTTAAAGGCGATTTTATAGCTGCATCGACAAATTATATTCCTCACGTCGCCTCTGCTATGGTGGCGGAAGCATTGGCAATGAAGGAAGGGATCGGCCTTGCCCATCGCATGGGATGTTCAAGAGTAGTGGCTGAATCGGATTCCCTAGAAGTGATCCAAGCTTGTAATGGTGAGCAAAGGTGGTGGAATGAAGCGTCGGCGATCTTTGCCGACTGTGTAGATGCTGCTATCAACCTTGATTCTATTAGCTTTACTCACTGCCCTAGAGAATCTAATGAGGTTGCGCATTCACTAGCTAGGTTTTGTTTTGATGCTAAATCTGATTGTACTTGGGTCGATGAACCCCTAGCTTCCTCCTCCAACCTCTGTTAGATGATGTAACGATACTATGACTGCGGCAGCAGATTTCAGACGCACTCTTTTCCTTCCAGGGTACCTAAGGGGACTGGAAGGTTTTTAATGAGGCGGCCTGCTGTTTGCTTAATGAAATGGTTTAAGTTCAAAAAAAAACTCTTGAAATCATAGTAAGGAAATAAAAATCAGGAAAAAAGATAATCAATCGTGCTTCATCTCCAAAACACACACGCGAGCCGCCGCCTCCACTCCATGGCAGACTCGAGCCGCCGCCGCCACCCCCTCCTCCATCGCAGCCGCCGAGACGCGGACGCCCGACCACCCCCTCTCCTCCATTGCAGCCACCAGCCGGCACGGCCGGCCCATGTCCTCCATCGCAGGCGAGCCGCCGCCGCCGCCGCCTCCCTCCGTCGCAGCTGCCCCCCCTCCATCGCAGCCGGCAGCCACCGCCCCTCTCTTGGTCGCAGCCGCCAGCCGCCACCCTCTCCGTCGCAGCCCCCCTCACCTCCGTCACCGGGATCGCCCAGAGAGTCAGCTACAGTCTAACTCTCACGGATATGTATACTGATTCAGACATGCATTTAAGCAAGTCATTCATTCACTGGGCAAAACAGGAACTAGGGTCAGGAGCTTAGGTAAATTCTCAGTTAAGAGATGTGCATGCATATGTTCAATTAGCAGCCACATATACATGTTACATAAAGTGATGCTGGATGAGAAATTGATTTCTAATGCTCTTGTGCATGTACATACTGACACAACCACACCATATGTGTAATGGTTAATTGCAGCAATTCAATGATTTTTATACTTATCAGGTAATTAAACTGCAATAAAACATGCATACACCAGTCAACATATGCCTGACTATACCGATACTGAAACCTGTGGGTTCACTATACTGATTTTTCTGACCAAAACAAGAAATCGAAAATACGCAAGATCTCTGGACACTCAGTTTTGAATAATTTTAACTGAAACTGCGTATGTTGCCCCATAGAACCGAGGACCTCTCCTGTTAGCCTAAACTTATTGGCACAGGTTGTCACCATTTATAAGGACCTATACTTCCTTCATTGTTTTGTGTTTCTTCTAATTCCATGGTTCTTATTGCTTCCTTAGTTCTGAGCAACCTCTCAAGGCATGTGTAGAATCAAAGAATTCTGGTCTTCCAACCAAGGTACACCCCGCCAGTGCACTTGATCATGCTCCCCAGCTAAGTCTGTCTCGATTGTTGACTGTGTCGTGTTTTGCTGTGTCCCAGGTGGCTTCGTGGAGGCGGCAGGCGGCAAGCTCTCAGACTGGCAGCAACATCAGACCATCAGTGTAATGCTTCCACTAGAAATAATAATGATACGGTCCTGTTGATTTTCAAGAATCGTCCCAATATCTCACAGCAAAGCAACTAGTACATCGAAGGCTCAACACAAAGTTGACACCTGAAGGATGTTTTATTTAAGTTGGAGGCCCGTGGGATAAAAGCTATCGAGCTACATGGAGATCTTGGGAAGCTTGCAAGGTCAACAGTCTTGAATAACTTCAAGGAAGATCTTGGGAAGCTTGCAAGGTCAACAGTTTTGAGAAAGTTCAAGGAGTGAATTCAGATTTCTAGTCACGAACGAGTTTATAAGAAAAATGCGGAAGCAAGTAGGTGTGCACAAGTCATGTGGCCAGATTAACATTCATAAGGAGGAAGATGTGGTATAAAGTCTGCACTGTCCGCAGGACTGCTCAGCTCTATTGTATTACTTTAGTTTCTCCAAGCAGTGTTGCTTTCATGAGAATTTAGTCTGGTTATAGTTGCCAGTAACCATTTTTGCTCCCCAAAGTTTGTATCCATTGGAAAATACTAGCCTTTCCTGGTAACATTTAGTTGTTTTTCTTATAAAGGATAGGTATGGAGCTCTACTATTTTGTTTTGATGTGCCCCTCTTATGGAGCCATATTGCGATTTGTAACTACTGGGAATGCCTTAATACTACCTGGTCCTATGTATTTCAAATTTCCTGGCTGAAATATAAGAAAAAAACCAAGCTGAATATCCTGCGGCTAAATCGAAAACTATAGATAGAAATTTATTATAGTAAGTTTGTCACACCGTCAGTTGGAGCCGTATTCATTGCAGTAAGTCTGTCACAAATAGTTTTCTCTTGGCATGCAACAATTTTGCCATTGCAATGCTGGACTTCTTTAATTTAGGCTTGGCCCTTTCATGGACAATCTCGTCTCAAATGCTCAAAGCGCGTTTATCAAGAGGAGAAGCATTCACGATAATTTCCTCTATGTAAAAAATCTCGCCGCAAGGCTTCATAAGAACAAGACTCCGACACTTCTTTCAAGCTCACACCGCAAGGCCTTTGATAATGTGAGATGGGACTATATTATCGACCTCCTCCAAAAAAGGGGCTTCCCTAGTAGATTCCGCAATTGGGTTGTGGCTCTCCTCTTCACCTCGTCGTCGAGAATCCTCCTCAATGGGGTGGCCGGCCCCCCTCCGCCATGGCCGGGGCTTGCGGCAAGGAGACCTATCACCGCTCCTTTTTGTGCTTGCAATAGATCCACTTGCACAAATCCTTGAGAATGCGACGACGATCGGCCTCTTACACAAGATTCGGGAAGGAGGGCTATTTGACGACGTCTCTATATGCGGATGACGCGGCGGTTTTCATGGCTCCGTTCAAAGAAGATATCCAAAATTTGGCATCCATCCTTCAAAATTTTGGGGACACAACCGGCCTTTGCACCAACTTCCGAAAAAGCACCGTCGCACCGATTCATTGTGGGAACGTAGACCTCGACTACATCCTTGAGGGGATGCCGGCAAGCCGTGTCACCTTCCCGTGCTACCTTGGGCTCCACTCTCGGTTTGGCGCAACAGGGGAGATTTGCAACACCTAGAACAAGTGCGCCGGAAAGCTACCAACTTGGAACGGAAACCTCATCACCACCGCCGGAAGGACCGCAAGTCAAATCGGTTATTGCGTCTCAAGCCATCTACTACCTTACCCCGCTTGCCATTTCTCCGAGCACTATGAAATTCATCAATAAATTGGAGCGGGCTTTCCTTTGGTCCGCCAAGGACACCACCACCGGGGCCAAGTGCAAGGTCAATTGGGACAAAGTTTGTCGACCGAAGATGTATGGCGGGCTAGGGATTCTACATGGAAAAATTTGCGACGGCTCTTAGACTACGTTGGCCATGGCTTGAATGGAAAGACCCAAACAAAATTTGAATTGGCTCCAGAAACCCGTGCTCCGAAGAGGATATGGAGTTGTTCTACGCCGCCACGACCATCACATTAGGGAACGGGAAGAAAACCCCATTTTGGCATGCGCCTTGGTTAAATGGTACAAGACCAATCGATATTGCACCTTTGATCTATGAGAGCTCCAAGCGCAAAAATTGGAAAGTGGCGCAAGCGATTGACCGGGAGGCTTGGATTAACAAGATCGATTTGCAACGTGGCTTCACCATGGACCACTTCTTGCAATTTGTTGAGCTTTGGACGCTTCTTGATACCATCCTTCTTATCCCCGATCGCAACGATGAGATCACTTGGAAGCTCACACAAGATGGGAACTACACCACCAAATCGGCCTATGAGATGCAATGGTTCGGTCTCATCTATTCTCCTTTGGACAAGATGGTTTGGAAAGCTTGGGCGCCGCCGAAGACCAAATTCTTTGCATGGCTTGTGAATCAAAATAGGATTTGGACGGCCGACCGGTTGGCGAAGAGAGGGTGGCCAAATTGCGGCCCTTGCCCCCTTTGCAAACAATGTACGGAGACCTTTGACCACCTCTTCATCAATTGTCGATACACAACCCGCCTTTGGAACTCCGTCATACAATGGTTGGCAATCAATGTGGGACATCAACATCACCATGGCACCAACCTCACCGTCCCGGAATGGTGGGAGCTTATGGCGGGAGAGCATGCAACAAACCGCAAGGCCATGGCCTCCATCACCCTTCTTGTCACGTGGGAAATTTGGAATGAGCGTAATGATAGGGTCTTCCATAATAAGAGTGCCCCCTTGCATGTAATGCTAGATATGATTAAGAGGAGGCACGGCTTTGGGTCATTGCGGGAGCTAAAGGTTGGGAGATATCATACCGAGGAGAGTAGGCCTTGTTATTTTTCGGACCTTCACATGTTCTTTCATGGCTTCTTCTTAATCAATAGATTGGGGCAAAGCTTTGCTCGTTTCAAAAAAAAAAAAACATCCACCTGAATGAGTAGTGGGAAACCAAGAGTGCATCTATGCGTTCATCTGCTGGTATCTCAACGTATTCAAATTATACATCCCAATGAGCAGTAATACAAGCTTACTCGGAAGCAAGGCCGCTAACTAACTAAAGACAATGGTATCCCACTGCGAAAACTTCTCCATGATGTCCCACTTGTCAACCTGACCAGTAAATTTTCAGCTGACAAATCAATGAAGATCACACACGAAGATACGCACACATTGCGGTGGCAAACCATCAGAATTCAGCACTGCAGTACAATTGGCACCCATCTGAACATTGCGAATGGGGTAGCTCAAGCTGTATGTGCTGCGCCAGATAGATCCCTAGGCGGTGGCCCTTTTCTGGTCGGAGAAGAAGTCGTTGATGGCGACAGCGGTGGGTTATGAAGCAGGGCTCCACGTTCCCAGCGAATCCCATCTTCCTGTAGCTGCCGTTCAACCCACGCGGGTGAAAGTGGAGGATAGAGTTGTGTACTGCCGTTGTCGATGATGACGGCTGGGCGCAAGGTGGGTTTCATCGCCCCTCCTTTCTCTCCTAGCACCGGCGGCGGAGGCCAGCCTGGCCCGCCGCCGATTCCCCCAACCCCAGCTCCCCTCCATCCCACCTTGAGCGGCGGCTAGAACCGGAGAAAACGCGCCCAGGACACTGCCGCTGCTCCTCCCTCACGGACCCGTCCTCTCCGTGCAGGATAGCGGGGAAGAAAACGAGTTGGGATGAGTTCATCGGGAGAGATTGGCAAGATGCGTATCGTTTGTTGCTTTAAGATTCACACGTTTCATCCGATGATTTTCTGTTTGAAAGGACGCCCGTTTTTATAATTTTCGCAAAATGTATTAGAGGATCCGGTCCCACATTTTTGGTTCCGTTGGTTTGGTTCCGTCTATTTAACACCGTTAGATCAGGGTGGATAAACGGTTATTAAAAATGCCAATCATTGTAAAACTTGTAAAATATTAAATATATCTTAAATGAATTTTATGTAGTAGGGGGGCATGGCCCCGCTCCCTCGCATTTTTTTAAGATAAAAGGCATTTGATCCCAAACTTTAAATTAATAAAGCCCTAACTAGGTCTTACAACATCCGACTAGCATAGTTAGGACATATTACAAACCAAAACAGAGTGTGGTGACTAGTGGGCGAAGCTGTGCGGTGCAGAAGCTCTTCGTTAGAGAGATCTCACCTCCTCCACTAGCTTCAGGTGCTTACTTCTTGTGAGAGGATTCCACTGTTACAACAAGAGAATAGATTTAACGCGCACAGGTTGGTTAGGGAAGGTAGCTTTAATAGAAAACTTGTTGCGAATTTTCCGAAGTGCCCAGGTTTGGGTAGCAAAGATCACCCAAATAAATTTCCTGCCTTTTCCCGAATAAGTGTTGAGTATGTCAAAGAATTGGGAAAAGGATGTTGGGTTGCTGAACCCCTAGTATTAAACACACACACGACTCTAGATCAATTTAGCTAGATGGTGATTAAATAAAACGTGGTCGGTAGACTTAGGCATCCCGCTAAAAATGTTAGAGGGTCCATGTCGTTTCGCAAACTGTTCATTTTTTGAGGGCATGTTACACGCAAGCTGCCACGTGAAAATCTTGACCTTAAGTGGAATTGTAGCCGACCAGATAACCTTGGCATTCCTACATGTATCACCCAGACACATTTTCCGGTACAACGATGAGATGGAATGAAGTCTAGTGGGCTCAAGGGTCCAACGATCCCGATCTATCATAGTGAAATAAAATTCAGTGCGTCGTCTTAGGGCCTCTAAAATTTGTAAACCGGCCCTGCCATGAGCATATGGGCCATCTATGTCATGTGCAACCTTAGACACTCACATGCATAACCCTAAGGTGAACATCGTCCGTGCACGCATAGGGACCCAACCGTCCTAAGTCAAGAGCACCGGCAGGCTTCAGGGCGGCGCCTATTTTGATGAAAATTTAATGAATATTTTGATAAAAATTTGGTCGGTTCTGATGCAGGCTTGATAAAAATCTTAGGTCCGCCACTCGGGCACGCATGAAGGGGCTTTAGCGGGCGACGACATGTAGTAAAAAAAAACTATGTATGCTAACACTATCTGAATCCAAACCATATGTTGAGTCCAGACTATAATCTACCGAAAAGAAAAGGAAATGAAGAGGACATATGATGGTTCTGGATCTGATCGGGTGGCTGCTGATGTGGACCCGGGTCAGTGTCAGTGTCACCGTGTGCACGCTCAACTCCATCCGAGCTGTGGTTGCCTGTCCCTGCATGGGCTCCTCCTTCAATCCAAAGCTAGCCTTTGGTTGCATCTTCCGGCCGGGCACAAATGTACACCCACCCACCTCCACAATACGCACGATGTGATGCACATCGCACCAGCTCCCATTGAGCATCGCCGTTCCTTCTTACTGATTTGTGATTTGCTGATATAGATGACAAGCTTGATATGAAAACGTGAAAACCTTTCTCCTTACATCATCTTCGTGGAAGTTTTTTCGCCGAGTATTTTGTTGCATAATGCGCAAGAGCATTAAAGCACGGAGTCGATCGCACTGATATAGTATGGCTATATGGATCGAGTTGAAGATGACAGAATTGAACTAATACGCATAGATTTGAGGCTTTTAATTAGCAAGATTGCTTTTTGGTAAGATCAGCCGATGTACTCATGTAGTACACTCGCACAACTTAATTGCCCAATGAGAGCGGAAAAACATGAGGCAACAAACTAAGCTATAGTTTTAAAGTAAGTTGAGTTCAGCCAGGGGCGAAGCTTCCAGTAGGGCAAGGTAGGAAAGATTTTTGGTGAAAACATTCAAATGCACGTGTTTTTTTGAATTATTTAACTGTTTGTACGTAAAAAATGCATGAACTCCGAATGAGTACGTTATGCCTATTTTAGTAAATATTCAGCAAAACCGACTTTGAACCGAATTGAAGGACTAGGTATTAAAGCACAGACTTATTTTCTAGGTTCAATGTGAATAAAATTGCTTGTCTTACAAAGATTTATCATGGAATCTTACTATATACTCCAAGATAATCTTGAGCTATGCATGATTCATACATGGAGAATTGGAGAATTTAGAGCTTTCTTGATATTTGGAAAGCACTTCAGACGATATTATCACCTCTAAGTTGGCGTTGCTTTTAACTACGATGAATAAAACAATTGAAAGGGATTTTCTGCCATCAAAGATCACTAACACCGAGGTGCGCATAGAGGGAGGGATGTTCAAAAAAAAAAGGTCAAGCCTTGCTAGTGAGGTGACATTATTGGTATGTTTTTAGATTCTGCTTATAACCAATTATGTTTTTTTATTGTGCTGAGTGATTGTGTTAGAACCATATATAATATTAGTATCTCAAGGCTATTTTAATCTTTGAATCATTATTTACATTTCTCCCTATCTTAAAGTATTTCGTCCTTCGCCACTGAGTCCATCACTCCAGCTCGCCTCAACTTTTTTTTTTTCGAGTACCCGCAGGAGATCTGCGAGGTTTGTATTTAGATAGAAGGGGGGCAAAGCCCATTACATGGAATTCTTAGCAGATGATCGAAACATGTTCAAGCTATCTTTAGCTAGTTCCAACTACCTCGAAACAAGGTTGATCGAGCTACGTCCAGATCATCAGCATAGAACTACCCTGATGTCCATCTTCTAGGTTTAAGAAAGTCTTTGAAATGTGGTTGGAGCATTGCAATTTGGTACTTGCAGAAAGAGTGATTAGGAGGAGCCACTTGGGGTAAGATACTTGGTTGTGTTAACGCTAAGATGGTGTCCTTGCATGATTCAGAACGAAAAGGAAGGCGTGGGCCAGGGACTGCCGGGCGCGGCCTCCCCTGTGGGCAGCAGTGACAGCGACGCCCAAACTACTAGCGCCAAGTGGGAACATATACCCTTTTGCAGCGTCATCTCCTTGACATCGGATGGCCTGGCCGATATATTATCTATTAATCTGATGGCAACTTGGTGTACGCAGACTTTGGGTTGAGCATGATGCAAGGCTTGACACTCCAAATGAATGAATAATCAACATGTGCTTGATGTGTGTGCACCATATTCTCCCAAACCTTCTCATGGACGTGTGTGCACGGTGCACCACCTGGCTGTACGCATTTCCTTCTATATTAGTAAATTCCACGCTTTACCCGCTAGTTATTTATTTGTGATGCTAATTACCCTGGTGTGTAAAAATTAGTCTACACTAGTAGAAAGCTAGGTTAATCTTAGAAGATTTTGACACTTGTTTTCTAATGCTTCTGCACTGAGCAAGGTGTAAAGTGTTGACCAAGGTTCAAAAATATCAAGACGACAACGAGGATAGATCATATGGATATGAGAAGTCTGGACATGATCGTTGATGAGGTCCTCCCGTCGTTACACATTTTTGGTGCCATGACAACGTAACACGTTGGTCTTATTTTACGAAAACAAGCAAAATGATAAAAATGATAAAACCACGTTTAAAGTCTCCTATATGATATATTCGGTATAACTTTCACTAGATGAGGTAATATGTGTCACAAATGAATAACTACAGGGTAAAATAGTAGAATTTACTCTTGTATAATTTCGTAATAGTCCTGCTGTCGGCCTACATGCCAATCGATGGAGGATGTATGTGCAACAAAAGCACGTGCACTTTGGAGAAATGAGTTTCTCCCATGCACGGGAGGTCTCCCGGTTCAACTACTCTATTTCGTTCCCTGCAGATCGTTAATGAGACTTAATAACACACACGAGCATGAACCTAAAAGCACCGGATCGACGCCTAAAACATGCACGAGACCTCTCACACGTGGGAGAATCGTGGTGTTCTAACCCTTTTAGCGTCTAGAAGACGGTCTAGCCAATGTACTACTCCCTCTGTTCACAAATAGAGAACGCTTTAGGCACTTTAAAATGAACTAGTTACACGCCATAACGGATGAAACTACACATTAAAAATAGACTAGAAATACATATCGAAATAGATTGATCCACTAAAAGCTCAAACATCTTACAACTATTAGTAAACGGAGGGAGTACTTATTTACTTACGTGGATGATAGCACCATCACTAAACAAAAAATTACCCTAGTGATTAGCATATGCCTTTTCCAAGACTCTGGTCATCCCTGGTAGATGGATCAAAAGTACAAAGCTTAACCCCATTAACAGCTCACTATGGCGAGTATGATTAGCAGGCCTAGCTAGCTAGCGTAGACGTAGCACATGTAATCTGGATCGTATCAACTTTGGTGAACACATTACCTGACACGATCACAATAATCACATTGTTTACTCGTCACAAAAAGGTACGATGATCTCTTTGCCGAGGAAAGCGAGGGCAATGCGGCAGGGATTGATTGAAGCCACAGCTAGCGTGGCAATGCTTATATCCAATGCCGACAAAATTTGTATCACAGATCTCAGAGTTTTATAATCTGAGGTTATCTGACAAATTAATACACCCATGCAGATCATTCGGAACATTTTGGATTGATTGTCCCTTGGGGGGAGTTGGCATGCTGCAACAACTTGCAAAAGCTTTCTCCAGAATCAAGGCAGGAGCCAGGACTGCTTTGGATACGCTCCATTGTTTGTTTAGTGTCAAATCATTCGGGTTAGATAGATTCAGATCGTTTAGTTATAGGATCCCTCCTAATCGCACCTATAAATTATTTCCCGAGCAGGTGTCCTGCACATGGTGTTTCCCCCTTGGGACAAACATTTGGCAGAGTTATCAATGTCCTTTTCATTCTATATTTGAATTTCCAGTGTCACTTGAGTAACAAATAATAAGGTAATAACACTTGATCGAGGGTCCCACAATTTGCATGACGACACTTGATCGAGGGTAAGACTGATCCTTCTTTCATAAGTTGAGCCAAAAATAGCTCAACCCTTTGGTCAACGCCATTGTCCACGTACAGCGTTGAACTTGGCTATGCACGGCACATGTTTTGTGACCGACAAAATTTAGCGTTTCATGAACAAAACGAAAAGCTGTACGTGGAGAATACCAGATGCTTAGTCGGTGTTGGAATGGAGCTTCTGGAGGCCCTTTGAACTGGAGCTTCTCGAGGCCTTCACTGGATATGTTTAGACCACCTTAGTTGTTGTTGGACTACCTTTTTATCGATCGGTGCCATGCCTAGCCTATCGTGAATTACGTCGTTTCTAATTCGGTCCTTTCTTGTATGGCCGCACATCCATCGTAGCATGGGTATTTTTGCCACACTCATTTGTTGTATGTGTTGTCTTTTAGTTGGTCAGCATTCTGTCTCATATAGCATCGCTGGTCTAACTGACGTCTTATAGAACTTACCTTTTAGTTTTTGTAAGACATTCTTGTCACATAGGATACCAGATGCTTTCCGATACTTCATCCACCCGGCCTTGATCCTGTGGAAAACATCCTCGTCGATATCATCATTGCTTTGCAACATTAATCCCGACCATCGAAAGGTGTCCCTCTTAGGCACTATTTGTCCTTCTAATCTTACATCTCCGTCTTCGCCACCAACACCACTAAAGCTGCATTGCATGTACTCAGTCTTGGTCCTGCTAGCTCTGAACCCCTTCGACTCCAACGTCTGCATCCATACCTCTAACTTCCTATTCACGCCGGTCCTGATTTCATCTACTAGCACCAAATCATCAGCAAAGAGCATACACCAAGGAACATCTCCTTTTATATCTTTGGTCACCTCATCCATCGCCAAGGAAACATGTATGGGATTAAGGCTAACCCTTGATGTAGACCTATCGAGATTGGGAGGGTATCGGTCTTACCATCACCTGCGTGAACACTTGTCACAGTATTAATCCAACACATATGATCCAATAATTTTATCTATAGATTGACAACGCGTAATTTGATCCAGCGAGAAATAACAATCAACTTAGAAATAGAAAACCTATTTGGACATACTAAATAGTCGTTCATGTAAATACTTGCTTGGACATCTATGCTTTAAGGTACGCTTTTCTGAAAAGAGGGTTTCGTCGGTATTTGTATCGAGCGATGCACACCCTTGTTGCAATGTTATCATCCAGAACTTTAAATTGCACAAAGAGTTGATACAAAAATCAACCAGAGTCTACACGGAGGCGTCGGCATACAAGGCCCAATTTGAGGGCATGACCTTCTCTCATATGCCCGAGGCGGTGTGGAACAATTGGGCCCCTCCCAGGTGCAAGCATTTTGCGTGGCTTGTGTTGCAAGATTGTGTTTGGACGGCCGACTGGCTCCAAAAACATGGGCGGCCCAATTGCAGTGTTTTCCAATTATGCAAGAGGGAACCTGAGTCCAGGGGACACCTCCTCTTCAAGTGCCCTTACTCCGTGTGGATATGGATCTCTTTACTCTCTTGGCTTGGGATTATCTCGGTCGACACCTCCACTTGATCTAACTTTGAGACGGTCGAAGATTGGTGGCTTCGCTTCATGTTCGTCAATGGCAATAGACGGAAGTCTTTCACGTCGCTCATCATGCTTATCTCTTGGGAGATTTGTAATGATCTCAATGCGAGGGTATTTCATAATGTTTCCACCATGCCGATGGTTGTTGTAGCTAAAACTAAGGGAGTGGCGGCTCTATGGAGCGCGGCGGGTGCTACGCACTTGGGTTCCATGATGCCGCGAGAGTGATCCTTTTGTATCCCGAGTTTTCACTTGGCTTGTAAAAAACTAAAAATCTTTCTTATTCAATGAATGAGGCAAAGCTTTGCCCCCCCCCCCCCCCCTAAAAAAAATCAATATATATGTAGCACTTTTGCATCACGGATTCTAGATTGTAAGTTGCATTGGTCGAATATATACCCATCAACCGTCTCCAAGGGATTGCACGCTGCAGAGTATAGGGGATTGTGAGAATCGTGTTTGTCCAACTAGTTTACGCCTATTTTAGTGTTTATTTGGAACAATGTGCCTATTTTTAAGAAAATAGTTACACATATTATAAAACAAATTTTCATGGTAAATAGTGAAAAAAATATAAGTACATCAATTTATTTGTTTGATATTGTGATGGATTATTATAATTCCGTTTTTCCAAATAAAAAAAGCAAAAAAAAAGAGAAGCACTGAAACAATGTACATGTAGATGTAGATATGGTCAACTTGTGTTTATCAGGTAAAATGCTAGAATGAACCTTTAGGTACATTGGAACTCCACGCCCTATAAAACTTGCCCAAAAACGTTTTTTATTCCAAAAATAAATCACGCTCATACATATTGAGCTGGTATCCATGCGATTAATTCTTCGTACATGATATGGACGTATGTGATCTGGACGAAAATGCTAAGGCTCAAGTTACATAGCTTAACCATTAACTTGATCATTTTGTGTTGTTTTCACAAGTTACATAAGAAATTAGAAGCACACACCTGTATCAGTCATATACAAGCAGGATTCCTTTCCATAAATTTCTGCAACTTAAATAAGGTGATTTTTTTTGCTAAAGTAGAAAGTCAAGATCAGATGTACCCATATACAAAATATTGAATGCTAAATGGACAGTCTCTAAAACCTACAAGAAAGTATACTTGTAAGTTTAAAAAATCCGAAATAAGACATATTACTCAAAAGTTTTGACGTAACACACCTGGCCTCTGCATAGCTACGATTAGTGGTGCTTAGAGGCAACCCCAGATAAGTAAAAGGAAAAGTATCCAATTGACATTGAAGAGCAGAGTGCATGGAAGATAGAACAGAACCCATTGTTAAATCTTAAGAGAGCAGAGTGCATGGAAGATAGAACATAATTAAGCATTCCGAGTTTACTACCATAGTTCAGATAGTAAGTGCAAGCAGGCAATCTGCTTTGTATGCACTAAATCAAGGGCGGGAAGAATTCCTTCCTAGGCTTAGTGGTGCTTAGAGGCAACCCCAGGTAAGTAAAAGGAAAAGAATCCAATTGACATTGAAGAGCAGCAGTGAAAATGTGAGTTCTAGCCTCATTAATATTAATTGGTATGAGGCTGGACTTGGAGTAATTAACCTTTAAGCCTGAAGCAGCACCAAAGACCCAAAGAACCTCAGTAAGATGCTGGAGCTAAGAAAAATCTTCTTGCATAATGATAAGAGTATCATTATCATCTGCATACTGTATAATTGGGAAAGAGGCAGCGCAATGCAAATTCACAGGCCTCGTCAAGAGTTCCTCATTGGTGGAGATATTGACCATAGATTGGAGCACATCTGCAGCCATAAAAAAAAATCGAAGGAGATAAATGATCACCCTGTCTAACTCCTCTCTTGCATTTAAAAGTGGAGCCAGGAATCCTATTGAGGAGGACATCAGAGGTAGCTAAATCAAGAATCTGCTTAATCTAGTGACACCAGAGGGGAGATACATCCAAATTTTGGCAAATTTGATGCACTTTTGGTGGGATGGAGGGAGTATATCTAATGACAACTTGTTGTACACAGAATTTGAGTTGAGCATGATGAAAGGTTTTACACTTCGAATCAATAATCAGCATGTGTTAGATGAGGTGCGTGAGCCATATTCTCCTAATCTTTCTCATGGAGTGTGCACCACATTTTTTCCATAAATAGATACTTCATTACTTAAAAGGTTTAAACATTAGGTCGAGTTCTGCATAGTTTAGATCATGCACAAAGCTACAACAGGTGTAGCAAAATAAATAAATAAAATAAACAGGCAAGTACTCCCACTGTCTCGAAATAATTTACTTAATCGAGATACGAAATATATATCTGTGTGTGTTTATATATATCCATATTAGATAGAATTAAGCAAGTTATTTTGGGAAGAAGGAGCACAAGTAATCAACAAGAAACTGTCTATGGAGATGGGTGACTAATCCCGCTTGCATGCATTTGCCACTGTACGAGGTGACGCCTGATTAATTGAATCCTAGATTTTTTAGGGAAAAAAAGAGATTGAAACGCTAAACTCTGCATAAAATACTTATACTATATTTTTATTAGATTATGCAACAAAGGACTAATAAAAGCACAGGTCACTCAACTTGAAGCCACCTTTGTGGTTAAAGTCACACTTACAATTACACGCTAGACAATGAGGATGAGTAAGACATATGGGGTCTTGTGCCATGGATTCTCAACCACAACCCACCAGCTAGATCCTGGGGAATCACGAGCCACCCTATGGCGAGTCGAAAGCACACATCATGTCCAGCAGACGGTCAACGTACAATGCATGTGCACGCTAAAGAAGCCGCCATCGTCATCGAACCTTCAATCAATCTTCAGGATAGGATAGAGATCTGCATAACCCTTGGCAGACCTGTCATCAATGTGTAGAACTGCATGCTCTAACCAATGCAACCAAAAGACCGATCTGATGGAAGAGATTAGGCAATGCATTTATACTTCAACACTCCCCCTCACGTGTGGCTCCCTCAGGCCTAAACGTGGACCGAAAGTGGGCTGCAATATTTTTATTTTATATTGCGCCAGCCGGGTCTTGAACTCAAGACCTCTTGGCTCTGATACCATGTAGAACTGCATGCTCTAACCAATGCAACCAAAAGACCGATCTGATGGAAGAGATTAGGCAATGCATTTATACTTCAACACAATGTCACCATGGTGCCAGAAAATGCCACCGCCTTGTCCACGTCCATCAACACAAGTCCGCCACCGATACCCTGATGCCCCATGCCATCAAGACCCGCCGATGATAACGCGGACGAACTAAACCGCTCCACCTCCTGACCACTTGAGTCTGCATATGCCCCAAAAGGAAGCCCCTCCCCCGGAGGGGTGTACGGTACCCGGAGCTACCATCAACCGATCCGGGAAACCCAGATCTAAGTTTTCGTCCAGACGAGTTCGGGTGAAGCGGCGCGGCTTGCAACATGATGCCTTCGATAAGGTAACAACGGAAAGAAACGCCTCCATGGCCTGCCAAGACTAAATCAAGGCTCAGTTATCACTAGTAGGTGAGCCACCCCAAGCTCTCCACCGGACAAATTTGGGTCCGATCCGCCACCTTCTCCTAGTTGGCTGCCGCCATCACCACGCAAGTGCGCTCGGCAGGAGGCAACCGGCTGCTTCACCAGTGCTCCATAAGCCCACCCAAACCCATCGGCCCAAGGTGAACCCGGAGCTAGAGGCTGCAATGACCATGGTTGCCCACGCGGTCGAGCACCGATCCGCCGTCCCTCACCATCGCTGAGACCGGTGTCACCGCCCGTCCATGCGCCACCATTGAAGGAAAAAAGAAATCCTCTATGGCCACGGAGGGGTTGACCCTCGCCGCCGCCATGGAGGTATATCCTTTCCGGCCTGCATGGGCTTTGCCAGGTGGCGAGAGAGAGGGGCCGGAGAGCGAAGGTTGTAGGGGTGACTTCTTGAAAGTATAGAGATGGTAAACCTAGAGGGGGGTGAATAGGTTTCTACAGATTTTAATTCTTTCTTTGCAATATTAGGCTTTGCGGAATATAAAGGTGAGCCTAATGCAAACTAGGTGAAGCAACCTATATGAGGATACAACTAACTCGAGCACGAAGGCTCTCACAGGCAGTTAAATCACAAGTAAGGAGTTCGGTTAGAGATAACCGATAGCACGCGGAGACGAGGATGTATTCCCGTGTTCCCTTGCTTTGCAACAAGGTACGTCACGTTTGGAGGAGTGGAGGTCCCACGAAGGATTCCCCGCGCCACGAAGGCTCACCCTATTCTCCGGAGCCTATCCCACGAAGGAATAGCTCTCTCACTTGTGGTAGACTTTGAGGTAGCCTCCAAACCTTCACAATCTTGCCCGGAGCAGATCCACAGCCCGGATGCTTCCGGACTCCTCTTGCCCACCTAGGGTTTCCAAGGAACCCTAGGAAGCAAGCTTCTTGATGAATACAAGGGGAATGAGATTTGGCTTGGTAGAACGGTAGATCGGGTCCTCCTCTATCGTTTCCCCGGAGGGATTTGAGTTTGGGTGGAGGAGGAGGGAGATCTGAGGCTTTTGGTGTTTCTAACAATGGAGTATGAGAGAAGGAGCTCAAGAACAGCTTGTAGTGTAGTGCCTAACTGTTCAGAGGTAGGAGAAGACCTATTTATAGTGTTCTTCGAAATATGGCCGTTGGTCACTTGCCACATCAGCAGATTCCTCGAGGAACCCGGTCGACCGGATGCGCGCCGGACAGGCCGGTCCACAGCCCGGTTAGACCGGGCCACTACCGGGCCGGCCGGTTTCCAACCGGAGGCTGGGACCGGGTCTTGACCGGACAGACCCGAGCTTCTGGATAGTGCCGGATGGCACAGGCGCGAAGGCCGGTTGCCGGCCGGGCCTCGGTCAGTGCCCGGTCCGGCCGGGCCTTGGACCGGAGTAGCCGGTCCGAAACCGGGCTGGCGACCGGACGTGGCCGGGAGCTGCCCTTCTTCTGGATCATGCCCGGATGGCAGGTGCTGGGTCCGGTTGGTGACCGGGTGGTCCGGTGCAGGGCCGGTCCGACCGGATGGGACCGGCCAGTCTACTGAAAGCCTTGCTGATTCTTCATCGAATTGGGGGGTCTCCCGTTGCCTTCTTGTTCCATTGATACACCATTATACCTCTTTGGCTAATACCTGGAATTATCTTGTAGACATGTATTAGTCCAAATACTCTAGCACGGTGTCATAGTTACCAAAATAATGGATAAGGGTAAAATACCCTTACAATCTCCCCCTTTTTGGTATACGATGACAAACCGAGCTAGAGTCACATATAAATATTATGATAAGCTTTAAACCTTGATTCCATATAAGATATTGAGACGGCTCCCCCATAAAGTGTGCACTTGGAGAATTTGCGTTTGAATGCAAAGTGCAACACTAGTGGATCATGAGAAGCTCCCCCAATATCTTTAGGAAACAAGCATGGTATGGAGATGTGCATATCAAGATATATAAGCATAGCATACATAAAACATCCTAACATAGAGTAGCACACATAATATTCGTCCATACACAAATTATTCGAAGTAGCAAATCCAAATGGTTCTTGAGAAATCAAAGCAAACAAGCACAAGCCATATAAGAATCAAATAAAGCAACACCCATGGCTTGTGGCAATCAAAGAACCCCGTGGTCCTAGACTCTACTCTCTTCTCCCCCTTTGGCATCGGAACACCAAAAAGGCGAAGAAAAGAGGAGAGATGCTAGCGTCCCATCAATAGAACTCGTGCCCCGCGGATGGAGAGCTGCCATCACCATCCTCATCATCATCCTCTCCATCATCATCCTCGCCATTGTCATCCTCATCACCTTCATCCTCTTCATCATCATCAGCAGCATGAGGTGCATGAGCAGGCCTAGGAGGTGGACCACCAAAGGTGTACAGGAAGGATCAAAGTTCTGGAACATCTCATCGAAAGGAGAGGCATCTCCCAGTTTGGTGCATGGACAGGCTCCAACTCAGGGCCAGGAGGAGGAACAGGTGCATTCCTAGTTGCCATGAACTCATTTTGGCGCCTCCTTGTCTCTTGGTTCAAAGAAAGACTTTGATGTGCAACATCATTGGTATTTTTGCACATCTGCCATAGGCTAGAGAAGAACCGTGAGACACCATGCTGTGGGCGCCTAGAGTAGCTGGAGCTGGCATGATCATGGCTTTCCTTGGACCGGCGCTCAGAAGGCATCATGGCAGCGACGTCCGGTCTATCACCTTGGGCAGTTACCTTGAAGGCTGCCATCCTGACCCGTTCACCTTGCGTATTGAGAGGTGCTGGCACAACCTTGTTGATGAGCAGCTGAACGTACCGGGCAAGATTAGGAGTCAACCATTCACGAACACAGCGTCGTAACTCACAGTAGATGAGATCACAGCCGTCAATAAGTTTCTGGTGCTCAGGATGGCAGTAGTACATCAAGTTCAGATGGTATGCACGGCATTCACTTGTATCGCCGATCTTGCTGATGAGACTCTCACGGAATAGCTTGGCAAGTATAAGGTAGGAGTAGTACATGCCAGAGATGCTGGGAGGTCCAGGTGCGGGTCCGGAGGATAGCAAAAGGCAATGTCCCCTCTGGTGAACGTCTGCTGAGAATATATCTTGAAACCACGAGCACGGCCTCCACCAAACCCCAAGGCTTCACAGAGATCAAGATAGTTGCAAGTGTATTTCTGTTTGCCAGTCATCCAAGTCATAGTCCGAGCTGCATCATCATGGAAAAAGACTGTGCAATGAAACTGTCTCACCAAGATTGGACAGTAGCACCCATCAGAAGGTGTCAAACACATAAGATCATACAACCCCATCCGCCTCAAGGTCTCAACCACAAAGCGAAACTTGGTGGCTTCATACATTCCAATGACATCCTTGATGGCCTTGGGCATAACAATGGTGCCTGTCTTCATGTGCTCTTGGGAGTTATAGTAGTCGTCCCACATGACTTGCTGTGTCTTGGTCCAGAAAAACTTATCTCCCTCTGTGTAAGTACGTTCCTCAAAGCGATAGGGGTTGGACTCTCTGAGTCTTCTCCATGCACCAACATGTACATTACCAACATGGAACTGTGGCAATACCTCATCACCGTCTTGTGCTACATGTTTATCTTTCCTCTTATTGGCAGATGTCTTGGTGCGTCCCCTAGCTGAGCTGCCACCAGTGGGCTGAGATGCACGGCCACTAGCACGGCGTGGTGGAGCCGTTGCAAGCCTTCCTCTCTTGGCGGTAGTGCCACGATCCTCACCGCTCCAACTTCCTGTGAATCAGCAAAATAGAACAAGAGGGAGCAGGAGGGATAAGTGTACATGTCATCAGTATATATGAGGAAGCCAAAAGCATAGCCTATATCCAAGTGTTTCGACGAAATTATGCGAAAAAGCTGGGCTAGCCGGCGCGGGGCCGGTCAGACCGGACGGTGGACCGGACCAGCCGGTTGTCCATCCGGTTGACCGGACAGGGCGCCGGACCAGCCGGTTGAGAGACCGTCGACCGGGCTGTACACCGGGTCTGCTGACTTGTGATGTTTGCCCAGAAAATCGACACAAAATCATGCAAAAACTCACAAACTTGAACATAGACTATACCAGGAGAGTGAACAATGTGCATAGGCGTGTGAGACACTCTAGTTGGCATGAGGACTTACTAACCCTAACCCTAACCCTAAATTTTCTCAAAGTTTGGCAATGGGAGAGGGAAAGCAAGAGGGAGAGGGATAGGGAGAAAGAGTTACCCGAAGACATTGTCCTCTTTGCCCAAGTGAGCAGGAGGAACACGTGAAGAGGGCTTGAGGACCAAATCCCCAAGATCTCCCAAAATAGCTTGAGAGGGACCAAATCCTTTGGTGAAGAGGCTTGAGGGATCCCGATCTACGGTTGGGTGAAGTTTGGGGAGAAACTAGTGGTGGGAAGGGCCTAGGACGTGGTGGAGATGGTGGAGGCGGCGGCCATGGAGGTTTGGAAGGTGGGGATAATGAGGAAGAAGATCCCCAAGGGGTATCCTCTCCCAACATAACATGCCGCGCGGTCGGGCGCCCGGTCGACCGGACCTGGCGCCGGCTGGTCCGGCAGAGGCCGGTCCAACCGGGCCAGAGACCGGCCAGGGACAAGCGCCCGTTTGTCTCGTTTGCCTCGTTTTGCCCCTATATTTTGTGTAAATGTGTGTGAATGCTCAGATGATGACATGTACATATAGATAGATAGATGATGATGAGATGAGCATAGACATGGGGTTGGAAACACAAAGTTCTCTAGGCATACCCATTGGAGTGAAATCCAAACAAGATATAAATAGCAACAATGGGCATGATTCGAAGAATATCAAGAATCATAAATCTTTTTATCATAGTTTTTACAATAAGATCATTTAGCCTTGTAGAATCGAATAAATTTGCAATTGAGGCTTAAAGAGGGGCGGGGGATTACTCCCCCTATGTGAAAGCGCAAATGTCATGTGACCTCGAAGAGACGTGCTTGGGTCCATATAATGACATTGGGTCTATTTATGTTGCACACATAGGTATGCATCATACCAAGACATGGTAAGATGACTATCCCCATATGTGTTGTGCCTCTAAGCTAGATAGTTAGATAAATGCAAGAATATAGTGCAAGAAGTTAATTCAATCCAAGTTTTTAGGATCAAGAATACCAAGTTCTCCTCTCAAGTTTACAAACCGGGCTTCATCCAAAGGCTTAGTGAAAATATCCGCCAATTGGTAGGTTGTTCCCACATGAGTGAGATCAATATCCTTATTGGCAACATGGTCACGTAGGAAGTGATGGCGAATGTCAATATGTTTGGTGCGACAATGTTGAACCGGGTTATTGGCGATCTTTATTGCACTTTCATTGTCACATAGAAGAGGCACCGTACCAAGAGACACACCATAGTCTTTCAAGGTTTGCTTCATCCATAACAATTGAGTGCAACAAGATGCCGCGGATATATATTCGGCTTCGGCGGTGGATAAAGCGGTGGAGTTTTGTTTCTTGGATGACCAACTCACCAATGACCGGCCAATAAATTGGCAAGCCCCGGAGGTAGACTTCCGGTCAACCTTATCACCGGCCCAATCGGAGTCCGAGTAGCCAATGAGTTCAAAGGTTGACCCCTTTGGATACCATAGCCCGAGAGTAGGAGTGAGAACAAGGTATCTTAGAATCCGTTTGACCGCCATCAAATGGCTCTCCTTAGGAGCGGATTGAAAACGAGCACACATCCCTACACTTAGCATGATATCCGGCCTAGAGGCACAAAGGTAGAGCAAGGATCCTATCATGGAACGGTATACCTTTATATCCACATCTCCAACGTATCCATAATTTCTGATGTTCCATGCTTGTTTTATGACAATACTTACATGTTTTGTTCACACTTTATATCGTTTTGATGCATTTTCCGGAACTAACCTATTGACGAGATGCCGAAGTGCCGGTTCCTGGTTTTGCTGTTTTTGGTTTCAGAAATCCTAGTAAGGAAATATTCTCGGAATCGGACGAAATCAACGCCCAGTACCCTATTTTCGGAAGCTTCCAGAACACCCGAGAGTCGGCAGAGGGGGCCACAGGGCCCACCACACATGGTGGCGGCGCGAGCCGAGGGGGGGGCACATTGTCTGGCCCCAGGGCCCCTCCGAGGCTCCCCTTTCGCCTATATAAGCTCCCTGACCTAAAACCCCGATAAGAATAAGCCACGGTACGAGAAAAGTTCCAGCCGCCGCCATCGCGAAGCCAAGATCTGGGGGACAGGAGTCTCTGTTCCGGCACGCCGCCGGGACGGGGAAGTGCCCCCGGAAGGCTCCTCCATCGACAGCACCGCCATCTCCATCAACGCTGCTGTCTCCCATGAGGAGGGAGTAGTTCTCCCTCGAAGACTGTTGCGATCCCCTATACTTGTGGGTCATCAAGACTATTTTCTGGCGCCGTTGCCGGGGAGGAAAGGTAAAAGGTACTCACACTCCGGATCTCGGCTACTAAGCTATTTTCCGGCGCCGTTGTAAGTACTCGAAGCTATTTCCTTTAGATCCTGCAATTGCATCTTTTGGTTTCTTGTTTACACTAGTTAGGCATAATGGAAAGTAACAATGAGCTTCTTATTCTATTTCCTGAGTTAAGACATGGATTGTTTGCTGCGAAAATTAAAAAACCTATGGAATCTTATTTGCATGCTAGTAACAATGATATTAGTATGAACGCTTTGAACACCATTGTTGTTAATGATATGGAAAATTCTAAGCTTGGGGAAGCTGGTTTTGATGAGCATGATATTTTTAGTCCCCCAAGCATTGAGGAGAAAATTTTCTTTGATGATACTTTGCCTCCTATTTATGATGATTATAATGATAGTGGTCTTTTGGTGCCGCCTACTATGGAGAGTAAATTTTATTATGATTATACTATGCCTCCTACACTTGATGAGAATAATAATGATAGTTACTTTGTTGAATTTGCTCCCACTACAACTAATAAAATTGATTATGCTTATGTGGAGAGTAATAATTTTATGCATGTGGCTCATGACAAGAATGTTTTATGTGATAGTTATATTGTTGAGTTTGTTCATGATGCTACTGAAAGTTATTATGAGAGAGGGAAACATGGTTATATGCATCTTAATAATATTAAGTTTCCCCTCTTTATGTTGAGAATCTTGAAATTGCGCTTGTGTTGCTTTTCTATGCTTACCACTTTGTTCTTCATGAATTTATTTGTGTACAAGATTCCTTTTCATAGGAAGTGGGTTAGGCTTAAATGTGTTTTGAATTTGCTTCTTGATGTTCTCTTTTGCTTCAACTCTTATTTCTTGAGAGCATCATCATTAAAATTGCTGAGCCCATCTTAATGGCTATAAAGAAAGAACTTCTTGGGAGATAACCCATGTGTTTATTTTACTACAGCAATTTTTGTTTTGTTGAGTCTTGGAAGTTGTTTACTACTGTAGAACCTCTCCTTATCATGTTTTTGTGCCAAGTAAAGTTTCTATGTTAAAGTTGATGCTAGATTTGGATTGCTGCGCAGAAACAGCATTGCTGTCTGTCACGAATTTGAGCAGAAGTCTCTGTAAAAAAATCAAACAAATCTGCAAATTTACGTGTGTGATCCTCAGATATGTACGCAACTTTCATTAGTTTTGAGTTTTTCCATTTGAGAAAGTTAAGTTCCCCTGCCAGATTCGTCTTTACGGACTGTTCTGTTTTGACAGATTCTGCCTTTTATTTCGCATTGCCGCTTTTGCTATGTTGAATGGGTTTCTTTGTTCCATTAACTTTCAGAAGCTTTGTGAAATTTCTAGAAGTGTTAATAATGATTGTGTCACCTCTGAACATGTGAATTTTAATTATGCACTAACCCTCTAATGAGTTTGCTTGAAGTTTGGTGTGGCAGAAGTTTTCAAGGGTCAATAGAAGAGGGTGATATACTATGATCAAGAAGAGTGAAAGGTCTAAGCTTGGGGATGCCCCGGTGGTTCATCCCTGCATATTTTAAGAAGACTCAAGCATCTAAGCTTGGGGATGCCCAAGGCATCCCCTTCTTCATCGACAACTTATCAGGTTTCTTCTAGTGAAACTATATTTTTATTCCGTCACATCTTATGTATTTTACTTGGAGCGTCTGTGTGCTTTTATTTTCGTTTTTTTATTTTCATTCTCTGAATAAGTTCATCCTTGTGTGGGAGAGAGACACGCTCCGCTTTTTCATATGAACACTAGTGTTCTTCATTTTTGCTTTTAATGTTCAAGGGCGAAAGTTGATCGCTTCACTTGTTTCTATTTGGTTGGAATCAGAAAATGCTTCATATGGTCTTGAATAATTTGATACTTGGCAATTGTTTTGAGCTCTCATATATCATGTTTAAGCTCTTGCATCATGTAGTTAAATCTAGTAGTGGAGAACTACTGTAGAGCTTGTTGAAATTTGGTTTGCATGATTGGTCTCTCTAAGGTCTAGATATTTTCTGGTAAAAGTGTTTGAGCAACAAGGAAGACAGTGTAGAGTCTTATAATGCTTGCAATATGTTCTTATGTAAGTTTTGCTGTACCGGTTTATACTTGTGTTTGCTTCAAATAGCCTTGCTAGCCTAAGCCTTGTACTGAGAGGGAATACTTCTCGTGCATCCAAAACCTTGAGCCAAAACCTATGCCATTTGTGTCCACCATATCTACCTACCATGTGGTATTTCCTGCCATTCCAAGTAAATACTTCATGTGCTACCTTTAAACAATTCAAAAGCTATTATCTCTTATTTGTGTCAATGTTTTATAGCTCATGAGGAAGTATGTGGTGTTTTATCTTTCGATCTTGTCATTTACTTTTGACAGACTTTCACAATGGACTAGTGGCTCATCCGCTTATCCAATAATTTTGCAAAAAAAGCTGGCAATGGGGTTCCCAGCCCCAATTAATTAACTTGCATTAATAATTCTCTTCACATGTTTTGCTCTGATTCATCAGTAAGCAACTTAAATTTGCAAATAGACACTCCTCCATGGTATGTGAATGTTGGAAGGCACCCGAGGATTCGGTTAGCCATGGCTTGTGTAAGCAAAGGTTGGGGGGAGTGTCATCTAATAAATAAAACTAAAGTACATGTGTAAACAAAAGAGAAGAGGGATGATCTACCTTGCTGGTAGAGATAACGTCCTTCATGGGAGCCGCTCTTGAAAGTTGATACGTCTCCAACGTATCGATAATTTCTTATGTTCCATGCTACTTTATTGATGATACCTACATGTTTTATGCACATTATATGTCATATTTATGCATTTTGGAACTAACCTATTAACAAGATGCCGAAGAGCCGTTGCTGTTTTCTGCTGTTTTTGGTTTCAGAAATCCTAGTAAGAAATATTCTCGGAATTGGACGAAATCTTCGCCCAGGGTCCTATTTTTGCACGAAGCTTCCAGAAGACCGAGATAACGAAGTGGGGCCACGAGGTGGCCAGACGAGCGGCGCGCCTGGCCCTGGCGCGCCACCTGTCATCTGAACCCCTCGTGGCCCCCCGACCTACCCTTCCGCCTACTTAAAGCCTCCGTCGCGAAACCCCCAGTACCGAGAGCCACGATACGGAAAACCTTCCAGAGACGCCGCCGCCCGATCCCATCTCGGGGGATTCAGGAGATCGCCTCCGGCACCCTGCCGAGAGGGGATTCATCTCCCGGAGGACTCTTCATCGCCATGATCGCCTCCGGAGTGATGAGTGAGTAGTTCACCCCTGGACCATGGGTCCATAGCAGTAGCTAGATGGTCGTCTTCTCCTTGTTGTGCTTCATTGTTGGATCTTGTGAGCTGCCTAACATGATCAAGATCATCTATATGTAATTCTATATGTTGTGTTTGTCGGGATCCGATGGATAGAGAATACTATGTTATGGTGATTATCAATCTATTGTTTATGTGTTGTTTATGATCTTGCATGCTCTCCGTTATTAGTAGAGGCTCTGGCCAAGTTTTTGCTCTTAACTCCAAGAGGGAGTATTTATGCTCGATAGTGGGTTCATGCCTTCATTGACACCTGGGATCGTGACAGTAGGTTCTAAGGTTGTGATGTGCTGTTGCCACTAGGGATAAAACATTGATGCTATGTCTAAGGATGTAGTTGTCGATTACATTACGCACCATACTTAATGCAATTGTCTGTTGCTTAGCAACTTAATACTGAATGGGGTTCGGATGATAACCTGAAGGTGGACTTTTTAGGCATAGATGCAGTTGGATGGCGGTCTATGTACTTTGTCGTAATGCCCGGATTAAATCTCACTATATTTATCATATCATGTATATGCATTGTTATGCTCTTCTCTATTTGTCAATTGCCCGACTGTAATTTGTTCACCCAACATGCTTTTATCTTATGGGAGAGACACCTCTAGTGAACTGTGGACCCCGGTCCTATTCTTTACATAGCATACAATCTACTGCAATTGTGTTTTACTTTTCTTTGCAAACATCTTCCACTCGATACGTTTAATCCTTTGTTACAGCAAGCCGGTGAGATTGACAACCTCACTGTTTCGTTGGGGCAAAGTACTTTGGTTTTGTTGTGCAGATTCCACGTTGGCGCCGGAATCCCTGGTGTTGCGCCGCATCACATTTCGCGACCATCAACCTTCAACGTGCTTCTTGGCTTCTCCTGGTTCGATTCAACCTTGGTTTCTTTCTGAGGGAAAACTTGCCACTGTGCGCATCATACCTTCCTCTTGGGGTTCCCAACGGACGTGTACATTTACGCGCATCAAGCCTGTTTTCTGGCGCCGTTGCCGGGGACCTGAAGAAAGTTGCATCCCAAAGATTTCTAACTCCCACGTCAACTATACGCCAGCAGCCTGTTTTCTAGCGCCGTTGCCGGGGAGATCAAGACACGCTGCAAGGGGAGTCTCCACTTCCCAATCTCTTTACTTTGTTTTTGTCTTGCTTTATTTTATTTACTACTTTGTTTGCTGCACCTAAACAAAACACAAAAAAATTAGTTGCTAGTTTTACTTTATTTACTGTCTTGCTCTCTATATCAAAAACACAAAAAAATTAGTTACTTGCATTTACTTTATCTAGTTTGTTTTATTTACCGTTGCTAAAATGAATACCCCTGAAAATACTAAGTTGTGTGACTTCACAAATGCAAATAATAATGATTTCCTATGCACACCTATTGCTCCACCTGCTACTACAGCAGAATTCTTTGAAATTAAACCTGCTTTACTGAACTTGGTTATGAGAGATCAATTTTCTGGTGTTAGTTCTGATGATGCTGCTGCCCATCTCAATAATTTTGTTGAACTTTGTGAAATGCAAAAGTATAAGGATGTAGATGGTGATATTATTAAATTGAAAGTGTTTCCTTTCTCATTAAGAGGAAGAGCTAAAGATTGGTTGCTATCTTTGCCTAAGAATAGTATTGATTCATGGACTAAATGCAAGGATGCTTTTATTGGTAGATATTATCCTCCCGCTAAAATTATATCTTTGAGAAGTAGCATAATGAATTTTAAGCAATTAGATACTGAACATGTTGCTCAAGCATGGGAGAGAATGAAAACTTTGGTAAAGAATTGCCCAACCCATGGACTGACTACTTGGATGATCATCCAAACCTTCTATGCAGGACTAAATTTTTCTTCGCGGAATTTATTGGATTCAGCTGCTGGAGGTACCTTTATGTCCATCACTTTGGGGGCGGCTACTAAACTTCTTGATGATATGATGATAAATTACTCTGAATGGCACACGGAAAGAGCTCCACAAGGTAAGAAGGTAAATTCTGTTGAAGAAACCTCTTCCTTGAATGATAAGATTGATGTGATTATGTCTATGCTTGTGAATGGTAGATCTAATGTTGATCCAAATAATGTTCCTTTAGCTTCATTGGTTGCTCAAGAAGAAAATGTTGATGTGAATTTCATTAAAAATAATAATTTCAACAACAATGCTTATAGGAACAACTCTGGTAATAACTATAGGCCATATCCTTCTGCTAATGGTAATGGTTATGGTAATTCTTATGGGAATTCTTACAATAATAATAGGAGTGTACCCTCTGGTCTTGAAGCCATGCTTAAAGAATTTATTAGTACACAAACTGCTTTTAACAAATCTGTTGAGGAAAAGCTTGATAAAATTGATATTATTGCTTCTAGAGTTGATAGACTTGCCTCTGATGTTAATCTTTTAAAATTGAAAGTTATGCCCAATAATGATATTGATAATAAGATTACTACTACAGCAAATGCCATCCAAGTTAGAATTAATGAGAATATAAGATTAATGGCTGAACTGCGTGCTAGGTGGGATAGAGAAGAAAATGAAAAACTAGCTAAAGAGAATAATGTAGCTAAAGTTTGGACTATTACCACCACTAGTAATGCTAATTCTTCACATGTTGCTGCACCTCCTACTATCAATGGTAAAATAATTGGTGTTGGCAATGTTTCTACTCCTAGTGCAAAGCGAACAAAATTGCTAAAACTGCTGAAACTGCTTGTGATAAAACTGCTGAAATTTTTTCCAACCTTGGGAACAATGATCCCATTGCTGTAGCTCATAATGATTTAGATTTTGATGATTGCCACATCTCTGAAGTTATAAAGTTCTTACAAAAACTTGCTAAAAGTCCTAATGCTAGTGCTATAAATTTAGCCTTTACAAAACATATTACAAATGCTCTCATAAAAGCTAGAGAAGAGAAACTAAAACTTGAAACTTCTATTCCTAGAAAGTTAGAAGATGGTTGGGAGCCCATCATTAAAATGAAATTCAATGACTTTGAATGTAATGCTTTATGTGATCTTGGTGCAAGTATTTCTGTTATGCCTAAAAAGATTTATGATATGCTTGACTTGCCACCATTGAAGAATTGTTATTTGGATGTTAATCTTGCTGATAATGTTAAAAAGAAACCTTTGGGGAGGATTGATAATGTGCACATTACGGTTAACAATAACCTTGTCCCCGTTGATTTTGTTGTTTTGGATATCGAATGCAATGCATCTTGTCCTATTGTGTTGGGAAGACCTTTTCTTCGAACCGTTGGTGCTGTTATTGATATGAGGGAAGGTAATATTAAATATCAATTTCCTCTCAAGAAAGGTATGGAACACTTCCCTAGAAAGAGAATGAAGTTGCCTTTTGATTCTATTATTAGAACAAGTTATGATGTTGATGCTTCTACTCTCGATGTTACTTGATTTGCACTTTCTGCGCCTAGCTGAAAGGCGTTAAAGAAAAGCGCTTATGGGAGACAACCCATGTTTTTACTACAGCAATTTTTGTTTTGTTGAGTCTTGGAAGTTGTTTACTACTGTAGCAACCTCTCCTTATCATGTTTTTGTGCCAAGTAAAGTTTCTATGTCAAAGTTGATGTTATATTTGGGATCGCTGCGCAGAAACAGCATTGCTGTCTGTCACGAATCTGGGCACAGTTCTCTGTAGAAAATTCGAAAAAATCTGCCAATTTACGAGCGTGATCCTCAGATATGTACGCAACTTTCATTAGTTTTGAGTTTTTCCATTTGAGCAAGTCTGGTGCCAGCTTTAAATTCGTCTTTACGGACTGTTCTGTTTTTGACAGATTCTGCCTTTTATTTCGCATTGCCTCTTTTGCTATGTTGGATTTATTTCTTTGATCCATTAATGTCCAGTAGCTTTATGCAATGTCCAGAAGTGAAAATAATGATTGTGTCACCTCTGAATGAGTGAATTATTAATTGTGCACTAACCCTCTAATGAGTTTGCTTGAAGTTTGGTGTGAAGGAAGTTTTCAAGGGTCAAGAGAGGAGTATGATATACTATGATCAAGAGGAGTGAAAGCTCTAAGCTTGGGGATGCCCCGTGGTTCACCCTGCATATTTCAAGAAGACTCAAGCGTCTAAGCTTGGGGATGCCCAAGGCATCCCCTTCTTCATCGACAACATCATCAGGTTCCTCCCCTGAAACTATATTTTTATTCAGTCACATCTTGTGTTCTTTACTTGGAGCGTCGGTTTGTTTTTGTTTTTGTTTTTGTTTGAATAAAATGGATCCTAGCATTCACTTTGTGGGAGAGAGACACGCTCCGCTGTTGCATATGGACACATGTGTCCTTAGGCTTTACTCATAATGTTCAAAGGCGAAGTTTCTTCTTCGTTAAATTGTTATATGGTTGGAATTGGAAAATGCTACATGTAGTAATTCTAAAATGTCTTGGATAATGTGATACTTGGCAATTGTTGTGCTCATGTTTAAGCTCTTGCATCATATGCTTTGCACCCATTAATGAAGAAATACATAGAGCTTGCTAAAATTTGATTTGCATATTTGGTCTCTCTAAGGTCTAGATAATATCTAGTATTGAGTTTTGAACAACAAGGAAGACGGTGTAGAGTCTTATAATGTTTACAATATGTCTTTTATGTGAGTTTTGCTGCACCTGTTCATCCTTGAGTTTGCTTCAAATAACCTTGCTAGCCTAAACCTTGTATCGAGAGGGAATACTTCTCATGCATCCAAAATCTTTGAGCCAACTACTATGCCATTTGTGTCCACCATACCTACCTACTACATGGTATTTCTCCGCCATTCCAAAGTAAATTGCTTGAGTGCTACCTTTAAAATTCCATCATTCACCTTTGCAATATATAACTCATGGGACAAAATAGCCTTAAAAACTATCGTAGTATTGAATATGTACTTATGCACTTTATCTTTTATTAAGTTGCTTGTTGTGCGATAACCATGCTTCTGGGGAACGCCATCAACTATTGTTGAATATCATGTGAGTTGCTATGCATGTCCGTCTTGTCTGAAGGATCTATCACCTTAGTGGTTGGAGCATGCAAAATTGTTAGAGAAGAACATTGGGCCGCTAACTAAAGCCATGAATCATGGTTGAAGTTTCAGTTTTGGACATATATCCTCAATCTCATATGAGAATAATAATTGTTGCTACATGCTTATGCATTTAAGAGGAGTCCATTATCTGTTGTCCATGTTGTCCCGGTATGGATGTCTAAGTTGAGAATAATCAAAAGCGAGAAATCCAAAATGCGAGCATTCTCCTTAGACCTTTGTACAGGCGGCATGGAGGTACCCCTTTGTGACACTTGGTTGAAACATGGCATGCAAAGATCCGGTAGTCCAAGCTAAGTAGGACGAGGTGCGGGCACTATTAGTATAATATGCATGAGGCTTGCAACTTGTAAGATATAATTTACATAACTCATATGCTTTATTACTACCGTTGACAAAATTGTTTCATGTTTTCAAAATAAAAGCTCTAGCACAAATACAGCAATCGATGCTTTCCTCTTTGAAGGACCTTTCTTTTACTTTTATTGTTGAGTCAGTTTACCTATCTCCTTCCACCTTAAGAAGCAAACACTTGTGTGAACTGTGCATTGATTCCTACATACTTGCATATTGCACTTGTTATACTACTTTATGTTGACAATATCCATGAGATATACATGTTATAAGTTGAAAGCAACCGCTGAAACTTCATCTTCCTTTGTGTTGCTTCAACACTTTTACTTTGATTTATTGCTTTATGAGTTAACTCTTATGCAAGACTTATTGATGCTTGTCTTGAAAGTACTATTCATGAAAAGTCTTTGTCATATGATTCACTTGTTTACTCATGTCATTACCTTTGCTTTGATCGCTGCATTCATTACATATGTTTACAAATAGTATGATCAAGATTATGATGGCATGTCACTTCAGAAATTATCTTTGTTATCGTTTTACCTGCTCGGGACGAGCAGAACTAAGCTTGGGGATGCTGATACGTCTCCAACGTATCGATAATTTCTTATGTTCCATGCTACTTTATTGATGATACCTACATGTTTTATGCACATTATATGTCATATTTATGCATTTTCTGGAACTAACCTATTAACAAGATGCCGAAGAGCCAGTTGCTGTTTCTGCTGTTTTTGGTTTCAGAAATCCTAGTAAGGAAATATTCTCGGAATTGGACGAAAGCTTCAGAAGACCGAAGAGATAACGAAGTGGGGCCACGAGGTGGCAGACCACGGGCGGCGCGGCACGGCCCTGGCCGCGCCCCTGTCATCTGGGCCCTCGTGTGGCCCCCGACCTACCCTTCCGCCTACTTAAAGCCTCCGTCGCGGCCCTGCCGAGAGCCACGATACGGAAAACCTTCCGGACGCCGCCGCCGCGAATCCCATCTCGGGGATTCGGAGATCGCCTCCGGCACTGCCGGAGAGGGGATTCATCTCCCGGAGGACTCTTCATCGCCATGATCGCCTCCGGAGTGATGAGTGAGTAGTTCACCCCTGGACCATGGGTCCATAGCGTAGCTAGATGGTCGTCTTCTCCTTGTTGTGCTTCATTGTTGGATCTTGTGAGCTGCCTAACATGATCAAGATCATCTATATGTAATTCTATATGTTGTGTTTGTCGGGATCCGATGGATAGAGAATACTATGTTATGGTGATTATCAATCTATTGTTTATGTGTTGTTTATGATCTTGCATGCTCTCCGTTATTAGTAGAGGCTCTGGCCAAGTTTTTGCTCTTAACTCCAAGAGGGAGTATTTATGCTCGATAGTGGGTTCATGCCTTCATTGACACCTGGGATCGTGACAGTAGGTTCTAAGGTTGTGATGTGCTGTTGCCACTAGGGATAAAACATTGATGCTATGTCTAAGGATGTAGTTGTCGATTACATTACGCACCATACTTAATGCAATTGTCTGTTGCTTAGCAACTTAATACTGAATGGGGTTCGGATGATAACCTGAAGGTGGACTTTTTAGGCATAGATGCAGTTGGATGGCGGTCTATGTACTTTGTCGTAATGCCCGGATTAAATCTCACTATATTTATCATATCATGTATATGCATTGTTATGCTCTTCTCTATTTGTCAATTGCCCGACTGTAATTTGTTCACCCAACATGCTTTTATCTTATGGGAGAGACACCTCTAGTGAACTGTGGACCCCGGTCCTATTCTTTACATAGCATCTACTGCAATTGTGTTTTACTGTTTTCTTTGCAAACATCTTCCACTCGATACGTTTAATCCTTTGTTACAGCAAGCCGGTGAGATTGACAACCTCACTGTTTCGTTGGGGCAAAGTATTTTGGTTTTGTTGTGCAGATTCCACGTTGGCGCCGGAATCCCTGGTGTTGCGCCGCATCACATTTCGCGACCATCAACCTTCAACGTGCTTCTTGGCTCCTCCTGGTTCGATTCAACCTTGGTTTCTTTCTGAGGGAAAACTTGCCACTGTGCGCATCATACCTTCCTCTTGGGGTTCCCAACGTCCTTCATGGGAGCCGCTCTTGAAAGTCTGGTTGATAAGGTAGTTAGAGTACCCATTACCATTCGTTGACAACAACAAACACCTCTCAAAATTTTACTTTTATGCTCTCTATATGATTTCAAAACTTGAAAAGCTCTAGCACATGATTTAATCCCTGCTTCCCTCTGCGAAGGGCCTATCTTTTACTTTATTGTTGAGTCAGTTACTTCCTTCCATCTTAGAAGCAAACACTTGTGTCAACTGTGCATTGATTCTTACATACTTGCTTATTTGCATTCATCATATTACTCTATGTTGACAATTATCCATGAGATATGCATGTTGAAAGTTGAAAGCAACTGCTGAAACTTATATCTTCCTTTGTGTTGCTTCGATGCCTTTACTTTGAATTTATTGCTTTATGAGTTAACTCTTATGCAAGTCTTATTGATGCTTGTCTTGAAAGTACTATTCATGAAAAGTTTTGCTATATGTTATCTATTTGTTAGCAAACTATAGATCATTGCTTTGAATCACTCCATTCATCTCATATGCTTTACAATAATGTTGATCAAGATTATGATGGTAGCATGTCACCTCAGAAATTATTTGTGTTATCGTTTACCTACTCGAGGACGAGTAGGAACTAAGCTTGGGGATGCTGATACGTCTCCAATGTATCCATAATTTCTGATGTTCCATGCTTGTTTTATGACAATACTTACATGTTTTGTTCACACTTTATATCGTTTTGATGCATTTTCCGGAACTAACCTATTGACGAGATGCCGAAGTGCCAGTTCCTGTTTTCTGCTGTTTTGGTTTCAGAAATCCTAGTAAGGAAATATTCTCGGAATCGGAAGAAATCAACGCCCAGTACCCTATTTTCACCGGAAGCTTCTAGAACACCCGAGAGTCGCCAGAGGGGGCCACAGGCCCACCACACATGGTGGCGGCACGGCAGAGGGGGCGCCGGTTTCACCCCAGGGCCCCTCCGAGGCTCTTTCGCCTATATAAGCTCCCTGACCTAAAACCCCGATAAGAATAAGCCACGGTACGAGAAAAGTTCCAGAGCCGCCGCCATCGCGAAGCCAAGATCGGGGGCCAGGAGTCTCTAGCACGCCGGGATGGGGAAGTGCCCCCGGAAGGCTCCTCCATCGACACCACCGCCATCTCCATCAACGCTGCTGTCTCCCATGAGGAGGGAGTAGTTCTCCCTCGAAGACTGTTGCGATCCCCTATACTTGTGGGTCATCAATATCCACATCCTTCTCACCGTCACATGAGCCAAGTTGCCCCTTTACGGGCATGGGTGTCTTCATTGGGCTTGCATTGGTCATGTTGAATTTCTTGAGCATGTCCTTCACATACTTTTCTTGAGAGATGAAGGTGCCTTTTGCAAGTTGCCTCACTTGGAAGCCTAGGAAAAACTTCAACTCCCCCATCATGGACATCTCAAATTTCCTAGTCATCAATAGCTCAAAAGCTTTGTTATGATTGGGGTTAGTTCCACCAAATATAATATCATCAACATATATTTGACATATAAACAAGCCACCCCCTTTAACCCGTTTGGTGAAAAGGGTGGAATCGACCGTACCCATGCAAAACCCATCTTGTAGTAGGAAATCCCTAAGGAACTCATACCAAGCACGTGGAGCTTGCTTGAGACCGTAGAGTGCCTTATGGAGTAAATACACATGGTTGGGTCGGCATGGGTCTTCGAAACCCGGGGGTTCGTCCGCTATGGGGTTTTTTTATGGGCCATTCCGAAATGCACTTTTCAAATCCATTTGAAAGTCCAAAATTTTGGTCCGTGCGCTTGCGCCACGGAAAATCGGACCGTTGCGCAAGTGTTTCCGGGAGCCCGTTGACTGCTGACGTCATGCAAAACGTGGCAGACGCCGTGGCAGTTAACGGTTAACCGGCTGAAACCCCGTGGTAGATGGTAGGCCCACACGAGGCCTGCCACGTCTTAAGTGGGCCGGGCCATGACATAGTTTGACCGGTCAACTATATAGCTGGGCTGGTCCATTAGTTACGTGGGCCGGGCCTAACCTCTAAGGTTGACTGGTCAAAACTTAAATGGGCCGGCCCATTTAACATGTGGGGTCCACCTTACAGCAACTGGGCCGGCCCAAGAAGCAAGTGGGCCGCCAAAAACACAGTGGGTCCCACTTTCCTGTTAAAGGGCCGGCCCATTTAGTGTGTGGGGTCCACCATATAGCAAGTGGGCGGGCCAAAAACACGGGTGGGTCCCACTTTCCGGTTAAAGGGTCGGCCCATTTAGTATGTGGGTCCACCATATAGCAAGTGGGCCCAACAAGTGGCGGGCCAAAAACACGGTGGGTCCCACTTTCTGTTAAAGGGCCGGCCCATTTGGTGTGTGGGGTCCACCATATAGCAAGTGGGCCGGCCCAACAAGATGGTGGGCCGGGCCAAAAGCACGGTGGGTCCCACTTCTGTTAAAAGGCGGCCCATTTAGTATGAAGGGTCCACCATATAGCAAATGGGCCGGCCCAACAAGATAGTGGGCCGGGCCAAAAACACGGTGGGTCCCACTTTCCGTTAAAGGGCCGGCCCATTTAGTATGTGGGGTCCACCATATAGCAAGTGGGCCGGCCCAACAAGATAGTGGGCCGGGCCAAAAACAGTGGGTCCCACCTTCTGTTAAAGGGCCGCCCATTTACCATGTGGGACCACCATATAGCAAATGGGCTGGCCCAACAAGATAGTGGGCCGGCCCAATAAGCATGTGGATCCCACTATCGTGTAACCGGGCCGGCCTACTAAAGAAGTGGGCCGGCCCAAAATGAAAGTGGGTCCCACACTACTGTAAGTGGGCCGGCCCAATCTGTTGTAGTGCCCTACTTGTTTGACTAGTCAACTTGCATTAAATTTCATGAGCCTAAAATCTGATATCAATGATACACACAATTACATACACAAATAAAACAAGTAGGAAAATTACAAGGCAATTAATGTGCCCAAATAAAAAAATTACATAGAATCATTGAGGACTTCTATTAGCATCATCAATAACACGTTGACATTTGGCAATCGCCTTGATTGAATCTTGTGTACTCTTTGTCAACATATCAGCTACAGATCTTAAAGCAGCAATACCATGTCTTTTATAAAGTACAGCCTTGAGATATTTACTGTTTGATGAAAGCAATGGTCTAGGTTGACGGCTATGAGAAGATGCATCAGAAGAAATATCAGAACTTTTTGTGGGCCTCACTTCTAATGAAGATTGCTTCATCACAACTGCATTCTGATAATAATGCAAAAAGAGTTAAACGATGAACTATGCAAACATTTATTATGCAATGTAGATATAAGATAATAACAAGTTGCATAAATAAGACAATGTATGGAACTTGTACTAAGCACAAACTTACATCATAATGTTGCACAGGGTCGCTACAGATCCTTTTTTGGCGACTATCTTCTAATGATGACTGCTTCATTAAAACTGCATTCTGGTAACATTGCAAACATAGTTACAACAATTAACTATTCAAACATGTATTACGCAATGTAGAGATCAGATAACAGCATGTAGCAGAAATAAGCACAAGATAAGATAAGATGCATGTACTAAGCACATACTGGCTCGCTGCAGGTCCTTCTCTTGCGTGCACTAGTCGTGGTCAACATGCCTGTCATTTTAGGTTCAGCCATCAAGTGAAATGCTAATCCTCCTGCTCCATTGTCCTTAATCTGTGTTTAGATATCACATTTAAGACCAAGTCAGCTGGTTTCAAATAACAAAAAACTTGAGCTGCCAAATGAATAAGCCAATATTTACCAGATATCAGATTAAAACCAACTAGATGTTGCTTTGCATGAGATACGAATTTCAGACATTCAGATTTAGAGTAGGGTAATGCCAAGGTTTTCCACATAAAGTAAACTGGCATTAAGAATGACCAAATGTCAGGTTCAAATCACCTTCGCAGTTTCTCCAAGACAAGCATATCAAATAGGCAGAAACATAGTAAAGCATGAATGGCATTGCTATGGCAGGGTTCCAAGTGTTAATCTCTTGCATAAGGAACAATGCATATAGGTTATAGATAATAACGGAAGTAAACTGCCAAAATTACCAACCAAGAACTCAGATTCCAACCTTCCCTAGCGTCCCCGCTGTTAATGTTGGATGTTCTAATAAGTGGTTCGCATGATCAAACCCTAGGAAAAATAACATTGACAAGTCAGTCTACGATAATACAAAGACCAGACATGCACGCAGCAATAACTATATAAGCTAAAGACGAGGTATAAGAGCAAGCAGATTGGAAATGCACATAGCATGATTATAAAAGCAGTGTGAGAATAGCAGACACGAGAAAACAGCTAGCAGCTAGCGGTGAGCTAATGACGTGGTATAAGAACAAGCAGATTGGAAATGCCCATAGCATGACTATAAAAGCAGTGCGACAATAGCATGCAGTACAAAAACAGTTGGCAGCAAATGAATGGGTATAAGGCTATAAATATGTGGATGCACACAGGTGTCAGTAGAATGAACAGGATGGTAGCGACCGGATAATGCTTTTGTACTGTACAATATTTAAACAAACTTCATGCGAAGCAACACATCAAGAAAGTTAACGGCATATGAGATCTGCAAATAACTACACAAAACATGGCTAAAGAAACACCGCGATCTAACGGGCCAGCGTACTAACCAAGCTGCGGCGGGGTGGACGGGGGCGGCAACTTGCATTCCAGCGGCGGCGAACGCGGGAGACGATGAATCGACCCTGTTTCAGTAGAAGCGGGCGTTAGTGAAGCAGATCTGGTTGGCTGGCAAGGGATTCGGTGAAGTTGATACAGCCGCTGCGCCGAGGTAGTCGGTGGCGAGGTCGGCGGTGAAGCAGATCCGTCGGTGGCGAGGTCGGCGGTGAAGCAGATCCGTCGGTGGCGAGGTCGGCGGTGAAGCAGATCCGTCGGTGACGAGGGCGGCGGGGGAGCGGATCAGGTGGGTGGACAGCCAACACGATCAAGGCTACGCTGTGGAGGAGTATGCCGGCGGCGAAGCAGATCTAGTACTGTAGAGAGTCAGAGCTTTGGCGTGTGAGAGTATTTTTGAGCTAATGGGGCGAATGGTTGGTGGGTGGGTGTGGGCCTGTGGGGAGGGTTCGGGATCTAGGCAAGATATTTCATTGTTACCGAATGAGCCCTCCATGGTCGGTGGGTTGTAGCTTCCGGACCAGGGTTAAAAGGGTAAAACTGGTCACGGGATTTTCGAATGGATGCGGCGGGATGATTTGGCGCGCGGCCGAAATTTTCAGTTTCAAGCTACGAGCAGAACGACAAAAATAATGTTCTTCCCCAGGGAGCTCTCATTTCTTCCTCTTCTCTTTCTCTCTCGAGTCTCTCCCACTCCCCCGGCTCCTCTCCCCCTTCTCTCCGGCGGCCTCGCCGGCCGGAGACGAGGCCGACTTCTCTCTGTATATTGTACACCCTCCGAACTAAATTAATTGATTCAACTTTCCTTAGACGTGTATGTATCTAGAGTAAAAACATGTGTGGATACATCCATATTTAGATAAGCAAAGTTGAGTCAGCTAATTTGGATCCGAGGGAGTTAGTGTTGTTGTAAGCTTAGATCCAGTGTTTCCCATGAGCAGAATGGCGCAATGGAGTCGGGGATCTCGTCATCGGCTTCAGATCTGGCCTATGGTGAATCTGGCGGATCTTGCCGGCCAAACCCCGATCTGGTGCCATCAATGTGATGGCGCTAACGGTGAGGCTTGCTTTGGTCAGTGCTTCAGATCTGGCCAATGGGGAAGTCAAGCTGCTAAAGTTCACAAGCTCGGGGCATACGACGGCGTCATCCGTCTTGCCCGTGCACATCTTGGCCTTTCAGCGGCCCTTCTCAGAGCCAATATGCCGTTGCTGAGGCCCTTCTTCTCCTTCGTCCTGGCGACTACCGGCGACACCGTCCCAAGTGGTGCGTCCCCGGCGACGGAGTTGCTGGAAAGGATGCGGAGCAGAGATCTGATGTGCGGTCGAGAAGGACTCGATTGATTTTCTTCTATATGTTTTGGGGTCCTTTTTGTAAAGTTGCAGGTTCTATTAGTTATTGTCTAGTACTTTTGGTCCTCTATGTAATTTTTTGGACTAGTTTCCATTGGCACTGATAAACTTGAATTTTGACAAGTTCACGAGGAAAAAAATTCCTTTGCACATATGGCCTATCATGTATAAACATTCTTGAGATTTAAACTATATGTAATGTGCCATGCATTAACCCTAAACCATATATATGTAACTAACCCTAGCTGATCAAACCCTACTTAATTAAAACAAATAACCCTAAACTATACGCATGCACTTTATGCGCAAAGGCGCGGGTGCCTCTAATAATGTGTGTGCGCACTCGATCGATGATCCCTAAACCTTATACAACCCTGAAACCCTAATCCCTAATCCCTAAACCCTAAACACCCTAAACACTAAACCCTATACCCTAAACCCTAACCCTAACCCTAATTAAACCCTATATATAGGCCAACGACACTTAATTGTGCATCAAGCAGGCCAGGGGTGCCTCGCGGTCCTCTAATTAAATTAAATGTGCCATGCATTAACCCTAAACCATATATATGTAACTAACCATAGCTAATCAACCCTACTTAATGAAAACACATAACCCTAAAGTATACTAGCTATAACCCGATCTAATAAAAACATGCTCTATATATAGCAGCTAGCTAGCAAACCGTAGATTAACACCAATTAATATATACATGGCCTATATCGATCATGTTGTATAACATATCCCTGAGATTCATTAATTAATTATATAATTATCGTGATAAATTAATTAACTCTAATTTTGACAAGTTCTCTCGAATGAAAACACATTTGATTAAGTTGCCTCATAATATATATATAATTAGTGTGCATGCATGGCCTACCATGCATTCGTGCATATATTTTAATGTATATTTGAACATATTCTTGGGGATTTCAATCTCTCTCTCGATCATCTATATATCGTTGGTGGCCAAAAAACACACATATATATGCATGCAATTTATGCGTAAAGGCGCGGGTGCCTCTAATAATGTGTGTGCGCACTCGATCGATGATCCCTAAACCTTAAACAACCCTAAAACCTTAAATCTCTAATCCCTAATCCCTAAACCTAAACACCCTAAACACTAAACCCTAAACCCTAGACCCTAAACCCTAACCCTAACCCTAACCCTAACCCTAAACCCTAGCTAACCCTAAACCCTAATTAAACCCTATGTATAGGCCAACGACACTTAATTGTGCATCGAGCAGGCCAGGGGTGCCTCGCGGTCCTCTAATTAAATTAAATGTGCCATGCATTAACCCTAAACCATATATATGTAAAACTAACCCTAGCCAATCAACCCTACTTAATTAAAACACATAACCCTAAACTATACTAGCTAGCTATAACCCGATCTAATAAAAACATGCTCTATATATATATAGCAGCTAGCTAGCAAACCGTAGATTAACACCAATTAAAATATACATGGCCTATATCGATCATGTTGTATAACATATCCCTGAGATTCATTAATTAATTATATAATTATCGTGATAAATTAATTAACTTGAATTTTGACAAGTTCTCTCGAATGAAAACACATTTGATTAAGTTGCCTCATAATATATATATAATTAGTGTGCATGCATGGCCTACAATGCATTCGTGCATATATTTTAATGTATATTTGAACATATATATTCTTGGGGATTTCAATCTCTCTCTCTCGATCATCTATATATCGTTGGTGGCCCAAAAAACACACATATATACGCATGCACTTTATGCGTAAAGGCGCGGGTGCCTCTAATAATGTGTGTGCGCACTCGATCGATGATCCCTAAACCTTAAACAACCCTAAAACCTTAAATCTCTAATCCCTAATCCCTAAACCTAAACACCCTAAACACTAAACCCTAAACCCTAACCCTAACCCTAACCCTAACCCTAACCCTAAACCCTAGCTAACCCTAAACCCTAATTAAACCCTATGTATAGGCCAACGACACTTAATTGTGCATCGAGCAGCCCAGGGGTGCCTCGCGGTCCTCTAATTAAATTAATTAAATGCGCCATGCATTAACCCTAAACCATATATATGTAACTAACCCTAGCTAATCAACCCTACTTAATTAAAACACATAACCCTAAACTATACTAGATATAACCCGATCTAATAAAAACATGCTCTATATATAGCAGCTAGCTAGCAAACCGTAGATTAACACCAATTAAAATATACATGGCCTATATCGATCATGTTGTATAGCATATCCCTGAGATTCATTAATTAATTATATAATTATCATGATAAATTAATTAACTTGAATTTTGACAAGTTCTCTCGAATGAAAACACATTTGATTAAGTTGCCTCATAATATATATATAATTAGTGTGCATGCATGGCCTACAATGCATTCGTGCATATATTTTAATGTATATTTGAACATATTCTTGGGGATTTCAATCTCTCTCTCGATCATCTATATATCGTTGGTGGCCCAAAAAACACACATATATACGCATGCACTTTATGCGTAAAGGCGCGGGTGCCTCGATCTAATAATGTGTGTGCGCACTCGATCGATGATCCCTAAACCTTAAACAACCCTAAAACCCTAAATCCCTAATCCCTAATCCCTAAACCCTAAACACTAAACCCTAAACCCTAGACCCTAAACCCTAACCCTAACCCTCTGCCCTAGCTAACCCTAAACCCTAATTAAACCCTATGTATAGGCCAACGACACTTAATTGTGCATCGAGCAGCCCAGGGGTGCCTCGTGGTCCTCTAATTAAATTAATTAAATGCGCCATGCATTAACCCTAAACCATATATATGTAACTAACCCTAGCTAATCAACCCTACTTAATTAAAACACATAACCCTAAACTATACTAGATATAACCCGATCTAATAAAAACATGCTCTATATATAGCAGCTAGCTAGCAAACCGTAGATTAACACCAATTAAAATATACATGGCCTATATCGATCATGTTGTATAACATATCCCTGAGATTCATTAATTAATTATATAATTATCGTGATAAATTAATTAACTTGAATTTTGACAAGTTCTCTCGAATGAAAACACATTTGATTAAGTTGCCTCATAATATATATATATATAATTAGTGTGCATGCATGGCCTACAATGCATTCGTGCATATATTTTAATGTATATTTGAACATATATATTCTTGGGGATTTCAATCTCGATCTCTCTCTCTCGATCATCTATATATCGTTGGTGGCCCAAAAAACACACATATATACGCATGCACTTTATGCGTAAAGGCGCGGGTGCCTCTAATAATGTGTGTGCGCACTCGATCGATGATCCCTAAACCTTAAACAACCCCTAAAACCTTAAATCCCTAATCCCTAATAATCCCTAATCCCTAAACCCTAAACACCCTAAACACTAAACCCTAAACCCTAAACCCTAACCCTAACCCTAACCCTAACCCTAAACCCTAAACCCTAAACCCTAAACCCTAAACCCTAAACCCTAGACCCTAAACCCTAACCCTAACCCTAACCCTAAACCCTAGCTAACCCTAAACCCTAATTAAACCCTATGTATAGGCCAACGACACTTAATTGTGCATCGAGCAGGCCAGGGGTGCCTCGCGGTCCTCTAATTAAATTAAATGTGCCATGCATTAACCCTAAACCATATATATGTAACTAACCCTAGCGAATCAACCCTACTTAATTAAAACACATAACCCTAAACTATACTAGCTAGCTATAACCCGATCTAATAAAAACATGCTCTATATATAGCAGCTAGCTAGCAAACCGTAGATTAACACCAATTAAAATATACATGGCCTATATCGATCATGTTGTATAACATATCCCTGAGATTCATTAATTAATTATATAATTATCGTGATAAATTAATTAACTTGAATTTTGACAAGTTCTCTCGAATGAAAACACATTTGATTAAGTTGCCTCATAATATATATATAATTAGTGTGCATGCATGGCCTACAATGCATTCGTGCATATATTTTAATGTATATTTGAACATATATATTCTTGGGGATTTCAATCTCTCTCTCTCTCTCTCGATCATCTATATATCGTTGGTGGCCCAAAAAACACACATATATACGCATGCACTTTATGCGTAAAGGCGCGCGGTGCCTCTAATAATGTGTGTGCGCACTCGATCGATGATCCCTAAACCTTAAACAACCCCTAAAACCTTAAATCCCTAATCCCTAATAATCCCTAATCCCTAAACCCTAAACACCCTAAACACTAATTAAACCCTAAACCCTAGACCCTAAACACCCTAAACTAAACCCTAGACCCTAGCTAAACACCCTAAACACTAAACCCTAAACCCTAGCTAACCCTAAACCCTAATTAAACCCTATATATAGGCCAACGACACTTAATTGTGCATCAAGCAGGCCAGGGGTGCCTAGCTCGCGGTCCTCTAGTTAAATTAAATGTGCCATGCATTAACCCTAAACCATATATATAACTAACCCCTAGCTAATCAAACCCTAGTTCATTAAAACACATAACCCTAAACTATACTAGCTAGATATAACCCGATCTAATAAAAACATGCTCGATCTATATATAGCAGCTAGCTAGCAAATTAAACGGTAGATTAACACCAATTAATATATACGACATGGCCTATATCGATCATATGTTGTATAACATCTCCCTGAGATTCATTAATTAATTATATAATTATCGATGATAAATTAATTAACTTGAATTTTGACAAGTTCTCTCGAATGAAAACACATTTGATTAAGTTTCCTCATAATATATATATATATAATTAGTGTGCATGCATGGCCTACCATGCATGCATTCGTGCATATATTTTAATATATATTTGAACATATTCTTGGGGATTTCAATCTCTCTCTCTCTCTCTCGATCATCTATATATCGTTGTTGGCCAAAAAAACACACACATATACACATGCACTTTATGCGCAAAGGCGCGTGTGCCTCTAATAATGTGTGTGTGCGCACTCGATCGATGATCCATAAACCTTAAACCCTAAATAAACCCTAATCCCTAAACCCCTAAACACCATAAACATTAAACCCTAGACCCTAGACCCTAAACCCTAACCTCCTAACCCTAAACCCTAAACCCTAATTAAACCCTATATATAGGCCAATGACACTTAATTGTGCATCAAGCAGGCCAGGGGTGCCTTAGCTCGCGGTCCTCTAATTAAATTAAATGTGCCATGCATATATATATGTGTTTAATTTGGGGATTTCAATCGCTCTCTCGTATGTAGCTCTCTCTCTCTCTCTCTCTCTCTCTCTCTCTCTCGTTAATTGGTGGCCAACAACACACACATGCACTTTGTGCGCAAAGGCATGCGCCTCTAATAATGTGTGCGCAGTCGATCAATCTAGTTTTGATTAATCATAGCACACAAATAAAGAAGTTGTATTTGAATCCACACAACCTAATCTAAAACACATAACCCCTAACATGGCCTAATTAATTAACCCCTTCTCTCTACCTAATTAGTGGAAATTGCACAAAATCAAAAGGGGTCCCTCACTAATTGTGCATATCTGCTAGATTGTGATAAACTTTTGCCCCATATATATTTGGTGGATGGGTGCATCTTGGCATGTAAAACAATTAGTGTTTGCAAATGGCGTTGTCAAAATTTATGTACAAATGATTTCTTTCCATCCAAAGTGCATAAAATGGGAGTTTTAATGAAGAAAGTACAAATAAAACAGCTCAACATGCTTCCACACCCCGATTTCCACACGAAGTAGAGCATATTTAAAGGATAATTCCAGAGTTTTACTATTTTTCAAGCAACTTTGCTAATTTTCCCCCACTCACATGACTTTATGTCGATTTAACGAAAATATGGCGAATTTAAACTACATGGGCGGGATAGTTTGAATTGTGCGCGCGGCAAAGGGAACCGCCTATTCCTCAACCTTGTGCACGGCAAATTACACACGCAACTCCATTAAACGCCACCTACCGACCTTAATTATCACCCCGGCGGCCCGGCCGCATGACCCCCCACCCACCCCTACACAACTTATCCCCGTCCGTGCGAAGAGCTTCCCCTCCCCGTCCCGTCCGTGCGAAGAAGAAGCTTCCCCTCCCCGTCGTTCTTCTCGAGACGCACCGGCGGTCAAGTTGATCCACGGTAGGGCTGCTATCTCTAGCTCAATCATGTATCGGGCAAGACGGCCTAACGATTTATATTTTCTTGATGCTGCTAAAAAAATCGTCAGTATGCTCGAACTAATTGGCACTTTATAGTTTTCCGCTCGATTTGTCATCGATCAATTTGTTCATTTGCGTGGGCATATAGAGTCAGTTCTGCACTCGATCCGTTAATTTGCTGAAATGCCATGGCAGAGTTTTGTACACGATCTGTTTGCTAAAATGTCGATGGGCATTTTTTGTTTTGTACTCGACATGATTGCTGAAATGCATAATCATGTAGTATAGTTTTGTACTCGATGGATATACATTTCCTACTTCGCCTTAAATTAATCACCAACCACTGTATCTCATAATTAAACAGATGGACAGAACTTGGATACTGCATGGACACTTATGTTCCCCTTCATATATAAATGGTGTTCAACCCTTTATGGGGTTTATTAGAGCTCATGAAGGTCACAACCTGGACGTGTATTGCCCGCGCTGCACATGTATGAATGGTGAGAAGAGGCCTCACCATGTAGTGGCAGATCATTTACACATTTTTGGGATGGACCGCACATATGTTAGGCGGGTTTAGCATGGTGAACCATATGATGATCCTTTAGCAGGAGAAGCAGATCTTGCTCACACTGTATGTGTGCTGGCATATGTAGTTAATTATTTATATTGATGCTGCCGCTGTTTCAATCAATAGTTTGCATTGCTGTGCAAGGTTCTGTACTCAAATTTAACTTGTTGCAGATGGATGGACGGGAAGGAGAGAAAAAGCGCTTGCTTCAGGAAACGGGTTTCAGCTCTGGGACATGTGCTGTGCCAGATGAGAAGGTAAATATGTAAAACGGCATTTGTTCAGGTTGCATCCCTTAGATGTTTGTCTAATCGGTTGATGTACTAATTGCAGAAGCATAGAGTTGAAGAGGTCTCTCAGTTTGATGGGAGATTTGAAGATGAATCTCAGTTTGATGCACCTGTGGATGGTACTGATGACGAGCCTTTCATAGACGAAGGTCCTGCACCTGAGATTATCCAGCCTACAGAAGGAGGCCGTGGACCGAGTACACAGCTTTGCGTTGAAGTGGATGCACGCCCGGAGATCATCAGGGCGTCCGGGTAGTCTCAAGACCACCCAGCCCTGATGCACCTGTGGATGGTACTGATGACGAGCCTCTCATAGACGAAGGTCCTGCACCTGAGATTATCCAGCCTACAGAAGGAGGCCGTGGACCGAGTACACAGCTTTGCGTTGAAGAGGATGCACACCCGGAGATCATCAGGGGCGTCCCGGTAGTCTCAGGACCACCCAGCCCTGATGCAAAATGTTGAGCTACTTTATGATTCGTACTCTTATGTTCTGGTGCTGTAGTATGTTATGATTTGTACGCCTTTGGCGCTAGATTAAGCATTCAGTGGATGATCGCGTTGCAAAATTCGACACCCACACAATCAGTTCATCGTATGAGTAGTAGCACAATTACTTCTACAGCGATTCCTGCCAGCGCATTAGTTGGTAGCATGAAACACTTTCAGGTACTCCCCTCTGATTCATATTAATTGACTCAATTCTGTCTAGATATGGATGTATCTAGATGCATTTGTTAACTAGACTAACAAACTTGAGTCAGTTAATATGAATCCGTGTAAACCGCCCAGTCCTCGAGCAGCTAGTTTATTGACTCTGGACTCCAAGCCTCTCGCGGCAAGCCATCGACGAAGCTTTGACCAGATCTTGGCCCGCAATTTTTTGTGTGTGGCGAATAGCAAAGCTTTGACCAGTTCCTCTCGGGATGCAGCACGCCGGTGAGCTTGCACGGTTGCCATGAGCACTTTCCGGCGGAACTTCCTCTTCAGCGCCCTCAAGCCGCTGCTGCGAGACAGCACGCAGTGCCTCGAGGTGGACGGAATTCTGGATCTCAGGGCGGGGGGTCCGCATCGTCCGGGAACGATCTCCAGCGGGTTAACGAGGACATGCATGGCGGGGTTTTTTTTTTTTGGTTTGAGCTTGGGATTTGGGGTTTTTTCGGATAGGGGAGGAGGAACCGAGGAAGAGGAAGGAACAGCCGCGTGCTTGGCGCGTGGCGGTGTGCTTGAATTTCGAATTTTTGTGAAATGTTTCATTTCCCCGCTACAATTCGGGGGTTTCTTGACGCGCCAATGCGTCCCGCCGGGCAGCTTCAAGTGAATTTGGGGTGCCACGCTATGGGCCCTAGTTTCAGTGAGACATGTAATGACTAGTCACATCAGTAAGTTCACTGTGTAATAAAATATGTTACCCCTCCCCTTTATGTAGCACCCCTTCTCTCCCGATCGAGTGCCGATTGCCGACGGATGCAAGCCGCTAGCTCGATCCCCTCCTTTCGCCTCCACCGTCCAGGCATCCAGCTTGGAGGGGCAAGCTGCATCTAGACCAAGCGGATTAGGTAGGACTAGTAATGTTCTTTCCTTTCTCGAGATCGGTTCTTTTTTCCTCTCCTCGATATCTTGCGCATCTCTTTCCTATTCTGGGCGAAGGGGTGTCTTTCTGGTCACCCTCGAGCTGGGAGTGATTGATGGGGGTGGGGGCGGGGGCTACCTTTGCTTGGATTGGGGTGTTCTTCCTTTATTTGTCGACATTTGCAACCTTTGTAGTTTCTGCTGATCCTCACTGTATCTTTTGTCAGCTTGTACAGGAAAGGTAAGACCTCGGCGGTGGGGGCAATGGAGCGTAAGGCCACCACGCATGTGGGCAGTTGGCTGAGCCTGAGCTGCGTCCCCAGCCCCGCGAAGCAGGTACTCCGTTTGCTTATCCACTCTTTACCTTTTAAGTGTCTCTCTGCATCCTCAATCTGTTCCTGTTCTGGAATATGCTTAAAGTAGCACATGTCTTCAGCTGTTTGTGCGTAAAGCCTCTGTGACACCATGCTCTATATTCTCTGTATCAGGTTGGTACCTCCAGGTTCCGTGCTGAGGCTATGGGGAACGAGAATAGCGCCCCACCTGCTGCAGGAGCATGGCCCGATCTGCAGCACAAGAAGCGAAATGCCACTGCCGAGCTGGGCAGGGACCGCCCAGGGGTAATTTTTTTAACCAACTTACCATGATGTAGTCTGAATCTGATACTCCCTCAGATCCAAATTAATTGACTCAACTATCTGTAGATACGGATGTATCTAGATGTGTTTTAGCTCTAGATACTACTGCCTCCATCCCAAAGCTTTGGGCTTATATTATTTTTAGAAAGTCAAACTATACCATGTTTGACTAAGCTTTTACCAAAAATCAGTAACATGCAAAATACAAAATTAATATCATTAAATAGATAATAAAATATATTTTCCTACGGTATCTACACAGTATTATATTTGTTGATAGAATGTTCTAAAATTTTGGTCAAACTTTGCTTGTTTTGATTTCTCAAAAATAAATAAGGCTTAAGCTTTTGGATGGTGGTAGTACATTCATATCTAGACAAAGCTGAGTTAACTAGTTTTTTGTCTGTCCATAGCTAGTGTTCACGCTGCAAAAGGCTAAGAGCATCCACTATATGCATCAGTCTATCTCATACAGTAATTCAATATCACTGCTGAGGTCTGCCTTTTGTTTTGCTATTCATATGCAGACTGAAACTTTAGGGCCTTTACTCAAAAGGAAGATCAAAACTGCGGCTGATCAGGCTGCCAGTATGTTGATGCCGCCCCCATCTTCTAAATGCCTCTACAAGCACAAGGCCACGCGCCAGCTGGGTGGTGATCTTTTAATGAATATGGTATATTTTCTTAATCCACAAAACATGCCTTGATTTTTCTCTGTTTATTGTCGGTTTTTTCTATGCTTGCCAAAAGTTTACAACAACAACAACAACAACCAAGCCTTTCAGTCCCAAACAAGTTGGGGTAGGCTAGAGTTGAAACCCATAAGATCTCGAAGCCAAAAGTTTAGAAACACCAAATTCGTTTGCTTACAATCATCATACAGTAATGTTCATCTACTCCAGTTCCCCTAACCCAACAAAAAATGATGTTAATTACGATTTTTAGATTAAAAGAGCACCATTAGGCGCTGTTAATTACGACTTTGAGATTAAAATGTCATTTGCAATTGTTAATTACAATTTTGAGACAAATGGTTAGTTTAACCTCGATCTCTTCTGCTCTCCATTTATCCCAACCGAACAAAAATTTAACCATTCCATTCCTCTGAAATGGAACCATTCCATTCCATTCCACGCTGTTTCAGAACCGAACACACCCTTGCATTGTTGTGAACTGTTGTCCATACACGGCCATACCCTTCCACTTACATCCAGCACTATATGCATCAGTCTGTCTCAGAGTCATTCAATATCACTGCTGAGATCTGTTCCCATTCTTATGCAGGCTGAAACTGCTGCGCCTTTACTCAAGTGGATGCAAAATGAGGCTAATGAGGCTGCTGTGAGGACGATGGTGCCGACACCATCTTCCGAAAACCTCTACAAGCACGAGGCCATGGGCCAGCTGGGTGGTGACCTTTTAATGAATCTGGTATATTTTCTTAATCCACATACATGATTTCATTATTATCTGTTTAATTACTGTTGGCTTTGTCTAATGCTTACCAAAAGTTCAGAAACACTGCGTTTGCTTACAATCATCATACACTAATTTTTCACTTTTCAGTCTGTCTCATCCAGTATATAAACTGTTGATTTCCATTGGCTTCTTTTGTAATCATTTGCATTGTTGTCAACTGTTCTCTATGCACAACCCTATTCTTCCACTTACACCCGCACTATTTGCATCAGTCTATCTCATAGATTTATTAAATATCAATGATGAGTTCTGTTGCTATTCATATGCAGGATGAAACTTCTGTTCCTCTACTCAAATGGATAAAAAATGATCCTGATGAGGCTGCTGTGAAGACGATGGTGCCGCCACCATCTTCTGAAAACCTCCTCAAGCACAAGGCCACGGGCCAGCTGGGTGGTACCCTTTTCAGTAAGCAGGTATATTTTCTTAATCCTCATACATGATTTGATTTTTGTCTGTTTATTGCCGGCTTTGTCTAATGCTTACCAATAGTTCAGAAACACACACACCTATTCTTACACTTACATCCAGCACTATATGCATCAGTGTCTCATAGATTCATTTTATATATCACTGCTGATGTCTGTTGCTCTTCAATTTTCATATGCAGACTGAAACTGCTAACCCTTCATTGGTCAAAAGGATTGCAACTGCTGCTGATGAGGCATCTGCAGAGGCTGCCACCAAGTTACTGTCAGCCCCACCTTCTGGATGCTTATATAAGCTCAAGTCCAAGGACCAGCCGGGCCGTAACCATCCAAGGGTTCGGGTATATTTTCTTAAGCCACATATACATGCCATGATTTATGTCTGATATTATCACCGGCTCTGTCTAATGCTTTTTGGAATTCGGAAACACCAAATTAGCATGCTTATATTCATCATACACTAATTTTTCACTGTTCAGTTTGTAACATAGTGTTATGCACTCGCTTGTCAACATTTGCATTGCTCTGAACTATGCACTTTACACAACCTAATTCTTCCACTTACATTCAGCGCTACGCACCAGTAGTACCTCCCATGTTTCCTTCACCATCCCGATGCCGAGCTTGCGGGAATATGGCGGGCCCATGTACATACCCCGCATATAACACCTCCTATGGCTCTATCTACCTTTCTAGTAGCTCCTTCACAGAGTTACAGGTATGTATTCTCAGTGGTTTAGCATGAATTGGCATATAGTAAAGTCTTGTTTTTAGTCTTCCTGCTTCTTACATTTGTATCAATTTTCACATGCAGACTGTACCTTGTGAACTTCGTCCAATGATTAACCAGATGTGTCCGCATGAAGGGTCTTTCACTATGCATGGCAATGGCAAATTGATGAACACCTACACGGTCTATGAGGTGTATGTCTACAAGACGCAGGCCATCACATATTTGTATGGACATGATTGGAGAAAGTTTGCTTTTGACTACGGTCTGAAGAAGGGCGACGAGCTGAGGATCAGAAACTCAAACGGGCAGATATACGTAACTGCTTACAGAGTTGGAGACACTTCCAAATATATAATATGTAACTTTTTTCTACTCATATCTTTTGATAACTGTTCTGAGCAGTTGTTCTAAACCATTCCCTCTGTTCTAGCTTGCTGGGTTTAACATGATCAAAGCTGCAGATCCCCTGATGGAACATGAGCGGATGTCACAAAGGGCAACCACACCAGCACCGGCACCGGCTTCCCACTCTCCTGCATCAGCACCGGTTCCTGTACCAGCTCCGTTTACTGCATCTACCCAGCAGTCCCCTACATCAGCATTGGTTCCTGTAGAGGCCCCATATACTACACCTGCCCAGCAGGCTCCTGCATCAGCACTGGTTCCTCTAGCTGCACCGTTTACTGCACCTGCCCAACAGTCTCCTGCATCAGCACCGGTTCCTCTAGAGGCACCGTTTACTGCACCTGCCCAGCAGTCTCCTGCATCAGCACCAGCTCGTGTACCAGCCCAGGCTCATGCACCTGCCCCAGCCAGATCACCGAGGTCTCAGCTCATTGCTGTGGCCACCCGTGTGGTGACCAGGACGCATCTGAAGGCTATGTTCGTGAGTATATGACAACATAACTGCTCTTATCTTGATGTCTTCTCTGCTCAAAGTCTCACATGGTTCAGTGCATTGGTGCCATTGACTAATTTTTGGTGGTATCTCTTGCTTTGAATCAGAAATTGCCTAAAAGTATCTCCAAGGATCTCAATGCTGGCCGAAGGGGCAAGATATCCCTCGTCATGGAGAGTGAAGGTCTCACCGTGGAGGGACGGTACTCCGTCAGTCCCACAGATGGCCGCTTGGCTGTTACTTCCAGGTGGAAAAAGTTCATTGACGGTGCCAAACTTCGCATTGGATCAAAGTTGAAGGTCAAGATCTTTCGATGCCGCTGTGACATGCTGGTCATAAAGTTCGCGGTTGTCTAGTTCTGTTGCCCCATGAGCCCTTAGCAAATGCATTTGTAGTTATACTTATATAAGGTTATCTTATCTGAACTGCTAATTAATTGTATGGGTGGTAAAACTCTGGCAAGCTTTTGCTCTTAGCAAGTATGTATGTATGATCAGCTATTATGATAACTAATGTTTGTGTTCATCTTAATTTGCATTTCCGTTTTAGAAAAAAACTTAATTTCTATTTTGGCTGACCTGTTAGAGAACTATCAGATTGAACCCACAACATGATTCAAATAGATTCATTACACCGAGCCACATGTCTTGACCTTGCTATACACTACTTCCATTAATCAGTGCAAGAAGGCTTACCTGAGCTGCCTGAACCATGGCAGATTCGAATCCACCTTATCTATCTAGAAATACAACCTTTGCAGAAAGAGGATTTGCAGTATGGGGAGGCTGACATTGGGGACCCATGAGCCAGCAGCGTCGTCAACGTTTTAAAGGTGGCAGGAGATCGAAAGAAAAAATAAGCCAAAAATCAGTTGGTAAACAAATTCAAGAAAAGAAACATTTACCTTTCTGAGAGGATGACATGCGGGACCCATGAGGCAGCAGCATCCTCAACTATTTCAAGGCGGCAGGGGATCAAAAGAAAAAAGGAAATAGCCAGAAATTAATTAGGGTCAAAAATAAATCCATCAAAGGAAACTTTTATTGTTCATAGAGGATGACATGTGGGACCGACTTGCCAGCTGCGTCGTCATCGTTTCAAAGGGGGCAGGGGATCAAAAGAAAAAGGCAAATAGCCAGAAATTAGGGGAAAAAATAAATCCAACAAAGGAAACTTTTATTGTTCATAGAGGATGACATGCGGGACCCATGAGCCAGCAGCTTCCTCAACGTTTCAAAGTCGGCATGAGATTGAAAGAAAAAGGCAAGTGACATAATATCAGGAGCCAAAAATAATCCAAGAAAAGAAACTTTATTGTACATAGAGGATGACATGCGGGTCCCATTTTGTAGCAGCGGTCTCAACGCTTCCAAGGCGGCACAGGACCGAAAGAAAAATGAAGTAGCCAGAAATCAGGGTGTGAAAAAAATCCAAGAAAAGAAAGATTTCAATTGGGCTGTATCTGGACATCTGGGCCTTCGAACTATCCTGCTGGGCCTTTTGACTCGTACAATTTCAGCCCACTCCAAAACAGGAAAGGTCGGATTTTTCTCAAAAAAAACAGGAAAGTCCTATGCTTCGCAAAAACAAAAAACAAGGAGATTCAACATATAAGTTTGTTTATGCAGATATAAAGATTTAATTTATCCGTTTGCAATAGCTCAGAGCGAAATACAACGTTTATTGTCTGCAAAATAAAATATCACATGTTTCTTGTACGGGGAGGCTGACATCGGGGACCCATGAGCCAGCAGCGTCGTCAACGTTTCAAAGGCGGCAGGGGATCGAAAATAAAAAAAGCCAAAAATCAGTTGGTAAAAAAATAGAAGAAAAGAAAACATTTATCGTTCTGAGAGGATGACATGCGGGACCCATGAGGCAGCAGCATCCTCAACGTTTCAAAGTCGGCATGAGATCGAAAGAAAAAGCCAAGTGACATAATATCAGGAGCCAAAAATAATCCAAGAAAAGAAACTTTATTGTACATAGAGGATGACATGCGGGTCCCATTTTGTAGCAGCGGTCTCAACGTTTCCAAGGCGGCACAGGACCAAAAGAAAAATGAGGCAGCAGCATTCTCAACAATTCCAAGGCGGCAGGGGATCAAAAGAAAAAAAGGAAAGCCAGAAATTAATTAGGGGTCAAAAATAAATCCACCAAAGGAAACTTTTATTGTTCATAGAGGATGACATGTGGGACCGACCTGCCAACGTCCTCATCGTTTCAAAGGGGGCAGGGGATCAAAAGAAAAAGGCAAATAGCCAGAAATTAGGGGTCAAAAATAACTCCAAGAAAGGAAACTTTTATTGTTCGTAGAGGATGACATGCGGCCCCATGAGCCAGCAGCTTACTCAACGTTTCAAAGGTGGCATGAGATCGAAAGAAAAAGGCAAGTGACCAAATATCAGGAGCCAAAAATAATCCAAGATTTATTGTACATAGAGGATGACATGTGGGTCCCATTTTGCAGCAGCGGTCTCAATGTTTGTAATGCGGCTTGAGATCAAAAGAAAAAGAAAGTAGCTAGTAATTAGGGGGTGAAAAAATCCAAGAAAAGAAAGTTGATGGACATAGAGGATGACATATGGGTCCCTTGAGCCAACACTTACTCAACGTTTCAAAGGGGGCAGGGGATCAAAAGAAAAAGGCAAGCCAAAAATCAGAGGGTGAAAAAATCCAACAAAGGAAACTTTTATAGCACATAGAGGATGACATGCGGGTCCCATGAGCCAGCAGGTTCCTCAACGTTTCAAACATGGCATGAGATCGAAAGAAAAAGGCAAGTGACCAAATATGAGGTGCCAAAAAAAATCCAAGAAAAGAAAGTTGATTGCTCATAGAGGATGACATGCGGGTCCCATTTAGCTGCAGCGGTCTCATTTGAGAGGCGGCAGGATCGAAAGAAAAAGGCAAGTGACCAAATATCAGGAGCCAAAAATAATTCAAGAAAAGAAAGTTTTATAGTACATAGAGGATGACATGCGGGTCCCATTTAGCAGCAGCGGTATCACCGTTTGAGAGGCGGCAGGGGATTGAAAGAAAAAGGCAAGTGACCAAATATGAGGTGCCAAAAAATCCAAGAAAAGAAAGTTTTATAGTACATAGAGGATGACATGCGGGTCCCATTTAGCAGCACGGTATCACCGTTTGAGAGCGCGGAGTATCGAAAGAAAAAGGCAAGTGACCAAATATGAGGTGCCAAAAAAATCCAAGAAAAGAAAGTTTTATAGTACATAGAGGATGACATGCGGGTCCCATTTAGCAGCAGCGGTATCACCGTTTGAGAGGCGGCAGGGGATCAAAAAAAAAGGCAAGTGACCAAATATGAGGTGCCAAAAAAAACTCCAAGAAAAGAAAGTTGATTGCTCATAGAGGATGACATGCGGGTCCCATTTAGCAAGCGGTCTCAAGGTTTCCAAGGCGGCAAGGGATCAAAAAAAAAGGAAGTAGCCAATCGGGGGTAAAAAAAAATCCAAGAAAAGAAAGAAATTTGGTTCATAGAGGATGACAAGCGGGACCCATGATCCTGCATCGTAAACGGCTCGATCGGAGAGTGTTGAACGAGATGGCGCGATCGAAAAAAAATAATGCTAGAGAGGCTGCCATCTGGGCCCTACATCCCTGGGCGGTGCGGATTTGCGTTGACTCGGCCGGCGAACCCGAGAATTCGCGATGCACCACGTCCCGGGCCACCATACGCGACGTTTTGGCCGCTTTCGTCGGGCTAGGTGGCCTCAAAAACGAGAAAAAAAGTTTTCACATGCACAACGGACAGACCAAAAATCGTCGGCCATGGTACACCAGCAACCACGGCGCGACTTCAACTTCGTTGGCCATGGCAACTTTTCTTGTAGTGTGGTTGGGTCGGCATGGGTCTTCGAAACCCGGGGGTTGAGCTACATATGCGGTTTCTTTTAGAGGACCATTCAAAAATGCACTTTTCACATCCATTTGGTATAGTTTGAAATTGTGGAAAGATGCAAATGCAAGCAAAAGACGAATAGCTTCAAGACGGGCTACCGGCGCAAAGGTATCCTCAAAATCCATACCTTCTATTTGGGCAAACCCTTGCGCCACTAACCTTGCTTTATTTCTAATGACAATGCCATTCTCATCTTGCTTGTTCTTGAATACCCATTTGGTCCCAATAACATTGATGCGATGATCCTTGGGTCTCTCAACTAGAGACCATACTTCATTACGAGTGAAACACTCCAATTCTTCTTGCATGGCAATAACCCAATCCGGATCAACCAAGGCTTCATGTACCTTGAGTGGTTCAAAACTAGACACAAAAGCATGATGTTGACAATAAGTGATAAGTAATGCATGGTGTCTACGAGTTACCACTCCTTTTGAGATGCTACCAAGGACTTGATCTACTTTCATGTCACTTGCCCTTGTAGCAGCCTTGATCTTCCGAATGGTTCCTTCATGATCAATGAATTCATCTCTTGCTAATACTTGATCATGAGGGACAACTTGAGCTTGAACATGAGTTGAGGATGTTTCTTGATCATCATCATGGTCTTGCTCAGTGGGTTGAGGGCTTTCTTCTTGTTCTTCGGGATGTGGCTCATCTTGAGTGGAGGATACATCTTGGGTTGCACTTGATGGTTCAACTTGAGTTGAGCTAGGCTCAACTTGAGGTGAGCTTGATACTTCTATTCCATCACCTTGATCATCACTATGAACTTCCATGGGCCGGATGTGTCCAATGCCCATATGCTTGATGGCACTAGATGGATCATCATCATTACCTGCAACACATGGAACAACTTGCTCCACTTGGGAGCCATTATCCTCCAAGAACACCACGTCACAAGATACTTCAATAGTCCCAGTGGACCGGTTGTAGTATCTATAGGCGTGGGAGTTCTCCGCATATCCAGCAAACCGTAGATTAACACCAATTAATATATACATGGCCTATATCGATCATGTTGTATAACATATCCCTGAGATTCATTAATTAATTATATAATTATCGTGATAAATTAATTAACTCTAATTTTGACAAGTTCTCTCGAATGAAAACACATTTGATTAAGTTGCCTCATAATATATATATAATTAGTGTGCATGCATGGCCTACCATGCATTCGTGCATATATTTTAATGTATATTTGAACATATTCTTGGGGATTTCAATCTCTCTCTCGATCATCTATATATCGTTGGTGGCCAAAAAACACACATATATATGCATGCAATTTATGCGTAAAGGCGCGGGTGCCTCTAATAATGTGTGTGCGCACTCGATCGATGATCCCTAAACCTTAAACAACCCTAAAACCTTAAATCTCTAATCCCTAATCCCTAAACCTAAACACCCTAAACACTAAACCCTAAACCCTAGACCCTAAACCCTAACCCTAACCCTAACCCTAACCCTAAACCCTAGCTAACCCTAAACCCTAATTAAACCCTATGTATAGGCCAACGACACTTAATTGTGCATCGAGCAGGCCAGGGGTGCCTCGCGGTCCTCTAATTAAATTAAATGTGCCATGCATTAACCCTAAACCATATATATGTAAAACTAACCCTAGCCAATCAACCCTACTTAATTAAAACACATAACCCTAAACTATACTAGCTAGCTATAACCCGATCTAATAAAAACATGCTCTATATATATATATAGCAGCTAGCTAGCAAACCGTAGATTAACACCAATTAAAATATACATGGCCTATATCGATCATGTTGTATAACATATCCCTGAGATTCATTAATTAATTATATAATTATCGTGATAAATTAATTAACTTGAATTTTGACAAGTTCTCTCGAATGAAAACACATTTGATTAAGTTGCCTCATAATATATATATAATTAGTGTGCATGCATGGCCTACAATGCATTCGTGCATATATTTTAATGTATATTTGAACATATATATTCTTGGGGATTTCAATCTCTCTCTCTCTCTCGATCATCTATATATCGTTGGTGGCCCAAAAAACACACATATATACGCATGCACTTTATGCGTAAAGGCGCGGGTGCCTCTAATAATGTGTGTGCGCACTCGATCGATGATCCCTAAACCTTAAACAACCCTAAAACCTTAAATCTCTAATCCCTAATCCCTAAACCTAAACACCCTAAACACTAAACCCTAAACCCTAAACCCTAACCCTAACCCTAACCCTAACCCTAAACCCTAGCTAACCCTAAACCCTAATTAAACCCTATGTATAGGCCAACGACACTTAATTGTGCATCGAGCAGCCCAGGGGTGCCTCGCGGTCCTCTAATTAAATTAATTAAATGCGCCATGCATTAACCCTAAACCATATATATGTAACTAACCCTAGCTAATCAACCCTACTTAATTAAAACACATAACCCTAAACTATACTAGATATAACCCGATCTAATAAAAACATGCTCTATATATAGCAGCTAGCTAGCAAACCGTAGATTAACACCAATTAAAATATACATGGCCTATATCGATCATGTTGTATAGCATATCCCTGAGATTCATTAATTAATTATATAATTATCATGATAAATTAATTAACTTGAATTTTGACAAGTTCTCTCGAATGAAAACACATTTGATTAAGTTGCCTCATAATATATATATAATTAGTGTGCATGCATGGCCTACAATGCATTCGTGCATATATTTTAATGTATATTTGAACATATTCTTGGGGATTTCAATCTCTCTCTCGATCATCTATATATCGTTGGTGGCCCAAAAAACACACATATATACGCATGCACTTTATGCGTAAAGGCGCGGGTGCCTCGATCTAATAATGTGTGTGCGCACTCGATCGATGATCCCTAAACCTTAAACAACCCTAAAACCCTAAATCCCTAATCCCTAAACCCTAAACACTAAACCCTAAACCCTAGACCCTAAACCCTAACCCTAACCCTAACCCTCTGCCCTAGCTAACCCTAAACCCTAATTAAACCCTATGTATAGGCCAACGACACTTAATTGTGCATCGAGCAGCCCAGGGGTGCCTCGTGGTCCTCTAATTAAATTAATTAAATGCGCCATGCATTAACCCTAAACCATATATATGTAACTAACCCTAGCTAATCAACCCTACTTAATTAAAACACATAACCCTAAACTATACTAGATATAACCCGATCTAATAAAAACATGCTCTATATATAGCAGCTAGCTAGCAAACCGTAGATTAACACCAATTAAAATATACATGGCCTATATCGATCATGTTGTATAACATATCCCTGAGATTCATTAATTAATTATATAATTATCGTGATAAATTAATTAACTTGAATTTTGACAAGTTCTCTCGAATGAAAACACATTTGATTAAGTTGCCTCATAATATATATATATATATAATTAGTGTGCATGCATGGCCTACAATGCATTCGTGCATATATTTTAATGTATATTTGAACATATATATTCTTGGGGATTTCAATCTCGATCTCTCTCTCTCGATCATCTATATATCGATCGGTGGCCCAAAAAACACACATATATACGCATGCACTTTATGCGTAAAGGCGCGCGCGGGTGCCTCTAATAATGTGTGTGCGCACTCGATCGATGATCCCTAAACCTTAAACAACCCCTAAAACCTTAAATCCCTAATCCCTAATAATCCCTAATCCCTAAACCCTAAACACCCTAAACACTAAACCCTAAACCCTAAACCCTAACCCTAACCCTAACCCTAACCCTAAACCCTAAACCCCTAAACCCTAAACCCTAAACCCTAGACCCTAAACCCTAACCCTAACCCTAACCCTAACCCTAACCCTAAACCCTAGCTAACCCTAAACCCTAATTAAACCCTATGTATAGGCCAACGACACTTAATTGTGCATCGAGCAGGCCAGGGGTGCCTCGCGGTCCTCTAATTAAATTAAATGTGCCATGCATTAACCCTAAACCATATATATGTAACTAACCCTAGCGAATCAACCCTACTTAATTAAAACACATAACCCTAAACTATACTAGCTAGCTATAACCCGATCTAATAAAAACATGCTCTATATATAGCAGCTAGCTAGCTAGCAAACCGTAGATTAACACCAATTAAAATATACATGGCCTATATCGATCATGTTGTATAACATATCCCTGAGATTCATTAATTAATTATATAATTATCGTGATAAATTAATTAACTTGAATTTTGACAAGTTCTCTCGAATGAAAACACATTTGATTAAGTTGCCTCATAATATATATATAATTAGTGTGCATGCATGGCCTACAATGCATTCGTGCATATATTTTAATGTATATTTGAACATATATATTCTTGGGGATTTCAATCTCTCTCTCTCTCTCTCTCTCTCGATCATCTATATATCGTTGGTGGCCCAAAAAACACACATATATACGCATGCACTTTATGCGTAAAGGCGCGGGTGCCTCTAATAATGTGTGTGCGCACTCGATCGATGATCCCTAAACCTTAAACAACCCCTAAAACCTTAAATCCCTAATCCCTAATAATCCCTAATCCCTAAACCCTAAACACCCTAAACACTAATTAAACCCTAAACCCTAGACCCTAAACACCCTAAACTAAACCCTAGACCCTAGCTAAACACCCTAAACACTAAACCCTAAACCCTAGCTAACCCTAAACCCTAATTAAACCCTATATATAGGCCAACGACACTTAATTGTGCATCAAGCAGGCCAGGGGTGCCTAGCTCGCGGTCCTCTAGTTAAATTAAATGTGCCATGCATTAACCCTAAACCATATATATAACTAACCCCTAGCTAATCAAACCCTAGTTCATTAAAACACATAACCCTAAACTATACTAGCTAGATATAACCCGATCTAATAAAAACATGCTCGATCTATATATAGCAGCTAGCTAGCAAATTAAACGGTAGATTAACACCAATTAATATATACGACATGGCCTATATCGATCATATGTTGTATAACATCTCCCTGAGATTCATTAATTAATTATATAATTATCGATGATAAATTAATTAACTTGAATTTTGACAAGTTCTCTCGAATGAAAACACATTTGATTAAGTTTCCTCATAATATATATATATAATTAGTGTGCATGCATGGCCTACCATGCATGCATTCGTGCATATATTTTAATATATATTTGAACATATTCTTGGGGATTTCAATCTCTCTCTCTCTCTCGATCATCTATATATCGTTGTTGGCCAAAAAAACACACACATATACACATGCACTTTATGCGCAAAGGCGCGTGTGCCTCTAATAATGTGTGTGTGCGCACTCGATCGATGATCCATAAACCTTAAACCCTAAATAAACCCTAATCCCTAAACCCCTAAACACCATAAACATTAAACCCTAGACCCTAGACCCTAAACCCTAACCTCCTAACCCTAAACCCTAAACCCTAATTAAACCCTATATATAGGCCAATGACACTTAATTGTGCATCAAGCAGGCCAGGGGTGCCTTAGCTCGCGGTCCTCTAATTAAATTAAATGTGCCATGCATATATATATGTTTAATTTGGGGATTTCAATCGCTCTCTCGTATGTAGCTCTCTCTCTACCTCTCTCTCTATCTCTCTCTCTCTCGTTAATTGGTGGCCAACAACACACACATGCACTTTGTGCGCAAAGGCATGCGCCTCTAATAATGTGTGCGCAGTCGATCAATCTAGTTTTGATTAATCATAGCACACAAATAAAGAAGTTGTATTTGAATCCACACAACCTAATCTAAAACACATAACCCCTAACATGGCCTAATTAATTAACCCCTTCTCTCTACCTAATTAGTGGAAATTGCACAAAATCAAAAGGGGTCCCTCACTAATTGTGCATATCTGCTAGATTGTGATAAACTTTTGCCCCATATATATTTGGTGGATGGGTGCATCTTGGCATGTAAAACAATTAGTGTTTGCAAATGGCGTTGTCAAAATTTATGTACAAATGATTTCTTTCCATCCAAAGTGCATAAAATGGGAGTTTTAATGAAGAAAGTACAAATAAAACAGCTCAACATGCTTCCACACCCCGATTTCCACACGAAGTAGAGCATATTTAAAGGATAATTCCAGAGTTTTACTATTTTTCAAGCAACTTTGCTAATTTTCCCCCACTCACATGACTTTATGTCGATTTAACGAAAATATGGCGAATTTAAACTACATGGGCGGGATAGTTTGAATTGTGCGCGCGGCAAAGGGAACCGCCTATTCCTCAACCTTGTGCACGGCAAATTACACACGCAACTCCATTAAACGCCACCTACCGACCTTAATTATCACCCCGGCGGCCCGGCCGCATGACCCCCCACCCACCCCTACACAACTTATCCCCGTCCGTGCGAAGAGCTTCCCCTCCCCGTCCCGTCCGTGCGAAGAAGAAGCTTCCCCTCCCCGTCGTTCTTCTCGAGACGCACCGGCGGTCAAGTTGATCCACGGTAGGGCTGCTATCTCTAGCTCAATCATGTATCGGGCAAGACGGCCTAACGATTTATATTTTCTTGATGCTGCTAAAAAAATCGTCAGTATGCTCGAACTAATTGGCACTTTATAGTTTTCCGCTCGATTTGTCATCGATCAATTTGTTCATTTGCGTGGGCATATAGAGTCAGTTCTGCACTCGATCCGTTAATTTGCTGAAATGCCATGGCAGAGTTTTGTACACGATCTGTTTGCTAAAATGTCGATGGGCATTTTTTGTTTTGTACTCGACATGATTGCTGAAATGCATAATCATGTAGTATAGTTTTGTACTCGATGGATATACATTTCCTACTTCGCCTTAAATTAATCACCAACCACTGTATCTCATAATTAAACAGATGGACAGAACTTGGATACTGCATGGACACTTATGTTCCCCTTCATATATAAATGGTGTTCAACCCTTTATGGGGTTTATTAGAGCTCATGAAGGTCACAACCTGGACGTGTATTGCCCGCGCTGCACATGTATGAATGGTGAGAAGAGGCCTCACCATGTAGTGGCAGATCATTTACACATTTTTGGGATGGACCGCACATATGTTAGGCGGGTTTAGCATGGTGAACCATATGATGATCCTTTAGCAGGAGAAGCAGATCTTGCTCACACTGTATGTGTGCTGGCATATGTAGTTAATTATTTATATTGATGCTGCCGCTGTTTCAATCAATAGTTTGCATTGCTGTGCAAGGTTCTGTACTCAAATTTAACTTGTTGCAGATGGATGGACGGGAAGGAGAGAAAAAGCGCTTGCTTCAGGAAACGGGTTTCAGCTCTGGGACATGTGCTGTGCCAGATGAGAAGGTAAATATGTAAAACGGCATTTGTTCAGGTTGCATCCCTTAGATGTTTGTCTAATCGGTTGATGTACTAATTGCAGAAGCATAGAGTTGAAGAGGTCTCTCAGTTTGATGGGAGATTTGAAGATGAATCTCAGTTTGATGCACCTGTGGATGGTACTGATGACGAGCCTTTCATAGACGAAGGTCCTGCACCTGAGATTATCCAGCCTACAGAAGGAGGCCGTGGACCGAGTACACAGCTTTGCGTTGAAGTGGATGCACGCCCGGAGATCATCAGGGGCGTCCGGGTAGTCTCAAGACCACCCAGCCCTGATGCACCTGTGGATGGTACTGATGACGAGCCTCTCATAGACGAAGGTCCTGCACCTGAGATTATCCAGCCTACAGAAGGAGGCCGTGGACCGAGTACACAGCTTTGCGTTGAAGAGGATGCACACCCGGAGATCATCAGGGGCGTCCCGGTAGTCTCAGGACCACCCAGCCCTGATGCAAAATGTTGAGCTACTTTATGATTCGTACTCTTATGTTCTGGTGTTGTAGTATGTTATGATTTGTACGCCTTTGGCGCTAGATTAAGCATTCAGTGGATGATCGCGTTGCAAAATTCGACACCCACACAATCAGTTCATCGTATGAGTAGTAGCACAATTACTTCTACAGCGATTCCTGCCAGCGCATTAGTTGGTAGCATGAAACACTTTCAGGTACTCCCCTCTGATTCATATTAATTGACTCAATTCTGTCTAGATATGGATGTATCTAGATGCATTTGTTAACTAGACTAACAAACTTGAGTCAGTTAATATGAATCCGTGTAAACCGCCCAAGTCCTCGAGCAGCTAGTTTATTGACTCTGGACTCCAAGCCTCTCGCGGCAAGCCATCGACGAAGCTTTGACCAGATCTTGGCCCGCAATTTTTTGTGTGTGGCGAATAGCAAAGCTTTGACCAGTTCCTCTCGGGATGCAGCACGCCGGTGAGCTTGCACGGTTGCCATGAGCACTTTCCGGCGGAACTTCCTCTTCAGCGCCCTCAAGCCGCTGCTGCGAGACAGCACGCAGTGCCTCGAGGTGGACGGAATTCTGGATCTCAGGGCGGGTGGTCCGCATCGTCCGGGAACGATCTCCAGCGGGTTAACGAGGACATGCATGGCGGCCAGGGGATTTTTTTTTTTTTGGTTTGAGCTTGGGATTTGGGGTTTTTTCGGATAGGGGAGGAGGAACCGAGGAAGAGGAAGGAACAGCCGCGTGCTTGGCGCGTGGCGGTGTGCTTGAATTTCGAATTTTTGTGAAATGTTTCATTTCCCCGCTACAATTCGGGGGTTTCTTGACGCGCCAATGCGTCCCGCCGGGCAGCTTCAAGTGAATTTGGGGTGCCACGCTATGGGCCCTAGTTTCAGTGAGACATGTAATGACTAGTCACATCAGTAAGTTCACTGTGTAATAAAATATGTTACCCCTCCCCTTTATGTAGCACCCCTTCTCTCCCGATCGAGTGCCGATTGCCGACGGATGCAAGCCGCTAGCTCGATCCCCTCCTTTCGCCTCCACCGTCCAGGCATCCAGCTTGGAGGGGCAAGCTGCATCTAGACCAAGCGGATTAGGTAGGACTAGTAATGTTCTTTCCTTTCTCGAGATCGGTTCTTTTTTCCTCTCCTCGATATCTTGCGCATCTCTTTCCTATTCTGGGCGAAGGGGTGTCTTTCTGGTCACCCTCGAGCTGGGAGTGATTGATGGGGGTGGGGGCGGGGGCTACCTTTGCTTGGATTGGGGTGTTCTTCCTTTATTTGTCGACATTTGCAACCTTTGTAGTTTCTGCTGATCCTCACTGTATCTTTTGTCAGCTTGTACAGGAAAGGTAAGACCTCGGCGGTGGGGGCAATGGAGCGTAAGGCCACCACGCATGTGGGCAGTTGGCTGAGCCTGAGCTGCGTCCCCAGCCCCGCGAAGCAGGTACTCCGTTTGCTTATCCACTCTTTACCTTTTAAGTGTCTCTCTGCATCCTCAATCTGTTCCTGTTCTGGAATATGCTTAAAGTAGCACATGTCTTCAGCTGTTTGTGCGTAAAGCCTCTGTGACACCATGCTCTATATTCTCTGTATCAGGTTGGTACCTCCAGGTTCCGTGCTGAGGCTATGGGGAACGAGAATAGCGCCCCACCTGCTGCAGGAGCATGGCCCGATCTGCAGCACAAGAAGCGAAATGCCACTGCCGAGCTGGGCAGGGACCGCCCAGGGGTAATTTTTTTAACCAACTTACCATGATGTAGTCTGAATCTGATACTCCCTCAGATCCAAATTAATTGACTCAACTATCTGTAGATACGGATGTATCTAGATGTGTTTTAGCTCTAGATACTACTGCCTCCATCCCAAAGCTTTGGGCTTATATTATTTTTAGAAAGTCAAACTATACCATGTTTGACTAAGCTTTTACCAAAAATCAGTAACATGCAAAATACAAAATTAATATCATTAAATAGATAATAAAATATATTTTCCTACGGTATCTACACAGTATTATATTTGTTGATAGAATGTTCTAAAATTTTGGTCAAACTTTGCTTGTTTTGATTTCTCAAAAATAAATAAGGCTTAAGCTTTTGGATGGTGGTAGTACATTCATATCTAGACAAAGCTGAGTTAACTAGTTTTTTGTCTGTCCATAGCTAGTGTTCACGCTGCAAAAGGCTAAGAGCATCCACTATATGCATCAGTCTATCTCATACAGTAATTCAATATCACTGCTGAGGTCTGCCTTTTGTTTTGCTATTCATATGCAGACTGAAACTTTAGGGCCTTTACTCAAAAGGAAGATCAAAACTGCGGCTGATCAGGCTGCCAGTATGTTGATGCCGCCCCCATCTTCTAAATGCCTCTACAAGCACAAGGCCACGCGCCAGCTGGGTGGTGATCTTTTAATGAATATGGTATATTTTCTTAATCCACAAAACATGCCTTGATTTTTCTCTGTTTATTGTCGGTTTTTTCTATGCTTGCCAAAAGTTTACAACAACAACAACAACAACCAAGCCTTTCAGTCCCAAACAAGTTGGGGTAGGCTAGAGTTGAAACCCATAAGATCTCGAAGCCAAAAGTTTAGAAACACCAAATTCGTTTGCTTACAATCATCATACAGTAATGTTCATCTACTCCAGTTCCCCTAACCCAACAAAAAATGATGTTAATTACGATTTTTAGATTAAAAGAGCACCATTAGGCGCTGTTAATTACGACTTTGAGATTAAAATGTCATTTGCAATTGTTAATTACAATTTTGAGACAAATGGTTAGTTTAACCTCGATCTCTTCTGCTCTCCATTTATCCCAACCGAACAAAAATTTAACCATTCCATTCCTCTGAAATGGAACCATTCCATTCCATTCCACGCTGTTTCAGAACCGAACACACCCTTGCATTGTTGTGAACTGTTGTCCATACACGGCCATACCCTTCCACTTACATCCAGCACTATATGCATCAGTCTGTCTCAGAGTCATTCAATATCACTGCTGAGATCTGTTCCCATTCTTATGCAGGCTGAAACTGCTGCGCCTTTACTCAAGTGGATGCAAAATGAGGCTAATGAGGCTGCTGTGAGGACGATCCGAAAACCTCTACAAGCACGAGGCCATGGGCCAGCTGGGTGGTGACCTTTTAATGAATCTGGTATATTTTCTTAATCCACATACATGATTTCATTATTATCTGTTTAATTACTGTTGGCTTTGTCTAATGCTTACCAAAAGTTCAGAAACACTGCGTTTGCTTACAATCATCATACACTAATTTTTCACTTTTCAGTCTGTCTCATCCAGTATATAAACTGTTGATTTCCATTGGCTTCTTTTGTAATCATTTGCATTGTTGTCAACTGTTCTCTATGCACAACCCTATTCTTCCACTTACACCCGCACTATTTGCATCAGTCTATCTCATAGATTTATTAAATATCAATGATGAGTTCTGTTGCTATTCATATGCAGGATGAAACTTCTGTGCCTCTACTCAAATGGATAAAAAATGATCCTGATGAGGCTGCTGTGAAGACGATGGTGCCGCCACCATCTTCTGAAAACCTCCTCAAGCACAAGGCCACGGGCCAGCTGGGTGGTACCCTTTTCAGTAAGCAGGTATATTTTCTTAATCCTCATACATGATTTGATTTTTGTCTGTTTATTGCCGGCTTTGTCTAATGCTTACCAATAGTTCAGAAACACACACACCTATTCTTACACTTACATCCAGCACTATATGCATCAGTGTCTCATAGATTCATTTTATATATCACTGCTGATGTCTGTTGCTCTTCAATTTTCATATGCAGACTGAAACTGCTAACCCTTCATTGGTCAAAAGGATTGCAACTGCTGCTGATGAGGCATCTGCAGAGGCTGCCACCAAGTTACTGTCAGCCCCACCTTCTGGATGCTTATATAAGCTCAAGTCCAAGGACCAGCCGGGCCGTAACCATCCAAGGGTTCGGGTATATTTTCTTAAGCCACATATACATGCCATGATTTATGTCTGATATTATCACCGGCTCTGTCTAATGCTTTTTGGAATTCGGAAACACCAAATTAGCATGCTTATATTCATCATACACTAATTTTTCACTGTTCAGTTTGTAACATAGTGTTATGCACTCGCTTGTCAACATTTGCATTGCTCTGAACTATGCACTTTACACAACCTAATTCTTCCACTTACATTCAGCGCTACGCACCAGTAGTACCTCCCATGTTTCCTTCACCATCCCGATGCCGAGCTTGCGGGAATATGGCGGGCCCATGTACATACCCCGCATATAACACCTCCTATGGCTCTATCTACCTTTCTAGTAGCTCCTTCACAGAGTTACAGGTATGTATTCTCAGTGGTTTAGCATGAATTGGCATATAGTAAAGTCTTGTTTTTAGTCTTCCTGCTTCTTACATTTGTATCAATTTTCACATGCAGACTGTACCTTGTGAACTTCGTCCAATGATTAACCAGATGTGTCCGCATGAAGGGTCTTTCACTATGCATGGCAATGGCAAATTGATGAACACCTACACGGTCTATGAGGTGTATGTCTACAAGACGCAGGCCATCACATATTTGTATGGACATGATTGGAGAAAGTTTGCTTTTGACTACGGTCTGAAGAAGGGCGACGAGCTGAGGATCAGAAACTCAAACGGGCAGATATACGTAACTGCTTACAGAGTTGGAGACACTTCCAAATATATAATATGTAACTTTTTTCTACTCATATCTTTTGATAACTGTTCTGAGCAGTTGTTCTAAACCATTCCCTCTGTTCTAGCTTGCTGGGTTTAACATGATCAAAGCTGCAGATCCCCTGATGGAACATGAGCGGATGTCACAAAGGGCAACCACACCAGCACCGGCACCGGCTTCCCACTCTCCTGCATCAGCACCGGTTCCTGTACCAGCTCCGTTTACTGCATCTACCCAGCAGTCCCCTACATCAGCATTGGTTCCTGTAGAGGCCCCATATACTACACCTGCCCAGCAGGCTCCTGCATCAGCACTGGTTCCTCTAGCTGCACCGTTTACTGCACCTGCCCAACAGTCTCCTGCATCAGCACCGGTTCCTCTAGAGGCACCGTTTACACCTGCCCAGCAGTCTCCTGCATCAGCACCAGCTCGTGTACCAGCCCAGGCTCATGCACCTGCCCCAGCCAGATCACCGAGGTCTCAGCTCATTGCTGTGGCCACCCGTGTGGTGACCAGGACGCATCTGAAGGCTATGTTCGTGAGTATATGATAGCATAACTGCTCTTATCTTGATGTCTTCTCTGCTCAAAGTCTCACATGGTTCAGTGCATTGGTGCCATTGACTAATTTTTGGTGGTATCTCTTGCTTTGAATCAGAAATTGCCTAAAAGTATCTCCAAGGATCTCAATGCTGGCCGAAGGGGCAAGATATCCCTCGTCATGGAGAGTGAAGGTCTCACCGTGGAGGGACGGTACTCCGTCAGTCCCACAGATGGCCGCTTGGCTGTTACTTCCAGGTGGAAAAAGTTCATTGACGGTGCCAAACTTCGCATTGGATCAAAGTTGAAGGTCAAGATCTTTCGATGCCGCTGTGACATGCTGGTCATAAAGTTCGCGGTTGTCTAGTTCTGTTGCCCCATGAGCCCTTAGCAAATGCATTTGTAGTTATACTTATATAAGGTTATCTTATCTGAACTGCTAATTAATTGTATGGGTGGTAAAACTCTGGCAAGCTTTTGCTCTTAGCAAGTATGTATGTATGATCAGCTATTATGATAACTAATGTTTGTGTTCATCTTAATTTGCATTTCCGTTTTAGAAAAAAACTTAATTTCTATTTTGGCTGACCTGTTAGAGAACTATCAGATTGAACCCACAACATGATTCAAATAGATTCATTACACCGAGCCACATGTCTTGACCTTGCTATACACTACTTCCATTAATCAGTGCAAGAAGGCTTACCTGAGCTGCCTGAACCATGGCAGATTCGAATCCACCTTATCTATCTAGAAATACAACCTTTGCAGAAAGAGGATTTGCAGTATGGGGAGGCTGACATTGGGGACCCATGAGCCAGCAGCGTCGTCAACGTTTTAAAGGTGGCAGGAGATCGAAAGAAAAAATAAGCCAAAAATCAGTTGGTAAACAAATTCAAGAAAAGAAACATTTACCTTTCTGAGAGGATGACATGCGGGACCCATGAGGCAGCAGCATCCTCAACTATTTCAAGGCGGCAGGGGATCAAAAGAAAAAAGGAAATAGCCAGAAATTAATTAGGGTCAAAAATAAATCCATCAAAGGAAACTTTTATTGTTCATAGAGGATGACATGTGGGACCGACTTGCCAGCTGCGTCGTCATCGTTTCAAAGGGGGCAGGGGATCAAGAAAAAGGCAAATAGCCAGAAATTAGGGGAAAAAAATAAATCCAACAAAGGAAACTTTTATTGTTCATAGAGGATGACATGCGGGACCCATGAGCCAGCAGCTTCCTCAACGTTTCAAAGTCGGCATGAGATTGAAAGAAAAAGGCAAGTGACATAATATCAGGAGCCAAAAATAATCCAAGAAAAGAAACTTTATTGTACATAGAGGATGACATGCGGGTCCCATTTTGTAGCAGCGGTCTCAACGCTTCCAAGGCGGCACAGGACCGAAAGAAAAATGAAGTAGCCAGAAATCAGGGTGTGAAAAAAATCCAAGAAAAGAAAGATTTCAATTGGGCTGTATCTGGACATCTGGGCCTTCGAACTATCCTGCTGGGCCTTTTGACTCGTACAATTTCAGCCCACTCCAAAACAGGAAAGGTCGGATTTTTCTCATGCTTCGCAAAAACAAAAAACAAGGAGATTCAACATATAAGTTTGTTTATGCAGATATAAAGATTTAATTTATCCGTTTGCAATAGCTCAGAGCGAAATACAACGTTTATTGTCTGCAAAATAAAATATCACATGTTTCTTGTACGGGAGGCTGACATCGGGGACCCATGAGCCAGCAGCGTCGTCAAAGTTTCAAAGGCGGCAGGGGATCGAAAATAAAAAAAAAGCCAAAAATCAGTTGGTAAAAAAATAGAAGAAAAGAAAACATTTATCGTTCTGAGAGGATGACATGCGGGACCCATGAGGCAGCAGCATCCTCAACGTTTCAAAGTCGGCATGAGATCGAAAGAAAAAGCCAAGTGACATAATATCAGGAGCCAAAAATAATCCAAGAAAAGAAACTTTATTGTACATAGAGGATGACATGCGGGTCCCATTTTGTAGCAGCGGTCTCAACGTTTCCAAGGCGGCACAGGACCAAAAGAAAAATGAGGCAGCAGCATTCTCAACAATTCCAAGGCGGCAGGGGATCAAAAGAAAAAAAAAGGAAATAGCCAGAAATTAATTAGGGGTCAAAAATAAATCCACCAAAGGAAACTTTTATTGTTCATAGAGGATGACATGTGGGACCGACCTGCCAACAGCGTCCTCATCGTTTCAAAGGGGGCAGGGGATCAAAAGAAAAAGGCAAATAGCCAGAAATTAGGGGTCAAAAATAACTCCAAGAAAGGAAACTTTTATTGTTCGTAGAGGATGACATGCGGCCCCCATGAGCCAGCAGCTTACTCAACGTTTCAAAGGTGGCATGAGATCGAAAGAAAAAGGCAAGTGACCAAATATCAGGAGCCAAAAATAATCCAAGATTTATTGTACATAGAGGATGACATGTGGGTCCCATTTTGCAGCAGCGGTCTCAATGTTTGTAATGCGGCTTGAGATCAAAAGAAAAAGAAAGTAGCTAGTAATTAGGGGGTGAAAAAAAATCCAAGAAAAGAAAGTTGATGGACATAGAGGATGACATATGGGTCCCTTGAGCCAACAGCTTACTCAACGTTTCAAAGGGGGGGGATCAAAAGAAAAAGGCAAGCCAAAAATCAGAGGGTGAAAAAAATCCAACAAAGGAAACTTTTATAGCACATAGAGGATGACATGCGGGTCCCATGAGCCAGCAGGTTCCTCAATGTTTCAAACGTGGCATGAGATCGAAAGAAAAAGGCAAGTGACCAAATATGAGGTGCCAAAAAAACTCCAAGAAAAGAAAGTTGATTGCTCATAGAGGATGACATGCGGGTCCCATTTAGCCAGCGGTCTCACCGTTTGAGAGGCGGCAGGGGATCGAAAGAAAAGGCAAGTGACCAAATATCGGGAGCCAAAAATAATTCAAGAAAAGAAAGTTTTATAGTACATAGAGGATGACATGCGGGTCCCATTTAGCAGCAGCGGTATCACCGTTTGAGAGGCGGCAGGGATCGAAAGAAAAGGCAAGTGACCAAATATGAGGTGCCAAAAAAATCCAAGAAAAGAAAGTTTTATAGTACATAGAGGATGACATGCGGGTCCCATTTAGCAGCAGCGGTATCACCGTTTAGAGGCGGCAGGGGATCGAAAGAAAAGGCAAGTGACCAAATATGAGGTGCCAAAAAAATCCAAGAAAAGAAAGTTTTATAGTACATAGAGGATGACATGCGGGTCCCATTTAGCAGCAGCGGTATCACCGTTTGAGAGGCGGCAGGGGATCAAAAAAAAAGGCAAGTGACCAAATATGAGGTGCCAAAAAAAACTCCAAGAAAAGAAAGTTGATTGCTCATAGAGGATGACATGCGGGTCCCATTTAGCAGCAGCGGTCTCAACGTTTCCAAGGCGGCAAGGGATCAAAAGAAAAAGGAAGTAGCCAGAAATCAGGGGGTAAAAAAAATCCAAGAAAAGAAAGAAATTTGGTTCATAGAGGATGACAAGCGGGACCCATGATCCTGCATCGTAAACGGCTCGATCGGAGAGTGTTGAACGAGATGGCGCGATCGAGAAAAAAAATAATGCTAGAGAGGCTGCCATCTGGGCCCTACATCCCTGGGCGGTGCGGATTTGCGTTGACTCGGCCGGCGAACCCGAGAATTCGCGATGCACCACGTCCCGGGCCACCATACGCGACGTTTTGGCCGCTTTCGTCGGGCTAGGTGGCCTCAAAAACGAGAAAAAAAAGTTTTGACATGCACACGGAGGGACCAAAAATCGTCGGCCATGGTACACCAGCAACCACGGCGCGACTTCAACTTCGTCGGCCATGGCAACTTTTCTTGTAGTGTGGTTGGGTCGGCATGGGTCTTCGAAACCCGGGGGTTGAGCTACATATGCGGTTTCTTTTAGAGGACCATTCAAAAATGCACTTTTCACATCCATTTGGTATAGTTTGAAATTGTGGAAAGATGCAAATGCAAGCAAAAGACGAATAGCTTCAAGACGGGCTACCGGCGCAAAGGTATCCTCAAAATCCATACCTTCTATTTGGGCAAACCCTTGCGCCACTAACCTTGCTTTATTTCTAATGACAATGCCATTCTCATCTTGCTTGTTCTTGAATACCCATTTGGTCCCAATAACATTGATGCGATGATCCTTGGGTCTCTCAACTAGAGACCATACTTCATTACGAGTGAAACACTCCAATTCTTCTTGCATGGCAATAACCCAATCCGGATCAACCAAGGCTTCATGTACCTTGAGTGGTTCAAAACTAGACACAAAAGCATGATGTTGACAATAAGTGATAAGTAATGCATGGTGTCTACGAGTTACCACTCCTTTTGAGATGCTACCAAGGACTTGATCTACTTTCATGTCACTTGCCCTTGTAGCAGCCTTGATCTTCCGAATGGTTCCTTCATGATCAATGAATTCATCTCTTGCTAATACTTGATCATGAGGGACAACTTGAGCTTGAACATGAGTTGAGGATGTTTCTTGATCATCATCATGGTCTTGCTCAGTGGGTTGAGGGCTTTCTTCTTGTTCTTCGGGATGTGGCTCATCTTGAGTGGAGGATACATCTTGGGTTGCACTTGATGGTTCAACTTGAGTTGAGCTAGGCTCAACTTGAGGTGAGCTTGATACTTCTATTCCATCACCTTGATCATCACTATGAACTTCCATGGGCCGGATGTGTCCAATGCCCATATGCTTGATGGCACTAGATGGATCATCATCATTACCTGCAACACATGGAACAACTTGCTCCACTTGGGAGCCATTATCCTCCAAGAACACCACGTCACAAGATACTTCAATAGTCCCAGTGGACCGGTTGTAGTATCTATAGGCGTGGGAGTTCTCCGCATATCCAACAAAAATGCCCTCTATAGTTCTAGTTTCAAATTTACCAAGCTTCCCTTTATTGTTCTTAACAAGACATTTGCATCCAAAGACACGAATGTACATGACATTAGGCTTGTTACCTGTGAGAAGCTCATATGGAGTTTTGTTGTGGAGGGGGCGGAGGAAGAGCCGGTTGGAGTAGTGGACAGCTGTAGAGATGGCTTCTCCCCAAAAGTTGTGGGGTGAGTTGAATTCACTCAACATGGTTCTTGCCATCTCAATGATAGTCCGGTTCTTCCTTTCAACAACACCATTTTGTTGAGGGGTATATGGAGCTGAAAACTCATGCTTGATGCCCTCATCATCAACAAACTCTTGCATAGTGTAGTTCTTGAACTCGGTGCCATTGTCGGTCCTAATCGCCTTGATCTCGGATTCATATGTACGTTGAGCTTTCTTGGCGAAGGTGATGAACTCTCTATGGGTCTCATCCTTAGACTTAAGGAGAAAGACCCAAGAGTATCTTGAGTAATCATCAACAATGACAAGTCCATACTTGCTCCCACCAAGAGTATCATAATGTGATGGCCCAAAGAGATCCAAATGAAGGAGCTCCAAAGGCCTAGATGTGGTGACGATACTCTTGATAGGATGTTTCTTCTTGAGTTGTTTTCCGGCTACACATGCACTGCATACACGATCTTTCTCAAAAGAAATGTCGGTTAGTCCAACAATGTGCTCACCCTTTAGGAGTTGTTTAAGATTCCTCATGTTAACATGACCAAGGCGGCGATGCCACAACCATCCTTCGTCATGCTTGGCCGCCATTAGACATGTGGAGGGAGAGGGGCTCTCTTTCGAGAGGTCAACCACGTAAAGGTTGTTCTCCACATATCCAACAAGGACCAATTTGAGATTGTCACTCCTAAAGACTTGCACATAATACTTAGTAAAATATGAATTGTAACCGGCATCGGCAAGATGATATATAGAAAGCAAGTTATAACCAAGGTGTTCAACAAGCATGACCGTCTCAAGGCACAAGTCCTTAGAGATTGCCACCTTGCCATACCCAAGTACCTTTCCCTTTGAGTTGTCACCAAAGGTAATGCTTGACTTCTTGTTAATATCTTCAATGAATTGGTCAAGCACACCTCTTCCTCCGGTCATATGATTGGTGCATCCACTATCAAACACCCATTTTGGACCACCGGAGGAATACCCCTACAAAATCAAGTAGAGGATTTAGGAACCCATTGATTAATGGGTTCCCTAGTCATGGCAACAAGATCTTTTGGTACCCAAATCGAGTACCCTCTATAAGCATAGCCATTACGAGGACCAACATAGTTAGCATAAACATCACCATAATAATCAACAAATAAAGCATAGTGATTGTTTGGCCCCGTGCGGTCACCACTAGTGGCTTTGCCCTTTGGGGCTTTGCCATCATTAGTGACCTTCTTGTTCTTTTCTTGAGCGGGCTTCTCTTTCTTGTAGTTGTTCTTCTTGTAGGGCTTGGGATCATACCCAAGTCCATACTTTTGATTGTTTGACCTTTGCTTACTCAAGAGGTCATCCAATCCCATCTTACTCTTGGTTGTGGTGAACTTGGCAAGTTCTTTCTTCAACCTAACATTCTCCTCAAGAGTAGTTGCTTGCTCACAAGCCGATTCATTAGGATAATAGTTGAGACCATATTTGGTTACCAAAGATTCAAGATATGTGTTGGTCTCAACATGCAAAGATAGTTCCTCTTGTAAACGAACATGTTCCGCAACAAGCTTAGCATGCTCACTAGTAAAGGTGGTGGAGGAACTAGCAACATTTTTATCAACAATAGAATCATTCATTGATTCAAGAGCTTTAGAGTAGGTTTCTTGGAGTAGGTCATGGTTCTTTCCAAGTTTCTTGAGCTCATCCTTGACAAGCTTGTTAGCTCTTTCAAGGTGGTCAAGATCCCTAGTGAGAGAAGCATGAGCAACTTCAAGCTCCTCCTTTGAGGCATTAAGCTCTTGGGTCAATGATTGAGCCCTTTCAATAGTTTCAAGATCCTTAACTTTATCTAGTTCATAAGTTTCAATTTGTTGCTTAAGACCTTGAGATATGCACCTTTCGGTTTTTAGCTCTTGTCTTAGGAGATTGAATCTCCTTTCCTTATCATTCAAATGATATTCTAATTCCTCAATGGACTCATCCTTTTCTTTGAGAGAGTCCATCAAGAAATCAAATTTGACAAGAGCTTCACCACGAAGGGTGCATCTAACATTGTAAAGTTCCTTAAGCACAGTTAATTCTTCTTGATTTTCAGTTTCATCATCAAGGACACTAGATAAAGAAGGTGGGGGTTCCATTACCTTGGTTTCTCTTGCCATAAGACAAGAGCCAACGATTGTAGATGAGGTAGAGTCATCGGAGTCATCATCTTGAGTTGTTCTTGCCATGAAGGAAGAACCAACATCATTCTCCGTGGAGTAATCCTTGGAGTAGTCATATGTGAAGAGTGACCCGGGCTTAGAGAAAGCCAAGCCGGCCACTCCGGCCTCCTTCTCCTCATCTTCCTCTTCTTCATCGGACAAGTACTCGGCCCCAACAAAGGCTCTTCCCTTGTTCTTCTTGTATCGATCGTTGATTGGGTTTGGCTTCAATCTTGGCTTGACCCCTTTGATGAACTTTGGCTTGTCTACCCTTTTCTCATAAGGGCACTCATTTGCAAAGTGGCTCTCTTCATCACAATTGTAGCAAGTTCTCTGGGAACCCCAAGAGGAAGGTATGATGCGCATTGGCAAGTTTCCCTCGTATGAAACCAAGGTTTAATCGAACCAGTAGGAGCCAAGAAGCACGTTGAAGGTTGATGGTCGCGAAATGTGATGCGGCGCAACACCAGGGATTCCGGCGCCAACGCGGAACCTGCACAACACAACCCAAGTACTTTGTCCCAACGAAAGTGAGGTTGTCAATCTCACCGGCTTGCTGTAACAAAGGATTAAACGTATCGAGTGGAAGATGTTTGCAAAGAAAACAGTAAACACAATTGCAGTAGATTGTATGCTATGTAAAGAATAGGACCGGGGTCCACAGTTCACTAGAGGTGTCTCTCCCATAAGATAAAAGCATGTTGGGTGAACAAATTACAGTCGGGCAATTGACAAATAGAGAAAGGCATAACAATGCATACACATGATATGATAAATATAGTGAGATTTAATTGGGCATTACGACAAAGTACATAGACCGCCATCCAACTGCATCTATGCCTAAAAAGTCCACCTTCAGGTTATCATCCGAACCCCCTCCAGTATTAAGTTGCAAAGCAACAGACAATTGCATTAAGTATGGTGCGTAATGTAATCAACAACTACATCCTTAGACATATCATCAATGTTTTATCCCTAGTGGCAACAGCACATCCACAACCTTAGAACTTTCTGTCACTGTCCCAGATTCAATGGAGGCATGAACCCACTATCGAGCATAAATACTCCCTCTTGGAGTTAAGAGTAAAAACTTGGCCAGAGCCTCTACTAATAACGGAGAGCATGCAAGATCATAAACAACACATGAACAATAGATTGATAATCACCATAATCATAGTACTCTCTATCCATCGGATCCCGACAAACACAACATATAGAATTACAGATAGATGATCTTGATCATGTTAGGCAGCTCACAAGATCCAACAATGAAGCACAACAAGGAGAAGACGACCATCTAGCTACTGCTATGGACCCATGGTCCAGGGGTGAACTACTCACTCATCACTCCGGAGGCGACCATGGCGGTGTAGAGTCCTCCGGAGATGAATCCCCTCTCCGGCAGGGGAGAGGCGATCTCCTGAATCCCCGAGATGGGATTCGCGGCGGCGGCGTCTCGTAAGGTTTTCCGTATCGTGGCTCTCGGTCTGGGGGTTCGCGACGGAAGCTTTAAGTAGGCGGAGGGTCAACGCGGGGGCCACACGAGGGCCCGGGGATAGGTCGGCGCGGCCGGGCCTGGGCCGCGCCGGCCACCCCCTCCTCGTGGCCCCACTTCGTTAGGTCTTCGGTCTTCTGGAAGCTTCGTGCAAAAATAGGACCCTGGGCGAAAGTTTCGTCCAATTCCGAGAATATTTCTTTACTAGGATTTCTGAAACCAAAAACAGCAGAAAACAGCAACTGGCTCTTCGGCATCTTGTTAATAGGTTAGTTCCAGAAAATGCATAAATATGACATATAATGTGCATAAAACATGTAGGTATCATCAATAAAGTAGCATGGAACATAAGAAATTATCGATACGTTGGAGACGTATCAGCATCCCCAAGCTTAGTTCTGCTCGTCCCGAGCAGGTAAAACGATAACAAAGATAATTTCTGAAGTGACATGCCATCATAATCTTGATCATACTATTTGTAAACATATGTAATGAATGCAGCGATCAAAGCAAAGGTAATGACATGAGTAAACAACTGAATCATAAAGCAAAGACTTTTCATGAATAGTACTTCAAGACAAGCATCAATAAGTCTTGCATAAGAGTTAACTCATAAAGCAATAAATCAAAGTAAAGGTGTTGAAGCAACACATAGGAAGATTAAGTTTCAGCGGTTGCTTTCAACTTGTAACATGTATATCTCATGGATATTGTCAACATAAAGTAATATAACAAGTGCAATATGCAAGTATGTAGGAATCAATGCACAGTTCACACAAGTGTTTGCTTCTTAAGGTGGAAGGAGATAGGTAAACTGACTCAACAATAAAAGTAAAAGAATGGTCCTTCAATGAGGAAAGCATCGATTGATGTATTTGTGCTAGAGCTTTTATTTTGAAAACATGAAACAATTTTGTCAACGGTAGTAATAAAGCATATGAGTTATGAAAATTATATCTTACAAGTTGCAAGCCTCACGCATAGTATACTAATAGTGCCCGCACCTCGTCCTACTTAACTTGGACTACCGGATCTTTGCATGCCATGTTTCAACCAAGTGTCACAAAGGGGTACCTCCATGCCGCCTGTACAAAGGTCTAAGGAGAATGCTCGCATTTCGGATTTCTCGCTTTTGATTATTCTCAACTTAGACATCCATACCGGGACAACATGGACAACAGATAATGGACTCCTCTTAAATGCATAAGCATGTAGCAAAGTTATTATTCTCATATGAGATTGAGGATATATGTCCAAAACTGAAACTTCAACCATGGTTCATGGCTTTAGTTAGCGGCCCAATGTTCTTCTCTAACAATTTTGCATGCTCCAACCACCAAAATGATAGACCTTCAGACAAGACGGACATGCATAGCAACTCACATGATATTCAACAATAGTTGATGGCGTTCCCCAGAAGCATGGTTATCGCACAACAAGCAACTTAATAAAATATAAGGTGCATAAGTACATATTCAATACTACGATAGTTTTTAAGGCTATTTTGTCCCATGAGCTATATATTGCAAAGGTGAATGATGGAATTTTAAAGGTAGCACTCAAGCAATTTACTTTGGAATGGCGGAGAAATACCATGTAGTAGGTAGGTATGGTGGACACAAATGGCATAGTAGTTGGCTCAAGGATTTTGGATGCATGAGAAGTATTCCCTCTCGATACAAGGTTTAGGCTAGCAAGGTTATTTGAAGCAAACTCAAGGATGAACAAGTGCAGCAAAACTCACATAAAAGACATATTGTAAACATTATAAGACTCTACACTGTCTTCCTTGTTGTTCAAAACTCAATACTAGATATTATCTAGACCTTAGAGAAACCAAATATGCAAATCAAATTTTAGCAAGCTCTATGTATTTCTTCATTAATGGGTGCAAAGCATATGATGCAAGAGCTTAGACATGAGCACAACAATTGCCAAGTATCACATTATCCAAGACATTTTAGAATTACTACATGTAGCATTTTCCAATTCCAACCATATAACAATTTAACGAAGAAGAAACTTCGCCATGAACATTATGAGTAAAGCCTAAGGACACATGTGTCCATATGCAACAGCGGAGCGTGTCTCTCTCCCACAAAGTGAATGCTAGGATCCATCTTATTCAAATAAAAACAAAAACGAAAACAAACCGACGCTCCAAGTAAAGAACACAAGATGTGATTGAATAAAAATATAGTTTCAGGGGAGGAACCTGATGATGTTGTCGATGAAGAAGGGGATGCCTTGGGCATCCCCAAGCTTAGACGCTTGAGTCTTCTTAGAATATGCAGGGGTGAACCACGGGGTCATCCCCAAGCTTAGAGCTTTCACTCCTCTTGATCATAGTATATCATACTCCTCTCTTGACCCTTGAAAACTTCCTTCACACCAAACTTCAAGCAAACTCATTAGAGGGTTAGTGCATAATTAATAATTCACTCATTCAGAGGTGACACAATCATTATTTTCACTTCTGGACATTGCATAATGCTACTGGACATTAGTGGATCAAAGAAATAAATCCAACATAGCAAAAGAGGCAATGCGAAATAAAAGGCAGAATCTGTCAAAAACAGAACAGTCCGTAAAGAAGAATTTAGAAATGGCACCAGACTTGCTCAAATGGAAAAACTCAAAACTAATGAAAGTTGCGTACATATCTGAGGATCACGCTCGTAAATTGGCAGATTTTTTCGAATTTTCTACAGAGAATTGTGCCCAGATTCGTGACAGACAGCAATGCTGTTTCTGCGCAGCAATCCCAAATATAACATCAACTTTGACATAGAAACTTTACTTGGCACAAAAACTTGATAAGGAGAGGTTGCTACAGTAGTAAACAACTTCCAAGACTCAACAAAACAAAAAATTGCTGTAGGTAAAAACATGGGTTGTCTCCCATAAGCGCTTTTCTTTAACGCCTTTCAGCTAGGCGCAGAAAGTGCAAATCAAGTATTATCGAGAGTAGAAGCATCAACATCATTACCAGGGGTGTTGGGAGTTTTCTCAACCAAGCATAGTATGTTTGATATATAAGTTTTAGCGTCTCCCTTTTCATTAGTCTTAGGCTTGCTACTCTCATCGAACAAATTTTCAGGAACAAGCCAAGCATAGTTATTTTCTAGTGCATCATTCATAGCTAGGAGTTTACATGGTATTGGTGCTTTGATTTCCCCACCATCATTAATGTTATTAGTGTACATTATTCTATCCATGTCCATTTTTTCAAGTAGACCAATAAAATTGGTATGAGAACCTAGCATATTAAATTTAGCAAAAACCTTTCTAGCCTCTCTTGCTAGACCACCAAATTCTCTAAGAAGGGTTTCTAAAACAAAATCTTTCTTTTCCCCTCTTCCATATCACCAAGTGTAAGAAACATGTGTTGGATTATAGGATTGAGATTAACAAATTTAGTTTCCAACATGCGAACTAAAGCAGCAGCAGCAATTTCATAGGTAGGTGCAAGTTCTACCAAGTGTCTATCTTCAAAATCTTCAGTGATACTAACATGATTGAAAAATTCTTCTATATTATTTCTCCCAACTATGGACCCACGTCCTACCGGTATGTCTTTTGTGGTAAAATTAAAAGGAAACATGATGCAATAAGCAAAAAGTAAACTAGGCAAACAAAGTAAAGACAAGTAACTAATTTTTTTGTGTTTTCGATATAGAGAGCAAGACAGTAAATAAAGTAAAACTAGCAACTAATTTTTTGTATTTTGATTTAGTGCAGCAAACAAAGTAGTAAATAAAATAAAGCAAGACAAAAACAAAGTAAAGAGATTGAGAAGTGGAGACTCCCCTTGCAGCGTGTCTTGATCTCCCCGGCAACGGCGCCAGAAAAAGTGCTTGATGTGCGTAGATGTACACGTCCGTTGGGAACCCCAAGAGGAAGGTATGATGCGCACAGTGGCAAGTTTTCCCTCAGTATGAAACCAAGGTTTAATCGAACCAGTAGGAGCCAAGAAGCACGTTGAAGTTTGATGGTCGCGAAATGTGATGCGGCGCAACACCAGGGATTCCGGCGCCAACGCGGAACCTGCACAACACAACCCAAGTACTTTGTCCCAACGAAACATTGAGGTTGTCAATCTCACCGGCTTGCTGTAACAAAGGATTAAACGTATCGAGTGGAAGATGTTTGCAAAGAAAACAGTAAACACAATTGCAGTAGATTGTATGCTATGTAAAGAATAGGACCGGGGTCCACAGTTCACTAGAGGTGTCTCTCCCATAAGATAAAAGCATGTTGGGTGAACAAATTACAGGCGGGCAATTGACAAATAGAGAAAGGCATAACAATGCATATACATGATATGATAAATATAGTGAGATTTAATTGGGCATTACGACAAAGTACATAGACCGCCATCCAACTGCATCTATGCCTAAAAAGTCCACCTTCAGGTTATCATCCGAACCCCCTCCAGTATTAAGTTGCAAAGCAACAGACAATTGCATTAAGTATGGTGCGTAATGTAATCAACAACTACATCCTTAGACATATCATCAATGTTTTATCCCTAGTGGCAACAGCACATCCACAACCTTAGAACTTTGTCACTGTCCCAGATTCAATGGAGGCATGAACCCACTATCGAGCATAAATACTCCCTCTTGGAGTTAAGAGTAAAAACTTGGCCAGAGCCTCTACTAATAACGGAGAGCATGCAAGATCATAAACAACACATGAACAATAGATTGATAATCACCATAATCATAGTACTCTCTATCCATCGGATCCCGACAAACACAACATATAGAATTACAGATAGATGATCTTGATCATGTTAGGCAGCTCACAAGATCCAACAATGAAGCACAACAAGGAGAAGACGACCATCTAGCTGCTATGGACCCATGGTCCAGGGGTGAACTACTCACTCATCACTCCGGAGGCGACCATGGCGGTGTAGAGTCCTCCGGAGATGAATCCCCTCTCCGGCAGGGTGCCGGAGATCTCCTGAATCCCCGAGATGGGATTCGCGGCGGCGTCTCGCCAGGTTTTCCGTATCGTGGCTCTCGTCTGGGGTTTCGCGACGGAAGCTTTAAGTAGGCGGAGGGTCAACGCGGGGGCCACACGAGGGCCCAGGGGATAGGTCGGCGCGGCCGGGGCACGGGCCGCGCCGGCCACCCCTGGCCTCCTCGTGGCCCCTTCGAGTCTTCGGTCTTCTGGAAGCTTCGTGCAAAAATAGGACCCTGGGCGAAAGTTTCGTCCAATTCCGAGAATATTTCTTTACTAGGATTTCTGAAACCAAAAACAGCAGAACTGGCTCTTCGGCATCTTGTTAATAGGTTAGTTCAGAAAATGCATAAATATGACATATAATGTGCATAAAACATGTAGGTATCATCAATAAAGTAGCATGGAACATAAGAAATTATCGATACGTTGGAGACGTATCAGCTCTCTTCATCACAATTGTAGCAAGTTCTCTTCTTCTTCTTATCATTGAGGAGCATAGGCAACTTTCCCTTGTACTTCTTGGCAAAGAAGGCAAAGTCGGTGGCGATGTCACTAGTTGAAGTCATCTCCTCATCTTCTTCAATTTCATATTCTTCTTCTCCTCCATGGTCAGCTCTAGCCTTGAGAGCAAGGTTGTGTGACGCTTCATGGTTGTGTGAGGCTTCATCAACACGGTTCATTGCCATGAGCATTTTTCCTGCCTTGGCCATGTTTTCATTGGCGGCCACATAGGAGACTAGATCATCGGAGTTCAGATCGGCACTCTTGGTCATGATTTGCAAGTTGAGTGCAAGGTTGGTATCTTCTTGCTTGACAGCAATCATAGCAATGACCTTGGACTTTATGAATCCTTCATTCATCTCAAAGCCGTCATCATACTTCTCAGCACCAAGTCCCTTGATCCTTACTCTAAGAGCACCAAGCCTTGCATAGGCATCGGCCACGGATTCTCCTTCTCGAATCATGAACCGGTGAGCTTCTTGCTTTGCGGTCTCATAAAGAGCTGATTGGATCAAATCGGTTCCCTCTTGGAGTACTACGATTCGATCCCACAACTCTTTAGCGGAGCCGATGTCATTGACTTGATCAAGGAGCTTGCGATTGATGCCACTTCTAATCTTGTCACGTGCGGAGGCATTGAGTTGACGGTTGTAGAACTCGGTGGAGGTCAATCGAATGGGATCTTGTGGCTCCCGGTATCCATGAAGAATGATCTCCCATAGCTCCACACTGCAGCTGCGAATATGAGATTCCATAGAAGATTTCCAATGTGGAAAGTGAGTTCCATCAAAATGGGGAACGGTCCCACTATGGTTTATATGAGGCATGGGTGAAGTGTTTCTGGGATAGTCATGGTTAACTTCATTGTAAGTTTCCTTAGAGCCCGAAGTCCCACTAGGAGCTCCACTAGCAGTTAGGTTCTTAAGCATGACAGACATTTCTGCCATTTGGCTTTGTAGTTCATCCTCCTTTTTCTTCTTCTCGGCATCATATGCCAAGAATCTAGATTTCATTTCTTTAACCGAAAGGTTAGAGTCATCATCTAGACCCTCGAATAGTTTTTCCATCTCACTCTTAAGGCGGTGAAGCCCTTAAAAAGAGTCCAGGCTCTGATACCAATTGAAAGTATAGAGATGGTAAACCTAGAGGGGGGTGAATAGGTTTCTACAGATTTTAATTCTTTCTTTGCAATATTAGGCTTTGCGGAATATAAAGGTGAGCCTAATGCAAACTAGGTGAAGCAACCTATATGAAGATACAACTAACTCGAGCACGAAGGCTCTCACAGGCAGTTAAATCACAAGTAAGGAGTTCGGTTAGAGATAACCGATAGCACGCGGAGATGAGGATGTATTCCCGTGTTCCCTTGCTTTGCAACAAGGTACGTCACGTTTGGAGGAGTGGAGGTCCCACGAAGGATTCCCCACGCCACGAAGGCTCACCCTATTCTCCGGAGCCTATCCCACGAAGGAATAGCTCTCTCACTTGTGGTAGACTTTGAGGTAGCCTCCAAACCTTCACAATCTTGCCCGGAGCAGATCCACAGCCCGGATGCTTCCGGACTCCTCTTGCCCACCTAGGGTTTCCAAGGAACCCTAGGAAGCAAGCTTCTTGATGAATACAAGGGGAATGAGATTTGGCTTGGTAGAACGGTAGATCGGGTCCTCCTCTATCGTTTCCCCGGAGGGATTTGAGTTTGGGTGGAGGAGGAGGGAGATCTGAGGCTTTTGGTGTTTCTAACAATGGAGTATGAGAGAAGGAGCTCAAGAACAGCTTGTAGTGTAGTGCCTAACTGTTCAGAGGTAGGAGAAGACCTATTTATAGTGTTCTTCGAAATATGGCCGTTGGTCACTTGCCACATCAGCAGATTCCTCGAGGAACCCGGTCGACCGGATCTGCGCCGGACAGGCCGGTCCACAGCCCGGTTAGGGGCCACTGACCGGGCCGGCCGGTTTCCAACCGGAGCTGGGACCGGGTCTTGACCGAGACAGGACTGAGCTTCTGGATAGTGCCCGGATGGCACAGGCGCAAGGCCGTTGCCGACCGGGACGCTCGGTCTGGTGCCCGGTCCGACCGGGCCTTGGACCGGAGCCGTCCGAAACGGGCTGGCGACCGGACGGACCGGGAGCTCGCCCTTCTTTACTGGATCATGCCCGGATGGCACCGGTGCTGGGTCCGGTTGGTGACCGGGTGGTCCGGTGCCAGGGCCGGTCCGACCGGATCTGGGACCGGCCAGTCTCTGGAAAGCCTTGCTGATTCTTCATCGAATTGGGGGGTCTCCCGTTGCCTTCTTGTTCCATTGATACACCATTATACCTCTTTGGCTAATACCTGGGAATTATCTTGTAGACATGTATTAGTCCAAATACTCTAGCACGGTGTCATAGTTACCAAAATAATGGATAAGGGTAAAATACCCTTACACTTCTTTTTTCTAGCCCTACGAGGTCCAAAGTGAAGCCCGAAGAAAGAACAGGCTTCTTTCCACCGCGAAGCTGGTTTCCTGTCTCTGGGAAACCGGTGCGAGCAGTTTCGAAGCTTCCCGAGCTTCTTCTCTAAATCCTCGAATCACTATCCATCCCTACCCTTTCCATTACTTCTATTTACAACAGTACTGCCATTCTAGGAATAACGTTTGGGCAAATGAAAAATCCTTCGACCGTGAGGACCCAGACCTCGACCCGCATCGCCCTATCTCCACACACCTGCCTCATGGCGCTCATGAGCAGGATCTACGGTTCCGCGCTGCCGCCACCGCTCCACCACCGCTGACCACGCCGTCGTCGCCGCTGCTCCGGCAGGGTGCACAACACGGCCGCCCCGCCGCATCTCCCTCTGTTCTCGCCCCACATCTCCAACCGCAGACCAGTGCCCGCCTCTCCAACTGCAGACCGACTCCAGCAACAAAAGCTTTTCGATCCACCACCGCCGGCTTACCGTCGACCTCCTCTTCCTCCGATGGCGACTTCCGCCACCGACGCTGAACTCGATCTCGTCCTACCCAACCGGTGACATCGAGCTCGTCCTCCACGATTTGCCTCGAACCGATTTCGTCCTCGTAGACACAGGCAACTAGCCTCCTTCCGATATTTTTCTTGATGCTAGTAATTTCATTTTCTGATATAATTTTTAAAATTATCTTTACAGGAAATTCAAAACCAGTAAGAAATTCTTTTGTTTTGAGCATTATGATTTGTCACATACATCATGTCAATGTAATTTCAAAACCAGTAAGAAATTCTTTTATTTTGGCACATATAAAATTTTGGGGCATCATAGACATTTTACAACTCATCATAGCAAATAAGTCATAATTCCGAAGCCCAAAAGAATAGACCAAACTAGCTTCTAAGAGATTCTACCCACCGCAGTTTCTACCCACCGAAATCCATAAGCTGACTTATGCATAAGCATAAGCCCAAAAGAAGTCACCCTAGGGGGGCGACCCTGGGATTCAGGTATCAGTCTATCCAATGTACTCCATGGCGATTAACTGATTCCTTTTCCAAGTCACCATGGTAGATGGATCGAAAGTATAGTACAAAGCTTAAATCCCTTAACAGCTCACTAGGGCGAGTAGTATGATTAATTAGCGAAGAAAGTCTACTTTTAGTCCTCCAATTTTGCTGAAAGTTCACATTTAGTCCTAAAAGTTTTATCTGGTTCAAATTAGACCTTGAACTTCCATAATTATTCAATACGATGGTTTTTTGACTTTTTTTGTCTAAAAACCAAAGATTGATCCAACTGGACTGAACCGGGCCGAGTCCGTCTGTCTGGACCGATCGAAAATTCGCAAATTTGAGGTCAAAATAACCCTATCATTCTCGAGCAGATTTGGCGCTCAACTGCAATGCATCCCATGTGTTCTCTCATGCTATTTGCTGCCCTGCTCGTGTGTATAACTCTTGTGCTCCTCCAGTCCAACGACGCGGCGGTCCTCCTTGCCAACTTGGCGTCGTTCCCCTCAACCTTACCGTGGGCATGTGGCACATCCCGTCATCCGTTACCAGCCAGACGACGCGGAACCCTCCTCTTCGATGCCGCCATCACGATGGGAACCGCCTCAGCATCCGGTCGTCCTCCTGACCGTGAAGCTTGTCATCCACCAAACTGATGGCGACAGCTATGCCATTCGCTTATCGTCGGCCACCATCCGTCCATCCCACCATCCAAGCGGTGGTCCTCCTAGCGGACCCTCCCGTGGCCAGTAGCTAGAGTGCAGAAACAGGACATAAACGGCTGTCCTTCGCTTTTGTTGCATGGGAGGGAGTTCGGCAGCCGTGGGAGGGAGACGAGAGGAGACCACGACTTCATGCTCGAGAGCGATCATATGTGGATCCTTCTTTTTTTCGTGTGGACCGTTTAACACTAGAACCGGTTTGTTGGTTTTTAGCAACCGAGGTCATGTTGACACAAAATCAACAAACTTGTTGAAGTGGTCAATTTAAGAAGTTTAAGATCTATTTTAGACCAAAAAATAATTTTAGGACTAAAAGTGAACTCTTAGGGCATCTCTAGCGGCGCGGCGCAAACGGACGCTGAGCGACCGTTTGCGTCCGCTTTGACCGAAAATGCGTCTGGCACCCTCTCCAGCGGCGCGACGCAAAGTGACCGGGCCGTCCGCGGAGACGCAAACCTGGCCCAAATATGCGGCAGGTTTGCGTCTCTGCGGACGCTGCGCGGACGCGCAAAGTGTCCGCTCGCGTCTCCACCGGGCCCGCCTGGCAGCGAGTCTGCACCGAGGGCACCGCTTCGGCGGTCAGCGCTTCCGCGTCTGCGCCGCAGCCTTCGCCATCAATGGCGCGGCTGCCTGTTCTGCGCGCGCACTGGCGGGCGGCGGCTGGGCTTCTGCGCCGCCTTCAATGGCATCGTATCCCGCGCGCGGCCGCCCTTAAAAGTCCACCGGCCGCGTTGCTCCTTCGCCCACAGCTCCACTCGCACCACAACCGCCGCTGCGCCATGGGGAAGAAGAACGACTTCGAGGCCTCCGGCAGCGGCAGCAACCCCGTCACGGTGGGGAGGCTCATGCACGGCAAATGGTTGCCGTGCGACGACGCCTGGTCCGGCGTGCAGCTGCCTGGCGGCTGGCGGCTCAGCTGCCGCCGGGTGCCCATCCCTCCAGTACCTGCGCGCGAGCCTGATCGGACCGCGGAGATCCGGCGAAGGAGGCGGTACCTGCCGGTCGACCTCCGCGCCGATCCGGCGTACGCCATCGACTCGGAGAGTTGGCGTACGTACCTGTCCACGGAGACGGATAGGAGAAGAAGGGCGGGCTTCATGGGCGACAGGGATTATCCCTTCGGCCCTGCACCGCCGGCTCGTCGTCAGCAGGCGCCGACGCGTCGTCAGCAGACGCAGCACAACGACGCCGACGACCGCGACGACGACGACGAAGCCTACGACGCCTACGACAATGACGACGATTACATCGAGGCGCTCGCGTACCATAGCGACGACTACGACGACCTCGTCTTCCACGAATGGCAGCAGGCCATGGCGGAGGGCCGCAACTTCGACTTCCCGGAGAACATGACGGACGACGAGATGGCGAAGCTCGGCTTCCTTGTCTCCGAGTACGACGCGCCTGTGCAGCCGCCGCTGCCCCGCTACGCCACCGCCGTCATGCCGCCCGGCCTGTCGGCAGATGAAGCCCTTCAACAGGCGCTCCTGGCCTCGGCGGCGCCTCCTCCACCGCCTTATCCCTGGGCGCCTCAAGCGCCGCCACAGCCGCAGCCCTGGGCGCCTCCTCCACCGACGCCACAGCCGCATCCCTGGGCGCCTCAACCGGCGCCTCCGCCGCAGCCACAGCTGCAGCCTCCTCCACCTCTAGCACCGGCGGCGCGCCCGGCGTACCCTCCCCCGGCTGGCTACTGGCCATGGGTGATACCGGAGCTCATCGTGCTCGACAGCGACGAGGAGCAGCACAACGATGATGATCAGCAGTAGGCGTTTAGGTTTTTTTTTCATGTTTTAAGTATGTAAATTATGTTTCATGTTTTAAAAAAATGTTATGGCCAGAAAATACGTCGTGCCGCTGAAGCCACCCCGACGCAAACGGACGCGCGGTCGATTTCAACCAAAAAAGGCGACTCAAACGGACGCGCGTGAACGCTAAAATGCGTCGCGCCGCTGGAGATGCCCTTAGTAAAGTTGAAGGACGAAAAGTGGATTTTCTTCTTAATTAGCAGACGTAGCTAGCCTAGCGCATGTAATCTGGATCCTATCAACTTTCGTGATCAAATACATGAGACGATCGCAATAATCACATAGTTTATTCGCCATAAAATGGTACGATGATCTCCTTGCCGAGGAAAGCGTGGGCAGGGCGGCGGCAGGGACGATGAAAGCCACAACGTGACACTGTTTATTTGTAACTAGCAAGGTGGCCCTTGCAAATGCGAGGGCAATAGTATGTATCATTTTTAACGTGTAATGATTTTCTAAATAGAATACGGAAGAAATTTGTTCATGATGCAATTAATAGAAAATAACTTATTCCTTTTTTCATAGGTATTATAACTAACTAATCAGAAATTTTATTACTTTGTGCGGAATTTTCTTCACCTCATTTTCCATGCCCCATTTAAAATACATGGCACTCCTCTAAAATATAGTACAATCTTAATATGAACGCTCGTACTCCAAGTCTCAATTGGTGAATTGTTTTGTATACGGATATTTATCTTAAATTAAAATTAATAAACACAAATAGAAGTAGAAAATAACCTGAACCTAATTTATATATTTCTTTATATTGATTGCCAATTTATATACCCATGGTTAATTTTTTAGATAATTTTGAAACCCCTAAAAGACAAAACTCTTTATAGGCAAATTGAAACGTTTGGTCCCAATTCGAGACTCACCTAGAGAATCGATCTGCTAAAGACATTTGGGTATAGTGGTGGAAGTCTCCAACGCTACAGAAAAATATCTTAGATATTTTTTAAATCATAGGATTTTTTTCATTACATGCAGCTGGCTAGGTCCGTTCTCGTACATGACCTGAAAACCGATTCAATTGTTTTAGGAAGTTTGGAAAGAAACCGATCCGCCAGGTATGTCATGTACTCTTATTCATTCCTAAAGAACGTGTGTATCCATCTAGATTTACGTGAATTTACTTTTGTACATGTAAAATATTCTACACAACATTTTTTATTTTTTAATCTCAAATGTTTAGATTAATATCATTAGTTTATATTTTTTAACGTACATGTGAATTCACCTGGTGCATCAAAATATATTTATAGCAGAAGGAATCTAATCCGTTTCGGCAAGTCGTTTTTCAGCACGCGCCCATGTAGATCTCCATGTTCGGCCTAATTCTACACGATCAAGCTTGATTGTGTGTTGGAAGAACCGTGTGCCCCTAAAAGTATCGTAACCGCACTTGGCATCATTCTATAACTAATTCTGCCTATATTGTTGCTTAGCACTTTAACTTCTATCTGAACTGAATTTTTTTTCACGACAACTCTAGCCAGAGGTGCAGATTGATTTTCACGTGACTATTATTTCTTTTCATATTGCTCATGGCGTGTGGACCCTGGCACGCAGTATCACTAATAAATCTCTATTGTTTGTACATGGTAGTTTTAGCATGACAAATTTCTGTAATTGTTGTTTGTTACGTGTCTGTCATGTATGTTCACAAAATATATGCTCGTACATGTTATGTAAAATCTTTAAATCCTGACCATTAAATTATAGATCTAACAGCTAAAATAATTCTAATGATGTGGATTAACCTCGTGTCTCTATTTTAAACATCTGTTTCTTGCTTTTAGTATATAATAGATGTTGACAAAATTTGTGGACAAAAAAATGTCGACAAAATTTGTATTCCGACAATAATCATTCTAATATACGTATAGATCTCAGAATTTTATAATATGAGGTTATCTGACAAATTAGTACGCGCATGCGGATCATTCCAAACATTTTGGATTGATTGTCCCTTCCGGTGAGCTGGCATGCTGCAACAACTTGAAAAAGTTTTCTCCAGAATCAAGGCAGGACTACTTTCATCTCAAAAAAAAAGGCAGGACTACTTTGGATACGTTCTGCCGTTTGCTTAGTGTCAAATCATTCGATCGGGTTAGATGGATTTAGATCGTTTAGCTACGATTCCTCCTAGCTAGTTGCACCTATAAAGTATTTCCCGACCTCCATTGAGCAGGTGTCTTGCACATGCTGTTTACCCCCTTGGGACAAACATTTGCCAGAGCCCCCAGTGCCCTTTTCAATCTATATTTGAGTTTCCAATATCACCAGAGTCACACATAATTAGGTAATAATAATAACGGGCGGAGTTGGCCTACACAATTTGTACGACTAGCCTTGAGATTCAGAGCGGCAAACTTCTTTTCCATAAGTTCAGCAAAAAATAACTGGAAAGATGTGATTGAGCACCATGACACGTGTGCACACCCACAACTTTTTTCAATTTTTTTTTCTTTTTTTTTTGTATATCTCAAACTTTATAATGTACAGACTTCAAATTTTGCACATCACTGAAAAATTACAACTAGAATGTGTCAAAAAATAGTTCAGACCATTTTATCCAATTTAAAAATTTCAAATATTTAATATTCCTTATATATATGTATATATTTAATGTCATACAAATCTAAAATTATTTTTCCCACATTCCAAATGTGTGAAATGCATAGTTTCAAATCCATATGATGTATGGTGTGATACATAAAAAAAAAGTTGGTTGGAGAGAAAAAAAAAAGGGCTAGCACAGATCTTGATGCACCTATTATTAACCTAGATAGGGTTGTGCACCCAAGTAATTGCTCAGAAAGTCCACTCTCAAAAATAAATCACCATTTTGCTCAACTCTATTCTCCACAACATTGAAGTTGGCTATGTAAACATTTATGCCTCAATGCCGCGGCGTTGAGTTGTTATACGGCAAGGTCATGATCCATGGCGTTGAACCCTTTCAAACTTTCGCTCAATTTCTTCTTGTTTTAGAGGGCATCATAATGTTTTCATGTGCACCAGTAAAACACGGATGTGGGTTTTGTCTGTTTTTTATCAAAATAAATCTAGAAAGTGGTGAAAATTGACAATTAATTATATCCCGGTGCGCTGAGCTCAATGTGGGGCCCCAGACTTACCAGTCCGAAATTCCTGTTATGCATACAATTTCACGATCCCAAGATCATTCCATCGTGAATCCATAACGGAACTGATACCAGATTACATCGTCCATTACAGTACCGAACTAAAATTATTACGGAAGTCTTACATCATAGGACATCAAGGCCGTAGTTCAACAAATACCAGCGGAAACAACTTGACTTCAACAGCGGTGGAACCCAGGTCAGGCCTTTACCCTACAGGCGACTGACTGGAAGAGCGTCCTAGTTCGCGTCTTCGGCGTCGTACTCTTCTTCTTCATAGTACTCCTCTTCAAAGTCTAGCCAACTAAATAGCTAGAACAACAATGCCAATGAATACGTTTGAATGTACTCGCAAACCACCTTAGAGAGAAATAAATGATATGAAGTATGTCAGTAGCAAGGAACAAGCACTAAACTAAGGCGACAAGGAGCGAGAGGTAGTTTCCTTTTGAAGACTAAGGAAGACCCATTTTTATTTCCGGCCATCGGAGTGACCAAAACACTTTCAACTTTCCACCGTACCTCCCAGGTACATCTCCATCAGTCCAACTTGTATTTTTCCTACCTCCCGGATACATTTCCAAAACACTTTTGGAAAACTCTTTTATTTGAAAACAAAACTCCCTTTGATACTCAGCACTTCCTTTCCCACGTCCATAACCACGGACACGGCTATTCGAATAGTTTTACACTCTGCAGAGGTTGTACACTTTCCCCACAAGATCTGAATACTTATCGTGTGGGCATCATCCCTGCATAACGACATATGCCACGACAAGTACCCGATCGTAGTTTTTCGCCTGCTCGCCTTAGCCTAAGACATGCCGAATGAGTTGTACCTCCCAACACCAGAGTCCGAGGGCTGTCCAGGAGTAGCAAGGTCCCCAGCACACTCGACCCTCCGGAATGCCATCCAACCACTTAGGCATCTTTCAATGGGAGCTCATAAGTTGTACCCCGCGTACCTAAACATGCAAATGGGCTGCGTCTCTTCTCACGGGAAGAACCCCGATCGAAGCGTCCATGGTCGGACTACCACTACACTTGCAGGATTCAAACTAAGACGAGAAAAACTACTATGCTACACCCTGTTCCACTTAAAAGTAATGTGGTTGTACTGGCTAGGTCCGGTTAGGTACTCAGTCAAAAAGGTTTTTCGAAAACACTTTTCTTTACTTCATTTGCTTCCAACAAATCCTTTTTCTCAAATACTTTTTGTACAACTCACACTTGGGCAGGGTCGTCCCATTCCAAGGTTTTTCAAAAACTCATTTTCAAAACCATCTTGGTTCTTTCTCCCGGGTTCCCAACCTATAGTCTTCCCTTTTCTTGAAACAGGCGACAACGAGTTGATAAGGTGATAAGCACCATTACTACTAGCAAAGATTTGTATAATGAGTATCAAAAAGGGCAGCACCCGTAAGGGCGGAACATTAAAACTTCGAGTGGGATAACCACTCACATAAATAATAAAAGACATGCAATTTATAAAACCTATAAAAAAATGCAAGAGCAAGATATTTAGGACAAGGTATGCATCAAGAGGTGGCTTGCCTTGATTAGCAAAGTGTCCCTGGCCTTCTTCCTTAAATCATCCAAATTCACCTCCTCCTTCGATCCCGGCGGCGTTCGAATCTAGCGTCGCAAAATAAAAAGAAACAAGCAACACACCAAATCAACAAACCACTTCAGAATAGTTCACAAAAAAGTTTGGTAAAATCAAAGTATGTAAAGATTCACCATAACAAAGTACTGGAAGAGGATTCACTAATTTAGGGTTTTTAAAACAAAAGTTGTGATTTTTACAAATCCAAAAATGACTTAGGAACCATTAAAATGGCCTAAATCTTTCTGGGAGTCTCAAAAATGCATGCGGCATACCTACTGAATCTAACAACATGTAGAACACACTTGCACAAGAATCACATGCAAATAATTTTTTAAATAATTTAGGCAATTTAAACAAGACAGGAACCAGAGCACACAAATAGCTAGGCACACCAGTATCAGAGCATCACCAACCAGAGACAATCATACCCATGGATATCTGAAACTAAATATGATCTAACCCCACTGGTTTGGCATTTTTCTAATTTGTAAATGAATTTAGAAAAATCAAATACTGAAGGGGTCCTGTTTCAGTAGTAAATTCCCCAGACAAAATCTAACATTCGCAAAATTATTTCCTTTGGCACAGAAGTACCCCAACATGATATCTACTAGTAGCACTTGGGTTTGTTCCAGAAGCATTTTTTGTTTTCGAAATAAAAATCACTGAAGAGCTCTCTGGACTAATTTCAATTTGCTAACCAATCAAAATACAGAAAGCTCATGTATGTGGGACCAGTGCCAAAAGAAAGGTACTCACATCTATAGTACAACAAAATTTACCTCATGCAAAAAGGATCTATACAAAACTCATACTAATTAAAATGCTCTTACAGTAACATTTTAGGATATTATTTATCAGCATAGATTTACAACCCCTAGTCACATGCATGCAATTTTATGTGGTTAATACTTTGTTCATGAGCATCCAACAATTTGATCCATCAAATTTGGGTCATCGGCGAATTTACAATAGTATAAAAACTGAGGCAATAGTTTCTGGCAGATTTGAAAACAACAATTAAAGAAGATGGGAAAGGACCGAGTCTCTGGGCCAACCGGATTTGGCCCAGATCCGCCGGCGCTGCGCGGAAGGCGTCAGTTTCAAACCGCCCAGGTGGGGCCCGATGGTTGCTGGCCATGCATGCGAGGAGCATGCATGCGCACGTCCATCGCCGATCCAACGGCCGTGACGCCCTCGCCTGTTTCGACCAAAGCCTGGAGGCGTCGCCGTTGCTGGCGACGAAGCAGGGCGTGGGGCTCGGTACTCCGTCGGCATGCAGGGAGGCAGAGCCGACAAGAATGACGACGCGGAGCAGCGCGGCTGAGGAGGCACACATCCGCCCGCTGCCGTTGAACCGAGCGACCGCGAACGGCAAGGTCGGCTTCGTCTTCGCAGGGACGGCATCAAGGCCCGCGACTAAAACCTAGCTACGGAGTGGAGACGGAGAGAGAATTACCGAGAGATGGTTGGGTGCGGCATCGAGTGTGCAGGGGTGACGCGGATGGTAGGGCTACGCAGGAGCCTAACGCGGACGTGGCCGACGAGGAGCCAAACGACGCGACGGACGGTGCGATGCCTTCAGCGACGGACTTGGCAGTGACGCGATCTCTACGAGCTGCAGGGAATATCGAGGCTGGTCAAGACTCGCGGTAATGCTCAACCAGAAGGACAAGAAAGAGGGAGAGCGGAGGGAGACGGAGGGTGGTGACAACGACGTGCACGACAGCGAGTACCACGGTGAGAGCGGCTCAGCTGTGAGCATGGCCTAGAGGAAGAAGAGGACAGGCTCCGCTCCTAGGACTTCTGGGAGGAGGAGTGTGCGTGGTGAGTGCATCTGGTGGCGAGAGGGGAGATGCGCAGAGGGTCCACGCTAGAAAAGGAGTCTGGGGCATTCCATGGTGCGCCGGGTGCACGCGTAGATGAGAGGAGGGGTGGTGGCTCGGTATAGGTCGATCTGGGCGGTGATGCTGCATGCCTGAGCTGCGGAGGGGGTTTTGGAGGGAGCTGCTGTCGGTGGCCCGAGGGAAACGGACGGGAAGGAGAGGTCACGTCCGTCTGCGACATGTTCGACAGAATGCCAGCGGGGTGGCGAGCTCGATGGCGTGCAGACCAGGGCGTGGGAAGGGCTCTCCGTCCGTGTGCGGGTGTGCTGTCCACGTCCACACCACCATACCAGGTCAGAAAAGGACAAGGAGGGAGCACGGTGTCACGGGGTGGCGGTACCCAAGCGGCGTGCTTGACCGGCATAGGGAGTTTGGCGAGCTCGAGCCGGAGGGAGAGAGCACAGGAAAGGGTGTCTAGGAGGGAGAGGGGAGTGCACGGACACGTCCACGGCCAGTGGCTTGGCGTGCACGAGCAGCAGAGAGTGGAGAAGAATATGACCTCCCGTGAGGGTTCCTGTAATATCCCAGGTTTAGAGGCTACAAAATTAGAGAACACCAAAGTGTGCATTGCATTCATGCATAGAAAATCCGGGGAATTTTCGCGCTTTCAAATAAAACTTATCACAGTAACTGAAGTTTCACTTGACGTGCTGGAATTGAAGTAGATCATCAAGTCAAGCGCTATAAACTTCACTGTGATCTTTGCTAAAACCCTGTTTTGGGTAGAAATGATTTGATCTATGAGCTAGATCAAATAGAATTAGCTTTACAACAAACAACACCTTAAGTAAGGGTCAGCTACAAGATCCTATAAAATATCTCAACATGACATTCCTTACAACAACACATGAATAATTATTCAACTATAAATCAAAGCACCCAATTAAACAAGAAACTATTCTTAACTTATCTTTTCCATGTATTTTACTAAATAAATGTTCCTACCATGATTCTCATGGTATATCTCTTCAACTACAGTACTTGAATCCATGTCAAGGACATTCATATTCATTCTTTATCAATCCTTGACTATTCTATCCTGTTCATTCAAACCTAATCATATTAAACCTCAGATAAGGAGAGAACCATCTATATGTTATACTATCCATTGACTAAAACCTAGGTTATCATTTAAACCCTATCCAAGTGAGGTAAGACATTAATATTAACTATTGCCATGAGAAATACAAGTTAAGTGCTAAACCCTAATTCATCTAGCCAAACTTGATGGTAAGTAAGAATCTCTTTTACTAGTGATCCAAGAGAGATAAGTGTTGTGATCATTACAACTTGGTAATGAGCATAAACCCTAGAGGAACCCTACCTATCCTAGAGAGCTCGAGTTACATGTGTATACTCAATTATATGGACCAATACTTGATCTTGGGAGGAGAATCATGTTTCACTTCCAATGCTTTTATCATTACAAATTGAGTAATGATCATAAACCCTAAGAATCTAGATGAGTGTGATGAGAGGAATAACAAAGAGAGATTAGTGAGGAATAAGTTGATCATGTCCAATGCATAATCATGCTTTGTAGAATGAGATGAGAAGACAAACTTATGAGATCATCAGAGATCATCCACCACATAAAATGATAGATCCCTAGCAATTAAACCTAAACCATTTCTCATGCCTTGAGTAGAGGAGTTGTGGCATTACCCTAAACCTTGTTTATCCAAACACCAGAGACAACCCTAACATTGTTTTGATATATGAATCCTAACAAAGTGAGGAGAGTAACCCTAGCCAATAAAATATAACCAAAGACTATGCTCACATCCTAATCCTAGTTGTGTATCACTTGGGTATCACTACTAAAACCCTAGACCACCTTTGCATTTCAATCCAAGTCTCACTTTGGATTATAAGCAGAACCCTGCCACGCCTCATGCCTATTTTATACTTCCAATAATGAAGCATCACCAAAACTCTAAACCTTTCACATAGGATTCACTCCACATAAAATATTATGCCCTAACTTGTACATCATGGATCACAAGTATAAACCAAGCCATATATACTTAAAGACTAAATGTCATTTGGTGAGTAGAGTGAAACCAATATCCAATTCTACTTTGCTTTCCAAATGCCTTGTCTAGTGGACCAAATGAAATAAGTATTTTATAAAATAGAGTCACCATATAAGCAAGTGGACTAACTATGATGAACATAGGATCTACCCTAAGTAACCCAAGCTTAAGTTGGCTAAAAGAGTTTAGTCATTATAAAGTTTATTCAACCATTTTCTTAAACCCTTAGAAACAATCCTCCACATAAAATCATGAACCAATCCCATTCTCAATATCATTATTTTAAACTCTAGCCATAATTGAAAATATATGTGAACAATCCATATTGTTAAGTACTAGCAAAAATCCAGTATTATGTTCACCATGCACAAGTTAGGAATTTTCAAATCATTTAAACAAATTAGTTTCCCAAATTAAAAAAGGAATTGAGATAAATATCTAAACCCATTTCTATTTTAATTAACCTCAAAAAATAATAATCTAATCATAAATTAACTATTTGTTTTAACAATCAAACTATGCAGTAGGCATTAGTATCAAGAGATATTGATATTCAAATATTTTAGAACCTGCAAAGCAAAACAGAAACCAAATTTGAATTCAAATCAAATTCAAAACAAAATTTTAAAAGAGAAAAGAGAGGGGCTTACCTCGTAAGCCTAGGAGCAGCCCAACACCACAGTCCAGCACCAGCCCAGAATCCGGCCCACCAAAGCAGTCCATCAATGGCCCAACCCAACTTACCCCATCGCCAGATATTTCACGAGGGAGAGGATCGTCTTCCACCTCTTGATCGAGCAAGCTGCTCGGTGGCAGCACCACGGCCACCGGCCGTGCCAAGATGTGTGCCGCTGCCCCCAAACGTCTATAAGATCGCTGCTCCGCCGCCAGATGAACCCTAACACTAAATTCCCCATTTCTTTCTTCTTCTCCGCGAGTGCATCGAAACCCTAGCTCGCTGGCTTCTGCTTTGTTCTCCCATTTCTGACCACCCCGAAGCCAACGGAGTAGCTCTGAAGAAGCGCATCGTCATGCTGATCTTCCTGGAGGAGTCACTCATCAAGGGAAGCTCGGGGAAGGAAGAATTTTACCGTTCCCTTTTGGTATTCTGCGGCGGAAATCGCGACCATGAGCTCACCTCCGTTCGCCATTCTCGCCGTCGATGCGTCTGCAAGCAACAGGGTGAGCCTACTCTTCTCCAGAGACCTTTATTAGGTCGTATCATTCACCGTAGCTCGTTATCATTGTCGGCCACCGTCCTCCGCCGTAGTCGGTTATCGCCGAGCACACTCCGGCGACCACAGGGTAGCGGCGCCTCCACTAGGAGGTTCCCCTCGCTGTCCCAAACCCAACACGATCACCCGCCTGTGCGTGGGAGCCCCGGGACCGCCGACGCCGATGAAGACTGTCCCGACGGTGTTGAGCTCCCAGGCCACATTCCCAATTTTGACTTGGTCAGCCCCACATGGTTGCTGACATGGCCTTGACCCCACCTGTCAATGACTAGGGATATATCCATCCCGGGTGTAAATAGCAGTTCCTATTTAATTCAAAATCTAGAAATTAACTGAAACTTGGCCAAAATAAATAAAATTCATTTCAATTCAATTCAGAAAAATTAAAATAAGATATCAAGATGCTCACAAAAATAATCTCTACTCAATAAAAATATAATATAAAAATGTTTGTCAAAATAAAAATCCAATTATTTTAACCTTTATTAATTATGCCTTTCATTTAACCTTGATTAAAATAAAATTCAATAATTATTTAAATTTCAAAACTAAGTAATAGTTATTCAGTAAGTAAATAAAATGTTAAGATTAATTTTCTTAATCTCTTATCATTAACTAAAACATTAGTAGTATTTCATAAACCCTAATTTGCAAATTACCATTTACTATTTCTTTTAAATAATAACAAAGCAACAAAATAATAAGGGATTTCTATTTTCGTGCCCCTGATTCGTTAGTTGTGCTCAGTTTTCCTCTGCCTCTTAACTTTTCCTCAGTTTTCCCCTCCCTCTAGTTTGAAACCCCTCGCAGACGCTCGGACGGGAGGGTTGCCGTCAGGTCAGAGGCCTTACCGTTACCGTTCTGACGGGTGGGGCTGCAAAGAGGGCAGTTCCTCTCTGACCGTCTTGTGCTGACGGGTAGCCATCCATCTATCGCTGACGCGTGGGCCGTTTTATTTCCTGATTGTATACGCGGTGCTGCCAATGACAAATGGGCCAGTTCTATAGGGTTGCCACAGCCAATGACCAGTGGGGTCGTCTATTTTTCAGATAAAGACATATATTGCCGCTCTGTGGGGCTGCCGCAGCCAATGACCAGTGGGGTCGTCTATTTATTTAGAAAAAGTCATATATTGCTGCTCTGTGGGGCCTCCGCACCCAAAGACCGCTGGGGTCGTCTATTTATTTAGAGAAAATCATATATTGCCGCTCTGTGGGGCCTCCGCAGCCAATGACCGCTGGGGTCGTCTATTTAATTATAGAATATCATATAGAGTCGCTCTGTGGGGCCGCCTCAGCCAATGGCAGGTGACTATTTTCGCAGCTTAATCTAAAGTGAATCTTATGGTAAACATGGAGCATCCCGACGGTGACCTAGCAGTGGCGGCGAGCATAGCCGTTCTGACCATGCCGATATCGGCATCGGCATCGTTTGGAGGCTGTGGTGCTCGAATCATGGTGGAAATTGCGATATTATTTTTTACATGCATAATATATAGAAAATAGCTAGATCTCTAAATCGATGCATATGAAGCTACATATATATTCTTGGTCATAATCCCCTTATCTAAAGGGGATGGATGCATGGCTTCACGTCGTCGTCGCTTTCATCGTCAGTATCTTCGTCGTCCGAGTAGTAGTACTTCCTGCACATTGTTCCGTCGAACACCTTCACTGTGAGCACATCATCGCCTTCATATTTGAAGTGTACGAAGCAGCCGAAATCCACACCGTGCGCGATGGCGAAATTCTCCCAGCCCTTGTCGAGGTACATCCGGCCTTGTCCGTCAAATAGGACCTCCACAGTCCAGAGACGAGGACCGCAGTCAGCTGCTCGCAGATACACCTTAGCTGGCTCCTGACCGTCAAGATAGTCCGCAATTTTTTTTGGGAGAGCCTGCAAAGAGATCGAGCGCCGATCATTTGAAATTAAAGGTTTTTTAGAACATGCACATAATTAATCACATGCATCATATATGTGGGAACGCGTACGTACCTTCTTGACCAAAGGGTCTTCATAGACGACGATGAAGAACTCCTCTATGATCAATGGCAGTGTTGACGGTGGTGGTGGCAATGATGATGATCCACCCCCTTCCCCTTCCCCTTCCCCTTCCCCTTCCGGTCCGCGTCCGAGACGTGGAAGCCATGGCAATGGATCAAGTGTATGTGAACGAAGAAGAGAGAGGCAGAACCTATTGACACAAGGGATGGCCGTTGTGGGGGTTTATAAGGGAGAGATGACCGTTGTGGGGGTTTACACAATAAATTAAGGAGGAGATGACCGTTGTGGGGTTTACACAATAAATTAAGGAGGAGATGACCGTTGTGGGGGTTTGTATCTCAACAAAAAAGTAATGCGGACTATCTTGACGGAAATGGAACTTCGTGATATAGTTTATCATTTTACCGTGAAAAGTAATGCCTAAAAGAAATGGTAATTCGTGATAGTTTATCATTTTACCGTAATGGCTACAAGAAATCGGTGATTGTTTATCATTTTTAGCGTGAAAAGTACTCCCTCCGGTCTCTTTTAATTGACTCGGATTCAGTACAACTTTATACTAAATTTGAGTCAATTAAATAAGACCGGAGGGATGGCTACAAGAAATCGGTAATGGTTCATCATTTTTTGCGTGAAAAGTCATGGCTACAAGAAATGGGTAATGGTTCATCATTTTTTGCGTGAAAACTAATGGCTACAAGAAATGGGTAATGGTTCATCATTTTTTGCGTGAAAAGTCATGGCTACAACAAATCGGTGATTGTTTATCAATTTTTTGCGTGAAAAGTAATGGCTACAACAAATCGGTGATGGTTTATCATTTTTTGCATGAAAAGTAATGGCTACAACAAATCGGTGATGATATATCATTTTTTGCGTGAAAAGTAATGGCTACAACAAATTGGTCATGGTTTATCATTTTTGCGTGAAAAATAATGCCTAAAAGAGTTTATAATTTAGCGCGTGAAAAATAATGCAGAATACCAAACTTTAGCATACTGGGTGGAAGCTAACCGCCGACAGAGAGAGAGAGGATGGTGGCCCCGACCAGAGAGAGAGAGAGAGAGAGGGATTATCCTGCCCGTTAGATCATATGATCAACGGTGAGCGGGCACGATCCGCGTGACATGGGCTAGACCAATCAGGGCAATGTTGGACGTATGTGAGAATTTGTGAAGGGAGAGGGCAAAACTGAGTAGTATCAAGAAACCAAGGGCACCTGAGTAGTAAACAGACTAAGGGATTCAAATATGAGATTTAAAAAATGGAAAATGTGTGTTTTGTACAATGAAACCCATCTTGGCCTACCTCAAACTATTTGCAATACAAATATACATGAGTGTGAGAATTGTGGCCTCATTCAGACAAAGTATATTTTGGGAAAAGCTGTTTTGGGAAGGGCTTATTGTGAAAAGCCATGCATCTTCATAGCTACTAGGTGATTTGAGAAGTGGCAATTTGTGGTAAAACTTGATTTATCTATGATTTTTATGGTTCCCAACATGGCAGGTCGTGTAAGAAGGCTCCATGAGTAAGTGTCACTCTTTTTTGGATTTTTTTGGACATTAAATAACTCATTTAACTAGTTAATCACATTTGTTGACTCTCTGTTGACCAACCACTTGCGGGTAAACTGAGTATATTGCGCTAGCCACTATTAGCACTCAAGGGGAAAACTAAGCACACAAAAAATGCTAGTATAAGACTCGAGGGTATACCTAAGTATATCTAAATTTTCAGGGTTAGACTCGAGAACGCGTGTTGCGGTGCAGAAGTGGAAGACGTGCAATTGTTGACGCGTGTCGCGGTGCAGAAGTCGAAGACGTGCAGACGTGCAATCGTGGACGCGTAGGACGTGGGTCGCATTTAGGACGCGTAAGCCCCTCTCTCCCTCCTTTGCACACACGTCTCATTCTCACTCGCGCACGAAACCACGCCTCTCACGTCCCATCAATTTCTCCAAATCGAAAAAACCCCAACCACCGTACGCGCGCTACCCTGCCGACGATGGAGAAGAAGAATGCGCCGACGGCCGTCGCCCCCGAGCCCGTCGCATCCGAGCCCGTCGCTTGCGAGGGCGGCGCATCCAAGCGCGGCGCCTCCGTGAACTGGGCCTCTCTCTCGGCTGACGGACCACTTCACAAGATCGGCGAATGCTTACAGGCGAACGAGGAGTACGTGGACACCTACTATGCTATGAGGCAAGTCTGTAGAAATTGGCGCTCAGGTTTACCTGAGCCCGAGGTGCACATGCACGAATGGATCATGCTAGACCACGCCCTTCCACGCGCCGTTGAGTTCACCTTCCTCCAACTCGGCACATCCCGCTACGTCACCATAGATATATCGGAAGTTCATGCAAGGTTCAAATTCCTCATATCTATAGAGTTAATCTATTCCCTTTTATTTTCAATCGTAAACATCTTAGTGTTGAATGCTATCTTCATCAATATATTTTAGATATTACTTCGTCGGCTTTTGTCGCGGCGTCATCGTGGTTGCCCAGAAAAACCCGCCGCACAAGATACGGCTTCTGAACCCACTCACAAAGACATCGAACACTATGTTTGAGGGCGCAGATGTCAACTATTTTTCTGGATTCAGTCGCTGTAATGAAATCCCCGACTATGGTCTTCGTTTCCGCACATTACCCGGAGGGAATTGCTTGGGTCGATGAGAGCACTCCAACTAAGCATATAGATGAAGATTGGGGAGAAGGAAGTTTTTCGACCGAGCACTATTCTCTGCGTTGCATTACCCCGTTCAATGGTGAATTGTATGCAATAGCTGTGGACAATTCTGGGGTCGGACAATTAGTGTGCACCAATGTACAGTTGGAGCAGCGCGCGAGCACTGTCAAGATGGAGACACTAATTTCATTTTCATAACATGGAAATGACAAGTTCTACCTTGTGAAGTCGGATGGTGATCTGTTGCTTGTGTTGTTGGAAAACATGCGTATGGAAGAAGACAAAACATTGGTGTACCGTGTGGACACTCAGAACCGCTCTCTCCATGCGGTCAGTAACATTGGCAGTCATGCCTTCTTCGTGCATTATATCCGGTGTATCTCCGTCGACACCAGAGTGCACCCGACACTTCGACCTGGCTGCATCTACTACGCGGATTTGGGTTATATCAGAGAGTATTTTCATGATACAAAGGCCTGGGATGAGGGGCCACTACGTGTGGATAGAATAGGAGGTATGAGAAATGAACATAGGCCATACCGTTTGGAGGATGAATTAGCTGCACACTGCAGACAGAAGGAGTTCAATGAATATTTCCTTGAGATGATGCACGAATGGAGCGACGAAGAAATATATGATGAATGAAGAACAGATTTATTCATCCTGGGGTATCCTAATCTTCATGTTGGCCATACATTGCGTGCGTCTTGTATTTTTTCAGCTTAGTTTGTCGTGAACATTAACAACGTTATTGGTTGCTTTTGGCTGCTGTATGCAGTTTATTTATTATACTTAGTTTTCTGATTATGTTGCTGTGAATTTATCATATACTAGCTTCTAGATTTGCTACTAGATTTGCTGCCATATTAGACAAAAAACGAGGGCCAAAAGGCACAAATAATTGAAGAAAGACAGAAATAGAAGCTTCTCTAGATTTGATACTAATTTGATGAAAAAGACAGAGAGAGAAAGATGGGAAAAAGAGCTCTTAAAAATGCCAATTTGGGCCGAGAGAGACAAAACCCAGCTCTCACGTACAATCAAACACGGTCTCGTCCTGTCCCACGCGGTCCCTTCCTACCAGCCCCACACGACGCGGCCCCACAAATGACACGGCCCCACACGTCAGCACGGAACGTTCAACTAAACGGGATTCCTTCCGTCCCGAGCTCCTTCTGCGGGTTTCAGACAAGGGCTTGGGGAAAACTGAGGAAAAACTAAGAAGCTAGGGAAAACTGAGTACAACTAAGGACCTGAGGGCACGAAAATAAAAATCTCAAATAATAAAGGTCAATATTATTTTTGAAATCAAAGGTTGTTAATTTAATTAAACTTTTTAGTGAACAAGTTATGACTTCAAAAATTAATAACAATTATAAAACTCTGACTCCTAAATTAAACCCTAAATAGGAATTATCTTAATTATTAAATCTTGTGAAAATTAATAAAATGTTAAACCATTATTAATTTATTTCAAAGTACTTAATCACATTACCTATATTGCCAATTATTAGTTTAAAAATTATATCATAATTTAGAAACTCTAATTCTAGTATAAGTAAGAACCTTGATTCCATTATTTCATGTGATCATCTCAAATTGTTTTAACTCTAAAACCCTAGGGGTTTAGCACATGTGATCATGTGAATTTCACTTTACATGTAGAACCTTAATAAGTAACCAATGAATGCATGCTCATGATCCACTAAGACAAAACCAATTCACATAAGATCATCATTTCATGTCTTTATTTTTTATTAATACTTATATGATTCAACTAGTGCCACTTAGGTGCAAACCCTAGCTTGCTACCCTTAGATCAGCACCATTGATCACCATTCCTATATACCATACCATTGAAATCAACCTTAACCATCATTATCTAGTAGAACCATGGTGATCAATCATAATACCAATTTGTGTAGTAATTCACATCACATGTTCCTATTCAACCAAACCCTACTTGAGGATAATAAACCACCTAGCTTAGAAACCATTAGTGATTACTTAGTGAAGAAAATGTGAAGTTATAGTAAACCCTAACTCATAGCACCACCTTGATAACCATCCTTTGATAGGATACCCATAACCAACCATAGTAATAAACCTGCAAATACTTGGTGCATATATACCCATTCTACTTAAGAACCAACTAGTCCCTAATACTGAACTAAATGAACCCAATAGTAAACCCTAGAAGCACTTAGCTCTAATTTATAGTAGTTCTTATTCTTATTTATTCTGCTCTTCAAAAGTTATTCTTTTGAAGTATAATATATGTAATCATCAACCATGCACCATAGAACATTAAATTGACAACAGCTCTTTACATATTACTCAACTACAATTACTTTATGTGTATGATTGTTATGGTGCATTATATCACTTATTTATGCTATAATATCACCAACCCTAATAAGAACCTTTTTTGAGAACCATCCTAAAAGTGCCACACACCCTAAAGAAATCTTTACAACTCATCCATCCTAAATCATCGAGGTTAGGTTACGCTCGGGGCGACTGCATCGCATACTATGCATTATAGCATTTTTGCCAGTTCTTTAAACATTGTCCTTACTGGACGATGATGGTATTTCAGAATTTGGAGTTATCACGTATCGAAGCTTTTGTCTGCATAATCTTGCAGTTAAGAAAGGAAAGTTCATCGCTTGCTCATGTCATTTGATTATTTTTATCAAACTATATGCAAAGTACTATACTTATCACTCTGCACTGAAAAGCAAAATATTATTTTACAATTATGAATATTACTATGTGGTGGGCAATGGTACCATGGTATGTGTTGATTGGTGGAGGTTCCATTGCAAGGGTTCTATTCATCTAGGACTAATTACGAATGCCGTCTAGTAATTCTAGCACCGTACATATCCGTTGACCATAAGATCTATACTGGCTCTGGGGAAGTCAGCTGTATCTTTTCCCTCCTGCACGCCAACGGATTTGATAGAGCTTGGGTGTTGGGATCACACTGCACTAGGTTGGGATATCCTTTAAAATTCCCATCCGTGTGGATGAGAGGCTCTACCGTCTATGAAGGATTGTCCGACGTACATCGGGGGTAAAGCCGTATGATCGGGAGATGTCTACCGGGGATGTATGGGTGGACAAAAGGGTGGGTTTGCAGGTCGCGGAGAAGGCGGTGATTGGCTTGGTTCTTATACTGGGCCTCACACCAAAGGAAGTGTGGACGGGGATATACTCCTGGCCAGCAACAAGTATAAGTTCTCTTATGGGAAAAGTAACGCACCTCTGCAGAGTGTATTAAATTGTGGCTGTCACTCCCTGTTCCGGGAAGGGAACTACGAACGCGGTAGGAAAGGAACTCCATGAAGTTATGGTCAACTTGTGAAGACTGGCAGGCGTAGTTTTCAGAATAAAATAAACCTTTTTAAGAAATGTTTACGAAAACTTGCATTCGCCTATGACTTTATGGTTTGTGGTTGTAGCTAGTACATGATACACCTATTTCCTGATATGAACTTGCTGAATACGCTCGTACTCATTCCCTCCCATTTGAACCCCCTTCTTAGATCAAAGTCACCGGAGGAGGAACTACCGTGGAATTCGAAGACAAAGGAGTCAATTGCAACAAGATGGAGAACTCAATCAATGAATTCAATGGAGTCAACTTCTACATTAGTTAGAGTGGAAAACCTAGACTAGTAATAGAAGGGAACCTTTCCCTAATCCTAGCACCCAAGTAGCTAGAATTCTATAGCAAGCCAAGTAGCTCTTAAGCTTGAGTTAGCAATAAGTTAGACTACGAGTCGTTCTTCTGGAGCTTTATTTGAAGTTTTACCTCACTGTAAAGTAGGAGGCTGTGTTGATCTTCTGTAAACAGTTTGTGTATCCTTCTATAGACATACCTTGGACTCGCATATGTTTCTGTTGTACCACTCCGAGGGATGTAATATGAGTGGAATGGTGTTTCACTTGTGTTATGTCAACGACGTGCGTACTACACCATGCAGTGGTATGCTGTGTCACCGCAGTTCCCAAGGAGAAAGGACAAGGGAGGGAGGTGTAGGGAGCTAGAGCTGATGGGGGAGTCAGGGAGAGGGTGCAGACATGAGGGAGAGCAGCAGGGGAGCAAAGGTTCCAGCTTTGGCTCGACATGGATGGAACCATGTCCATTGAGTGCATGCACTAGAACATGCCCGAGGCATCTCCTCCAATTTCTTCACCATGCTTGTGGCATGGAAAGCCATGCATACATGTGCAAGATGAAGAGAATAAGTGAAGTACTTGAGAGGAAAGGGAAATTGTGGGGAAAAAAGAAAAGAGGGAGAGAAAAGAAAATAAAGGGGTAAGGGCATGGTCTACATGACCATTCCTTATTTGATGCTCATTTTCATGATTTTGGCATGACCATCCCCCTTTGAGTTAGGGCAAACCATGGGTAATGATGAGATGGATTCAATAGCTCTAAGCTAGGGAATTTTCCAAAACAATATTTGGTTAGGTAAAGAGAAGCAAAAGATAAAACAAAAGGAGAAAGAAAAGTGATCTAGAAAGATCCACTTAAGTACTAGGAGTAGATTAAGCCCTAGGATTTGCATGGTTTCCTTTAAGGAAACAAGAAATAAAAAGAGGGTCCAATGTAAATAGGGTTTTACAGAATTTCACCTAAGTGTGGGTTTCTCAAAATCAAACATACACACACTCAATCATGGCAAGAGCAAAAACCAACATGCATGCATGAAATGAAAACAGAAAAGTTTTTGTTGGCCCTAAATTTTGCATTCCCAAATTTTAAACCAAAGGCATAAAAGTTGGGTTGTTACGGTCAATGCCCTGGCAGAACTTTCTAGACGGGCTCAAAGTTCTTGTTTTGCAGCAAAATGTGTATTTATATTTCACCGTGTATCAGTAAAGGCCGAGTGCGCTCATCTCTCACATAATAGACTGAAGCATGTCTTATTTTCTCACTTAAATCAGTATTTAGAGCAGTTGTGTTAATGTGTGTTCGTTCACTTTGATCAACACTGGATAACTTTTTAATAAAAATACATGATATTGCCTAATACAATAGGAATAAATATGAAAAAACAACAGAATGTAGCAACCATAAATGAATATCCACCCCTCGTTGGGATGCATCTAGTCACCAATTTTTAGATACTCATTCTGGCCATGGGTCTCGAGTGTACATGTTTAAGATTTGTAGGGAACATACTTATACTGACCAGATGACCCTTTTTTCTTAACTCCAGTGCTCGGGGAGCCTGCAGTTTTTCCTCGAGTGCGGGTAGCCATAGCTTGACAATCTCAATTGGTGCGAATGGCAAACGTCATTTACAGTTCATTACCGACATTGTTGACGAAAAATAAGAAAATAACACGAGGGTTTGCCCAAAGTCTAAAACAGATGGCCCATGGGGCGCAAAGTCCTGACACTAGCGTGGCGCTCATGCATACGGCCCATTCATACCAAAGCGTTCGCTGCTGTACTGTGGTTTTGGGTTTTATGTCAACACCTAACACGTCTGACGAAACTGTCTCTGATTCTGCATCACAAGGCAGGGAGGAAGCCAGCCATGGGCCATGTCAGCGGCCTGCGGCCGGCAAGGTAGGCAACTTTTGGCATGCCAGTTCGTACGTAGCCGGGCGCCATGCGGCCGGGCCGGCGCGAAGATTCTTCTTTCCACCGCATCGATCGACCTTGCTAGCTAGGCTGCTCCTGCTGGCTGCCTCGATCGCCGCCGCGCCAAGCTTCGCCGCTGGCGGCGTGACGGCCGGTGTGCACTGCACTGTGCAGCACGTGGCTTTCATGCCGCACGCGGACACGCTATCATCGATCTCGTGTCCGTGTACGTCCGACCTCGCCGCCGTGCGCCATACCGACGTACGGTACCCGTCGGACAGGGACCCGCGTCGGTGACAATCTACGAGCACCGGTGCCAGTGCCACACGAAAGATAGGATTGATCGGCTGATCCATAAACAGGGAATAGTGCCGGACGGACAGCGACAGGGCACGGCACGGCACGCGCTGCACGGGAGCTTCTCCCCGTGTCGTCGTCTAGCTTGGGAACGCGATCCTTCGATCAATCTATCCTCCGTAGTTGTCTCAATCTAGAGCAAAGCTGGAGGGGCGCTTGCATGGCCGTGTCGGCCGGCAGAGCCATCGGATAGCGAATCGGGCCGGCAGCTCATCGCATCGATCGTCAACAGCCAACAGGTTAATTTGTATGATCGTGTGGTGCATGGTGCAATCAGACACACTATGTATCCATGATCTACTATCATGCATGACATGTCAGTGTCAGGATATATAGAGCCCATCTCCCAGCTAGTGTTGATGATTAATCTTGTCGTCCAAGTTTAAGTGTCTTACGATTAGGAAATTTTTCGTTTGATTTAGGAAAGGTTGTGAAGAGTCTAAACCGTGTACGAGCTGTGTACCGGGTCACGTCGTGTTGGGTTCGGTTTTGCCGTTCCGTGTTGGGCGTGGAGTCCTATCTGTAAACGCCTATAAGAAGTAAAGAAAGAACCAGGAAAAGGTGCGATCATTGTGCACCACCAAATTCGTTTTTCCTCTGACGTGAAGTTTGCTTGAGTTCTTGTTTTGATCCAGGTTTTCAGCTCGTAAAGATTCAGGGTAGAAACCAACAAGTGGTATCAGAGCCTGAACGAGCTTGAGACCTTAGTCGATCGAGAGAAGATGTCAAGCGACGAGGATGAGAAGAAGGCGGCGGCGCAGAAGGCGTTGGTCGACGCGCAAGCGAGCGGCAAGCCGCTCATGATGATGCCAAGGACGAACGCTGTGCCGATCCAGTACCCGATGCTCAATGACACAAATTATATGGTTTGGGCCACTAAGATGAAATTCATCCTCCGGAATCTCCGTGTCTGGAAGGCGATAGAAGGCGAGGACGAAGTCGACGAAGAGGTCGATGGGGGCGCTATGGCGGCTCTCTCGCAGTCTGTACCAGACTCCATGGTGAAGACCCTCGCAGACTATGCGACGGCGAAGGAGGCATGATCTGGAAGCTCGAATTGCAAAAGAGCGGAAGAAGTTTGAAGGTTCCAGTAGCAAGAAACCCGATAGCCGCGATGGTGGAAAAGGCCGCGGACAAGATCGTTCGCAAGGTGCAGGTCGGGGCAAAGGTGATCGTTTCATCGACGAAAGGAGGCCACGCGATTATGACAAATCAAAGGTGAAGTGTTTTAATTGCAATGAAACTGGTCACTTTGCAAAGGAGTGCAAGCAGCCGGATAGAAGATTGAAGGCAAATCTTGTAAAGAAAGGAGATGATGAAGACGTGCATCTGTTGCTGATGGAAAAGTGTACTTTAACACTAGATGCTCCAGATACGAAACATAGGGTGTTCTTGAACGAGAGGAAGGTGATCCCAAAATTTAAAGGTGGCCAGAATATTGCTTGGTATCTTGATACAGGTGCGAGCAACCACATGACCGGCTGCCGAGAGAAGTTCGCCGAGCTAGATACAAAGGTTACAGGCTCGGTTAAATTTGGCGATGGCTCCATAGTAGAAATCTGTGGAAAAGGGTCTGTCTTGTTCGAATGCCAAAACGGCGAGCACCGGATACTCACCGAGGTGTATTATATACCACGGTTGAAGAGCAACATCATAAGCATTGGGCAGCTAGATGAGTACGGCTGCAAAACGCTAGTTGTTGATGGTTTCATGACTCTCTGGGATAGAGCAAGAAAGGTGCTGGCAAGGGTGAGACGATCTAGCAATCGTCTATATATTCTCAACATTGAGGAATCCAAGCCAGAGTGTTGGATAGCCAAATCAATGGAAGATGCGTGGTTGTGGCACGCCAGGTATGGTCATGTGAATTTCCATGCCCTTAAGAAGCTAGCAGACATGGAGATGGTAAACGGTATGCCGCATATCGATCACATCGAGCGTGTGTGTGATGGTTGTCTCGTAGGAAAACAACACAAGGCGTCGTTTCCGGCCATGTCGAGTTTCCGTGCTGCTACACCCTTGGAGCTGCTACACGGTGACTTATGTGGACCAATCACGCCAACCACAAATGCAGGAAAGAAATATTTTCTCCTTCTAGTTGATGACTTCTCAAGGTTCATGTGGATCGTCTTGATAAGAAGCAAAGATGAAGCGTTTGAGGCGTTCCTGAAGGTTAAGGCAGCCACGGAGATGGAACTGAAGCTGCAGGTGTGTTCTTTGCGTACTGACCGAGGAGGAGAATTTACTTCAAGGGAGTTCTATGACTACTGCGAGGAAAAGGGGATAAAAAGATTTATCACCGCTCCTTATTCACCGCAGCAGAACGGAGTAGTCGAGAGAAGGAACCAGACTGTTGTAGCAATGGCTCGCAGTTTGCTCAAGAGTAAGAACATGCCTAATATATTTTGGGGAGAGGCGGTCACTACAGCGGTTTATCTCCTAAATAGGGCACCAACCAAAAGCTTGCCTGGAAAAACTCCATACGAGGCTTTCTATGGCAGGAAGCCAAACGTGGCACACCTTAGGACTTTTGGCTGTGTTGGGCATGTGAAGAAGCCCACACCTCACCTCACCAAGCTAGAAGATCGCAGCACGAAGATGGTTTTCATTGGATATGAAACAAGTGCTCACTCAAAGGCCTATCGTATGTATGATCCGGTGGCAAAGAAAGTACATATCTCTCGAGATGTTGTTTTCGAGGAAGAAAGAGCTTGGGCATGGGGCAACGAACCCGTGGGTGCTAACACTACAAGTGAGCCGTTTGTTGTTGAGTTCTCTACTCATCTTGATGCAGGTGTTGAGGCGCTTGGGGATGATCTGCAAGAGACGGAGGATGCTGATGACACTGACGTGTTTGATACTCGCATCGATGATGGTCTGATCGAAGATGGTGATGGTTATGCAGACCACTATCCCGACCTGGACGTTGGAGACCTTGAAGCCTCACCGGCGACGCCTGTACAGGCAGCGCCGAACTCCCCAAGGACGCCGGATGCAGCTGCGTCAACGGATGCGTCCTCGGAGAGCGAACCACTACGTCTACGCAACGTCTCCTCGATCTACAGGGACACCGTTCCTATAGACCTCGAGTACTCCGGGCTTTGCCTTCTCGGAATCGAGGAACCAACCAACTTCAATGAGGCAAATGGTGTGCCAAGCTGGAAACGTGCCATGGAAGAAGAGTTGTCATCAATCCATGAAAATAAGACATGGACTTTGACCACGTTGCCTGCTGGTCACAAAGCAATTGGTTTGAAGTGGGTGTATAAACTGAAGAAGGACAGTAAAGGAGAAGTTTTGAAACATAAGGCGCGGTTAGTAGCGAAAGGATACGTACAAAGGCAGGGCATTGATTTTGAAGAAGTTTTTGCCCCTGTAGCTCGGCTTGAAACTGTGAGATTGCTGATAGCTATTGCAGCTCAAGAAGGATGGCAAGTCCATCATATGGATGTAAAGTCAGCGTTTCTAAACGGAGATCTAGTTGAGGAGGTGTACGTAGCTCAAGCGCCTGGTTTTGAAAAGAAAGGAGAAGAGCACAAGGTGCTGAAATTGCACAAGGCGTTGTATGGGCTCCGACAAGCTCCTAGAGCATGGAATTCTAGACTCGATAAGTCACTCGTCGCTCTTGGTTTTAAGAAATGTCCACTAGAGCATGCTGTGTACAAGAGAGGCCGACAAGGAGATAGACTCTTGGTTGGGGTATACGTAGATGATTTAATCATCACCGGAGGGAGTACTAGAGAGATTGAAGCCTTCAAAAATCAGATGAGGAATTTGTTTAGCATGAGCGATTGATACGTCTCCAACGTATCGATAATTTCTTATGTTCCATGCTACTTTATTGATGATACCTACATGTTTTATGCACATTATATGTCATATTTATGCATTTTCTGGAACTAACCTATTAACAAGATGCCGAAGAGCCAGTTCTGTTTTCTGCTGTTTTTGGTTTCAGAAATCCTAGTAAGGAAATATTCTCGGAATTGGACGAAACTTTCGCCCAGGGTCCTATTTTTGCACGAAGCTTCCGGAAGACCGAAGAGATAACGAAGTGGGGCCACGAGGCAGCCAGGGCTAGGGCGGCGCGGCCCAGGCCCTGGCCGCGCCGACCTACCCCCTAGGCCCCTCGTGTGGCCCCCGCGTTGACCTTCCGCCTACTTAAAGCCTCCGTCGCGAAACCCCCGTACCGAGAGCCACGATACGGAAAACCTTCCAGAGACGCCGCCGCCGAATCCCATCTCGGGGGATTCGGGAGATCGCCTCCGGCACCCTGCCGGAGAGGGGATTCATCTCCCGGAGGACTCTACACCGCCATGGTCGCCTGAGTGAGTAGTTCACCCCTGGACCATGGGTCCATAGCAGTAGCTATATGGTCGTCTCCTTGTTGTGCTTCATTGTTGGATCTTGTGAGCTGCCTAACATGATCAAGATCATCTATCTGTAATTCTATATGTTGTGTTTGTCGGATCCGATGGATAGAGAGTACTATGATTATGGTGATTATCAATCTATTGTTTATGTGTTGTTTATGATCTTGCATGCTCTCCGTTACTAGTAGAGGCTCTGGCCAAGTTTTTACTCTTAACTCCAAGAGGGAGTATTTATGCTCGATAGTGGGTTCATGCCTCCATTGAATCTGGGACAGTGACAGAAAGTTCTAAGGTTGTGGATGTGCTGTTGCCACTAGGGATAAAACATTGATTCTATGTCTAAGGATGTAGTTGTCGATTACATTACGCACCATACTTAATGCAATTGTCTGTTGCTTTGCAACTTAATACGGAGGGGGTTCGGATGATAACCTGAAGGTGGACTTTTTAGGCATAGATGCAGTTGGATGGCGGTCTATGTACTTTGTCGTAATGCCCAATTAAATCTCACTATATTTATCATATCATGTATATGCATTGTTATGCCTTTCTCTATTTGTCAATTGCCCGACTGTAATTTGTTTACCCAACATGCTTTATCTTATGGGAGAGACACCTCTAGTGAACTGTGGACCCCGGTCCTATTCTTTACATAGCATACAATCTACAATTGTGTTTACTGTTTTCTTTGCAAACATCTTCCACTCGATACGTTTAATCCTTTGTTACAGCAAGCCGGTGAGATTGACAACCTCACTGTTTCGTTGGGGCAAGTACTTTGGTTTTGTTGTGCAGATTCCACGTTGGCGCGGGAATCCCTGGTGTTGCGCCGCATCACATTTCGCGACCATCAACCTTCAACGTGCTTCTTGGCTCCTCCTGGTTCGATCAACCTTGGTTTCTTTCGAGGGAAAACTTGCCTGTGCGCATCATACCTTCCTCTTGGGGTTCCCAACGGACGTGTACATTTACGCATCAAGCACTTTTTCGGCGCCGTTGCGGGGAGATCAAGACACGCTGCAAGGGAGTCTCCACTTCTCAATCTCTTTACTTTGTTTTTGTCTTGCTTTATTTTATTTACTACTTTGTTTGCTGCACCTAAACAAAACACAAAAAAATTAGTTGCTAGTTTTACTTTATTTGCTGTCTTGCTCTCTATATCAAAAACACAAAAAAATTAGTTACTTGTCTTTACTTTATTTGCCTAGTTTACTTTATTGCTGTTATCATGAGTAATCCTGAAGTTGAAGTTCGTTCTTTTAAGCAACAAGGTGGAGAAAGTTTTAAAGATGCTTGGTATAGAATTAGTAATGCTCATCATAGGTGCATTAAGAAACACTCCACCACTATCCTTCTTAGGAACTTTTATGTTGGTTTATCTAGTTGGAATAGATATGTTCTTGATACTCTTTCGGGAGGTAATTTCCTAGGTACTCCCGCTTGCATCATTGAGAGTCTAGTTGGAATACCACCTGTTAATGAAGTTAAAATTGAAATCTCTCTTGAGGATGTTATGAAAAAATTGGAAACCATAGAGAAAAATTTTTCAAGTGTTGAAACTAAATTGGGAATGTTATTTGACAAAACTTATGAACTTGATAAATCCTTAGGAGGAATTGATGAAAGAATTAGTGTCCTAGGAACTTGTGTTATCCATGATAATCAAACCAATAGGATTGATGAACTTGAAAAAGCTATGGGGACCTTGGGTTCAACCTTTTCTTCTCTCAAGTATAGTGAGAAAGCTTATGTGGGTAAAGAGCAAAAATTCATGTACGCCTCTAAAGTGCCTAAACAAAAGAATTATTATAGGCCTAAAATTTCTAAAACCCCTAGCACCACCATAGATAATTTAGATAATGGAGCACCTAAAGTACCCTCTGCAACAAGTTGTGTTTGCATGAAAAATAATAATGTTGATGCTTCTACTCTCGATGTTACTTGATTTGCACTTTCAAGGCGTTAAAGAAAAGCGCTTATGGGAGACAACCCATGTTTTTACCTACAGCAATTTTTTGTTTTGTTGAGTCTTGGAAGTTGTTTACTACTGTAGCAACCTCTCCTTATCATGTTTTGTGCCAAGTAAAGTTTCTATGTCAAAGTTGATGTTATATTTAGGATCGCTGCGCAGAAACAGCATTGCTGTCTGTCACGAATCTGGGCACAGTTCTCTGTAGAAAATTCGAAAAAATCTGCCAATTTACGAGCGTGATCCTCAGATATGTACGCAACTTTCATTAGTTTTGAGTTTTTCCATTTGAGCAAGTCTGGTGCCAGCTTTAAATTCGTCTTTACGGACTGTTCTGTTTTTGACAGATTCTGCCTTTTATTTCGCATTGCCTCTTTTGCTATGTTGGATTTATTTATTTGATCCATTAATGTCCAGTAGCATTATGCAATGTCCAGAAGTGAAAATAATGATTGTGTCACCTCTGAATATGTGAATTATTAATTGTGCACTAACCCTCTAATGAGTTTGCTTGAAGTTTGGTGTGAAGGAAGTTTTCAAGGGTCAAGAGAGGAGAATGATATACTATGATCAAGAGGAGTGAAAGCTCTAAGCTTGGGGATGCCCCGTGGTTCACCCCTGCATATTTTAAGAAGACTCAAGCGTCTAAGCTTGGGGATGCCCAAGGCATCCTTCTTCATCGACAACATCATCAGGTTCCTCCCTGAAACTATATTTTTATTCAGTCACATCTTGTGTTCTTTACTTGGAGCGTCGGTTTGTTTTTGTTTTTGTTTTTGTTTGAATAAAATGGATCCTAGCATTCACTTTGTGGGAGAGAGACACGCTCCGCTGTTGCATATGGACACATGTGTCCTTAGGCTTTACTCATAATGTTCAAGGCGAAGTTTCTTCTTCGTTAAATTGTTATATGGTTGGAATTGGAAAATGCTACATGTAGTAATTCTAAAATGTCTTGGATAATGTGATACTTGGCAATTGTTGTGCTCATGTTTAAGCTCTTGCATCATATGCTTTGCACCCATTAATGAAGAAATACATAGAGCTTGCTAAAATTTGATTTGCATATTTGGTTTCTCTAAGGTCTAGATAATATCTAGTATTGAGTTTTGAACAACAAGGAAGACGGTGTAGAGTCTTATAATGTTTACAATATGTCTTTTATGTGAGTTTTGCTGCACCTGTTCATCCTTGAGTTTGCTTCAAATAACCTTGCTAGCCTAAACCTTGTATCGAGAGGAATACTTCTCATGCATCCAAAATCCTTGAGCCAACCACTATGCCATTTGTGTCCACCATACCCACCTACTACATGGTATTTCTCCGCCATTCCAAAGTAAATTGCTTGAGTGCTACCTTTAAAATTCCATCATTCACCTTTGCAATATATAGCTCATGGGACAAAATAGCCTTAAAAACTATCGTAGTATTGAATATGTACTTATGCACTTTATATTTTTAAGTTGCTTGTTGTGCGATAACCATGCTTCTGGGGAACGCCATCAACTATTGTTGAATATCATGTGAGTTGCTATGCATGTCCGTCTTGTCTGAAGGATCTATCATTTTAGTGGTTGGAGCATGCAAAATTGTTAGAGAAGAACATTGGGCCGCTAACTAAAGCCATGAATCATGGTTGAAGTTTCAGTTTTGGACATATATCTTCAATCTCATATGAGAATAATAATCATTGCTACATGCTTATGCATTTAAGAGGAGTCCATTATCTGTTGTCCATGTTGTCCCGTATGGATGTCTAAGTTGAGAATAATCAAAAGCGAGAAATCCAAAATGCGAGCATTCTCCTTAGACCTTTGTACAGGCGGCATGGAGGTACCCCTTTGTGACACTTGGTTGAAACATGGCATGCAAAGATCCGGTAGTCCAAGCTAAGTAGGACGAGGTGCGGGCACTATTAGTATACTATGCATGAGGCTTGCAACTTATAAGATATAATTTACATAACTCATATGCTTTATTACTACCGTTGACAAAATTGTTTCATGTTTTCAAAATAAAAGCTCTAGCACAAATACAGCAATCGATGCTTTCCTCTTTGAAGGACCTTTCTTTTACTTTTATTGTTGAGTCAGTTTACCTATCTCCTTCCACCTTAAGAAGCAAACACTTGTGTGAACTGTGCATTGATTCCTACATACTTGCATATTGCACTTGTTATACTACTTTATGTTGACAATATCCATGAGATATACATGTTATAAGTTGAAAGCAACCGCTAAAACTTAATCTTCCTATGTGTTGCTTCAACACCTTTACTTTGATTTATTGCTTTATGAGTTAACTCTTATGCAAGACTTATTGATGCTTGTCTTGAAGTACTATTCATGAAAAGTCTTTGCTATATGATTCTTTTGTTTACTCATGTCATTACCTTTGTTTTGATCGCTGCATTCATTACATATGTTTACAAATAGTATGATCAAGATTATGATGGCATGTCACTTAGAAATTATCTTTGTTATCGTTTTGCTCGGGACGAGCAGAACTAACTTGGGGATGCTGATACGTCTCAACGTATCGATAATTTCTTATGTTCCATGCTACTTTATTGATGATACCTACATGTTTTATGCACATTATATGTCATATTTATGCATTTTCGAACTAACCTATTAACAAGATGCCGAAGAGCCAGTTGTTTTCTGCTGTTTTTGGTTTCAAAATCCTAGTAAGGAAATATTCTCGGAATTGGACGAAACTTTCCCAGGGTCCTATTTTTGCACGAAGCTTCCAGAAGACCGAAGAGATAACGAAGTGGGGCCACGAGGCAGCCAGGGGCTAGGGCGCGGCCCGGCCCCGGCCGCGCCGACCTACCCCCTAGGCCCTCGTGTGGCCCCCGTTGACCTTCCGCCTACTTAAAACCTCCATCGCGAAACCCCAGTAGAGCCACGATACGGAAAACCTTCCACGCGCCGCCGCGAATCCCATCTCGGGGATTCGGAGATCGCCTCCGGCACCTGCCGGGAGAGATTCATCTCCGGAGGACTCTACACCGCCATGGTCGCCTCCGGAGTGATGAGTGAGTAGTTCACCCCTGGACCATGGGTCCATAGCAGTAGCTATATGGTCGTCTTCTCCTTGTTGTGCTTCATTGTTGGATCTTGTGAGCTGCCTAACATGATCAAGATCATCTGTAATTCTATATGTTGTGTTTGTCGGGATCCGATGGATAGAGAGTACTATGATTATGGTGATTATCAATCTATTGTTTATGTGTTGTTTATGATCTTGCATGCTCTCCGTTACTAGTAGAGGCTCTGGCCAAGTTTTTACTCTTAACTCCAAGAGGGAGTATTTATGCTCGATAGTGGGTTCATGCCTCCATTGAATTGGGACAGTGACAGAAAGTTCTAAGGTTGTGGATGTGCTGTTGCCACTAGGGATAAAACATTGATTCTATGTCTAAGGATGTAGTTGTCGATTACATTACGCACCATACTTAATGCAATTGTCTGTTGCTTTGCAACTTAATACTGGAGGGGGTTCGGATGATAACCTGAAGGTGGACTTTTTAGGCATAGATGCGGTTGGATGGCGGTCTATGTACTTTGTCGTAATGCCCAATTAAATCTCACTATATTTATCATATCATGTATATGCATTGTTATGCCTTTCTCTATTTGTCAATTGCCCGACTGTAATTTGTTTACCCAACATGCTTTATCTTATGGGAGAGACACCTCTAGTGAACTGTGGACCCCGGTCCTATTCTTTACATAGCATACAATCTGCAATTGTGTTTCTGTTTTCTTTGCAAACATCTTCCACTCGATACGTTTAATCCTTTGTTACAGCAAGCGGTGAGATTGACAACCTCACTGTTTCGTTGGGGCAAAGTACTTTGGTTTTGTTGTGCAGATTCCACGTTGGCGCAGGAATCCTGGTGTTGCGCCGCATCACATTTCGCGACCATCAACCTTCAACGTGCTTCTTGGCTCCTCCTGGTTCGATCAACCTTGGTTTCTTTCTGAGGGAAAACTTGCCACTGTGCGCATCATACCTTCCTCTTGGGGTTCCCAACGGACGTGTACATTTACGCGCATCAGCGATCTTGGCTTGCTCAGCTATTATCTTGGTATTGAAGTGCATCAAAACTCCGGCAAAATTTCTTTGAGTCAATCGGCATATGCAGCGAAGGTACTGGACAAGTGTGGGATGAAAGATTGTAACCCAACTCTAATTCCCATGGATCCAGGAACAAAGTTGAGCAAGGAGAGCTCAAATTCTCTTGTGGACAGTACTCAATACCGAAGCATCGTGGGCAGTCTACGCTACTTGATCCATACACGACCCGACATAGCTCACTCTGTTGGGATTGTGAGTCGCTTCATGGAGAAGCCGACTACCGAACATCTTGCTGCTGTGAAACAGGTGTTGCGGCACGTCAAAGGAACTTTGGATCATGGATGCGTGTACATGAAAGGAGAAGAAGGACTGAAGCTTCATGGTTACTCGGACAGTGACCATGCAGGTGATATAGATGATCGGAAAAGTACTTCAGGTATGGTATTCTACCTCGGATGCAACCCGATCAGTTGGTGCTCTCAAAAACAGAAGGTAGTGGCGCTCTCCTCTTGTGAGGCGGAGTATATTGCAGCAAGCACCGCGACATGCCAAGGCCTGTGGTTAGGGAGACTATTAGCTGATCTGATGATGAAGACGGAGGTGGAACCGGTGGTGCTCCGAATTGATAACCAATCAGCTATTTCACTCTGCAAAAATCCAGTATTTCATGAGCGAAGCAAGCATATTGATACTCGGTTTCATTTTATCCGGGACTACGTGGACGCTGGCAGCATTGACGTGCAGTATGTCTGCACAAACGAGCAACTCGCGGACATCTTGACAAAGCCATTGAGTTGGCCAAAGTTTCAAGAAATGCGAGACAAGGTTGGCGTTCAAGCAGTTCCGAAAGGAAGGGAACGACAAGCTTAAGGAGGCCCCCGAAATCCAGCAGCCCACTACTCGTTTCCTCTGCTTTTTTCTCGTGTGGCCCAAGCCCAGGAGCGCACGATCAGTTCCCTCAAACAGCGTCCCTCGATCAGTTCTCAACCGATACGTCTCCCGATCGGTTCGCCTCATGCACTGGCGCCGAGGTGTCCGATCCTTGCCGGTGTGCCATATGCCCACTTCGTGGTTCGAGCCTGCCTGTTGCGATTCGATCAGGTTCACCAGGTCCCGACTCTCTGTGGTTCACGTGTCAAGTTCTCAAGGAATGCTTAGAGCAAGTACAATAAGTCCTAGTCAGTTGGGATTAAAATAATATATTGTTGCCTAGTTGGAGGAGAGAGAGGAGTGGGCTCTTATGCAAGAGCCAGCTCTAGCACGTGCTCCTAGGCACTATGTGAGAGTGAATGGTGGGCCATGCACTAATAAAGTACTACAATTTTATAACTCACTATTATACATGTTGGCTCTAAAATGACTATAGATGACATGGCACCTGGCTTATAGCCAACAGTTGGCTCTACTATTGAACTTGCTCTTATCGCGGCGAGCCTGCTGTCTGCAGCTCGTGGACCTACCTAGTGAAGTAGTCATGTTAAATTATTTTACTTATTTATTTGTGGAATTATTTTGTTAATTTATTTAGTTGTTGAACATGGTAAATCATTCATGATACAAGTTAGAATCAGTTGATTTTGGAGAAACACGCCTTTTATCTTCTTGCTAATATTGTATATAGAATTTTGTTAGCCATTTCTGTTACTAAAGCATCTGCGAGCATGAGTTTTTCTAAAATCAAGTGGCATACAAGGTATATTTCTAAACATTATATGAAATATCACATTACGAAGTTATATACTCCCTCCGTCTCACGAAGATTGTCTTAGATTTGCTAAAATTTGAATGTATCTAGATGGTATTTAGTGTTGAGATACATCCACTTTTGGACTAATCTCAGACAATTGTCGTGGGACGGAGGGAGTAGTAAAGTAAATTTTTGAGTTCGTTTTACTAACTGATGAGTTCAAAAATAATTAGACCTCGTTTCGTACATCGAACCGGGGCCCCCAAATCTTGGAGACGGGGCTGCGTTCAAGCAATGAAGAAAGGAAGGGAACGACAAGCTTAAGGAGGTGATTGTTGATGATTAATCTTGTCGTCCAAGTTTAAGTGTCTTACGATTAGGAAATTTTCGTTTGATTTAGGAAAGGTTGTGAAGAGTCTAAACCGTGTACGAGCTGTGTACCGGGTCACGTCGTGTTGGGTTCGGTTTTTCCGTTGAACCAGAAAAAGGTGCGATCATTGTGCACCACCAAATTCGTTTTTCCTCTGACGTGAAGTTTGCTTGAGTTCTTGTTTTGATCCAGGTTTTCAGCTCGTAAAGATTCAGGGTAGAAACCAACAGCTAGCGCGTGCGCACCACTTCATGGGCAACTTCTGCATGCCTGCACCCTGCACGAGCCCGATCAACATCCACCTAGCTCCTAGCTAGACGATGATCGAGCTCGAAATTTCCGGGAAAATGCATGATTGCCAACAGCTCGTACGTGCGCGTCGTTGAGGACTTTAGGCAATCACTCGAGTAGGTGGGATAGCCGACGACGGGCATGAGAAGGATGGAAGGAGCAAAGGGATGAACAGGAGCATGCCAATCATGGCGCCATGGCGGTACGGGCGGACCGTACATGTGCAGCGATCTAGGGCACATGTACGCACACGGCGGCGTGCGCCTGCGTTTTCGTGCAGGGATTCAGGGCGTAGCCAGCCAACCAGCGCACGGGTGGAAGCTCGATTGGCTCGGCGCCATCTCTCCATGCCCCCGTGTGGTCGCCGTCATGCCGGCCGGAGATCGTTTGAGTCCTGCAATTCTCTGCCCAGCCAGCTCGATCGATCGACCGTGCATGCCATTGCAGGAGCGTACGTTGGCAACATTCGGCCTGCCAGCGGTGCAAGCTCCAAAGACGAGCACCATCGCACTACTTTCCTTTGCAATCGCCGCCAAGAAACGGAAGGAGCTAGGAAGAGGAGGAGCAGCAACGACGCAATCACGCAATCATAGACGGAAACCAGGCCCTCGCCTCGAGGTTCACACACCACACATGGCTGCCATGTCCCCGTGTTGTGGATCAGCAGACTGCTCAAATCCTCGCCGCTCACAGTTTGAACGGTCGATGCCGGCCGGCCTGCGCGCTTCGTCGTGTCTTTGCTTGCCAGTTGCCACCGGCCGGCGTCGTGGGCTCGGCCGCCAGCGAAGAATGCCCGAGAGCCCAGAGCCACGTCCTGACGTCTACAGTATCGCACGGCTCGAGTTTCAGCACGACATCATCCAAAGTTCTGCTCCATGGATCTAGTGGATCATATCTCTTCGGGGTATCAGTCGTTCTGTCCTTGTTTCCTGAACACCAAGAATTCTTACTACGCTTTGAATTGTAAATTGAGAGGCAAAGCACGATCCACCGAGGCAGCTATACCACACGGTCAAGTGACCTTTTTTTAGGGAGTGTCATCCGGCAAGCTTTATTGATTAGTCATCGCACCAATTAAATGAAGAATTTGAGTTAACACTGAACTTTGCCAGCTCATGAGCTACTAGGACAACATTGGCTTCCCTAGGACAAAACTCAAAAGCTATCTTATCAAAACCACTAGCCAAATTCATTAATCCTTGTGTATGGCCGAACAAGAAGTTGCTGAAAATCCTCCCTCCTTCATTGTTTTAGTAACCAACATTTAGTCAGATTGCATAATTATGCGGTTACATCCAATGAATTGAGCGAGAACTAGGCCCTCCCTTAGAGTGTAAGCTTCAACCATGCAGATATGATCAATAGTCTGACAAGCTGCAATACAAGAGCCTTTATTTTCTCTTATAATCACTCCCACACCTCCATGATTATACTCAGAATTGAAAGCGGCATCAATATTAATCTTTACTTCATTTTCTGGTGTACATTTCCAACCCTCTCGACGAACCACTAGTGTTTTCTTTCTTGCCCTCAAACAATTCTTTCTACGAGTGGCTGTCAACATAGCCACACGAGCACATGATTGAAATCTTTCCCCATGTACAAGACCCTGTAAACACCAATTCCGCTAGGCCGAGATCACTTGGTGGAAAAATCGGCTGTTGTATCTGCATTTGCTGCACCTTCAATCTCAACGACCAGACTTAGACCATATTTCTTTTGCTCTCCTACACCTGAATATGTTCAATATCAGCGTCCAAACCTAGATGATGCCATATTTCTATTGTTCTCCTACACATGAACAGGGTATGCCTAATATCTTCCACAAGCTTCGTTACAGATTAGGCATCCGCTGATTTCACCAATATGGTAAGGAATAATCCCATGGAGAGCCCTCCTTCCCATTGACCAGCTATTTTTTTTTATTAAGAGTTAAAAGGCATCTAGCAGATTCTACATTCACTGATTAACTAACACAAAAGCATGATAAAAATCTGGGAGTGGTGTTTTGGAACATGGGAGCATATGCTCCCTTTATTTTGAAATTCATCTTACACAAATTTTGAATTTCAAAAAAATTGGAACGAAAAATTCGCACGTACATCTTCACGTGCTACACGCTCACAAAGTTGTTTCATAAAAAATAGACTTGTCATGTGACGTGTGTGAAAAAGACAAAACTCAGTGCTAAAAATAATGTTTTTTACAAGATAAATTTTCTCTTTTTACATAGACCACAAAAAATATTAATTTTTCATGAAACTTGACGAATGCTCATATATTATGGAGATGTACACATAGAATTTTTTTTCAAAAATTTTCGACAACTCGAAATATAATTTTTTGGTATAGGGAGCATACGCACCCGGGAGCCGAATTGAATTTCCGTAAAAATCTCCATTATCAAACAAAACGCCTCTAATATATCTCTAAAAAAACACCTCTCATATATTCTATTGATTCCTCAAGAATCACACTCCGCCCTTAGTGGAATCATCATCAATCTCAGCGTCCAGACCAAGATGATGCCATATTTCTTTTGCTCTCCTACACATGGATAACTTCAATCTCAGCGTCCAAACCTAGATGATGCCAAATTTCTTTTGCTCTACACATGAACAGGATATGCCTAATATCTTCACAAGCTTCGTTACATATTGGGCATCCGCTGATTTCACCAATATGGCGATTTGCGAGCAAGGAACAATCCCATGTGACCAGCTATTTTTTATTAAGAGTTAAAAGGCATCTAGCAGATTCTACATTCACTGATTAACTAACACAAAAGCATGATAAAATCTCCATTATCAAACAAAACGCCTCTCATATATTCTACTGATTCCTCAAGAATCACACTCTTGAGTGGAATCATCATCCAAACATGAGTCGGCACTTCCACAAGCCATTGGGGGAGATAGGCCAGCCAGCAGCTCCGACTGGCGCATGCCAGATCAGAATTGGACAAATACTAATCCGTCCAAACAGTCGTTTTTACATTAATATAACTGGACATGCAGCATTCAGCAAGGTACAACTAACAGTAGTCACCTACTAGTATGGAGCAACCAAGTTACGGGCATCTCCAGATTCGCACCATCGCCTTCAGGTCACAGCAAAAATTGAGTTGCAACAGGGCCAAGTATGAAACTCCTACATTACATGAGATTACTACAGGTTTCCACCACATACAGCCCAAAGAAAGAACACCTCATTACATGTTTTTTTGGGGGTTTTAGGGAGACAAAAGAAATGTTCAGGTGCTTCTGCGACTCTTAAATGGCCCATTGCGTCACTGCTGCGCAAACAACTTCTATCTTGCCAAGTCAGACCTCAAAAAAGGTGCCACCATACATAATCATACATGTAAGAGATGATTATCAATCCTGCACTTCTGGCCATTGCCAGCTGCCAAAGCATGGGGGTGAATACAACAGCACGTCCTGTGACATGATGAGAGAAAGACATGATCAGGTTTCTCATTCACACATGGGCAACAAAAACTACAAATACCGAAGAATATACTTGTACCAACCTCCGGAAGTGATCCATGGACATATGGTAATCCATCAAAAATCTCATTGCCTTGAGAAAAGATTGGCCTGTCAAGCGCGCCCGACTGACCAAAGGAATTAAAATCTTCATGACAACGCAGGGGGTCATCCACGTTACTCCCAGCCAAAGGCGCTAAAGTGAACCACTCAGGTTCCTTAGCATCTGCCAGGCTAACAGCAGGTTGGTCTGCTTCTGCTTCTTCTTCTTCTTCCTACAGTAAATGGCATATCAGACACACAAAGTTATTACTCTAAAATGGTAAACAAATCACGCGATTAAACTTTTTAACAACACACCAACAGAATGACAAACAGATGCTCAAAATGTATTCGCAGTCTCAATAAGTTGTCAGGATATGGAGATTAGTGCTTCTCAGCTTTCATGGTAAAGAATAACCGTACAAACTACAAACCTTACATGAATTACGATTACTATCAATTGGGTATTTTGGTCTACTAGCTTCCAAACTGGCTAGCACAGTACAGTGTCATTTTGAAAATATACAGTAATTTTATCAAGTATTATTAGTCTTCTGTCAATCGTTTATTACTGAGAACTGGTTTAATCAAAGGTTATGCCCATTCTGGAAATTTCACGTGTCAGTGGTTTACCTGGTCCTGCAAGATAGTATCATTCTGCCCAATTTCTGATGGACTATTGTTCAGGCGACATGGCTGTGGGGTCTTTGTCTTTGGAGTTTTTGGACAAACACTTGCAGCAAATGCATCAGATTCTTCATTACTTGTTTCGGACTTGTCCACCTGCTTTGTCTTCACTTGATACAGGATTTTGGAAACAACAAAATCCCCGACTTCTTCATTTTCCTCCGGCCCAAGATGGTACTGATGCATCACCCAATCAGCTTTATCTGGCTTGGCACCTCTTTGCGGACTTTTGTACAGAACCAATATCTTCTTCCACCCTTTAGTAACACCATTGTGTTTTACGGGCTTTGATTTACCCGTCTTGTGCCATCTCACATGCTCATCAGAAGTGGTCTGATCAACGTGGATAATCCTCCGACGCTTACGCTGGCCACAACCATATGCATTTGAGACTCTATGGAAGAAATGAGCACTGCTTCCATCTTTTTTTGTGCCTATAACGATGAAAAATCCAGTTAGAACATGAATAAAGCAAAGAATTCACCTATAGCATCTCAACTTAAGAATGCACCTACCAGGAAGATTTTCAGGATGTGAATAGCAGATCCCTTCATCATTCTCCACAGTTGGAATAAACTCATCGATGAACATATGGGGCTTTGAATCTCCCACGCCAAGCTTGTGTTCTAAATGCTCGAGCAATTCCAAATCAGATGGATCAAACTTCACGCCAGCTGGCAGCCCAGGCCACTGTACAGTAACCTGCAAATGATGAAATACAGTGACATGTTTTTAGAATGAATAATATTGTACCATGGAACGTGAAGTTAAATGGGTTGCGTTTTGCAAGCAACTGTAATTCACAAGCTTATACGGGCTAATACAGTTCAAAGCGTTTTGCAAGCAACTGTAAATCCGAAGCTTATGCAGGCTAATACAGTTCAAAGCCTAATTAGTGATGTTCAGTCTCTAGAATAAGGAAAGTAGCTATGTTCAGTCCTTCCTTGATACCATCTACAGTACAGCTAACATAGGTAGGGCAGCTATCAACAAAGGGTAAATGATCTACGAATTATTCATGTAACAGAATCAGGTTTCCAGCAAGGTTGCAACAAAAAGTAAAGAATCTCATTCAAAGTATAAAAGAGCTTATGTGTGTACTTACATCACTATTATCAATGATATGTTTGCAGTTGGGGCATTCCCTGCATGCTTCTGTACCCAATTCACTTATCTGGCGAACAGGGCAGTTGGCGTTCCTGATTTTCTTGGCAACTCCCCTAGAATTTATGAGCCATGTCCTGCAGCAAAGGAACCACATCGGTGCTTGGTAATAGCAAGTTCTTACATAGCAATACATTAAGGTGACCATGATGATGCTTATTAAATTGACCGGTACATAAGACAGTGGTAGTTCTACCTGGTAACAAAGACATACACTAGGACAGTTGGTAAGCAATGTGTAGAAATACATAGGAGATTTCGACAGATGCCCTCTTTCCCCTTTTCTTGGAAAGCTAAAACCATAACAGAACACCATTGACTGAACAATGCTGTAGAATACGGGGACGAGAGATGAATAGAACGGGATCCTGAGAACTGAAGATAAAATACAACGTTGAGGAGGAACAGTATGGAACTACTGACAGTCGGTAAGCTGTGTGTAGAAAGACATGGGAGATTTCAATTGATGCCCTGTTTCCCCTGTTCCTGGAAAGCTAAAACCTTGACAGAACAGTATTGACTGAACAATGCTATAGAACACGGGACGAGAGACGAATACGTCATCATGCAGAATGTCCTAGAGATACAACGGGACCCCTAGAACTGAAGATAAAATACATTGAGGAGGAACACTATGGAACAACTAACGGTTGGTAAGCTGTGTGTAGAAACACAGAAGATATTTCGATGGATGCCCTGTTTCCCCTGCTCTTAGAAAGCCAAACCTTGACAGAACAGTACTGACTGAACAATGGTATCCGTATCGACACAATAAGCTAGTAGAACATAACTAAGTTCAGGCATATTAAGAAATACAGCAGTTTCAATGTCATGAGGTTGCTCAATCAATGGCACAATGTAGGCGGGCATGCCCTGCAAAAACGCAGACGAAACTGCAGCCGATAATTTACTGCACTGTACGCTCTGTAGAAACCGTAAATCTAACTGTTCCTGAATCCGCATTCTCGGACGGAAGGTAGAACGAATGGACGCATCGCGTAGCGTGGGGGAAATCGGTTCTCGTGCAGTCGAGGGCTCAGTCCCTAATCGGCTAACAGTAATCATAATACAGGATCAAAATCGCAGAACAGAGAGCCGAAATGCGGTATCCGGAGCTACCGAGCAAGCCCTAACCCCTAAGCAACAGTGCTGACAGGGCAAAATAAACAGGGGAAAAAGGGAGGAGGGGGCGGGGTCGTAACCTTGCCATGGCGGCGGCGGCGGCGTGTCCCGAAGACGATCGGGGCTGCGCGCGCGGACCGCCGCGACGATCAGCCAGCCCTCCTCGATAGGTCAAAACCCTAATCCGGCGGCGCGGCGGCGGCGGCGGCTGCTGCTCCCCCCGCCCCAGCCTCTCTGCTCTGTCCAGCTGCGCCGGTGGCCTCGCCTCCCGGCCGCTGATAATGGGGGCGCGGCGAAGCTGAGGGGAAATCTCGCGGCAGGAGCGCGGAAGAGGGAGAAGGGGGCTGGGGAATGGCCGCGACGCTTCCTTCCCTTGCGCAATTTCCTCTGGCTTTTGCGCCTCGGGAAACCCCAAAAACCCTCTGCTGCACTGCCACAGGGTAGGGACAGTGCCCGTTGGAGTTGTGGTTGCCTTCCTTGGCAAGCCGAACGTGGTCGTGGTCGTGGTCGTGGTCCCCCATTTAATGCTAGCTCCTGAATTGGACCGCAAGTTTTCTCTAGCAATACGTTGGATCTTGTCAGAGAGCCCGGCCCGGCCCATGGTAAGCTATCTCTGGCTTCTAAAGATTGGGCCCGGCCTGATGATTTTCGGTGATAAATGAAGGGTGATCTTTTTTTATTTTTTGAGATCCAAGGGTGAGATCTTATTTGTTCTCCTGCCAGCCAGAGCGGTAGATACGCTAAATCCATTTACAAGATACTCACTCATTCATACCTAGTAATGATACAGCCAACCCCAGCAAGGATCTTGCATCGATCTCTCCCATAAGTTTCACACAGAAAAAAGTGGCACCATGTATCCCTGTTTGTTGTAAGAACGGATTTGCATGTCTCCCATGTATTTTGTTGAGAATGCCATGATCTGGTTTTAATATGCTACCAGAGTATGTGGTGAAGATACGACACGCCCAAAACTGCACAAGCGCTTCCTAAACGTTAGAGAAATCTTTGAGTACAGTTGTGTACCTTCAAATAGAATTCTGTCCGACACGGCCTAATAGCGCCGACCCAGTGTTCTCAAACCGTCTCTGGGCCATAGCGAAGATGAAGGTGGTGGTGATGCCGGAAGACGAGCGGGAGGCCATCGTCGTCCAACTGAAGTACGCCATGGTGGAACACCAACACAACGCGTCAAGGCGGGAATCAAGGAGGCGGCTACGAACAATGACATAAGTATGTTGGCTCCCGACATGACTTTCGACGGTAGCCAAGGTAGCACCACATCGGCGAATTCTCTCTCCCCCCCCCCACCCCCCGCTACACCGAAACCGTTTAGCACAACAGATTCAACCCGAAAGTGATGGGTCACACCATTCAGTGCGAATAAACGAGTCAACATGTAGGTTATAATCTACGACACACTATGATGTGCCTCCTTTAATCTACCACGCCATTACAGTGTGACGGGCTTGCGTGCCAATGAACGCAACGTAATTACTGTCTGCATGGGGTCTAGCATGGCGGAAATTTGTGTGTTGTCCTTGCTTGCCACCAAAATATACATCCGCCGGTGAAACAACTTTTGCAAGTAACTACATCTTGTGTCGTCCAAAAAAAATTGTTGGATAAGTGGACTTTTTTGTAGTGCAAGAACCCCCCCCACCACCACCACCACCACCACCACCACGACCAACCAGGCAACCACCTCCCACGCCCGATCAACCTCAACCATACCTATGACGGCTTGGGATCACAGTTGTTGCTGCTCCTAAGTGGGGCACTCGAGTTCGCCACTCCTGGCATGTTCCGTGAATAAGGTAGTAACGTTGAGGCCACCGGTTAGCTTACCTTGTGTGTGCATGCATAGACGGATGGGAGTGATGGGACCCAGACACAGGCGGCGCCATCTAATATGACGTCCACGAGGACGAGTGAGAGGATGGTGAAGAGTAAGAGCGGGCGGGAGAGGATGATGATGATGAAGATGAAGATGAGGAAAACGCAGGACGCTGGCAACATCGACTGCGGGCAGTCATGAAAAGCGGATGAATGCAACGTTGACGATGGGCGAACAGGAGGGGATGGCATCGAATGAGAAGACGGAAATATACGAGATGCATTCGATTTGATTTGGTGCTATGTCTTCTTGTAATATTGGGGGGTCAGACTTGGTATTTTGGTGGCTGGAACTTTACATTAAACGCGGTGACTATTTTCTTTGTGAACATGCATACTTTTTAAAAAAAGAAATTGGTTGAAAATATGTTTGAGGAACGTGGCTGAACAAAGACGCCTCTCAAAAATGGCAAGACACGGCGGTGTCCCCCATTTAGTTATGTGGTGCACCATTTAAGGGTCACGGCTAGGATGCTCTTAGACACTCCATCGGTCAATTGGGTGTAAAATGTACTGCTTATAAGACACATATATCATTATCGCTGACGTTACGGATGCACACAGCCCAAATGAATAAGAAGAAATTCTGGATACGTACTTGGATTTAATACAGCACGGATTGAAGAGATTAAATTCCAAATGGATGGGAAGTGACCAAAACTCTCACCTTCGGAGGTCATGAAAAGCCTGTACGACTTGTCGTCAAGGAAAGAGGTTGGGTTCAGCTAATTTCCCCGATCTAGTTGCAACGAACTGATCGACCATGATTCGGCCAGTATGCCAGTGCCAGTGTTTTTCCAGGCAGTGTACCTGTCGAGGTCCGCAATAAAATCCTTTTGCAAGTGTCAAAAATTGAGCGACCTTTCTGGTACGACTGACTTGTGCAAGGCGCGCATGATTGGTTCTGAAGTAGCGTGCCTGCCTCAGAAAGAAACTGTGCATTAGTTGATGGACGAACTAGTGACGGGCTGACAGCTGGATACAAGGAAGTCAAAGGAGCAGCAGCAGCAGCAGGCAAAGGCCGAAACTGAATTTATCACCGCTTTCACCAAACCAAAAGCAAGTGAAAGTTCGAAGCCAGGATGTTTTGCCTTGTTTTTAGAAAGAAAAAGTTTGAAGCCAGGATCGTTCGTTTGACTTGGTCAGGCATAGTCGCCATTGTCGTTAACACACATTCAATTAGCGCCGTGACCATGTTTATTTTTCGGCCGTACCCATAAATTCCCGTACGTGCGCGAACTGAAGCATCCACCGTGTGATCCACTCGTCGTCGCCGGCCATCGCCATCTCAGCGCATCGGGCAATAAATAACAGCGCGGCTCAGCGTGACGACCGACCCAGCTCGATCGCGTCCGCCCGTGTTTCTTTTGCTTAGCGCGCACACTCGATGACGAGGCAGCCGTCGCGCTCTCCGCCCGTCCGGAAGGAGTCAGCGGGGCAAGAAGACGCGGCGTGACCGCCCCGCGCCCGGCTCAAGGAAAGCGAACCGCCGCGGCGATCTCTCGCACATCCAGACACGCGCGCGCCCGCGAAAGAGACGACCGGCGCAGCGCGGGTCGGACCAACGAACCGACCGGCATGGCGCCACGCTATCCGCTCGGGAAACGACCCACCGGTGGGCGGTGGCCATGCCGCGACCGCCCCATACCACTGTACCACACGCATCCGTCTTGTCCTCCTTTTTTTTTTTGAGAAGTTACCACGTCTCTATTCATATATCATCGGATTAAAGACGCAGAAACAACACGAAAACTACAGAAACAACAGCTGTTCCGAGACTTTGCACAAAAGACCTCGTAAAAACAGAAAAATACAAAGAATCCCAGAGATCTTTGTGCAGAGATGCCAACGAACATCTCCTGCGACCGCCGCCGTCGAAGACGCCGGAGGGGGAGAAGATGAAACCTACACACCGAGGCTCGGAGAAGCACCCTCGCAGACACCGCTGCTTTGTGGACCTCTAATCGCACCCGCCGGAGACGGCGGAGTTGCCTTCTTTGCAATTTTAAAGTGCATTGGAAACAGTGAGAAGTACACTCTTTTATCGACAAAATTTGAGTTTAAACGTCCACTCACTTATTTGAGAACGGAGAGAATAGAGAGCTAGTAGGACCGCCACAACACTAAAAAATCGCCGCTGATGAGTTGACAATGGTGTACATGATGGGATTCGTAGCATAGAAAACAAAAAATTTCCTACCGCAAGAACGAAACACAAGCCAAGATCTAATCTAGTAGACGGTAGCAATGAGGAGATGAAGAGACTAACCCTCGAAGAATCGCAAAGCTTAACGAGATTAGATCTCGGGGTGGATGTAGACGATCACTTGCCGCTTGCAAAAGCGCGTAGAAGATCTTGATCTTGACGGTGCCACATTCGGGCAGCACCTCCGTACTCGGTCACACTTTCGGTGTTGATGAAGACGACGTCCTTCTCCCCGTTCCTGCGGGCAGCGGAAGTAGTAGATCCTCCTCGGAATCCCGGCAGCACGACGGCGTGGTGGCGGTGGTGGTGGAGAAGTATGCGGAGTTGCGGTGGAGGAGGAGGCGGCTAGGGTTTGGGGAGAGGCTAGGGTTTTGGGGCGCCGGCCTGGGGGTGCGGCCAACTAGTGGTCTTGGGGTGTCCGGCCCCCTCCCCTTGCCCCTCCTTATATAGGTGGAAGCCCCAAACCTTGTCTCCCAAGTCTTCGAATAAGACCCCAACACCAAACCTACCTTTGGTGGGAAACCTACTAAAGGGGGGAGTCCTACTCAAGGTGGGACACCCACCTTTCCTTGAGGTGGGGTGGCCAGCCACCCTTGGTGGAGTCCACCTGGGACTCCTCCCCTTAGGGTTTGGCCGGACAAGGTTGTGGAGTTCTTCCATATTGCGTTTCTTCCGGACTTTTCTAGAACCTTCTAGAACATTCCATAAATGTACCGGATCATTTCCAAACTTGAAATATGACTTCCTATATATGAATCTTATTCTCCGGACCATTCCGGAACTCCTCGTGATGTCCTGGATCCCATCCGAGACTCCGAACAAAACTTCGAACTCCATTCCATATTCCATATCTACTCAAACAACATCAAACCTTAAGTGTGTTACCCTACGGTTCGCGAACTATGCAGACATGGTTGGGACTTCTCTCCGACCAATAACCAATAGCGGAATCTGGAGATCCATAATGGCTCCCACATATTCAACGATGACTTAGTGATCGATTGAACCATTTACATACGATACCGATTCCCTTTGTCTCGCGATATATTACTTGTCCGAGGTTTGATCATCGGTATCACGATACCTTGTTCAACCTCGTCTCGACAAGTACTCTTTACTCGTACCGTGGTATGTGGTCTCTTATGAACCATTCATATGCTTGCAAGCCATTCAGACGACATTCCACCGAGAGGGCCCATAGTATATCTATCTGTCATCGGGATGGACTGATGGCGTGTAACTCACACGTTCGTTGGGAACCCCAAGAGGAAGGTATGATGCGCACAGTAGCAAGTTTTCCCTCAGAAAGAAACCAAGGTTTAATCGAACCAGGAGGAGCCAAGAAGCACGTTGAAGGTTGATGGTGGCGAAATGTGATGCGGCAACAAGGGATTCGGCGCCAACGTGGAACCCGCACAACACAACCAAGTACTTTGCCCCAAGCAGTGAGGTTGTCAATCTCACGCTTGGTAACAAAGGATTAACCGTATTGTGTGGAAGATGATTGTTTGCAAGAAAACGATAAAACAAGTATTGCAAGATTGTATGCGATGTAAAGAATAGGACCGGGGTCCACAGTTCACTAGAGGTGTCTCTCCCATAAGATAAAAGCATGTTGGGTGAACAAATTACATCGGGCAATTGACAAATAGAGAAGGGCATAACAATGCATATACATGATATGATAAATATAGTGAGATTTAATCCGGGCATTACGACAAAGTACATAGACCGCCATCCAATGCATCTATGCCTAAAAAGTCCACCTTCAGTTATCATCCGAACCCCATTCGGTATTAAGTTGCAAAGCAACAGACAATTGCATTAAGTATGGTGCGTAATGTAATCGACAACTACATCCTTAGACATAGAATCAATGTTTTATCCCTAGTGGCAACAGCACATCGCAACCTTAGAACTTTCTGTCTGTCCCAGTGTCAATGAAGGCATGAACCCACTATCGAGCATAAATACTCCCTCTTGGAGTTAAGAGCAAAAACTTGGCCAGAGCCTCTACTAATAACGGAGAGCATGCAAGATCATAAACAACACATAAACAATAGATTGATAATCATCATAACATAGCATTCTCTATCCATCGGATCCCGACAAACACAACATATAGTATTACGATAGATGATCTTGATCATGTTAGGCAGCTCACAAGATCCAACAATGAAGCACAATTAGGAGAAGACGCTGATACGTCTCCAACGTATCGATAATTTCTTATGTTCCATGCCACTTTATTGATGATACCTACATGTTTTATGCACATTATATGTCATATTTATGCATTTTACGGAACTAACCTATTAACAAGATGCCGAAGAGCCGTTCTTGTTTTCTGCTTTTTGGTTTCAGAAATCCTAGTAAGGAAATATTCTCGGAATTGGACGAAATCTTCGCCCAGGGTCCTATTTTTGCACGGAGCTTCCAGAAGACCGAAGAGGGAAAGAAGTGGGGCCACGAGGTGGCCACACCATGGGCGGCGCGGCCAGGGCCCTGGCCGCGCCGGCCTGTGGTGTGGGCCCCTCGCGCCGCCTCTTGACCTACCCTTTCGCCTACTTAAAGCCCCGTCGCGAAACCCCCGTACCGAGAGCCACGATACGGAAAACCTTCCAGACGCCGCCGCCGCGAATCCCATCTCGGGGGATTCGGGAGATCGCCTCCGGCACCCTGCCGGAGAGGGGATTCATCTCCCGGAGGACTCTTCATCGCCATGATCGCCTCGGAGTGATGAGTGAGTAGTTCACCCCTGGACCATGGGTCCATAGCAGTAGCTAGATGGTCGTCTTCTCCTAATTGTGCTTCATTGTTGGATCTTGTGAGCTGCCTAACATGATCAAGATCATCTATCCGTAATACTATATGTTGTGTTTGTCGGGATCCGATGGATAGAGAATACTATGTTATGGTGATTATCAATCTATTGTTTATGTGTTGTTTATGATCTTGCATGCTCTCCGTTATTAGTAGAGGCTCTGGCCAAGTTTTTGCTCTTAACTCCAAGAGGGAGTATTTATGCTCGATAGTGGGTTCATGCCTTCATTGACACCTGGGACAGTGACAGAAAGTTCTAAGGTTGTGATGTCTTTGTTGCCACTAGGGATAAAACATTGATTCTATGTCTAAGGATGTAGTTGTCGATTACATTACGCACCATACTTAATGCAATTGTCTGTTGCTTAGCAACTTAATACTGAATGGGGTTCGGATGATAACCTGAAGGTGGACTTTTTAGGCATAGATGCATTGGATGGCGGTCTATGTACTTTGTCGTAATGCCCAATTAAATCTCACTATATTTATCATATCATGTATATGCATTGTCATGCCTTTCTCTATTTTGTCAATTGCCCGACTGTAATTTGTTCACCCAACATGCTTTTATCTTATGGGAGAGACACCTCTAGTGAACTGTGGACCCCGGTCCTATTCTTTACATAGCATACAATCTACTGCAATTGTGTTTTACTGTTTTCTTGCAAACAATCATCTTCCACTCGATCGTTTAATCCTTTGTTACAACAAGCCGGTGAGATTGACAACCTCACGCTGTTTCGTTGGGGCAAAGTACTTTGGTTTTGTTGTGCAGATTCCACGTTGGCGCCGGAATCCCTGTTGTTGCGCCGCATCACATTTCGCTACCATCAACCTTCAACGTGCTTCTTGGCTCCTCCTGGTTCGATTCAACCTTGGTTTCTTTCTGAGGGAAAACTTGCCTTGTGCGCATCATACCTTCCTCTTGGGGTTCCCAACGGACGTGTACATTTACGCGCATCAACGACCATCTAGCTACTGCTATGGACCCATAGTCCAGGGGTGAACTACTCACTCATCACTCCGGAGGCGACCATGGCGGTGTAGAGTCCTCCGGGAGATGAATCCCCTCTCCGGCAGGGTGCCGGAGGCGATCTCCTGAATCCCCGAGATGGGATTCGCGGCGGCGCGTCTCTGGAAGGTTTTCCGTATCGTGGCTCTCGTAAGGGGTTTCGCGACGGAGGCTTTAAGTAGGCGGAAGGGCAACGTGGGGGCCACACGAGGGCCCCACACCCAGTCGGCGCGGCCAAGGCCTGGGCCGCGCCGCCCTATGGTGGGGGCCTCGTGGCCCCACTTCAACTCCTCTTCGGTCTTCGGAAGCTTCGTAAAATAGGACCCTGGGCGGTGATTTCGTCCAATTCCGAGAATATTTCGTTACTAGGATTTCTGAAACCAAAAACAGCAGAACTGGCTCTTCGACATCTTGTTAATAGGTTAGTTCCAGAAAATGCGTAAATACGACATATAATGTGCATAAAACATGTAGGTATCATCAATAAAGTAGCATGGAACATAAGAAATTATCGATACATTGGAGACGTATCAACATCCCCAAGCTTAGTTCTGCTCGTCCCGAGCAGGTAAAACGATAACAAAGATAATTTCTGAAGTGACATGCCATCATAATCTTGATCATACTATTTGTAAACATATGTAATGAATGCAGCGATCAAAACAAATGGTAATGACATGAGTAAACAAATGAATCATAAAGCAAAGACTTTTCATGAATAGTACTTCAAGACAAGCATCAATAAGTCTTGCATAAGAGTTAACTCATAAAGCAATAAATCAAAGTAAAGGTATTGAAGCAACACAAAGGAAGATTAAGTTTCAGCGGTTGCTTTCAACTTATAACATGTATATCTCATGGATATTGTCAACATAAAGTAATATAACAAGTGCAATATGCAAGTATGTAGGAATCAATGCACAGTTCACACAAGTGTTTGCTTCTTAAGGTGGAGGGAGATAGGTAAACTGACTCAACAATAAAAGTAAAAGAATGGTCCTTCAAAGAGGAAAGCATCGATTGCTGTATTTGTGCTAGAGCTTTTATTTTGAAAACATGAAACAATTTTGTCAACGGTAGTAATAAAGCATATGAGTTATGTAAATTATATCTTACAAGTTGCAAGCCTCATGCATAGTATACTAATAGTGCCCGCACCTCGTCCTACTTAGCTTGGACTACCGGATCTTTGCATGCCATGTTTCAACCAAGTGTCACAAAGGGGTACCTCCATGCCGCCTGTACAAAGGTCTAAGGAGAAAGCTCGCATTTTGGATTTCTCGCTTTTGATTATTCTCAACTTAGACATCCATACCGGGACAACATGGACAACAGATAATGGACTCCTCTTAAATGCATAAGCATGTAGCAGCAATTATTATTCTCATATGAGATTGAGGATATATGTCCAAAACTGAAACTTCAACCATGATTCATGGCTTTAGTTAGCGGCCCAATGTTCTTCTCTAACAATTTGCATGCTCCAATCATTAAGGTGATAGATCCTTCAGACAAGACGGACATGCATAGCAACTCACATGATATTCAACAATAGTTGATGGCGTTCCCCAGAAGCATGGTTATCGCACAACAAGCAACTTAATAAAAGATAAAGTGCATAAGTACATATTCAATACTACGATATTTTTTAAGGCTATTTTGTCTCATGAGCTATATATTGCAAAGGTGAATGATGGAATTTTAAAGGTAGCACTTAAGCAATTTACTTTGGAATGGCGGAGAAATACCATGTAGTAGGTAGGTATGGTGGACACAAATGGCATAGTAGTTGGCTCAAGGATTTTGGATGCATGAGAAGTATTCCCTCTCGATACAAGGTTTAGGCTAGCAAGGTTATTTGAAGCAAACTCAAGGATGAACCGGTGCAGCAAAACTCACATAAAAGACATATTGTAAACATTATAAGACTCTACACCGTCTTCCTTGTTGTTCAAAACTCAATACTAGATATTATCTAGACCTTAGAGAGACCAAATATGCAAATCAGATTTTAGCAAGTTCTATGTATTTCTTCATTAATGGGTGCAAAGTATATGATGCAAGAGCTTAAACATGAGCACAACAATTGCCAAGTATCACATTATCCAAGACATTTTAGAATTACTACATGTAGCATTTTCCAATTCCAACCATATAACAATTTAACGAAGAAGAAACTTCGCCTTGAACATTATGAGTAAAGCCTAAGGACATATTTGTCCATATGCAACAGCGGAGCGTGTCTCTCTCCCACAAAGTGAATGCTAGGATCTATTTTATTCAAACAAAAACAAAAACAAAAACAAACCGACGCTCCAAGCAAATAACACAAGATGTGATTGAATAAAAATATAGTTTCGGGGAGGAACCTGATGATGTTGTCGATGAAGAAGGGGATGCCTTGGGCATCCCCAAGCTTAGACGCTTGAGTCTTCTTAAAATATGCAGGGGTGAACCACGGGGCATCCCCAAGCTTAGAGCTTTCACTCCTCTTGATCATAGTATATCATACTCCTCTCTTGACCCTTGAAAACTTCCTTCACACCAAATTTCGAGCAAACTCATTAGAGGGTTAGTGCACAATTAATAATTCACACATTCAGAGGTGACACAAACATTCTTTTCACTTCTGGACATTGCATAAAGCTACTGGACATTAATGGATCAAAGAAATTCATCCAACATAGTAAAAGAGGCAATGCGAAATAAAAGGCAGAATCTGTCAAAAACAGAACAGTCCGTAAAGACGAATTTTAAAATGGCACCAGACTTGCTCAAATGGAAAAACTCAAAACTAATGAAAGTTGCGTACATATCTGAGGATCACGCTCGTAAATTGGCAGATTTTTTCGAATTTTCTACAGAAACTTGTGCCCAGATTCGTGACAGACAGCAATGCTGTTTCTGCGCAGCGATCCCAAATATAACATCAACTTTGACATAGAAACTTTACTTGGCACAAAAACATGATAAGGAGAGGTTGCTACAGTAGTAAACAACTTCCAAGACTCAAATATAAAACAAAGTACTGTAGTAAAAACATGGGTTGTCTCCCATAAGCGCTTTTCTTTAACGCCTTTCAGCTAGGCGCAGAAAGTGCAAATCAAGTAACATCAAGAGTAGAAGCATCAACATCATAACTTGTTCTAATAATAGAATCAAAAGGCAACTTCATTCTATTTCTAAGGAAGTGTTCCATACCTTTCTTGAGAGGATATCAATAACAGCACCAACGGTTCAAAGAAAAGGTCTTCCCAACACAATAGGACAAGATGCATTGCATTCGATATCCAAGACAACAAAATCAACGGGGACAAGATTATTGTTAACCTTAATGTGCACATTATCAATCCTCCCCAAAGGTTTCTTTTTAACATTATCGGCAAGATTAACATCCAAATAACAATTCTTCAATGGTGGCAAGTCAAGCATATCATAAATCTTTTTAGGCATAACAGAAATACTTGCACCAAGATCACATAAAGCATTACATTCAAAGTCATTGAATTTCATTTTAATTATGGGCTCCCAACCATCTTCTAACTTTCTAGGAATAGAAGTTTCAAGTTTTAGTTTCTCTTCTCTAGCTTTTATGAGAGCATTTGTAATATGTTTTGTAAAGGCTAAATTTATAGCACTAGCATTAGGACTTTTAGCAAGTTTTTGTAAGAACTTTATAACTTCAGAGATGTGGCAATCATCAAAATCTAAATCATTATGAGCTACAGCAATGGGATCGTTGTTCCCAAGGTTGGAAAAAATTTCAGCAGTTTTATCACAAGCAGTTTCAGCAGTTTTAGCAATTTCAGGCAGTTTTGTACGCTTTGCACTAGGAGTAGAAACATTGCCAACACCAATTATTTTACCATTGATAGTAGGAGGTGCAGCAACATGTGAAGAATTAGCATTACTAGTGGTGGTAATAGTCCAAAATTTAGCTACATTATTCTCTTTAGCTAGTTTTTCATTTTCTTCTCTATCCCACCTAGCACGCAGTTCAGCCATTAATCTTATATTCTCATTAATTCTAACTTGGATGGCATTTGCTGTAGTAGTAATCTTATTATCAATATCATTATTAGGCATAACTTTCAATTTTAAAAGATTAACATCAGAGGCAAGTCTATCAACTCTAGAAGCAATAATATCAATTTTATCAAGCTTTTCCTCAACAGATTTGTTAAAAGCAGTTTGTGTACTAATAAATTCTTTAAGCATAGATTCAAGACCAGAGGGTACACTCCTATTATTGTTGTAAGAATTCCCATAAGAATTACCATAACCATTACCATTAGCAGAAGGATATGGCCTATAGTTATTACCAGAGTTGTTCCTATAAGCATTGTTGTTGAAATTATTATTTTTAATGAAATTCACATCAACATTTTCTTCTTGAGCAACCAATGAAGCTAAAGGAACATTATTTGGATCAACATTAGATCTACCATTCACAAGCATAGACATAATCACATCAATCTTATCACTCAAGGAAGAGGTTTCTTCAACAGAATTTACCTTCTTACCTTGTGGAGCTCTTTCCGTGTGCCATTCAGAGTAATTTATCATCATATCATCAAGAAGTTTTGTAGCCGCCCCCAAAGTGATGGACATAAAGGTACCTCCAGCAGCTGAATTCAATAAATTCCGCGAAGAAAAATTTAGTCTGCATAGAAGGTTTGGATGATCATCCAAGTAGTCAGTCCATGGGTTGGGCAATTCTTTACCAAAGTTTTCATTCTCTCCCATGCTTGAGCAACATGTTCAGTATCTAATTGCTTAAAATTCATTATGCTACTTCTCAAAGATATAATTTTAGCGGGAGGATAATATCTACCAATAAAAGCATCCTTACATTTAGTCCATGAATCAATACTATTCTTAGGCAAAGATAGCAACCAATCTTTAGCTCTTCCTCTTAATGAGAAAGGAAACACTTTCAATTTAATAATATCACCATCTACATCCTTATACTTTTGCATTTCACATAGTTCAACAAAATTATTGAGATGGGCAGCAGCATCATCAGACCTAACACCAGAAAATTGATCTTTCATAACCAAGTTCAGTAAAGCAGGTTTAATTTCAAAGAATTCTGCTGTAGTAGCAGGTGGAGCAATAGGTGTGCATAGGAAATCATTATTATTTGCATTTGTGAAGTCACACAACTTAGTATTTTCGGGGTATTCATTTTAGCAACAGTAAATAAAACAAACTAGATAAAGTAAATGCAAGTAACTAATTTTTTTGTGTTTTTTATATGGAGAGCAAGACAGTAAATAAAGTAAAACTAGCAACTAATTTTTGTGTGTTTTGTTTAGGTGCAGCAAACAAAGTAGTAAATAAAATAAAGCAAGACAAAAACAAAGTAAAGAGATTGAGAAGTGGAGACTCCCCTTGCAGCGTGTCTTGATCTCCCCGGCAGCGCCAGAAATATTTGCTTGATGCGCGTAGATACACGTCCGTTGGGGAACCCCAAGAGGAAGGTATGATGCGCACAGTGGCAAGTTTCCCTCAAGAAACCAAGGTTTAATCGGACCAGTAGGAGTCAAGAAGCACGTTGAAGGTTGATGGTGGCGAAATGTGATGCGGCGCAACAAGGATTCCGGCGCCAACGTGGAACCTGCACAACACAACCAAGTACTTTGCCCCAACGAAACAGTGAGGTTGTCAATCTCACCGGCTTGCTGTAACAAAGGATTAACCGTATTGTGTGGAAGATGATTGTTTGCAAGAAAACAGTAAAACAAGTATTGCAGTAGATTGTATGCGATGTAAAGAATAGGACCGGGGTCCACAGTTCACTAGAGGTGTCTCTCCTATAAGATAAAAGCATGTTGGGTGAACAAATTACAGTCGGGCAATTGACAAATAGAGAAGGGCATAACAATGCATATACATGATATGATAAATATAGTGAGATTTAATCGGGCATTACGACAAAGTACATAGACCGCCATCCAATGCATCTATGCCTAAAAAGTCCACCTTCAGGTTATCATCCGAACCCCATTCAGTATTAAGTTGCAAAGCAACAGACAATTGCATTAAGTATGGTGCGTAATGTAATCGACAACTACATCCTTAGACATAGAATCAATGTTTTATCCCTAGTGGCAACAACACATCACAACCTTAGAACTTTCTGTCACTGTCCCAGGTGTCAATGAAGGCATGAACCCACTATCGAGCATAAATACTCCCTCTTGGAGTTAAGAGCAAAAACTTGGCCAGAGCCTCTACTAATAACGGAGAGCATGCAAGATCATAAACAACACATAAACAATAGATTGATAATCATCATAACATAGCATTCTCTATCCATCGGATCCCGACAAACACAACATATAGTATTACAGATAGATGATCTTGATCATGTTAGGCAGCTCACAAGATCCAACAATGAAGCACAATTAGGAGAAGACGACCATCTCGACGTATCGATAATTTCTTATGTTCCATGCCACTTTATTGATGATACCTACATGTTTTATGCACATTATATGTCATATTTATGCATTTTCTGGAACTAACCTATTAACAAGATGCCGAAGAGCCAGTTGCTGTTTTCTGCTGTTTTTGGTTTCAGAAATCCTAGTAAGGAAATATTCTCGGAATTGGACGAAATCTTCGCCCAGGGTCCTATTTTTGCACGGAGCTTCCAGAAGACCGAAGAGGGAAAGAAGTGGGGCCACGAGGTGGCCACACCATAGGGCGGCGCGGCCCAGGCCCTGGCCGCGCCGCCGTGGTGTGGGCCCCGCGCCGCCTCTTGACCTACCCTTTCGCCTACTTAAAGCCCCCGTCGCTAAACCCCCGCCGAGAGCCACGATACGGAAAACCTTCCAGAGACGCCGCCGCCGCGATCCCATCTCGGGGATTCAGGAGATCGCCTCCACCCTGCCGGAGAGGGATTCATCTCCCGGAGGACTCTTCATCGCCATGATCGCCTCCGGAGTGATGAGTGAGTAGTTCACCCCTGGACCATGGGTCCATAGCAGTAGCTAGATGGTCGTCTTCTCCTAATTGTGCTTCATTGTTGGATCTTGTGAGCTGCCTAACATGATCAAGATCATCTATCTGTAATACTATATGTTGTGTTTGTCGGGATCCGATGGATAGAGAATACTATGTTATGGTGATTATCAATCTATTGTTTATGTGTTGTTTATGATCTTGCATGCTCTCCGTTATTAGTAGAGGCTCTGGCCAAGTTTTTGCTCTTAACTCCAAGAGGGAGTATTTATGCTCGATAGTGGGTTCATGCCTTCATTGACACCTGGGACAGTGACAGAAAGTTCTAAGGTTGTGATGTGTTGTTGCCACTAGGGATAAAACATTGATTCTATGTCTAAGGATGTAGTTGTCGATTACATTACGCACCATACTTAATGCAATTGTCTTGCTTAGCAACTTAATACCGAATGGGGTTCGGATGATAACCTGAAGGTGGACTTTTTAGGCATAGATGCAGTTGGATGGCGGTCTATGTACTTTGTCGTAATGCCCAATTAAATCTCACTATATTTATCATATCATGTATATGCATTGTCATGCCTTTCTCTATTTTGTCAATTGCCCGACTGTAATTTGTTCACCCAACATGCTTTTATCTTATGGGAGAGACACCTCTAGTGAACTGTGGACCCCGGTCCTATTCTTTACATAGCATACAATCTACTGCAATTGTGTTTTACTGTTTTCTTGCAAACAATCATCTTCCACTCGATACGTTTAATCCTTTGTTACAGCAAGCCGGTGAGATTGACAACCTCACATTTCGTTGGGGCAAAGTACTTTGGTTTTGTTGTGCAGATTCCACGTTGGCGCCGGAATCCCTGTTGTTGTGCGCCGCATCACATTTCGCTACCATCAACCTTCAACGTGCTTCTTGGCTCCTCCTGGTTCGATTCAACCTTGGTTTCTTTCTGAGGGAAAACTTGCCACTGTGCGCATCATACCTTCCTCTTGGGGTTCCCAACGGACGTGTACATTTACGCGCATCAACGACCATCTAGCTACTGCTATGGACCCATAGTCCAGGGGTGAACTACTCACTCATCACTCCGGAGGCGACCATGGCGGTGTAGAGTCCTCCGGAGATGAATCCCCTCTCCGCAGGGTGCCGGAGGCGATCTCCTGAATCCCCCGAGATGGGATTCGCGGCGGCGGCGTCTCTGGAAGGTTTTCCGTATCGTGGCTCTCGGTACTGGGGTTTCGCGACGGAGGCTTTAAGTAGGCGGAAGGGCAACGTGGGGCCACACGAGGGCCCACACCATCGGCGCGGCCAAGGCCGGGCCGCGCCGCCCTATGGTGGCGGCCCCTCGTGGCCCCACTTCAACTCCTCTTCGGTCTTCTGGAAGCTTCGTGCAAAAATAGGACCCTGGGCGGTGATTTCGTCCAATTCCGAGAATATTTCGTTACTAGGATTTCTGAAACCAAAAACAGCAACTGGCTCTTCGGCATCTTGTTAATAGGTTAGTTCCAGAAAATGCGTAAATACGACATATAATGTGCATAAAACATGTAGGTATCATCAATAAAGTAGCATGGAACATAAGAAATTATCGATACGTTGGAGACGTATCAACATCCCCAAGCTTAGTTCTGCTCGTCCCGAGCAGGTAAAACGATAACAAAGATAATTTCTGAAGTGACATGCCATCATAATCTTGATCATACTATTTGTAAACATATGTAATGAATGCAGCGATCAAAACAAATGGTAATGACATGAGTAAACAAATGAATCATAAAGCAAAGACTTTTCATGAATAGTACTTCAAGACAAGCATCAATAAGTCTTGCATAAGAGTTAACTCATAAAGCAATAAATCAAAGTAAAGGTATTGAAGCAACACAAAGGAAGATTAAGTTTCAGCGGTTGCTTTCAACTTATAACATGTATATCTCATGGATATTGTCAACATAAAGTAATATAACAAGTGCAATATGCAAGTATGTAGGAATCAATGCACAGTTCACACAAGTGTTTGCTTCTTAAGGTGGAGGAGATAGGTAAACTGACTCAACAATAAAAGTAAAAGAATGGTCATTCAAAGAGGAAAGCATCGATTGCTGTATTTGTGCTAGAGCTTTTATTTTGAAAACATGAAACAATTTTGTCAACGGTAGTAATAAAGCATATGAGTTATGTAAATTATATCTTACAAGTTGCAAGCCTCATGCATAGTATACTAATAGTGCCCGCACCTCGTCCTACTTAGCTTGGACTACCGGATCTTTGCATGCCATGTTTCAACCAAGTGTCACAAAGGGGTACCTCCATGCCGCCTGTACAAAGGTCTAAGGAGAAAGCTCGCATTTTGGATTTCTCGCTTTTGATTATTCTCAACTTAGACATCCATACCGGGACAACATGAACAACAGATAATGGACTCCTCTTAAATGCATAAGCATGTAGCAGCAATTATTATTCTCATATGAGATTGAGGATATATGTCCAAAACTGAAACTTCAACCATGATTCATGGCTTTAGTTAGCGGCCCAATGTTCTTCTCTAACAATTTGCATGCTCCAATCATTAAGGTGATAGATCCTTCAGACAAGACGGACATGCATAGCAACTCACATGATATTCAACAATAGTTGATGGCGTTCCCCAGAAGCATGGTTATCGCACAACAAGCAACTTAATAAAAGATAAAGTGCATAAGTACATATTCAATACTACGATATTTTTTAAGGCTATTTTGTCCCATGAGCTATATATTGCAAAGGTGAATGATGGAATTTTAAAGGTAGCACTCAAGCAATTTACTTTGGGATGGCGGAGAAATACCATGTAGTAGGTAGGTATGGTGGACACAAATGGCATAGTAGTTGGCTCAAGGATTTTGGATGCATGAGAAGTATTCCCTCTCGATACAAGGTTTAGGCTAGCAAGGTTATTTGAAGCAAACTCAAGGATGAACCGGTGCAGCAAAACTCACATAAAAGACATATTGTAAACATTATAAGACTCTACACCGTCTTCCTTGTTGTTCAAAACTCAATACTAGATATTATCTAGACCTTAGAGAGACCAAATATGCAAATCAGATTTTAGCAAGCTCTATGTATTTCTTCATTAATGGGTGCAAAGTATATGATGCAAGAGCTTAAACATGAGCACAACAATTGCCAAGTATCACATTATCCAAGACATTTTAGAATTACTACATGTAGCATTTTCCAATTCCAACCATATAACAATTTAACGAAGAAGAAACTTCGCCTTGAACATTATGAGTAAAGCCTAAGGACATATTTGTCCATATGCAACAGCGGAGCGTGTCTCTCTCCCACAAAGTGAATGCTAGGATCTATTTTATTCAAACAAAAACAAAAACAAAAACAAACCGACGCTCCAAGCAAATAACACAAGATGTGATTGAATAAAAATATAGTTTCAGGGGAGGAACCTGATGATGTTGTCGATGAAGAAGGGGATGCCTTGGGCATCCCCAAGCTTAGACGCTTGAGTCTTCTTAAAATATGCAGGGGTGAACCACGGGGCATCCCCAAGCTTAGAGCTTTCACTCCTCTTGATCATAGTATATCATACTCCTCTCTTGACCCTTGAAAACTTCCTTCACACCAAACTTCAAGCAAACTCATTAGAGGGTTAGTGCACAATTAATAATTCACACATTCAGAGGTGACACAAACATTCTTTTCACTTCTGGACATTGCATAAAGCTACTGGACATTAATGGATCAAAGAAATTCATCCAACATAGCAAAAGAGGCAATGCGAAATAAAAGGCAGAATCTGTCAAAAACAGAACAGTCCGTAAAGACGAATTTTAAAATGGCACCAGACTTGCTCAAATGGAAAAACTCAAAACTAATGAAAGTTGCGTACATATCTGAGGATCACGCTCGTAAAAATTGGCAGATTTTTTCGAATTTTCTACAGAAACTTGTGCCCAGATTCGTGACAGACACAGCAATGCTGTTTCTGCGCAGCGATCCCAAATATAACATCAACTTTGACATAGAAACTTCTTGGCACAAAAACATGATAAGGAGAGGTTGCTACAGTAGTAAACAACTTCCAAGACTCAAATATAAAACAAAGTACTGTAGTAAAAACATGGGTTGTCTCCCATAAGCGCTTTTCTTTAACGCCTTTCAGCTAGGCGCAGAATGTGCAAATCAAGTAACATCAAGAGTAGAAGCATCAACATCATAACTTGTTCTAATAATAGAATCAAAAGGCAACTTCATTCTCTTTCTAAAGTGTTCCATACCTTTCTTGAGAGGAAATTGATATTTAATATTACCTTCCCTCATATCAATAACAGCACCAACGGTTCGAAGAAAAGGTCTTCCCAACACAATAGGACAAGATGCATTGCATTCGATATCCAAGACAACAAAATCAACGGGGACAAGGTTATTGTTAACCGTAATGTGCACATTATCAATCCTCCCAAAGGTTTCTTTTTAACATTATCGGCAAGATTAACATCCAAATAACAATTCTTCAATGGTGGCAAGTCAAGCATATCATAAATCTTTTTAGGCATAACAGAAATACTTGCACCAAGATCACATAAAGCATTACATTCAAAGTCATTGAATTTCATTTTAATTATGGGCTCCCAACCATCTTCTAACTTTCTAGGAATAGAAGTTTCAAGTTTTAGTTTCTCTTCTCTAGCTTTTATGAGAGCATTTGTAATATGTTTTGTAAAGGCTAAATTTATAGCACTAGCATTAGGACTTTTAGCAAGTTTTTGTAAGAACTTTATAACTTCAGAGATGTGGCAATCATCAAAATCTAAATCATTATGAGCTACAGCAATGGGATCGTTGTTCCCAAGGTTGGAAAAAATTTCAGCAGTTTTATCACAAGCAGTTTCAGCAGTTTTAGCAATTTCAGGCAGTTTTGTACGCTTTGCACTAGGAGTAGAAACATTGCCAACACCAATTATTTTACCATTGATAGTAGGAGGTGCAGCAACATGTGAAGAATTAGCATTACTAGTGGTGGTAATAGTCCAAAATTTAGCTACATTATTCTCTTTAGCTAGTTTTTCATTTTCTTCTCTATCCCACCTAGCACGCAGTTCAGCCATTAATCTTATATTCTCATTAATTCTAACTTGGATGGCATTTGCTGTAGTAGTAATCTTATTATCAATATCATTATTAGGCATAACTTTCAATTTTAAAAGATTAACATCAGAGGCAAGTCTATCAACTCTAGAAGCAATAATATCAATTTTATCAAGCTTTTCCTCAACAGATTTGTTAAAAGCAGTTTGTGTACTAATAAATTCTTTAAGCATAGCTTCAAGACCAGAGGGTACACTCCTATTATTGTTGTAAGAATTCCCATAAGAATTACCATAACCATTACCATTAGCAGAAGGATATGGCCTATAGTTATTACCAGAGTTGTTCCTATAAGCATTGTTGTTGAAATTATTATTTTTAATGAAATTCACATCAACATTTTCTTCTTGAGCAACCAATGAAGCTAAAGGAACATTATTTGGATCAACATTAGATCTACCATTCACAAGCATAGACATAATCACATCAATCTTATCACTCAAGGAAGAGGTTTCTTCAACAGAATTTACCTTCTTACCTTGTGGAGCTCTTTCCGTGTGCCATTCAGAGTAATTTATCATCATATCATCAAGAAGTTTTGTGGCCGCCCCAAAGTGATGGACATAAAGGTACCTCCAGCAGCTGAATTCAATAAATTCCGCGAAGAAAAATTTAGTCCTGCATAGAAGGTTTGGATGATCATCCAAGTAGTCAGTCCATGGGTTGGGCAATTCTTTACCAAAGTTTTCATTCTCTCCCATGCTTGAGCAACATGTTCAGTATCTAATTGCTTAAAATTCATTATGCTACTTCTCAAAGATATAATTTTAGCGGGAGGATAATATCTACCAATAAAAGCATCCTTACATTTAGTCCATGAATCAATACTATTCTTAGGCAAAGATAGCAACCAATCTTTAGCTCTTCCTCTTAATGAGAAAGGAAACACTTTCAATTTAATAATATCACCATCTACATCCTTATACTTTTGCATTTCACATAGTTCAACAAAATTATTGAGATGGGCAGCAGCATCATCAGAACTAACACCAGAAAATTGATCTCTCATAACCAAGTTCAGTAAAGCAGGTTTAATTTCAAAGAATTCTGCTGTAGTAGCAGGTGGAGCAATAGGTGTGCATAGGAAATCATTATTATTTGCATTTGTGAAGTCACACAACTTAGTATTTTCAGGGGTATTCATTTTAGCAACAGTAAATAAAACAAACTAGATAAAGTAAATGCAAGTAACTAATTTTTTTGTGTTTTTTTTATATGGAGAGCAAGACAGTAAATAAAGTAAAACTAGCAACTAATTTTTGTGTGTTTTGTTTAGGTGCAGCAAACAAAGTAGTAAATAAAATAAAGCAAGACAAAAACAAAGTAAAGAGATTGAGAAGTGGAGACTCCCCTTGCAGCGTGTCTTGATCTCCCCGGCAACGGCGCCAGAAATTTGCTTGATGCGCGTAGATGTACACGTCCGTTGGGAACCCCAAGAGGAAGGTATGATGCGCACAGTGGCAAGTTTCCCTCAGTAAGAAACCAAGGTTTAATCGGACCAGTAGGAGTCAAGAAGCACGTTGAAGGTTGATGGTGGCGAAATATGATGCGGCGCAACAACAAGGATTCCGGCGCCAACGTGGAACCTGCACAACACAACCCAAGTACTTTGCCCCAACGAAGTGAGGTTGTCAATCTCACCGGCTTGCTGTAACAAAGGATTAACCGTATTGTGTGGAAGATGATTGTTTGCAAGAAAACAGTAAAACAAGTATTGCAGTAGATTGTATGCGATGTAAAGAATAGGACCGGGGTCCACAATTCACTAGAGGTGTCTCTCCCATAAGATAAAAGCATGTTGGGTGAACAAATTACAGTCGGGCAATTGACAAATAGAGAAGGGCATAACAATGCATATACATGATATGATAAATATAGTGAGATTTAATCCGGGCATTACGACAAAGTACATAGACCGCCATCCAACTGCATCTATGCCTAAAAAGTCCACCTTCAGGTTATCATCCGAACCCCATTCAGTATTAAGTTGCAAAGCAACAGACAATTGCATTAAGTATGGTGCGTAATGTAATCGACAACTACATCCTTAGACATAGAATCAATGTTTTATCCCTAGTGGCAACAACACATCACAACCTTAGAACTTTCTGTCACTGTCCCAGGTGTCAATGAAGGCATGAACCCACTATCGAGCATAAATACTCCCTCTTGGAGTTAAGAGCAAAAACTTGGCCAGAGCCTCTACTAATAACGGAGAGCATGCAAGATCATAAACAACACATAAACAATAGATTGATAATCATCATAACATAGCATTCTCTATCCATCGGATCCCGACAAACACAACATATAGTATTACAGATAGATGATCTTGATCATGTTAGGCAGCTCACAAGATCCAACAATGAAGCACAATTAGGAGAAGACGACCATCTCTCGACGTATCGATAATTTCTTATGTTCCATGCCACTTTATTGATGATACCTACATGTTTTATGCACATTATATGTCATATTTATGCATTTTCCGGAACTAACCTATTAACAAGATGCCGAAGAGCCAGTTGCTGTTTTCTGCTGTTTTGGTTTCAGAAATCCTAGTAAGGAAATATTCTCGGAATTGGACGAAATCTTCGCCCGGTCCTATTTTGCACGGAGCTCCGAAAGACCGAAGAGGGAAAGAAGTGGGGCCACGGGTGGCCACACCATAGAGCGCGGCCCGGGCCTGGCCGCGCCGGCCTGTGGTGTGGGCCCCTCGCGCCGCCTCTTGACCTACCCTTTCGCCTACTTAAAGCCCCGTCGCTAAACCCCCGATGCCGAGAGCCACGATACGGAAAACCTTCCAGAGACGCCGCCGCCGCGAATCCCATCTCGGGGATTCAGGAGATCGCCTCCGGCACCTGCCGGAGAGGGGATTCATCTCCCGGAGGACTCTTCATCGCCATGATCGCCTCGGAGTGATGAGTGAGTAGTTCACCCCTGGACCATGGGTCCATAGCAGTAGCTAGATGGTCGTCTTCTCCTAATTGTGCTTCATTGTTGGATCTTGTGAGCTGCCTAACATGATCAAGATCATCTATCTGTAATACTATATGTTGTGTTTGTCGGGATCCGATGGATAGAGAATACTATGTTATGGTGATTATCAATCTATTGTTTATGTGTTGTTTATGATCTTGCATGCTCTCCGTTATTAGTAGAGGCTCTGGCCAAGTTTTTGCTCTTAACTCCAAGAGGGAGTATTTATGCTCGATAGTGGGTTCATGCCTTCATTGACACCTGGGACAGTGACAGAAAGTTCTAAGGTTGTGATGTCTTGTTGCCACTAGGGATAAAACATTGATTCTATGTCTAAGGATGTAGTTGTCGATTACATTACGCACCATACTTAATGCAATTGTCTGTTGCTTAGCAACTTAATACTGAATGGGGTTCGGATGATAACCTGAAGGTGGACTTTTTAGGCATAGATGCAGTTGGATGGCGGTCTATGTACTTTGTCGTAATGCCCAATTAAATCTCACTATATTTATCATATCATGTATATGCATTGTCATGCCTTTCTCTATTTTTCAATTGCCCGACTGTAATTTGTTCACCCAACATGCTTTTATCTTATGGGAGAGACACCTCTAGTGAACTGTGGACCCCGGTCCTATTCTTTACATAGCATACAATCTAAATTGTGTTTTACTGTTTTCTTGCAAACAATCATCTTCCACTCGATACGTTTAATCCTTTGTTACACAAGCGGTGAGATTGACAACCTCACTGTTTCGTTGGGGCAAAGTTTTGGTTTTGTTGTGCAGATTCCACGTTGGCGCCGGAATCCCTGTTGTTGCGCCGCATCACATTTCGCTACCATCAACCTTCAACGTGCTTCTTGGCTCCTCCTGGTTCGATTCAACCTTGGTTTCTTTCGAGGGAAAACTTGCTGTGCGCATCATACCTTCCTCTTGGGGTTCCCAACGGACGTGTACATTTACGCGCATCAACGACCATCTAGCTACTGCTATGGACCCATAGTCCGGGGGTGAACTACTCACTCATCACTCCGGAGGCGACCATGGCGGTGTAGAGTCCTCCGGGAGATGAATCCCCTCTCCGGCAGGGTGCCGGAGGCGATCTCCTGAATCCCCCGAGATGGGATTCGCGGCGGCGTCTCCGGAAGGTTTTCCGTATCGTGGCTCTCGGTGGGGGTTTCGCGACGGAGGCTTTAAGTAGGCGGAAGGGCAACGTGGGGGCCACACGAGGGCCCCACACCACAGTCGGCGCGGCCAAGGCCTGGCCGCGCCGCCCTATGGTGGCGGCCCCTCGTGGCCCCCACTTCAACTCCTCTTCGGTCTTCGGAAGCTTCGTGCAAAAATAGGACCCTGGCGGTGATTTCGTCCAATTCCGAGAATATTTCGTTACTAGGATTTCTGAAACCAAAAACAGCAGAAAACAACTGGCTCTTCGGCATCTTGTTAATAGGTTAGTTCCAGAAAATGCGTAAATACGACATATAATGTGCATAAAACATGTAGGTATCATCAATAAAGTAGCATGGAACATAAGAAATTGTCGATACGTTGGAGACGTATCAGCATCCCCAAGCTTAGTTCTGCTCGTCCCGAGCAGGTAAAACGATAACAAAGATAATTTCTGAAGTGACATGCCATCATAATCTTGATCATACTATTTGTAAACATATGTAATGAATGCAGCGATCAAAACAAATGGTAATGACATGAGTAAACAAATGAATCATAAAGCAAAGACTTTTCATGAATAGTACTTCAAGACAAGCATCAATAAGTCTTGCATAAGAGTTAACTCATAAAGCAATAAATCAAAGTAAAGGTATTGAAGCAACACAAAGGAAGATTAAGTTTCAGCGGTTGCTTTCAACTTATAACATGTATATCTCATGGATATTGTCAACATAAAGTAATATAACAAGTGCAATATGCAAGTATGTAGGAATCAATGCACAGTTCACACAAGTGTTTGCTTCTTAAGGTGGAGGGAGATAGGTAAACTGACTCAACAATAAAAGTAAAAGAATGGTCATTCAAAGAGGAAAGCATCGATTGCTGTATTTGTGCTAGAGCTTTTATTTTGAAAACATGAAACAATTTTGTCAACGGTAGTAATAAAGCATATGAGTTATGTAAATTATATCTTACAAGTTGCAAGCCTCATGCATAGTATACTAATAGTGCCCGCACCTCGTCCTACTTAGCTTGGACTACCGGATCTTTGCATGCCATGTTTCAACCAAGTGTCACAAAGGGGTACCTCCATGCCGCCTGTACAAAGGTCTAAGGAGAAAGCTCGCATTTTGGATTTCTCGCTTTTGATTATTCTCAACTTAGACATCCATACCGGGACAACATGAACAACAGATAATGGACTCCTCTTAAATGCATAAGCATGTAGCAGCAATTATTATTCTCATATGAGATTGAGGATATATGTCCAAAACTGAAACTTCAACCATGATTCATGGCTTTAGTTAGCGGCCCAATGTTCTTCTCTAACAATTTGCATGCTCCAATCATTAAGGTGATAGATCCTTCAGACAAGACGGACATGCATAGCAACTCACATGATATTCAACAATAGTTGATGGCGTTCCCCAGAAGCATGGTTATCGCACAACAAGCAACTTAATAAAAGATAAAGTGCATAAGTACATATTCAATACTACGATAGTTTTTAAGGCTATTTTGTCTCATGAGCTATATATTGCAAAGGTGAATGATGGAATTTTAAAGGTAGCACTTAAGCAATTTACTTTGGAATGGCGGAGAAATACCATGTAGTAGGTAGGTATGGTGGACACAAATGGCATAGTAGTTGGCTCAAGGATTTTGGATGCATGAGAAGTATTCCCTCTCGATACAAGGTTTAGGCTAGCAAGGTTATTTGAAGCAAACTCAAGGATGAACCGGTGCAGCAAAACTCACATAAAAGACATATTGTAAACATTATAAGACTCTACACCGTCTTCCTTGTTGTTCAAAACTCAATACTAGATATTATCTAGACCTTAGAGAGACCAAATATGCAAATCAGATTTTAGCAAGCTCTATGTATTTCTTCATTAATGGGTGCAAAGTATATGATGCAAGAGCTTAAACATGAGCACAACAATTGCCAAGTATCACATTATCCAAGACATTTTAGAATTACTACATGTAGCATTTTCCAATTCCAACCATATAACAATTTAACGAAGAAGAAACTTCGCCTTGAACATTATGAGTAAAGCCTAAGGACATATTTGTCCATATGCAACAGCGGAGCGTGTCTCTCTCCCACAAAGTGAATGCTAGGATCTATTTTATTCAAACAAAAACAAAAACAAAAACAAACCGACGCTCCAAGCAAATAACACAAGATGTGATTGAATAAAATATAGTTTCAGGGGAGGAACCTGATGATGTTGTCGATGAAGAAGGGGATGCCTTGGGCATCCCCAAGCTTAGACGCTTGAGTCTTCTTAAAATATGCAGGGGTGAACCACGGGGCATCCCCAAGCTTAGAGCTTTCACTCCTCTTGATCATAGTATATCATACTCCTCTCTTGACCCTTGAAAACTTCCTTCACACCAAATTTCGAGCAAACTCATTAGAGGGTTAGTGCACAATTAATAATTCACACATTCAGAGGTGACACAAACATTCTTTTCACTTCTGGACATTGCATAAAGCTACTGGACATTAATGGATCAAAGAAATTCATCCAACATAGTAAAAGAGGCAATGCGAAATAAAAGGCAGAATCTGTCAAAAACAGAACAGTCCGTAAAGACGAATTTTAAAATGGCACCAGACTTGCTCAAATGGAAAAACTCAAAACTAATGAAAGTTGCGTACATATCTGAGGATCACGCTCGTAAATTGGCAGATTTTTTCGAATTTTCTACAGAAACTTGTGCCCAGATTCGTGACAGACAGCAATGCTGTTTCTGCGCAGCGATCCCAAATATAACATCAACTTTGACATAGAAACTTTACTTGGCACAAAAACATGATAAGGAGAGGTTGCTACAGTAGTAAACAACTTCCAAGACTCAAATATAAAACAAAGTACTGTAGTAAAAACATGGGTTGTCTCCCATAAGCGCTTTTCTTTAACGCCTTTCAGCTAGGCGCAGAAAGTGCAAATCAAGTAACATCAAGAGTAGAAGCATCAACATCATAACTTGTTCTAATAATAGAATCAAAAGGCAACTTCATTCTATTTCTAAGGAAGTGTTCCATACCTTTCTTGAGAGGAAATTGATATTTAATATTACCTTCCCTCATATCAATAACAGCACCAACGGTTCGAAGAAAAGGTCTTCCCAACACAATAGGACAAGATGCATTGCATTCGATATCCAAGACAACAAAATCAACGGGGACAAGGTTATTGTTAACCGTAATGTGCACATTATCAATCCTCCCCAAAGGTTTCTTTTTAACATTATCGGCAAGATTAACATCCAAATAACAATTCTTCAATGGTGGCAAGTCAAGCATATCATAAATCTTTTTAGGCATAACGAAATACTTGCACCAAGATCACATAAAGCATTACATTCAAAGTCATTGAATTTCATTTTAATTATGGGCTCCCAACCATCTTCTAACTTTCTAGGAATAGAAGTTTCAAGTTTTAGTTTCTCTTCTCTAGCTTTTATGAGAGCATTTGTAATATGTTTTGTAAAGGCTAAATTTATAGCACTAGCATTAGGACTTTTAGCAAGTTTTGTAAGAACTTTATAACTTCAGAGATGTGGCAATCATCAAAATCTAAATCATTATGAGCTACAGCAATGGGATCATTGTTCCCAAGGTTGGAAAAAATTTCAGCAGTTTTATCACAAGCAGTTTCAGCAGTTTTAGCAATTTCAGGCAGTTTTGTACGCTTTGCACTAGGAGTAGAAACATTGCCAACACCAATTATTTTACCATTGATAGTAGGAGGTGCAGCAACATGTGAAGAATTAGCATTACTAGTGGTGGTAATAGTCCAAAATTTAGCTACATTATTCTCTTTAGCTAGTTTTTCATTTTCTTCTCTATCCCACCTAGCACGTTCAGCCATTAATCTTATATTCTCATTAATTCTAACTTGGATGGCATTTGCTGTAGTAGTAATCTTATTATCAATATCATTATTAGGCATAACTTTCAATTTTAAAAGATTAACATCAGAGGCAAGTCTATCAACTCTAGAAGCAATAATATCAATTTTATCAAGCTTTTCCTCAACAGATTTGTTAAAAGCAGTTTGTGTACTAATAAAAGCATAGATTCAAGACCAGAGGGTACACTCCTATTATTGTTGTAAGAATTCCCATAAGAATTACCATAACCATTACCATTAGCAGAAGGATATGGCCTATAGTTATTACCAGAGTTGTTCCTATAAGCATTGTTGTTGAAATTATTATTTTTAATGAAATTCACATCAACATTTTCTTCTTGAGCAACCAATGAAGCTAAAGGAACATTATTTGGATCAACATTAGATCTACCATTCACAAGCATAGACATAATCACATCAATCTTATCACTCAAGGAAGAGGTTTCTTCAACAGAATTTACCTTCTTACCTTGTGGAGCTCTTTCCGTGTGCCATTCAGAGTAATTTATCATCATATCATCAAGAAGTTTTGTAGCCGCCCCCAAAGTGATGGACATAAAGGTACCTCCAGCAGCTGAATTCAATAAATTCCGCGAAGAAAAATTTAGTCCTGCATAGAAGGTTTGGATGATCATCCAAGTAGTCAGTCCATGGGTTGGGCAATTCTTTACCAAAGTTTTCATTCTCTCCCATGCTTGAGCAACATGTTCAGTATCTAATTGCTTAAAATTCATTATGCTACTTCTCAAAGATATAATTTTAGCGGGAGGATAATATCTACCAATAAAAGCATCCTTACATTTAGTCCATGAATCAATACTATTCTTAGGCAAAGATAGCAACCAATCTTTAGCTCTTCCTCTTAATGAGAAAGGAAACACTTTCAATTTAATAATATCACCATCTACATCCTTATACTTTTGCATTTCACATAGTTCAACAAAATTATTGAGATGGGCAGCAGCATCATCAGACCTAACACCAGAAAATTGATCTTTCATAACCAAGTTCAGTAAAGCAGGTTTAATTTCAAAGAATTCTGCTGTAGTAGCAGGTGGAGCAATAGGTGTGCATAGGAAATCATTATTATTTGCATTTGTGAAGTCACACAACTTAGTATTTTCAGGGGTATTCATTTTAGCAACAGTAAATAAAACAAACTAGATAAAGTAAATGCAAGTAACTAATTTTTTTGTGTTTTTTATATGGAGAGCAAGACAGTAAATAAAGTAAAACTAGCAACTAATTTTTGTGTGTTTTGTTTAGGTGCAGCAAACAAAGTAGTAAATAAAATAAAGCAAGACAAAACAAAGTAAAGAGATTGAGAAGTGGAGACTCCCTTGCAGCGTGTCTTGATCTCCCCGGCAACGGCGCCAGATATTTGCTTGATGCGCGTAGATGTACACGTCCGTTGGGAACCCCAAGAGGAAGGTATAATGCGCACAGTGACAAGTTTCCCTCAAGAAACCAGGTTTAATCGGACCAGTAGGAGTCAAGAAGCACGTTGAAGGTTGATGGTGGCGAAATATGATGCGGCGCAACAACAAGGATTCCGGCGCCAACGTGGAACCTGCACAACACAACCCAAGTACTTTGCCCCAACGAAACAGTGAGGTTGTCAATCTCACCGGCTTGCTGTAACAAAGGATTAACCGTATTGTGTGGAAGATGATTGTTTGCAAGAAAACAGTAAAACAAGTATTGCAGTAGATTGTATGCGATGTAAAGAATAGGACCGGGGTCCACAGTTCACTAGAGGTGTCTCTCCTATAAGATAAAAGCATGTTGGGTGAACAAATTACGGTCGGGCAATTGACAAATAGAGAAGGGCATAACAATGCATATACATGATATGATAAATATAGTGAGATTTAATCCGGGCATTACGACAAAGTACATAGACCGCCATCCAACTGCATCTATGCCTAAAAAGTCCACCTTCAGGTTATCATCCGAACCCCATTCAGTATTAAGTTGCAAAGCAACAGACAATTGCATTAAGTATGGTGCGTAATGTAATCGACAACTACATCCTTAGACATAGAATCAATGTTTTATCCCTAGTGGCAACACATCACAACCTTAGAACTTTCTGTCACTGTCCCAGTGTCAATGAAGGCATGAACCCACTATCGAGCATAAATACTCCCTCTTGGAGTTAAGAGCAAAAACTTGGCCAGAGCCTCTACTAATAACGGAGAGCATGCAAGATCGTAAACAACACATAAACTATAGATTGATAATCATCATAACATAGCATTCTCTATCCATCGGATCCCGACAAATACAACATATAGTATTACAGATAGATGATCTTGATCATGTTAGGCAGCTCACAAGATCCAACAATGAAGCACAATTAGGAGAAGACGACCATCTAGCTACTGCTATGGACCCATAGTCCAGGGGTGAACTACTCACTCATCACTCCGGAGGCGACCATGGCGGTGTAGAGTCCTCCGGGAGATGAATCCCCTCTCCGGCAGGGTGCCGGGCGATCTCCTGAATCCCCCGAGATGGGATTCGCGGCGGCGGCGTCTGGAAGGTTTTCCGTATCGTGGCTCTCGGTAGGGGGTTTCGCGACGGAGGATTTAAGTAGGCGGAAGGCAACGTGGGGGGCCACACGAGGGCCCACACCACAAGTCGGCGCGGCCAAGGCCTGGCGCCGCATGGTGGCGGCCCCTCGTGGCCCCACTTCAACTCTTCTTAGGTCTTCGGAAGCTTGTGCAAAATAGGACCCTGCGGTGATTTCGTCCAATTCCGAGAATATTTCGTTACTAGGATTTCTGAAACCAAAAACAAAACAGCAACTGGCTCTTCGGCATCTTGTTAATAGGTTAGTTCCAGAAAATGTGTAAATACGACATATAATGTGCATAAAACATGTAGGTATCATCAATAAAGTAGCATGGAACATAAGAAATTATCGATACGTTGGAGACGTATCATGGACAAATCCCACTGTTGATCCATATGCCTCAAGCTCATACTTTCCGGATACCTAATCCCACCTTTATAACCACCCATTTACGCAGTGGCGTTTGATGTAATCAAAGTACCCTTCCGGTATAAGTGATTTATATGATCTCATGGTCAAAAGGACTAGGTAACTATGTATCGAAAGCTTATAGCAAATGAACTTAATGACGTGATCTTATGCTACGCTTAATTGGGTGTGTCCATTACATCATTCACATAATGATATAACCTTGTCATTAATAACATCCAATGTTCATGATCACGAAACGATGATCATCTATTAATCAACAAGCTAGTTATACAAGAGGCTTACTAGGGACTTCTTGTTGTTTACATAACACACATGTATCAATGTTTCGGTTAATACAATTATAGCATGGTATATAAACATTTATCATAAACACAAAGATATATAATAACCAATTTATTATTGCCTCTTGGGCATATCTCCAATAGTACATACGTACTACTCCCACTTGTATGTATGCCACATATTCGTATAAATTATTTGGGCTATAAGGGTTTCGTACCGGGCTATATATACCCGTTTATATTCTAAAGACCACCGTACCCTTAATTATGAGGGGTATCGAGCGATGTTGGCCATGTTAGAGCTTCTCTATGTTTGGGGGAAGGAGCTTCTAGTGAAGCAAACACTATTGCACAAACTACCTCTTGTTGCCAAAAGCACTCACTTTATCTTTTTTTTTCTTGCAAACAACCGGTACCGATGTAATTTCTTGTACAGGGATTCGGGGATTACGCTGGTTAGGCCCAGAAGGATAACAATGCTGTGGCGTACACGTGTCACTAGATAGCCCTTTTCTCAAACATATTGAAAACAATATGAAAGAATTGACCTTCTCATTGAAAGGTCGTGTTATTTTGGTGAGATTCGGGCAAACATGATGAAATTCTCGAACTTCTCAAAAAAACGAAAAAAAACTAGTAATTGAAATGTTTCAAAACTAAATGGATGGAAGTAAACAAAACTCTCACCGTTTGGAGCTCACCAAAAAAGCATGTACAAATTGTTGGCTAAGCGGACCGTTTCCTCCATCCTCGACGGTGGTCACTTGCCGGTCTTCACGTCGCCATACCTTCAGGCCAAATGGTGGCCGAAATTCAGTTTCCTCCGGGCCCAAAGATGGCGACAAGGGAGGGGGGGGGGCAAGGCAACTTCATCTCGACTTCGTCGGCAAGGTGTCGGAGGTGGACATGTGGCGGCTTCACTACCCCAAATGGAGGCCCCGGTAGTGCTCAAGTTGGTTCAGCGATGGAGTTGAACAAGGGACCCAGTTGTAATCTAACTTTTCCCTTAGGGTCCTCCTTGACAAGCTCAAGGAGTGGCTTGTACTTTTCTGTTATTCTGTATCCCTGGGTGGACTGTATTGTGAACTTCAACTATAGGCCCTCCTCGGGGCTCCTAGTGTTAGAAAAAGTCAAGTTAATAACATGTGGACGCCATATCATCACTGGGTTTGGGGTATTGACTGTTTAGATTTGTTATTAAGCAACTTAATTTCAAATTTAAACATCTATGCTACAGATTATGGAGTGTGATGTTTTAGTGGCTGAGTTACATGTAGCTCTTATTTTTCAAACTCTCAAAATTCGTATTTAAAGTTTCAAAAATATCTGAAATAAAATTCTAGAGGTAGCCAATGATGTATTCTACAGTGATGTAAAATCTCAACACAAACTGATTTGTACTATCGGCTACACAAAATTGATAAAATCTGATAAACTTTATAGTCTTGAAATATGCACTATTCACTATAAAATTTATCAGATTTTGTTGCTTTTGTGTAGCCCAGAATATGAATTAGTTTGTATTGAGATTTTACACCATTATAGTATACTTCATTGGCTATCTCTAAATTTTGTTTCAGATTTTTTGAAACTTCGAAATTTAAATTTTGAGCGTGTGCAAATAAAAGGCTACGCGTAGCTCGGTCTCCGTTTTAAGTTTTCCACGCATATAGTTAGTGGTTTTTGTAAAAATAAAATAAAAAGGTAAAGTAAGTGTTATGTGCAACTACAACAACAGAAAGTGCTGCTTCCTGCAATTCCATCTGGTTCTTGCAATATCATCTCTGGAATACTACAATTGAACTAATTTTCTTTGCTGGACCACGGATCTTGCGTTTTCTAGCAGCAACGGAACAAAATCGCGTAGGGTCGCACAGAGAGGAAAGCGTTGCTAACAGCCAATGAGCAGCCTGTATCGTCAATCTGGCCGAGGTGGACGCCCGACACCAACAGCCTGTTCCCACTTCCCACCCACACCAACAGGTCGTTTAACAACTCAGGCCATTTGCAGCTGCCAAACATGCAACTGTGCTTCCTCCAATTAACAAGATGGATAGATTACCCAAATCGACCTGCCCAAAACAACAGGCCGTTGCGGCTCCTATCCAACCTGCAACAGACACCAAAAGGCACACTTCTTTTTCTTACCTCGTAAACAACCGTTGGGGAAACTTTGCACAAGTCAGGATGCAAATCAATTTTCCCAGTCCAGTGTTTAGAGTACGACAGCAACGGCATCACATGCTAACAGGATTGAGACACTTGACCAGAAAAAACAGATGGCCAATGCCAGCGCGGAGGCACATGGGGATGAACGAGTTTATCATATCATGTCCAGCAGCTGGTAAGTGACAATGTAGTACAACAACACACAGCGCAACAAGGAAAAAATCATTCAGTTTGTAATCTACAATAGTCTCCGAGTTCATACTATATCAATCATGGAAGCAATGAATCAACAAACTCAGCTGGTAAGCACACACACTGCTAAGCTCCTCTGCAAAAAAACAAGCACGCAGCAGCAGCGACCGAGCATGCGCTATGCTGGCAGGCCTTCCGATGTTTCGAATTACACGGTACAAAGTCATGAAGAACTCAACCCAACCCCAACATGCGATCGCTCGAACCCTAGTCAGTCATCCGATGGTATCAGGTACAACCGGCGTTCTTCTAGGGGGACAACATCAGATCATGAAGCAGGCCGTAGAGGCTAACCACTTTCTCTCATGCAGTTGCCGGGTAGAAGATATCTGTACTGGTCGGCCTTCTCAAGCAGATAGGCAGGAAGGTGAACTGCTGAAAATGTGCTCGGAATCGGTCCCAGCTTGGCGATGATCTCCTGGAACGTGTACTCTTCAGGAAGCATGTCAAAGAGATCGGCCCCTTGGCATATCACGTGCTGAATTCTCTTGGGGTTCAGGAAGTAGCTAAATCTAATCCTGTCAACGTGGCTGTATGCTTTCATCTTGAAGATGAAATCATTTATGTACCGAAAGCAGAAGCTGCAGTGCCACCCTGAGTCTGCCAGAAGGACATCTGTTTGCCGGTAATGTGCATACCTCGTCGTGCCAGCTCGGTATCTGTGTATCGAAGCCCTCCAGCTCTTATCATCAAGGAAGAATTCAAATGAGTAGAGGTAGTTCTTGAGCTGGAGGTGAAGTATCTCGGGGGTATCATCACACCATCTCAACAGGTTGATTGTGTGGCCACTCGGGATCTCATCAACATCAGACATGATCAACAGGTCATCATCGGTGATTCCGGCAATTTTTAGCAGCTGGTCAAGGGCAACTCTCTGATATGACTCCTCCACAAACGGGTTCTCCCCCTTCACAAACCTCCCCCCTATCATACCATAGGTCAACCGTGACTCCGCAAACTCAAACTTTTGGCGGTTTTCCTTGAAGTGGAGCTTCTTTTCCAGGCCAGTGAAGGTTGAGTTGGACTCAAGCAGCACAAACTCTGTCACATATGGGCCAAGTTCATGCCAACGGATGTCAAGAATGTCGAGCTCATTGCTGAAAAGCACAGCGTCAAAGACACGCCGTGGAGTCTCCCGGACCTTCCATCCATGCAGCTTGCATTGGTTCGCCATGGAAACATTTTCACTGTAGTAGTGAGGAAGTACGGTGAAAGGCTCCGGGGGCTTCTCCCAGATTGGCCGGAGGAAATAGGTGACCTTCTGGCCATGAACATATATGACGAAGATTATGATGGGCAGACCGATCAGCAGGAACAAAAGTGCCCTTAAATCAAAGCCCCGGAGTGCGCACTTCAGCCTCGACATGCTCAAAACTGCCTTTGAACCGTGCTGCAAACAAATGCAGAAATCAAGTGAGAAATCAGAAGCAATTGAAACCGCAGGAATGTGAATGGAGGTAAAAGTAAACATACAATGTCTTCTTCACGCAACTATTTGAACTAGAATAAACTGTACAGACTACAAGGATACTATGCAAGAACAATCATGATACCTAACTCAAGACACCCATTTTATTGTGAATCAATTAGTGCAAGAACATGTAACTACAGACCACATTGCATTAACTGAAAATACTAATGTTTAAGCAAACAGGGGAAATTTTAAAACTCGCTAAACAAGGGAGGCACAGAAACAAGTACTCAAATGCAAACCCCAGAAACAAAGCAAGAAAATAAACACTGGTCAACGTTTACCAATGTTTACTGGAGTATGTTATTACTCCTGGAAGATAAGCAATGAAACCAATTTCTCCAATATGTGCTTATTTTACTACACAAAGAAAATCAGTGGCAGCCTAATTCAGATCAGCCAGTAAGAGAAAGCAATATCATATATATTTCTCTATTAACGACGAATTCACCTACTAATAATCTATATTTTGGCAGCATGATGACTGCTCGGCATGCACAAGAATCAATCTGGCACTTGTACTGAAAAGCTGGAGCCTTTTGACGGCCGCACCTCAGGCAGGAAAGGAAAAGAAAAGAAAAGATTCGAGGAGGATTAGGCGGAACACCCAAATTCGGCCAGCTCGCGAGATTCCGCCAGCGGCCGAAGCATCAAAACACTTTGAATTTCACCTAATCGCCCCATGTGTAGCGCCGAACGACACACAAGATTATCCCCACAGAATTAATTAAGCAATCTCCGACCCCCGACTCCGCAAATCTCACCGCTGCTAATCAATCCAAAGTGCTGGCAAGAGCAATTGGAGCATCGAGCGAGCAGGCAGGCAGTTTCCGCACCAGCGAAAACGCGCTTAATAAAAGATAATAATTAATAGCAGCAGGAAAGCGTCGCCGCGACCGGGGAGCCTTGCCGTGGACCAGGTCAGCAATCCAGCGAGAGAAACCCACGCGTCGTGGCGCGTGAAAGGGACAGATCTGGGTGGAGGTGCTCACCTCGCCGTCGCAGATGCCCTCGCAGATGCCGTCGTTCTTCTTGCAGTTGCTGTAGTAGCCGGTGGCCTCCATCGCGGCCAAGAACGCCAGGCCGCGCACGGAGTGGCCGACGAACGGGTCAGCAGGTGGCCGCGGCCCAGGCGCGGGGAGCAGCTAGCAGGGCCCGCGCGGCTCCAATGGCGCTCCGATCGGTGAGTGTCCCCTCCGCCGCCGCCGCCGCCGCCGCCGCCGCTACTTGCGCCGCCGCCGTGGGTCTCTGCTCTCGGCCGCCGAGCCCGGTGCCGGGCTGTTGGTTCTTGGATCGGCTGTCGTGCAGGTGCTGGTTGGTTGGCTGCTCGGTGTGGTTCAGGGAGGAAATACGGTGAGGGAGGGTTGGGGAGCGGAGAGGGGCGATGAGGAGGAGGAAGGGGATTATGGGAACCGTCTAATTATAGCCGTTTGCGCGTGGGCTGTTGCTCTGCTTTCCTCTGGCTTCCGGGTTCCGGCTGTGGCCGGCCGAGCGAGGGGGAAAGAGCTGGTCTTTCTTTGTCCTCGTGCTGGGTCTCGTCTCGGTAGTATCTCTCTCGTTTCGTTTCCCAGAGTTTTAAGGCCCCAAATTTAGGTCGCTGTCGTGTCTTTTTCTAATCGCTTCTGCTTCTTCTTCCTAGTAGTGTTCCTTTCCCTTTTGGAATAGGTAAATCCTAACTACTCGTGTCCGTGTTTCTCTCGATTTACAACATGTGTGTAGGATTTGAAGGGTTTACAAAGAACATACGGAGTAGTGTTCAATTTACTTTACAACAAGATAATTATAAAAAGAATACTTTCTCCGTCCATAAAGAATACTTCCTGATCCATCTAGTACACTCTAGATAGATACATCTAAATTTAGATAAACTTGCGATATTATTTTATATACCGAGATAGTACATGGTACTGCGGCATAATACGCTTATCTGAATTAGTAATACCGTGTTTCACATTCACCGTGGGTTATGAGCTTATGATGTCCGCCTCTGATTTATTCGAATATAGTTGTCTTGCTTGGCTAGTCAGCTGCAGAAGAGGACAATGGCGCATCCTAGTCACTCTTAAAGAAGAAAAGACGTATGCAAGCATGTGGTACATATAATTCTTTGATTTTTATATGATGTGGGAATTACTTGGATCTCAATGTTCCTATGAAAAATCCCAGTGAAATATGTTTTTCTTATTTTTTTTAAAATGTATTTCTTCATTTACATGTGGACAACTCTCGTTCGCAGCTGAGGAAGGCCTCAACAAACACAAGGTAAACGCGGGCAGCATGCTTAATTATTTTAAAATATGTTAAATAGAAATATAGAACAGAGCATAGCAAAACCCTCATGTTAGAAATAAATAAATAAATTGGAATTTCTGACCGTTGCACTGCTCATTTTATTTTTCAGTACACTATTCCCTTCGGAACCAGATTAAAAAGGTTTACAAAAATAACAATTGATACGTATTATATTCATTTTATTTTATCATAATGTTTGAAAAAATCACATGGCACAACGATAAAATAAGCTCATATGAAGTATTTACTATTGCGCTCTACGTTGACCGTGAGTTATGAATTTATGACAGGCACCTTTAATTTAGTAGATTTATCAATGTCTTGTTGCTTGGCTAATTGTTCGCAAAAGAGAAAAGTATCACTTCCTTGTTAGTAGGAAAGCAAAAAAAAACGTATGTAAGATCAGGTGTAATTTATATCATCTTTATATTAATACATTTTCTTTTAAAAATATACGCACTATGTGGCACGTACAATGCTTCTGTATAGATAATGATGTGGGAGTTACTTGGATTTTAGTATCCTCATGAACATATCCCTTAAAAAGGCGTATGCAAGCATCTCACAATTAGAATGTTTTTGTTTTGATATATCTCATGGGGCGCACTATATTTTAATCTCACAAGCTCCTACAAAAATGTGTGTTTTATGTGTTTTCTAGTTAAATTTGCAATTTTCTCCTTGAGAAAACTCAAGTTATTTTTTTTAGCTTAGATGAAATCTAGTAAAATATACTTCATTTTTGGTAATGATGTGGATCATGATAATTCTGGTTGGCTTAACTAATTTAACACATCTTTTGTTGTTTCACTAATAAACTTAGATAGTTTTACAATAGCATCTACAAACATCAAAGCCCAATAGAATTATCCAACCATGAGACATTGCATCAAAAATTTCTATGTATGTTCTGCGCAACACAATCCTTCAAGTTGAAACAAATCATAAATTATATATTTTTCTCATTAGCAGTATTATTATGTTCCCTTTAATCTAAGTTGTGAATGTTCAGACTTTGTTCTTACATCGTAAATGTTTGCACCACACGACGTGGCTTACATAGCAGAGGGGAGAAGGGGTTGATTGCCGAGAAAGGTTAGGTGGAGGACAACGATCCGTGGTGGTGGTAACAAGAGAAGGAGAAAGACGGCGGAAGGCAATGAGCAATCGAAAGTGAATTGCATAACAAGCCCAGATAAGAAGGGTGATATGAAGAAGGGGTGGGGGAAGGCATGAGAGAAGGGACGAGGTGCCATATGTAGAATTGGAGATAGCAGAAGAAGTAGAAAGAGAGTACAGTTGACGTCATGCTACAGTTGTTCTATATGTTTGTAACTCAACCTAGGTAGTAGTTTTTATGCGGATGGTCTGAACTACTTGTAAGTGGTGCGAATAAGCTAATGAGTAATTGCGTGCATCATTTGATAGAGAGAGATATGTGATACGGAGTAGTGTACTTCTGAAAAGAAATGCTTAGCAGTTAGCACCATCGGAGACGCCGCCGCGGAACTCTTTTGAGGGAGAGGCTGGCATGAAAATGAATACTGTACGGAGTACTACATTTTCATAGTACACAAGTTTGCTCTCCTCGATGCTAAGCATTTAGCATAACCGAGTGCTTCGTTTTGTCCCCTGGCACCCATGCACGAAAGTTGCACTCAGTGGATCAAAATCTGGTGACATGTCGACCATTGACCAAAAAATGATGGTTTAAGTTGATAACTATGGAAAAATCCCCTCAAAAAAGATGAGTAACTAGGGGGGGGAAATCACATAGTGTGTTGGTCAGCTAGGTAAACACGCAATTCGCAAAAAAAAAAAAAGCTAGGTAAACACGCTTCTGAACCAGACGAGACAACGAGCAGCATGTAACATCAGTACTTCACACGGTACTTGCACCTCTGAAAGTCTGAATTGAACAAAGACGCGTTTTGCTGTATGGCTATGGCTGTGTCCATTGAGAAGAGTTTGGCGTGATAAGGCATCTAAGTGCAGCGTCCGGCCGCGCCGGATCGCGTTTGGGGACGTGTTTGTTCTTGCGCGTTTGGAGACGTGCTCCCAAAACCGCCCCAAATGAATATTTGTGCACGAAAATAAAGATTTTCATTCAATTTTGATTATATATTACAAAGTTTGAATGAAAACGGTTAGATTTCATCTAAACCTAGACTACTGACCGCCCGGCGGCGCGTTCGACGGCCCCGCCCGTCGTCGCCTCCCCCGCACTCACTCTGCGCGCGCCTCCTCTCCTGCGGCGGCGGTGGCCGAGACGGTGCCGCTCACGCCGCGCGTCCTCCCTTCTGCTGCGCCGCCTGGGGGAGAGCTCGATGGCGCGACGAATATGCGCCTATTCGCGGGCACGGGCGTCGTCCTGGAGCTTCTTCTCCGACTCGAAGGACTCGACGAGGGCGCGTTGCTGATCGGCCGTCTCGTCCGGGTGCGGCCCGTCGTCGTCGGACCGGTCGAACTCGTCGTCGTCGTCGTCCTCCGCCTCGATCTCCTCCGCCTCGGCCTCCTCCCTCCATTGGCGCCTCCTCCCCACATCGTTGGCGCCTCCATCATCGCCGCTAACGCGTCGGCCTCCGCCGCCAAGCTCGCCCGCCTCCCCAAGCGCCGTCGGCGCCGCCTCCCTGCCGACGCTCCTCCGCCGTCACCCCTGCGGGTGCTCGATCGACTCACGCCGCCGGCGCTCGATCGAGTCACGCCGTTCAGGCAGCGCCCCGCTCATCGCGGCTGGCGCTCTTCAGCCGCGCTGCTCCATCTCCTCTCGGTACCGCGCCGTCGCGCCTCTTGCTCCGTCGAGGCGTCGAACGCCGCAACGGTGTCGCCTGCTGCTCCTGCCACGCTGCTGCCGCCGCGGCCTCCTCAGCTGCGGAGGCAGGGCGGAGAACGCCGCTAGATCCGCCGCCTGCTGGCGGGCCTCCTCTCGAGTGCCTCCTCTAGTGCCGCACGCCGCTGCCGGTGGAAGTGGAGGAGACGGCGGTGGAGGGAAGTGGCCATCGCCGGGGCGGTTCGCCATTGCCACTGGTGATGGAGGAGACGGCTGTGGAGCGACGAGGGCTGTGTTTGTTGCCGGCGGGGTGTGGTGGCTACCGTTGATGAGCCGGGAGACCTTTTATAGACGCCGGCGTCGGGAAAAAGCGCGGGAACAGACGAGAAGAGGCGGGAAGTTCGCGCGGGAACGGGCGGTGGCGTGCGAACGCCGGCGACGCGTGGAGGCTGCGCAGCACCGACGAGACGTCTACCTTGCCCTCCGTCGCCATTAAGGCAAAGATGCCGCTGCGCGCGAATAACTTCCGTCGCGAGGTAGGCGACGGTTGGGTTAAAATTAATGTGTCGCCGACACGTCGGCCCCGCCCTCCTCGCTTTTCGTTGTGTCCGGCGTGCCCGGTCGTCCGTGGGACGGGACGCTCGGGCGCGGACACCATATAAAGCGCCGGACAAAAAACTTTGGGGGACGTACGAACGCTTTTTTGTCCGCGGCCCCAAATCCCTGAGAGACGACTTTGACGCGCTGGAGATCCTAAGTGATAAGTGATAAACAACGACACGACCCGTTCGGCATCCAGCTCGCCACTGGTGATCGCCCTATGCGGCCGGGTTAGACCCTAACAAGGCGATCGATAGTAACAATGACAATATCATATTGCTGAAACGGCATCTTGGCGACACGCTTTTGTATTTCCCTTTCCCCCTTTGCTTGTTTCCACGAAGACCGTGACTAAATCATACCGAAGCATGTGAAGCAGCTGGGCGCAGCTTTCTTTCTCTGCACAAACATTACTATCGTACCTCTGGATACTATACACTTTTGTAAGCTCGAATTGAACTACGTACTAAATTAGCTGACCATGTAAATATGTTAGAAATTGTTGAGCAACTCTCTGATTTGGAGGATATTATTCTTAATTTAGACTAGTATAGATCCTGGAATAATAGCACACCATCAGGTCAAAAAATATAACGCAACATGCGCAGGATAATATTTCGTCAAGTTAAACGTCCATGGTCAACCGGCCATGACTGTGTAACCCACTTAAGCCCATCTCCAACGTGCCACCACATTTTCAACACGAAATCGGTTCATTTGAGTGAGTTTGTGGTGGCTCACGGACACGAAACAATTCTGGATCCGTATGCAGATGGTAGCGTCTCCAACAGACTCAAATCGCAAAAAAAAATGGACACCAAGATAAAATAAACTTAATTTACATACATTTGGGCGCCAAAATTCAACATTTAACATCAAAAAAGAAAGGAAAAAACAAAAGGATAATGCAGCCGCGCAGGCGATGCTACCAGCTTCTAGTCCTCCTCGCCGAGGTCGATGATACCCGCCGCGGTAGCCACAGATTGGCCACCGGAGGAGGGGGCGACCGGTACTCCGGTGCCGGTGCCGGTGCCGCCGCCGCAGCATACTACGAGAGCTGGATGGCCTCCTCAAGATTTGGCGCGCTCCTCCTGCTTGGAGATTGTAGAGCCCTCACGATAGCCTCTTCCTCCGTGAGCTCCACATCCTCCACTGGCTCATAGTCAAGGTTGTCATCCTTCGGCGGTCCTCGCCTGGTGGTAGGCCTCTGGGAGTAACACTGACACCCACGGGAGCGGTTCCACCTACATAGTGTTGGCGCCACGGTCCCCAGTCAAGACTGCGTGGGTGCGGTGTGGGGTGCACATACCCACAACATTCTTCCGCCGGCGTGGCTTCCTTCTCCTTCACCAGCGCCAACTGGGGCACCGTCGATGGTGGCATCCGGGGCGCCATCTGGGGTGGAGCCGTGGGCTATGCATATGCCTCCTCCTCCTCGTAGTCCATGTTGTTGTCCTTGAGGCCCCTCCAGGTGCGCCTCGATGCTCTGCCGCTGCCGATGAGCGGCATGCTCTGCCTCACCTCCCCCACAACATGGAATCCACGGCGTACGAAGGGTCCCGCAAAATATCGGTGGCTAGAAGGCCCGACACCAGAGGATCTCGCGATGGCGCCCATGGCCACGTGTGGGGATTGCGAGGACGGGCACCCGCGCCTGGTTCAGATGCCACCCTTGCGGAAGGTGGACATCTGACCACGAGAGCGTCGCGTCAGCCTCGGCAAACTTCTCGCAGTATCCACCTCCATGTAGACCCGCCGCTCGGAGTGCGACACCGGAGGAGGCCGCACCACCCTGGGCGTTGGCGCCCGAGGAAAACAGCAACCGTCATTGCTGCCTAAACCGAAGGCCTCGTGGTCATTGCGACCAAACATGAACAAGTTATCGCCCTTCGCCATAGCAGTGAGCTCATGGTCTGGCTAGGGTTTGGAAGTGCAAGATTTCGATGAGCGAACTCGCGGCTGGGAAACAGTTTGGGTCTCGGAGAGCGACGACTCTCCATTTAAGAGGATCACGTGTGCGGCTAGGCTGCATGAGACCGTGTCCATGGTCACTCATGAGCAGGTTCGATAATTTCTACAGGACGGGCACAGACGCAAAATTAAGGTGTAAATATATGCCAAAGAAATAAAATCGGCCGCGCGGTCTGTTTGTGGTTTACCGTTGAGCCTCTTCATTAAACACAGCGGACACCGATTGATGTAGTCGGTCCGTATGCGGTAACCCGTTAGAGATGGCCAATTTTGCATCATCTGTAGAATATTCGGTAGGAAATAGCCCGTTGGAGTAGAGGATTGAACGAGTCCATGAAGAAGTCGGTCAATGCCACAATCGAATAATTGAGTCTAGTGGCGCTTCTTTTCACGATTGAAACTCCTCGAATGGCAACCCCCTTTTTAGATTGTCTGACGAATCAAACGGAAGTCGTCAACGGCTCAACGCTGATGCGCATATACTGGTGGATGCGGCCATGTTTCTGTTTTCTGTCTAGGCGAAAAAGAAAGGGAGAAAGAAGAAGCGCACCGTGGACGGACGGAGGATAAGGAAAGTGCGGAGCTAGCTCGCAGCCTCGACCGTGACGGATTATCATCATATACTCCACCTCGACCGTCTCTTCCGCCAGTGCTTCTCCCACCCAACCCAAGGCCATCACCAGTCTCAGTTGCGACCTCGTCGGCGTCGCAAAGAAAATATATTTGGCCAATGTTGTATCGATTGGTAATAACATGTGGCTCCACAACCCAGATACATAGAAGTTGGCATTTTGATAATTCCAGGGATACCTTTCCGGCGACCCCTAAAGTTACATTCGGCGTGATGAACATGGGAGGCAAAAGCGACGCGAGATGGTCTAAAAAGGGCGAGGCGAGCTCGGTTATTCTTGTAGTACCACATGGTTCCATGTCTCGTGCTTTACATGCGTGTTCTTTCTTTGGAGGGGAAAGATTTCTGAAAAGGGGTAGCAGGGACCGTGGCCAGAAGAGCTCAAATGGAATGAGCACGAGGCTAACTGAAACCCAAGGTCGAGCTCCCTCCCGTAAGGGCATCTCTCAACCGGGCCACCCATCCAGCGCCAGCGCGTCCGGGTGGGTCGATCCGGATAAAATCCCCCACGCGGGACGCGCAAAAGCGGACGGCCGCGGCGTCCGGGCGACGCAAACCGGCCCATCTGGCCGGGTTTGCGTGGCCGCGGATGGCACGCGGCTTCCTCGCGTGTCCGCCTGGTCCGCGTGGCTGGCCACATGTCGGTGCCCAGTCCTATTAAATGTGGGTGGGGAAGGAATTGTCCCTATCTAGTCCCTTTCCACTCCGGCCGCACGCGCGAGCCGGAGCTTCCGCGCCGCCATGACCCCGAAGCGCGAGTTCTCGCCATTCGCCAACGACCACGAGGCGGCGGCCGGCGGCCGCCGCGCCGTTCTCCATGGGGCGCCGGCGACGCCCAACGCGACCGGATCTACGTCACCGGCGCGGTGGCGCCGGATGTTCTGGGGGCGCCGGCGTCCCGATGCGCAGGGACGTGCACTCCCACGGCTGGCACGAGCCCGATCGGGTTCGGTGCCGCCCATCCCGATCTCCGACGCGCCCGCGCCGGAGATCCGGAGAGCGCCCGTGCGTGCGCGGACCTCGAGCGGACCCGCTACAGCGGCGCAAGTCCAAGGCGGGACTTGTGGTTCGAGGTGGAGCACAATGCGCGCGCACCGTGCTTCACCTCGCGACGGCGCGACCGCGCGCGCAGCCACGCGCGCAGCCCCGCGCACACACGCAGCAGCGGGCTGGCCGCACACACCCGCAGCGCGGGCTGGCGCGCCCGGCGGCCTCTACATCGGCGAGCAGCCCCAGCCCCGCACCAGCCCCAGGAGGACGAGGATGACCCGGAGCTGCAGGCGGCGCTCGTGGCGTCCCGCGAGCAGCAGGACCTCGACGAGCTGGCCAAATGGCCGGACCTCGCCGAGACGCTGCGCGCTGATACGCGTAGATGCACACGTCCGTTGGGAACCCCAAGTGGAAGGTATGATGCGTATAGAAGCAAGTTTCCCTCAGTATGAAACCAAGGTTTAATCGAACCAGTAGGAGCCAAGAAGCACGTTGAAGGTTGATGGTCGCGAAATGTGATGCGGCGCAACACCACGGATTCCGGCGCCAACGCGGAACCTGCACAACACAACCCAAGTACTTTGTCCCAACGAAACAGTGAGGTTGTCAATCTCACCGGCTTGCTGTAACAAAGGATTAAACGTATCGAGTGGAAGATGTTTGCAAAGAAAACAGTAAAACAAGTAGATTGTATGCTATGTAAAGAATAGGACCGGGGTCCACAGTTCACTAGAGGTGTCTCTCCCATAAGATAAAAGCATGTTGGGTGAACAAATTACAGTCGGGCAATTGACAAATAGAGAAAGGCATAACAATGCATATACATGACATGGTAAATATAGTGAGATTTAATCCGGGCATTACGACAAAGAACATAGACCGCCATCCATGCATCTATGCCTAAAAAGTCCACCTTCAGGTTATCGTCCGAACCCCTCCAGTATTAAGTTGCAAAGCAACGAGACAATTGCATTAAGTATGGTGCGTAATGTAATCAACAACTACATCCTTAGACATAGCATCAATGTTTTATCCCTAGTGGCAACGCACCATGCAACCTTAGAACCTTCTGTCACGATCCCAGATTCAATGAAGGCATGAACCCACTATCGGGCATAAATACTCCCTCTTGGAGTTAAGAGCAAAAACTTGGCCAGAGCCTCTACTAATAACGGAGAGCATGCAAGATCATAAACAACACATAAACAATAGATTGATAATCACCATAATCATAGTACTCTCTATCCATCGGATCCCGACAAACACAACATATAGTATTACGATAGATGATCTTGATCATGTTAGGCAGCTCACAAGATCCAACAATGAAGCACAACAAGGAGAAGAGCGACCATCTAGCTACTGCTATGGACCCATGGTCCGGGGGTGGACTACTCACTCATCACTCAGGAGGCGACCATAGCGGTGTAGAGTCCTCCGGGAGATGAATCCCCCTCTCCGGCAGGGTGCGGAGGCGATCTCCAGAATCCCCGAGATGGGATTCGCGGCGGCGCGTCTGCTGGAAGGTTTTCCGTATCGTGGCTCTGGTGTTTGGGGGTTTCGCGACGGGCTTTAGAGTAGGCGGAGGGTCAACGCGAGGGCCACACGAGGGCCCAGGGATAGGTCGGCGCGGCCAAGGCCCGGCCGCGCCGGCTAGCCTCTGGCCACCTCGTGGCCCCACTTCGTTAGGTCTTCGGTCTTGGAAGCTTCGTGCAAAAATAGGACCCTGGGCGAAAGTTTCGTCCAATTCCGAGAATATTTCTTTACTAGGATTTCTGAAACCAAAAACAACAGAAAACAGCAACTGGCTCTTCGGCATCTTGTTAATAGGTTAGTTCCAGAAAATGCATAAATATGACATATAATGTGCATAAAACATGTAGGTATCATCAATAAAGTAGCATGGAACATAAGAAATTATCGATACGTTGGAGACGTATCAGCATCCCCAAGCTTAGTTCTGCTCGTCCGAGCAGGTAAAGCGATAACAAAGATAATTTCTGAAGTGACATGCCATCATAATCTTGATCATACTATTTGTAAACATATGTAATGAATGCAGCGATCAAAGCAAAGGTAATGACATGAGTAAACAACTGAATCATATAGCAAAGACTTTTCATGAATAGTACTTCAAGACAAGCATCAATAAGTCTTGCATAAGAGTTAACTCATAAAGCAATAAATCAAAGTAAAGGTGTTGAAACAACACATAAGAAGATTAAGTTTCAGCGGTTGCTTTCAACTTGTAACATGTATATCTCATGGATATTGTCAACATAAAGTAATATAACAAGTGCAATATGCAAGTATGTAGGAATTAATGCACAGTTCACACAAGTGTTTGCTTCTTAAGGTGGAAGGAGATAGGTAAACTGACTCAACAATAAAAGTAAAAGAATGGTCCTTCAATGAGGAAAGCATCGATTGATGTATTTGTGCTAGAGCTTTTATTTTGAAAACATGAAACAATTTTGTCAACGGTAGTAATAAAGCATATGAGTTATGAAAATTATATCTTACAAGTTGCAAGCCTCACGCATAGTGTACTAATAGTGCCCGCACCTCGTCCTACTTAACTTGGACTACCGGGTCTTTGCATGCCATGTTTCAACCAAGTGTCACAAAGGGGTACCTCCATGCCTTTATACAAAGGTCCAAGGAGAATGCTCGCATTTCGGATTTCTCGCTTTGATTATTCTCAACTTAGACATCCATACCGGGACAACATGGACAACAGATAATGGACTCCTCTTAAATGCATAAGCATGTAGCAAAGTTATTGTTCTCATATGAGATTGAGGATATATGTCCAAAACTGAAACTTCCACCATGGTTCATGGCTTTAGTTAGCGGCCCAATGTTCTTCTCTAACAATTTTGCATGCTCCAACCACTAAAATGATAGACCTTCAGACAAGACGGACATGCATAGCAACTCACATGATATTCAACAATAGTTGATGGCGTTCCCCAGAAGCATGGTTATCGCACAACAGGCAACTTAATAAAATATAAAGTGCATAAGTACATATTCAATACTACGATAGTTTTTAAAGCTATTTTGTCCCATGAGCTATATATTGCAAAGGTGAATGATGGAATTTTAAGGTAGCACTCAAGCAATTTACTTTGGAATGGCGGAGAAATACCATGTAGTAGGTAGGTATGGTGGACACAAATGGCATAGTAGTTGGCTCAAGGATTTTGGATGCATGAGAAGTATTCCCTCTCGATACAAGGTTTAGGCTAGCAAGGTTATTTGAAGCAAACTCAAGGATGAACAAGTGCAGCAAAACTCACATAAAAGACATATTGTAAACATTATAAGACTCTACACTGTCTTCCTTGTTGTTCAAAACTCAATACTAGATATTATCTAGACCTTAGAGACCAAATATGCAAATCAAATTTTAGCAAGCTCTATGTATTTCTTCATTAATGGGTGCAAAGCATATGATGCAAGAGCTTAATCATGAGCACAACAATTTCAAAGTATCGCATTATCCAAGACATTTTTAGAATTACTACATGTAGCATTTTCCAATTCCAACCATATAACAATTTAACGAAGAAGAAACTTCGCCTTGAACATTATGAGTAAAGCCTAAGGACACATGTGTCCATATGCAACAGCGGAGCGTGTCTCTCTCCCACAAAGTGAATGCTAGGATCCATCTTATTCAAACAAAAGCAAAAACGAAAACAAACCGACGCTCCAAGTAAAGAACACAAGATGTGACGAATAAAAATATAGTTTCAGGGAAGGAACCTGATGATGTTGTCGATGAAGAAGGGGATGCCTTGGGCATCCCCAAGCTTAGACGCTTGAGTCTTCTTAAAATATGCAGGGGTGAACCACGGGGCATCCCCAAGCTTAGAGCTTTCACTCCTCTTGATCATAGTATATCATTCTCCTCTCTTGACCCTTGAAAACTTCCTTCACACCAAACTTCAAGCAAACTCATTAGAGGGTTAGTGCATCATTAATAATTCACTCATTCAGAGGTGACACAATCATTATTTTCACTTCTGGACATTGCATAATGCTACTGGACATTAGTGGATCAAAGAAATAAATCCAACATAGCAAAAGAGGCAATGCGAAATAAAAGGCAGAATCTGTCAAAAACAGAACAGTCCGTAAAGACGAATTTATAAATGGCACCAGACTTGCTCAAATGGAAAAACTCAAAACTAATGAAAGTTGCGTACATATCTGAGGATCACGCTCGTAAATTGGCAGATTTTTTCGAATTTTCTACAGAGAATTATGCCCAGATTCGTAACAGACAGCAATGCTGTTTCTGCGCAGCGATCCCAAATATAACATCAACTTTGACATAGAAACTTTACTTGGCACAAAAACATGATAAGGAGAGGTTGCTACAGTAGTAAACAACTTCCAAGACTCAACAAAACAAAAAATTGTAGTAAAAACATGGGTTGTCTCCCATAAGCGCTTTTCTTTAACGCCTTTCAGCTAGGCGCAGAAAGTGCAAATCAAGTAACATCGAGAGTAGAAGCATCAACATCATAACTTGTTCTAATAATAGAATCAAAAGGCAACTTCATTCTCTTTCTAGGGAAGTGTTCCATACCTTTCTTGAGAGGAAATTGATATTTAATATTACCTTCCCTCATATCAATAACAGCACCAACGATTCGAAGAAAAGGTCTTCCCAACACAATAGGACAAGATGCATTGCATTCAATATCCAAGACAACAAAATCAACGGGGACAAGGTTATTGTTAACCGTAATGTGCACATTATCAATCCTCCCAAAGGTTTCTTTTTAACATTATCGGCAAGATTAACATCCAAATAACAATTCTTCAATGGTGGCAAGTCAAGCATATCATAAATCTTTTTAGGCATAACAGAAATACTTGCACCAAGATCACATAAGGCATTACATTCAAAGTCATTGAATTTCATTTTAATGATGGGCTCCCAACCATCTTCTAACTTTCTAGGAATAGAAGTTTCAAGTTTTAGTTTCTCTTCTCTAGCTTTTATGAGAGCATTTGTAATATGTTTTGTAAAGGCTAAATTTATAGCACTAGCATTAGGACTTTTAGCAAGTTTTTGTAAGAACTTTATAACTTCAGAGATGTGGCAATCATCAAAATCTAAATCATTATGAGCTACAGCAATGGGATCATTGTTCCCAAGGTTGGAAAAAATTTCAGCAGTTTTATCACAAGCAGTTTCAGCAGTTTTAGCAATTTCAGGCAGTTTTGTTCGCTTTGCACTAGGAGTAGAAACATTGCCAACACCAATTATTTTACCATTGATAGTAGGAGGTGCAGCAACATGTGAAGAATTAGCATTACTAGTGGTGGTAATAGTCCAAACTTTAGCTACATTATTCTCTTTAGCTAGTTTTTCATTTTCTTCTCTATCCCACCTAGCACGCAGTTCAGCCATTAATCTTATATTCTCATTAATTCTAACTTGGATGGCATTTGCTGTAGTAGTAATCTTATTATCAATATCATTATTAGGCATAACTTTCAATTTTAAAAGATTAACATCAGAGGCAAGTCTATCAACTCTAGAAGCAATAGTATCAATTTTATCAAGCTTTTCCTCAACAGATTTGTTAAAAGCAGTTTGTGTACTAATAAATTCTTTAAGCATGGCTTCAAGACCAGAGGGTACATTCCTATTATTATTGTAAGAATTCCCATAAGAATTACCATAACCATTACCATTAGCGAGAAGGATATGGCCTATAGTTATTACCGGAGTTGTTCCTATAAGCATTGTTGTTGAAATTATTATTTTTAATGAAATTCACATCAACATTTTCTTCTTGAGCAACCAATGAAGCTAAAGGAACATTATTTGGATCAACATTAGATCTACCATTCACAAGCATAGACATAATCACATCAATCTTATCACTCAAGGAAGAGGTTTCTTCACAAATTTACCTTCTTACCTTGTGGAGCTCTTTCCGTGTGCCATTCGGAGTAATTTATCATCATATCATCAAGAAGTTTTGTAGCCGCCCCAATGTGATGGACATAAAGGTACCTCCAGCAGCTGAATCCAATAAATTCCGCGAAAAAATTTAGTCCTGCATAGAAGGTTTGGATGATCATCCAAGTAGTCGGTCCATGGGTTGGGCAATTCTTTACCAAAGTTTTCATTCTCTCCCAAGCTTGAGCAACATGTTCAGTATCTAATTGTTTAAAATTCATTATGCTACTTCTCAAAGATATAATTTTAGCGGAGGATAATATCTACCAATAAAAGCATCCTTGCATTTAGTCCATGAATCAATACTATTCTTAGGCAAAGATAGCAACCAATCTTTAGCTCTTCCTCTTAATGAGAAAGGAAACACTTTCAATTTAATAATATCACCATCTACATCTTTATACTTTTGCATTTCACAAAGTTCAACAAAATTATTGAGATGGGCAGCAGCATCATCAGAACTAGCACCAGAAAATTGTTCTCTCATAACCAAATTCAGTAAAGCAGGTTTAATTTCAAAGAATTCTGCTGTAGTAGCAGGTGGAGCAATAGGTGTGCATAGGAAATCATTATTATTTGCATTTGTGAAGTCACACAATTTAGTATTTTCATGGTTGGCCATTTTAGCAACGGTAAATAAAACAAACTAGATAAAGTAAATGCAAGTAACTAATTTTTTTGTGTTTTTGATATAGAGAGCAAGACAGTAAATAAAGTAAAACTAGCAACTAATTTTTTTTGTATTTTGATTTAGTGCAGCAAACAAAGTAGTAAATAAAATAAAGCAAGACAAAAACAAAGTAAAGAGATTGAGAAGTGGAGACTCCCCTTGCAGCGTGTCTTGATCTCCCCGGCGCCAGAAATTTAGCTTGATACGCGTAGATGCACACGTCCGTTGGGAACCCCAAGTGGAAGGTATGATGCGTATAGAAGCAAGTTTCCCTCAGTATGAAACCAAGGTTTAATCGAACGAGTAGGAGCCAAGAAGCACGTTGAAGGTTGATGGTCGCGAAATGTGATGCGGCGCAACACCAGGGATTCCGGCGCCAACGCGGAACCTGCACAACACAACCAAGTACTTTGTCCCAACGAAACAGTGAGGTTGTCAATCTCACCGGCTTGCTGTAACAAAGGATTAAACGTATCGAGTGGAAGATGTTTGCAAAGAAAACAGTAAAACAAGTAGATTGTATGCTATGTAAAGAATAGGACCGGGGTCCACAGTTCACTAGAGGTGTCTCTCCCATAAGATAAAAGCATGTTGGGTGAACAAATTACAGTCGGGCAATTGACAAATAGAGAAAGGCATAACAATGCATATACATGACATGGTAAATATAGTGAGATTTAATCCGGGCATTACGACAAAGAACATAGACCGCCATCCAACTGCATCTATGCCTAAAAGTCCACCTTCAGGTTATCGTCCGAACCCCTCCAGTATTAAGTTGCAAAGCAACAGACAATTGCATTAAGTATGGTGCGTAATGTAATCAACAACTACATCCTTAGACATAGCATCAATGTTTTATCCCTAGTGGCAACAGCACATCACAACCTTAGAACCTTCTGTCACGATCCCAGATTCAATGAAGGCATGAACCCACTATCGGGCATAAATACTCCCTCTTGGAGTTAAGAGCAAAAACTTGGCCAGAGCCTCTACTAATAACGGAGAGCATGCAAGATCATAAACAACACATAAACAATAGATTGATAATCACCATAATCATAGTACTCTCTATCGGATCCGACAAACACAACATATAGTATTACAGATAGATGATCTTGATCATGTTAGGCAGCTCACAAGATCCAACAATGAAGCACAACAAGGAGAAGACGACCATCTAGCTACTGCTATGGACCCATGGTCCAGGGGTGGACTACTCACTCATCACTCCGGAGGCGACCATGGCGGTGTAGAGTCCTCCGGAGATGAATCCCTCTCGGCGGGGCGGAGGCGATCTCGAGAATCCCCAGAGATGGGATTCGCGGCGGCGTCTCTGTAAGGTTTTCCGTATCGTGGCTCTCGGTGGGGGGTTTCGCGACGGAAGCTTTAAGTAGGCGGAGGGTCAGCGCGAGGGCCACACGGGGGCCGGGGATAGGTCGGCGCGGCCAAGGCCCGGGCCGCGCCGGCCTAGCCTCGGCCACCTCGTGGCCCCACTTCGTTAGGTCTTCGGTCTTCGGAAGCTTCGTGCAAAAATAGGACCCTGGGCGAAAGTTTGGTCCAATTCGAGAATATTTCTTTACTAGGATTTCTGAAACCAAAACAGCAGAAAACAGCAATGGCTCTTCGGCATCTTGTTAATAGGTTAGTTCCGAGAAAATGCATAAATATGACATATAATGTGCATAAAACATGTAGGTATCATCAATAAAGTAGCATGGAACATAAGAAATTATCGATACGTTGGGACGTATCACGCGCCTCCGCGGTTGGAGGAGGCGGCCGGGAGGCCAGGGAGGACGCCCAGCGGAGCGTGGGCCTTCCTCGAGCTAGCGCGCCGTCAAGAGGAGGAAACGCGTCGGCGGCGCTCCAAGAGGAGGAGCGCCGGGCCGCGCGCTGGCGGAGGAGGAGCGCCGGCCACGCTCCGGCTACAGGCGGAGCTGCAGGCCGCAGCGGAGGAGCAGCTCCGGCAGGAGTCCGCCGGAGGGCACGGCTGCGCAGGCCGACGAGCCCGCCGAACCCGCACTCCGCCTGGGAAAGGGCGCAGTGGGAGCCCTGGCCGGAGTCCCCGGTGCCCTCCGGCGTTCGAGCCGGAACAGCGCGTCGCCGCCGGGGGCGTCGTCGTCATCGACGCCGACGATGACGAGTACTACTGGGGGTAGTACTGCCGGCGGCCACCGTGCTCGCAAACCCTGTCTAGGGTTTCTTTTTTTAGTTTAAAGCCCATATAGGGCTTTCTTTTGTGTAAAAATTGCCCAAAATAGGGCTAAGTTTAATTAACCACTAGTTTAATGTTATTTTTGGCTATTTTCCTTTTTTATTTTTATTTTCATTTTTGTTTTTTAATTACATATGCGGTGCGTCCGCGCGGTGGGCGCAGCGTGCGACCCAAACGGACACGCGGACGCGGGCCGCTGTCCGGGTGTCCGTTCGGCCACCCAAACGACCCAAAACGGACGGCCCAGCGCATCCGTTTGGATCGGCCGGTTGGAGATGCCCTAACTTCCGAAGTCCGAACATCCGGCGCGCCTGCGGCTAGCTTTCAGCAAACTTGCACAATCTAACTAAGATAACTAAATCGCCCTAAACTATGAAATAACGGTTTCTTTTTTATTTTCGTTCGGTTTAGCCTGCCAATTAGTCCCACAAAAAGACGGGATCTGTAAAAAAGTAAGGGGGTCTGAAATTTCTTCCCCCAAACGGTATATACACGGTCTCCGAGTGCGGTCCGCACTCTCCATCTCGATTTGGAGGGACGGAAGTTTCAGCCCTCGTCGTTGTTGATGTGCCTCCCCACTACCTCTCCTCCACCGACGCATGCCGGCCGGACTCGACTCCATGGACCTCTTCGAGCTCCCACCGGCCGATGACCATGCTAGTTCGCGCGGGTGCCCCCGCTACCGCTGCGGGTGCCCCAACCATTCCCAAGAAGAGAAGACGCGCGTGCACCCACATCATCGCCCTCGGTGCTGGCCCAGCCAAGGCCGCGACGCCTCCTGTTCCGCGACCTTGGCTGAAGGTGGGAGCGACGAGGACGAAGGCGACGAACGGCGGGAAGAGGAAGCAAACCTTAAAACCAAGCGGTCTTCCTCCATTAACTCCGTTGATGGCTGAAATCAGCGCATCCCAGGACAAGACATAGGTGCCGCCAGCGTGTTCGTTGAAATGCCCCCGAGTTATGACGGTCTGTCCTAGTTTGTGGATATGTTAAACGAGTCCGAGACGAGCATTACGGAGCCTCCCCTTGATGCGTATGAGTTGGATGGGGAGGATGATGGCGAAGAGGTTGAGGATGGTGCCGCTTACGGTCAAGACGCAGTGGAGGAGATCGACGAGGAGGTCTTCGATGCGGCGAAGAGGAAGAAGAAAAGAATCGTGAACTACTTCGAAATCAAAGACACTTGCTTTGTGGGTCGCAAGTTCGCATCGATGAGGTCCACAACACTGACCAAACTGGGAAGCATCACTGACAGCGGATTGAAGAAAAGTTCTTTCACCTCATGCCTCGCGTTACAATACCAGTCTACTGCTCCTATCGAACCCTACAAGGCCGGTGGGAGGTGGTCAAGGATTGTTGTAGCCGATGGAGTGGAGCAAGTTCGGAACGCACCTCCGAGCGGCATCTCTATCAATGAGTATGTGAGTGCTTTGCATTTTGTGTGATTGTGTTGCAAGATATATGCATTTCATGTTGCATGTTGCATTCATGTGATTGTGAGTGAAGGAACCAATTGCAGTGGAGAGGTACAAGGCAATGTCGGCTTCCAAAGAAAGAGCATTTAGGCTACAATATTGTTGGAAGTTTCTCAGGCATCCAGAGGAGTGGAAACTGAGGGTGAAAGTAGCATCACCAAAGAAAGGATCTATGATATGTTTAGATGATGCAAGTGAAGGAGGAGCTAACCAAGAGCAACTGGAAGGAAACAAGAAGGCCAAGGAGAAGATCAAGGTTGAAGCCAAATCATCAAGCTTGGCTTCCAAGATCAATGGATTCGTGAGGTCAAAGAAAAACATGATGCTCAAGATTTTGAAAAAGAAGGCCATAACCGAAGAAGAAAAATAAGATGAAGCAAGCAAGATGGCAAGCAATTGGTGACTTAGAGGAGAGGATGCTAGCTCTAGAGGAAAAGAAGTCGATGACGAGCCTTTTTGCAGAGAAGAATAAGACGATGATGATGGATCTGAGCACCATGAATCCCTTCATAAAAAATGATGCAATACGAGAAGGCTCGAGATCATTAGAAGGAGAAGGTTAGCTCGTGAAGCTAAGATAAATGTCACTTATAATCAAGGTGATCATGCCACGGCTACAGTGGATGCCACTAGCAATGGAGGTGATAATACTACAGCTACGATCGTGCGTCTAGTTATTATACTGTAAAAAATTAAGCTAATTGTGCAAAACCAAATCCACAACTATGTTAAAACTTGATGTCAATAAAAAAATCTTTGCTCCGGCAGTGGCAATGTAACCGGCACTTTCGGAGAAATGTTCTTGCGCTACGACGTCCACGTGGTAAGCTACGCGATCGCCGACCAGGAATGTCGACAGAGTTAGTTGGATTGCGCCGTCATATCACTACTGGTCGGTTGAATTCGAGTTGGGTTGCGGTGTTACGTTTCGACACCTGTGGCATGCGTAAGCTAGCAGGCGTACGTGTTCACATATTTTCAGTTTTATTTACAGCCTAATCACACGGTCAACGAAACACGCAGGATTGTAGAGCCGGCGCGAATGGCTTCATAGCTATCTATGCTTCGCAGTGAAGGTACCATGTCATACCGCGGTGTTGGTGATCACAGCTCCCGTCACTATGTCACCAAAGACCGGAAATCAATTGTATTTGGTCACTGCAGATTTGGACGATGTGCATGCAGTATGACACGCAAGAATATTGTTTTCTTTTCCAATACTGGGATGATTGGAACGAGTTCGATCGATCGCCGCTGTCGCCTGCAATCAGGGCCGAAATTGAAGAAGCCGTTCTATCCACATGGACATGTACCCTCGGGTCGGCCGGTCACATGCAGATGCGGCCAGCAATCATGTAGTCCAGTGTTATATGAGTTTTTAAATTTCAACTTCCGGCGGCCGACCTAAACCAACGGTTGGATCAGGGTTGTCCATTTCGGTTCGCACGGATAAAAATACACAAAAAACACGTCACAACAGCGCGACCGAACGGAAGGGAGGATGCAACCCGACACATTTCTAATCCATATTTGGGTTAGAAATGCGGCAAACCAGGCGCCCCGCGTACCACTTGGTTGTCCCTATCGATCTGCACCGGGTGAAATGCCATGCCTCCGCCAGAACGCGGCGACCGAGACAAATCGACCCTTGCGATAAGAAAGAACGCAAGGACAACAATGTGTTGTGGATGAGAGGCGTTGGCCGCAGTGGCGGGCAAACGTAGCTGTAGAAGGCTATCGCCGCGTTGGCCGTGCGGCCATACCACCAATGGCGAGACTCCTGGTTGTACGACACCTCATAGCTTTCAATGGCAGCCTACCATTTGTGTTGCGACTTGGGATAGTGTCGGCCATAGCTTGTTGACAGGCGCGTAGTTAGGGTCTTCAAGCTCCTCATCAGTGAGGAGGGCACGAAAGTACTCGATGTGCGCCTCTAGGCACTCGCCCTCTTGCTAGAATTCCCACGTTGATGTTCTACACTCGTTGATGGTTAAGACTAGTCATAGTGAGAGGTAACATAGAGTAGTAAGGCTGGTCATAGTGGGGAGTAACTTAGACTAGTAACATATGTCATGTTACTAGTCTAGGTTACTACCTTCATAGTGGGTAGTAACTTATATGTGGTGTCATGCATTGTATCATTTATTATGTTGTAGACTCATCTTGCTTGAGGTGTGTGATGTTATGGTAATATAGCTAGTTACCACATCACTCTCTTTCTTCATTTATTAGCATGTCATGTTACCAAAATGCCTTGAGAGGTGTGATGTTACTAGCTATGTTACTCCCACTATGAGCAGTCTAACATGCACATGTTACTACTCTATGCTACTATCTTCATAGTAGTTAGTAACATCAATGTAGTATCATAAATATTTTTATTAATTAGCTTGTATACTTATTGTATCTTGAAAAATATGATGTTACAATAACTAGCTAGTATGTTAATTTATCCTCATCTCTCCTCATTAACTCGCTGTCACGTAAGCAAATACAGTAAATTGGACACTTAGTTACTAGTGAAATTACTTCCACTATAAGTAGTGTAAGCTCGGCCTACTAACGAAGCTAGTGCCTTTATTCTCCGCCATTGTAGGACAATAAGGTTGTGGCATGAGGTAAGTAGGTGCAGCGGTGTGAGGGGACGAGCAGCGTGCGCCTGGTCCTAAACGGACGTCGTGGCTGCTTGTTGGTGGACGGCGGACGAGTGGCATTGAGGACAGCGTGGAGAGGTGTGCCGTCAGAAAGCCATCGACACATGCCGGGTACCGACGACCGGCATCAACCGGAGGTTTGTGTCGCTGCCAAAAGGGGCCATCGTGCGAGGTTCTATGTGGCAGCAGAATTGATCCTACTGTACATCGCTGCCATAGGAAATTAGGAAGGCTGTCTCGCGTCATTAAAGGAGAAACAATGATCGGCACTTGGTAGTACTGCCTGCAGAGACTTGATCCACGCTGGCCTGTACGGCAACGATCGAGAGTGCTGCGCGTGCATTTCTTGACGCGGCACGGCCCGGGTTACATTACGTACGCGGCGCCAAAAGGGGCAATTAAGAGACAACCCAAGCTCGGTCCTGCGTTCAAATCATTGTGCTGTTAGGCACGGTCACTCCCCTCTGCTCCTCTCGTCAATAAAGTTTGTCTGGCTTCAACCCCATCTGGGCGGCAACGTTGAGAGGTTTGTGAGAGTGATGCCGTCTTTGAGGTTTTCGTTTGGCTATGGGGATCTTCGAATCGTCAAGAAGCTTCAGCGGCAGTTCATCCTTCTTTTTCGTTTTCGGAACGGATGTGGTATTCTTGATTCGTTTGGCGACTTTCTGTCTGTAATCAACAACGTCAAGCCGGCTTAGGGAGGAGCGGCAGCGGCGGCGCGCCGTCGACACGGTCCGGAGGTTGAAGTTGAAGGGCTACTAAGGATCTCGTTGTAATTTTCGTTTTTCTTGGGATGCTTTGTACTGTTCGTTGTTTCTTTTAATGCCAGTGTCCAATACGCAAAAAAAAGCACGTATGTGACCCGCGATCAACGAACATGATAGTACCTCTGTCAATAAAATTATATCTTAACTTTGTCTAAATTTATATCTGCACATTAAAATATATTAAAATACATGGATATTTTAATAAAGTTAAAACATTGTTATATGAACAAATGTAGTACTATCTTGTCGATAGTGGGCGGCTAACTGCTCGGGCGCTGTGTGCGGATACTTTCGGCTGTAAATTTAGTTCCTCGGCGCCAACGGCGACGATGCCTGCGGGTGTTAGAACCCTCTTGAGAGCATCGTTGTAGTTATTCACCTTGCGATACGGCTCTTGGTGAAAAAACCTAGATCTCACGGTCTCAACGACGGCGGCACAATGTGTCGTTACCTTCTTGGTGGCGTAGTCGTGGAGCCCCGAGTGGACTTGGTCTCGCCTCAATATTTTCGGTGGCAAGTCTCCATTTGTATGTCTGTCTTTCGTTTCTCTTCTTCCATTTTGTTCCTTCTCCTACTTGTCGTGATTTCTCTTCGATGTTTTTCTTTTTATGGAAGCAAGTGAATCCAAAAGGCCGGATTGACCTGGCCACGATCTTGACGTTTTGTGCCCTGGTTATGTTCGATGAATTGATCGGAGCAAGTGGATCACTTATAGCACGAGCGTGCCGTTATGGATCGACTGGGCCTCAGCGGGGTGCAGTCCGACGACCTAGCTTGATACGTCGGGGCCTTATCCGGATGGGTCGCCACAGCCGATCAAGTTGAACGGTATCTTGTTCGACTGCTTCAGACTTTAAATCTTAATCTTCTTCTCATCTTCTGTACAGATCCAGTGAGAAAATCAATCTGATAGGTCACATAATTAATCTATATACGAACTTTGAAATCTGCTGGCAGCTAGCAGTACATGTTTAATCCATGTTCTGTTTGCATGTGGGTTCGTATTATCTGATAGGTCAACGTATTCAACTGGAGCAGCATTCATGCTAGGCAAGTTTCATGTCCATAGAGTACTATAGTACCCCTCCGTCCCACGAAGAATGTTTAAGATTTGTCAAATTTTAAATACATATTTATCAAAATTTAAATATATGTAATAATAAATAGCATCTAGATATACCTCTCTTTTGACAAATCTTAGATAACCATCATGAGACGGAGGAAGAACATGTTTAATGTGATAACGGGAACATTACTACAGAGGTGTTATTTACTCCCTCTATTCTAGAATAGGATGGCTATAATATTTGGATAAAGTCAAACCACTTAAAATTTGATTAACTATATAGAAAAAGTGTCAACATTTATAATCTTAAATTAATATTTTTAAAACCATCATGGAATATATCTTCATATTATGTGCTTTTAAAATTTTAGATGTAGATATTTTTCTATACATACTTGCTCAAACTTTAAAAGTTTGACTTTGACTGAAAACTATAGGCATTCTAATTAATTTGGGAACGAGTGAGTATTACGGATCTATAAATAGCACAACATATATATGCACTTTATTTTAGAGTCCTATCTGGTCACTTGGTCCCACAAGGCAGCCTATCAAAACAACGTTCTTGGAACCTGGTCCAAATTCTTTTTTTTTTTTTTTTTTTTGAACCAGGAAGGGTCCCGAAGAACCCGGAAACTGCATTAGTCAAAGCGGTGGGTACAGAAATACACAGAGGACCTCAAGAGAAAGAAAATTACAACATGATCCTCAATCTTAGCAACCAGGACCTTAGAAAGAAAATAAAAAGTGCAATCAAGTCCTACTCCACCACAACATCTGTGAGACCTCAAAGCACGGCCGCTCGCCTCGTCGCCGGGGACGAGACCACTTGGGACGAAGCAAGCGTGTGGTGCCGCATCGAGATCGAAGGGCCTCCATAATGGCACACTGGCCCGGAGGTTGAAGAAGCTCAGGCGTACAAGACACCGGAGAACGGAGTGGCCTCCCCGCTGGCCAAGGATAACGCCGGTCCGTTGGCACCGCCGTTGATGAACTCCGCAACAGATCGACGCAGCTTCACGAACTCCCCGAGAGACTCCAGATCCCAGCACCTTGACCCTTCTTCCGCCACCATAGCGACCAGAACAGGTCGGGATACCACGAATCTGAAGCCCAGCGAGCTTATTTGAAGAGCTCGCCTCGGATCTGACCTCCACCGGCACTTCCCACCATGGGAATCGACCTGGAGGAGAGCGAGGCATCTTCCCACCACCGCTCGCAGGGGCAGAAGATAAGCTCCACCACGGCATGACGCCAAACTCCATAAAGGAAGCAACAACTCTAAACTTAGCCCTATAACTACTATGTACAGGGATTCGCCGGCCTCCTAATCCATCTGCACACCGGCCGCCGGGGGCGAGACAGAGAGGAGCCGGGATGACCCGGTCGACTCTCAAGGAGGAGGAGATAAGCTAGAGAGGAGAGGGTACCTGGTCCAAATTCGGGTTGGTGCATCTGTTCAATGGGGCCTTCTTCGCGTCATGATGCTCTAGGTGTCATCAGTTGTCGGTTCAAGTATGTCTATGTTATAATGAGATGCACAATAAACGAAGAACGAAAAGTAAAACACTGCAGGGGACACGAGATTTTAACGTGGAAAACCCTTGCAACACACAAGGGAAAAACCACGGGCGCCAGCCAGCAAAATTTCACTATTTTGGTGGTGTTTACAAACGCCGTGGGTGTACAATCATGCGACAAACCCTAGCGGCGGCTTACCGGCGACGGGCCTCGCTCCGCTCGTCAGAAGTTAGCCTCTTCTTCGAATTTAGATCACAATATAACAGTCTAGTCGGCCGAAAATTTGCCTCTGTTAGATGTTATTTGTTTCTGGTTTTGTTTTCATGGTTTTCAATCAGTTTTCCGTTTATTAATTGGCCATCTTTTATTTTTAATTGATAGATTGGGGCAGAGCTTTTGCCCCGCTTGCTTCATTGTGAAGAAGCACACCGTCCTTTGTTAGTAAACACGAATGGCAATGCCAGATTAAAAGAAAGGAACAATACGAAAAGTTGTCGGGGCACTTCAAATTTTGTTGGCATCTCTCAAATTTTGTTCAGGCGGGGAGGATGTGACTAGTCTTCAGTATATTGAGAACTAACTTTGTTCCCAGTAAAATGTGGTCATCAAATTTCAGTTACAACTTATGTTGCACCTGATTATTAGCATGAATCACGAAGCAAATCTTATTATTTGAAGTTATTTTTCCTATGCAATCTCACTTGCAACTAGAAAATTTCATCTCAATTACAACTTAATTTGCAACTCAAATGCGTGATCACGATAAAATTTTGACATTGCTGAAGCTTTGTTCTCAGTCATGCGAGAACAAGCAGTTCTGTAAATACAAAAACCTTGGTCCATAGACCTCCGTTTAACACGGTCCATGCATGCACTTGTCGCCTTCGACCGATTTTCTATCCGACGAAGAAACCACCGCACCATTATCGACAGAAGAGAGAAACCTCAGTTAAAAAAGGGGATTCATCAGAAATAAAAGATAAATCTGGAAATTCTTTCGGCTGCAGAATCGGATCCAACGATTCGATCGAGCGCCATAGGCGAAAGCGAAAGTGTCCTTCTGAAGTCGATGCCTATGACCATCCTTGTAATGTACTGCCGTCGTATGGATGTCGACCACTTTATCCTACTCCTACCTAGTTGTATGTGATTGATGCCTTAATGGTATTATCCACCGGGTTGCGTATGAGGTATGCGACATACGCAGCGCTAGGGCGACATTAGTCAGCACTTAAAAATGAGTGCTATAGTACATCCAGTTGGATTGATTTGACGCGGCTGAGGTGAGGATCAGGAACAAGTCGTAGCTTAACGACGTAACAACATGTATGGCGAGCAATTTGCTTGAACGGTCGTCTGCCAAACAGAATACTGTGCTAAACTGCTAATAGCCTCAGATACTTTGGCGGAGCATGGTGTGATCTGTAGTAGTATCATCTATCTCTGCAACATCCGACATCGGATTTTTCCTGGTCATGCAGTATATATATGTTTATCTCTAGATTAGATCCTTATCGAGAAAATCTCAAGATTAGATAGTTCATACTCCGTTGGTGTTGATCCTCCAACCCCATGTGCAAACTACACTAGCTAGCTAATTGTTCGTTGAGATAGGCAAGGCCATGTGCAATCGGTATTGCATACAGATTCTCGCCGCCCGAATAATCCTAGAATATCCAGACACCGCGCCGAGATACTCCCTGCGATGACAAAGCAAGCACACCCTGCACCACTTGCCACCTAGCTAGATGTGTGTGGACATCGTCAGAAATATAGCAAGCTTTGCCGCCACAGGTTGGACGGAGCCTCCATAACCAGAAAATATAGAACATGGAAATCCATATATATTATTCGCAAAAAAAAAGGAAATCCATATATATGTACTCTCAAAGAAATCCACATATATAGTAGTTTCTCCTGCTTAGAGATTTGTCTAAATTTAATTGCATTTAGTGCATACTAGATAGTGTCTAGATACATTTAAATTTTAATAAATTTAAAATAATTTTCGTGGGATGGAGGGATTACTCGATTCCAAATGTGTCATAGTAAAAATTGTCCAGTTTCCCCAAGTGATCGAAAGCGACGGACACTGCACTTGGCGAAAAGAAGAAAAGAGAAAAGGCACCAAGCTTTACCGCGCGATGCACGTCTCAGAGTCAGCTAGCAGAGGATGAGCCACACTCATAATGCTCCGGGCAAAACATCGCATGGAGGATTCCGTCGGGCTGTGTGGAGGCGCTTATTAGAGCATCTCCAGCCGCGTCCCAAACCGTCCCCCAAATGTACCGGACAAAAATCTGTTCGTAGCGTCTCAAAAGGTATTTTTGTCCGGCGCGACCCCGACTAGTCCAGGCGTCCGAGCCGTCCCGTCACATGGGACGCTCCGAGCGCGGACACAACAACGAGCGGGGAGTGGCAGGGCCGACCATCGTGCCGCACAATAAATTTTAGCCCTTGTCGCCCTCACGCGCGACGGAAGTTATTGGCGCGCGGCGACGGTGCGATTCCGCGAGCGCGGCGGCGCGTCCCGTCGCGTCTAGCTCGCATGCCGGCGTTAATGAGCGCCACCGCTCCTCCGCCTCCTCCGGCCTAAAAGGGCGCCTCTCATCGTTCTCTCACATACAAACCCTAGCGCCTCTCCCAAACCCTAGCCGCCACCATCTCAATAAGACTCGCGCTATGTGCAGTAGGCGGAGCCGACCTCGCGGCCGTGGTCGTGGTGGTGGCGCGGCGAGAGCTGAACGCTCGCCGTCGCCTCCCACGCCGTCGTCTTCATCGTCGGAGATGGACGTGCTGTTCGAGTTTGTCCTCGTCCTCAAGGGACGACCCGCGGCATCCGAGAGGCTGCCGGACTCTTCGCCGAGTACGTCGCCGGCGGCGACCGCCCGCGCACGATGCATGCGGGAGGCTTCTCGGGTACTACCGGTGCATCGTCGACGCGATCTACGACGCGCGCGGCAAGATGTACCTCAACAGGCGGGAGAAGTTCGCGCGCCACCACAGCCTCGAAGCCGGCTTCATCCTCTGTTCTCCTACCGGCGACGGGACATGAGCGTCAAGGTCTTCGACGAGACAGCTGCCGTCGGGACTACCACGGCGGCAGGGACTACCACGGTGACGGCAAACGAGGAGGACAGTGTTGTTTCTTCGCGCGAATACGTGCACGGAGGTTTCGGCTTCTTCCGCAAGAACCAACGAGGGCACCGTCACGACTGGATTTTCCGGTTTCGGTGACGTTTTCCTCAGTGTTCTTTCTTGGCAGCGAACACACGAAACCTGCGATAACCGGCCTAGTTAGGTTTACTTTTTTGCAATATTATATATTTGTGTCCACCACGGTTCCAACTATGTATTAGTTTGTGGAAATTTCCTAACTATGTCTTACGTGTAACCACGCCAATTATGTATTAGTTTGTGGAATTGAAATAAAAATGCCAAAAAAAAATATTTTAAATGTTTGGGGGAGGCGTTTGGGGGGCGGGCGGAAGCGCTCAAAGCAACAGCAAAACTCAACGCATCAATCCAACGCGGTTTGGGGGACGCTTTGGGGACGCGGCTGGAGATGCTCTTGGGTCGGCATCATGTGCTCATCCTCCACCATCACTCACGCGTCTTAACCCCTAAACAGTTCACCTATCTCCCAGCACAGATCGACACCTGCAGGCACCCCAGCAAGATCGTCCATCCATCGGTCGAGGTAGATGTGGATGTTGTTGACGGCGACCCCGAATAGAATAGACTCTGTTTTCGCCGTGCGAGCATCTGCATGTCGGCACTGTCCAAGTGTCGCACCTTGCGTCAAGCATTTTAATTATCAAGGTTCGTGACAAGGGTAAACTTTCTCGTCGGTTGTACAGATCAGATGGGTTTGCTTACAGGTTGTACAGCCAGATGGAATTTTTCGGAACATTGGCATGACTTGTACCAGTTGTGCGCATGCTGCTGAGAAATTCCGTCCGAGTGCATGTTGATGTCAAGGCCTGTGTGTGTGTGCGCGCGCGCGCGCCGCCCCAACAAGGAAGAGGATGTGGTGCCTGTCCTAGTCAGCCATGATGAAGCTCCGAACCGTGTGGTTGGGGTTCACAGTATTTCGTGCTGCTACTGGTCTTCGGTCTACTGAACTAAAGTGATCGATCCTTTTTTCAGTTGGAGGTGGATGTTCACTGGGCGGCCTATCTAGGGCGCGTTTGGTAGGCTGTGAGCCCTTTGGCTCGCATCGGCCCAGCAAAAATCGTCTCGTTTGGTTGCCTGTAAAAGATCCGCGTGGTGGCCTAACCGGTTCTCAAAGCATCCTTGGGATAGGCTACGAAGGAACGTCCGAATCGGCCGTTTGCAGCGGGCATGTTCCGTTGTTGTGCCATTTTGCACGCCTGCGTACAACGGTTGCACGCGTCGAGAAGTGTGGGAGACAACGCGTTGTCTTGGTCCTCGCTCCCCACTTCCTCTCACCGATTCGCTCCTTCTCTCTCCCCATTCACTCATGGCACAGACAGCACCGCCCTGTCCCATCAACCGCCGTCATGGCCTCCTCGCCTCCTACGCCATCCTCACCAGCGCCGACGGATCCAGCCGTCCTGGCTCTTCAAGCCGCCGGGATTCGACCGGCGGATCGGTCGGGGACGGGGGGGTTTTGCCCCGTCCCCACTAGGGTTTTCCACGGCGAGGGCGGCCGCAATGGCGGCCGGTGCACCGGTCTCCAGCAGGGAAATGGAGCCCCCGCCGGGGTTCGCGTCGACCCCGATGCACGCGCCGATGCCATGGGGCATGCCATGTCCGCCTGCACCCAATGGCGCGCCTCCCATCGCGCCGCCGCCAGGGTTTAGCCGGCCTCGTGCTCGACTGCAGCCGACATCACCATCGGCGCCTCGCTTCCCGACAGCTGCACCACCGCCGTCGCTGAGGACCTACGCTCCGGCTCCGGCTCCGCCTCCTCCTGCACCCGGATTTGGAGTGCGACCTCCTCGAGGACCAACCGGCGCGCGTCCTGTTCCTCCTCAGACTGGGCCGCTGTCGCTCCACCCAATCGTAAGTACCATCAATCGACTCCTTCTCGCTTGTTTACATCGACTAGATGACATTGTACATGTGAAGATAGGAATGTAGATAGGATGCATACGTGTTCTTGACAGTGCTTAGAGCATCCCCACTCGTTGGCGCTCCCCATGCCCAAATCCGGACGAAACAACCGCCGGATTGGACGAAATTAAGTCGTGGGGAGTACCGTATTTCCAGTCGTCCACCCGGAGTTCGGCGGATAGAGTTTAAGTTCAAACAAATCGCCGTCCCGCGCTACAAGTACGGCCAGTTGATCGGCAAAAGGAGCAAAAGGATCAGCCACAGATCGGCGATCGGAGGGAAATTACACGGAGACAGGCTCGTCGGCAGTCCCGGCCGGCACGGCGGTGTCAGACGGACCAGTTTCCTCACGCCGTGGCGACGAGGCTGCGCGGCGGCGAGAAGCTGCGGCGGTGGACGTCGAAGCAGCCGCGTCGACGAGGTAGATGGTGAGGAAGCGAGCGGGCCGGTGGAGACGACGAAGGACTCGGGAGGGCTCGGAGGATGTCGGCTGCGGTGGCCCTGTACAATTCTCGTCTCCTCGTCCATCGGTTCCATGTCGCCGCCGCCCATCCGCAAGTCTGTGTTCCTCTTCTTCGCCGCCGCCGTCGTCTTCAGCAGTGCGATCCGGGCGCCCTGGTTGGCGAGCATCTCCCGCCACCTGCCGTCGAACTTGTCGTTCCTTCCGTCGGCGTGCGACCTCAAGTCGGCCAAGCACTTGTCGATCGACGCCTGCATCCTGTCGGCGGGACTGTCCGTCCGTTTGAGCTCTTTGAGCTTCTTCTGGCCGAGTTCAGGGCGCCCTTCCGCCGCGCAAGCCGCCGGAGCGTCGGGGTTGTACTGCTCGGTCTTGCTCTTCGAGAGGGTTGTGCGAGTTTCCTTCCACTTCTCGCAGTGCTCGAGGCGGGCGTAGACGTTGAGGAACTTGAACTGCAGGCCGGTGTCGTTCGTGTACATGTCCAAAGCTCGGCGCAGCTGGGGAAAAAGAGCACGGCGGAACGGGTCAGCTAACGACGATGTACCTCGGTGATGCAGGGTCGACGGAACATACCTTTTGCTCCAAGTCATGGCCGCTGATCGGCCGTTTCTCGACCTCCTCCTGTATGCCGTGCCATTTGCTGCACGCCGTCTGCATGATCCCCCAATGGGTGGCCATTGCCTTCTCTCCCCGGTACACGTTCATGTTCGTCTTGTTGAAGTAGGGATCGACGAGTTTGCGTTCCTCGTACGCCTGCTTCACTCGAAGCCAATAGGTGTCGAACGACTGATTGGCACCGATTATGTCGTTCGTGGACACGGTCATCCAAGCTTCGGCGAGGCACTCCTCTTCCTTCGACGTCCATTTGATACGCGGTTCGGCAGGCGGCGAGTCCTTCTTCCTCTTCTTCTTCCCCTTCGACAGGTTGACGTCGGCTTGAGTTGTCTCTCCTTGTTCTTCGTCTTCTTGTTCTTCGACGGCTTGGCTTCCGTCGGCAACATCCTCCACATGATCCTTGCGCGCTGCCACAGCTGCCGTCGCCCTCGCCTCCTCTTGCGTGAAGAACCCCGGGCTCGCGGCGGCGGCGTCCATGAAGAACCTCGGGCTCGCAGCGGCGGCGGCGGAGCCGGAGGTGATCATCTCGTGGATCGCCTCATCGTTCGGCGCCGCCGTCGCACCGAACGGGGCACCGAACGGGAGCGGCCCTCGTCGCATGACCGGCGAGGTGCCCTCGAACTGGCCGCCGCTGCCGCCGATGTCAAGCTCGGGCGGCGACGGCGTGAACCTGGACGGTTGGACGTAGGCGCCCTCTTGGAACATGGCAGTCGGCGACGGCGAGTACATCGTAGGGGAGAAGGACGACGGGGAACTGCTTGTACCTTGCGCCGGCCATTGGCCGGGGAACATGGAGCCGCCGCCGCCGCTGAAGGCCATGCTCATCTTCCTCGCTTGCTCCTCCTGGGCCGCCGCCGCCCTCTTAGCGGCGTTTTTCACCCTCTCCGCCCTGCAGCTTGTTTCCACCTCGCGTCGTTTCTCGTCCGCCGCCCACTGTGCGTTCGTCATGCCCGACGGCCGCTCCTTCTTCGCACGCGGCTTCCTCGTCGTCCCCTTCGGCGGCATTGTGGTGGACGAGAAGATGAGGAGGAGAGCGGTGGTGGAGGAGAAGGCGCCGCCGGGAACTGGAACTGGAAGACGAGGGGAATGGAGAAATTCGGCGGGAGAGAATGGGGATATGCAAGCAAATTGGAGGGAATGGAGGGAAAATCGACAGGATTTGGTTTTCCTGTCGCCGACTACGCGGGTCCACACGACGTTTCGCGCCAAAACGTTTCATCCGGAGTCCCCGAGCGCGCCCCGGGGGACCGGGGACGGCGTGGGCTCGCCGGATGGATGAAGGGCCAAATCCGGATGAAAACGAGACCGGGGGCGGCTTTAGATCGGATGTACATAATGCTGTAATGGGCCTTCGGGTGACAGTGCTTATGCTTGCCATGCCAAGCTCAAGCACCATCATGGACTTGACAATGTCAAGTCCATGACAGTGCTTGAGATTGGCATTGCCATTGTCCATGACATTGCTTGTGCTTGGCAATGCCAAGCTCAAGCACCATGATTGGCTTGACAGTGCTTGTGCTTGGCATTGCTTGCTTGTGCTTGTGCTTGTCCATGGCATTGCTTGCTTGTGCTTGTGCATGAGTGCTTCTGCTTGGCAATGGCATTGCTTGCTTGTGCTTGTGCTTGTCCATGGCATTGCTTGCTTGTGCTTGTGCATGACAGTGCTTCTGCTTGGCAATGACATTGCTTGATTGTATTTGTGCTTGTCCATGGCATTGCTTGCTTGTGCTTTCCAATGACATTGCTTGCTTCTGCTTGTGCTTGCCAATGGCATTGCTTTCTTGTGCTTGTCCATGGCATTGCTTGCTTGTGCTTGTGCTTCCCGATGGCATTGCTTGCTTGTGCTTGTGCTTGTCCATGCCATTGCTTGCTTATGCTTGTCCATGACATTGCTTGCGCTTGAGCTTGACATTGCTTGCTTGTGCTTGTGCAGAACTGGCCCTTCCTGGAAGTGTTCTCGGAAGGGCCCATACTGGACACTATCGACATGGCCGGCAGTGTGCAGCTGCGTGATCCCAACGTAGAGTTCATGGAAGCCCACCACCAGATCACATCACCGAGGGTTCACGTCGGCCGTCCTGCTGACCTGGGGCACGCTACCAGGAAGCGTCTGCTGGCGTTCTTCGTGCAGGTGGAGAGCCAGGACCTTCGTGCCCTCGCCGTGCCACCGTACAAGGAGGAGCTCCTGATCACCAAGTACAAGCTCAAGAACAATGGCCCCCCGGGAAGGTCTGCTTGTACTTGGGCCAGCGTTGCGAGTGGAAGGTGCAGCTGCAGTTGACAGGCCAGCGCGCCGGGTTCATCAAGTCCTGGAGCGAGTTCGCCGCCAGGCTTCTGCTACACGTCGACGACAAGATCATCTTCACCCCTTAGGACGACGGCTTCAAGGTCGACGTCTTCAGGAAGAAGACATCCTGCTCCAGCGTCTTCGGCTGCAAGAGGCACCGCGAGGGCCCTTTTGCTGATCCTCTCCTTAAGGTGTTGCTGCTCCATCGCTGCCTCTGTTTATGTCTGATCCTGTAGTTGTGCTGGCCTCTAGGAGGCTGTTAAACACATATCTCACTGTCATGTTGGCCTGTGATGACTGATACGTCTCCAACGTATCGATAATTTCTTATGTTCCATGCCACTTTATTGATGATATCTACATGTTTTATACATTATATGTCATATTTATGCATTTTCTGGAACTAACCTATTAACAAGATGCCGAAGTGCCAGTTCCTGTTTTCTGCTGTTTTGGTTTCAGAAATCCTAGTAACGAAATATTCTCGGAATTGGACGAAATCAACGCCAGTTCCTATTTTGCTCGGAAGCATCGAGAACACCCGAGCCGCCGGAGGGGGCCCTGGGGCCCCGGACATGGTGGCGCGGGAGCTGGCCCGCGCCACCCTATGGTGTGGGCGCCCCTTTGACCTCCTGCGCCGCCTCTTCGCCTATATAAAGCCCCTGCATCGAAAACCCTTACAGAGGAAGCCACGATACGAGAAAAGTTCCAGAGCCGCCGTCATCGCGAAGCCAAGATCTGGGGACAGTCTCTGTTCCGGCACCCTGCCGGACGGGGAAGTGCCCCCGGAAGGCTTCTCCATCGACACCGCTGCCATCTTCACCGCCATCTTCATCACCGCTGCTGCTCCCATGAGGAGGAGTAGTTCTCCATCGAGGCTCGGGGCTGTACCGTAGCTATGTGGTTAATCTCTCTCCTATGTACCTCAATACAATGATCTCATGAGCTGCTTTACATGATTGAGATTCATATGAGTTTTGTATCACTACTATCTATGTGCTACTCTAGCAAAGTTATTAAAGTAGTTCTATTCCTCCTGCACGTGTGTAAAGGTGACAGTGTGTGCACCGTGTTAGTACTTGGTTTATGCTATGATCATGATCTCTTGTAGATTGCGAAGTTAACTATTGCTATGATAATATTGATGTGATCTATTCCTCCTACATATGCATGGATGTGACAGTGTGCATGCTATGTTAGTACTTGGTTTAGTCTTTTGATATATCTTACACTATAAGGTTACTTAAACATGAGCATTATTGTGGAGCTTGTTAACTCCGGCATTGAGGATTCGTGTAATCCTACGCAATGTGTTCATCATCCAACAAAAGTGTAGAGTATGCATTTATCTATTCTGTTATGTGATCAAAGTTGAGAGTGTCCACTAGTGAAAGTCTATTCCCTAGGCCTTGTTCCTAAATACTGCTATCGCTTTTTTGTGTTACTACTGCATACTACCACCATCAACTACACGCCAGCAAGCTATTTTCTGGCACCGTTGCTACTGCTTATATATATTCATACCACCTGTATTTCACTATCTCTTCGCCGAACTAGTGCACCTATTTGGTGTGTTGGGGACACAAGAGACTTCTTGCTTTGTGGTTGCGGGTTGCATGAGAGGGATATCTTTGACCTCTTCCTCCCCGAGTTCGATAAACCTTGGGTGATCCACTTAAGGAAACTTGCTGCTGTTCTACAAACCTCTGCACTTGGAGGCCCAACACTGTCTACAAGAATAGAAGCTCCCGTAGACATCAAGCACTTTTCTGGCGCCGTTGCCGGGGAGGAAAGGTAAAAGGTACTCACACTCCGGATCTCGGCTACTAAGCTATTTTCCGGCGCCATTGTAAGTACTCGAAGCTATTTCCTTTAGACTCTGCAATTGCGACATTTGGTTTCTTGTTTACACTAGTTAGGCATAATGGAAAACAACAAAAATATGAGAGATCTTTATGAACTTTATCTTGAATTAGGACATGTTGTGTTTGAAGAGAGAATTAAAAAACCCATGGAACTTTATATGCATGATAATGGGAATGTTATTAGTATGAATGCTTTGAACACCATTGTTGCTAATGCTATGGAAAATTCTAAGCTTGGGGAAGCTGGCTTTGATGAGCATGATATTTTTAGTCCCCCAAGCATTGAGGAGAAAATTTACTTTGATGATACTTTGCCTCCTATTTATGATGATTATAATGATAGTAGTCTTTTGTTACCACCTGTTATGGAGGATAAATTTGATTATGATTACAATATACCTCCTATATTTGATAGCTACTTTGTTGAATTTGCTCCCACTACAACTAATAAAATTGATTATGCTTATGTTGGGAGTAGTAATTATTTTATGCATGAGACTCATGATAAGAATGCTTTATGTGATAGTTATATTGTTGAGTTTGCTCATGATGCTACTGAAAGTTATTATGAGAGAGGAAAATATGGTTGTAGAAATTTTCATGTTACTAAAACACCTCTCTATGTGCTGAAATTTTTGAAGCTACACTTGTTTTATCTTCCTATGCTTGTTACTTTGCTCTTCATGAACTTGTTTATTTACAAGATTCCTATGCATAGGAAGCATGTTAGACTTAAATGTGTTTTGAATTTGCCTCTTGATGCTCTCTTTTGCCTCAAATACTATTTCTTGCGAGTGCATCATTAAAACTGCTGAGCCCATCTTAATGGCTATAAAGAAAGAACTTCTTGGGAGATAACCCATGTGTTTATTTTACTACAGCAATTTTTGTTTTGTTGAGTCTTGGAAGTTGTTTACTACTGTAGCAACCTCTCCTTATCATGTTTTTGTGCCAAGTAAAGTTTCTATGTCAAAGTTGATGTTATATTTGGATCGCTGCGCAGAAACAGCATTGCTGTCTGTCACGAATCTGGGCACAATTCTCTGTAGAAAATTCGAAAAAATCTGCCAATTTACGAGCGTGATCCTCAGATATGTACGCAACTTTCATTAGTTTTGAGTTTTTCCATTTGAGCAAGTCTGGTGCCATTTATAAATTCGTCTTTACGGACTGTTCTGTTTTTGACAGATTCTGCCTTTTATTTCGCATTGCCTCTTTTGCTATGTTGGATTTATTTCTTTGATCCATTAATGTCCAGTAGCATTATGCAGTGTCCAGAAGTGAAAATAATGATTGTGTCACCTCTGAATGAGTGAATTATTAATGATGCACTAACCCTCTAATGAGTTTGCTTGAAGTTTGGTGTGAAGGAAGTTTTCAAGGGTCAAGAGAGGAGAATGATATACTATGATCAAGAGGAGTGAAAGCTCTAAGCTTGGGGATGCCCCCGTGGTTCACCCCTGCATATTTTAAGAAGACTCAAGCGTCTAAGCTTGGGGATGCCCAAGGCATCCCCTTCTTCATCGACAACATCATCAGGTTCCTCCCGAAACTATATTTTTATTCAATCACATCTTGTGTTCTTTACTTGGAGCGTCTGTGTGCTTTTATTTTTGTTTTTGTTTTGTTATATTAGTTCTCTGAATAAGTTCATCCTTGTGTGGGAGAGAGACACGCTTCGCTGGTTCGTATGAACACATGTGTTCTTAGCTCATAATATTCATGGCGAAGTTTCTTCTTCGTTAAATTGTTATATGGTTGGAATTGGAAAATGCTACATGTAGTAATTCTAAAATGTCTTGGGTAATGTGATACTTGGCAATTGTTGTGTTCATGTTTAAGCTCTTGCATCATATACTTTGCACCTATTAATGAAGAAATACATAGAGCTTGCTAAAATTTGGTTTGCATAATTGGTCTCTCTAAGGTCTAGATAATTTCTAGTATTGAGTTTAACAACAAGGAAGACGGTGTAGAGTCTTATAATGTTTACAATATGTCTTTTATGTGAGTTTTGCTGCACATGTTCATCCTTGTGTTTGTTTCAAATAAACCTTGCTAGCCTAAGCCTTGTATCGAGAGGGAATACTTCTCATGCATCCAAAATCCTTGAGCCAACCACTATGCCATTTGTGTCCACCATACCTACCTACTACATGGTATTTCTCCGCCATTCCAAAGTAAATTGCTTGAGTGCTACCTTTAAACAATTCAAAAGTTATTACCTCTTATTTGTGTCAATGTTTTATAGCTCATGAGGAAGTATGTGGTGTTTATCTTTCAATCTTGTTGGGCAACTTTCACCAATGGACTAGTGGCTTCATCCGCTTATCCAATAATTTTGCAAAAAGAGCTGGCAATGGGATTCCCAGTCCCAAATTAATTAACAAAAATAGACACTCCTCCATGGTATGTGATTGTTGGACGGCACCCGAAGGATTCGGTTAGAAAGCAAAGGTGGGGAGGAGTGTCATCATAATAAAATTAAAATAAAAAGGCACTCCTTCATGGTATGAGATTGTTGGCAGGCACCCGAGGATTCGGTTAGCCATGGTTTGTGAAAGAAAGGTTGGAAGGAGTGCCACCCAAAAACAAAATAAAATGGGAGCCGCTCTTTGAAGGTTTGTCTGGCAAGGGGGTTAGAGTACCCGCTACCATTCGTTGACAACAACAAACACCTCTCAAAATTTCTTTATTATGCTCTCTTTATGTTTTCAAAACCAAAGCTCTAGCACAAATATAGCAATCGATGCTTTCCTCTTTGAAGGACCTTTCTTTTACTTTTATGTTGAGTCAGTTCACCTATTTCTCTCCACCTCAAGAAGCAAACACTTGTGAACTGTGCATTGATTCCTACATACTTGCATATTGCACTTATTATATTACTTTGCATTGACAATATCCATGAGATATACATGTTATAAGTTGAAAGCAACCGCTGAAACTTAATCTTCCTATGTGTTGCTTCAACACCTTTACTTTGATTTATTGCTTTATGAGTTAACTCTTATGCAAGACTTATTGATGCTTGTCTTGAAGTACTATTCATGAAAAGTCTTTGCTTTATGATTCACTTGTTTACTCATGTCATTACCATTGTTTTGATCGCTATTCATTACATATGTTTACAATATGATCAAGTTTATGATGGCATGTCACTTAAGAAATTATCTTTGTTATCGTTTTACCTGCTCGGGACGAGCAGAACTAAGCTTGGGGATGCTGATACGTCTCCAACGTATCGATAATTTCTTATGTTCCATGCCACTTTATTGATGATATCTACATGTTTTATACACATTATATGTCATATTTATGCATTTTCTGGAACTAACCTATTAACAAGATGCCGAAGTGCCGGTTTTTCTGCTGTTTTGGTTTCAGAAATCCTAGTAACGAAATATTCTCGGAATTGGACGAAATCAACGCCCAGGTTCCTATTTTGCTGGAAGCATCCGAACACCCGAGAGCCGCCAGAGGGGGCCCTATGGGCCCCAGATGACATGGTGGCGCGGCCAGGGCTGGCCGCCACCCTATGGTGTGGGCCCCTTTGACCTCCTGCGCCGCCTCTTCGCCTATATAAAGCCCATCGAAAACCCTTACGGAGGAAGCCACGATACGAGAAAAGTTCCAGAGCCGCCGTCATCGCGAAGCCAAGATCTGGGGGACAGGAGTCTCTGTTCCGGCACCACGGGGAAGTGCCCCCGGAAGGCTTCTCCATCGACACCGCTGCCATCTTCACCGCCATCTTCATCACCGCTGCTGCTCCCATGAGGAGGGAGTAGTTCTCCATCGAGGCTCGGGGCTGTACCGGTAGCTATGTGGTTAATCTCTCTCCTATGTACCTCAATACAATGATCTCATGAGCTGCTTTACATGATTGAGATTCATATGAGTTTTGTATCACTACTATCTATGTGCTACTCTAGCAAAGTTATTAAAGTAGTTCTATTCCTCCTGCACGTGTGTAAAGGTGACAGTGTGTGCACCGTGTTAGTACTTGGTTTATGCTATGATCATGATCTCTTGTAGATTGCGAAGTTAACTATTGCTATGATAATATTGATGTGATCTATTCCTCCTACATATGCATGAAGGTGACAGTGTGCATGCTATGTTAGTACTTGGTTTAGTCTTTTGATATATCTTACACTATAAGGTTACTTAAACATGAGCATTATTGTGGAGCTTGTTAACTCCGGCATTGAGGATTCGTGTAATCCTACGCAATGTGTTCATCATCCAACAAAAGTGTAGAGTATGCATTTATCTATTCTGTTATGTGATCAAAGTTGAGAGTGTCCACTAGTGAAAGTCTATTCCCTAGGCCTTGTTCCTAAATACTGCTATCACTGTTTTTACTGTGTTACTACTGCTGCAATACCACCACCATCAACTACACGCCACAAGCTATTTTCTGGCACCGTTGCTACTGCTCATATATATTCATACCACCTGTATTTCACTATCTCTTCGCCGAACTAGTGCACCTATTTGGTGTGTTGGGGACACAAGAGACTTCTTGCTTTGTGGTTGCAGGGTTGCATGAGAGGGATATCTTTGACCTCTTCCTCCCTGAGTTCGATAAACCTTGGGTGATCCACTTAAGGGAAACTTGCTGCTGTTCTACAAACCTCTGCACTTGGAGGCCCAACACTGTCTACAAGAATAGAAGCTCCCGTAGACATCAATGACCCACAAGTATAGGGGGTGTATCGTAGTATCTTCGATAAGTAAGAATGTCGATCCCAACGAGGAGCAGAAGGTGTTGGCAGCAGTTTCGATGAAGGATTCACTGTAAATGCTCACAAACAAGTATTCAAGGGGTTTTGATGTAACAGATGAATAAAGTACGAGTAAGTAAAATGCGAGAGAAATAATTGCAGCGAGTGGCCCAATCCTTTTTAGCACAAAGGACAAGCCGGTTTGTTTACTTATAATGACCAAACGTTCTTGAGGACACACGGGGATTTTAGTCTAGTGCTTTCGCTTCATGTGGCTTAATAATCTTCATTGTTTTGATAAGTGTTGTGTGGGTGAACCTATGCTAATGCACCGCCCTTCCTAGGACTAATACATACTTGTGATTATACCCCTTGCAAGCATCCGCAACTACAAGAAAGTAATTAAGATAAATCTAACCACAGCCTTAAACTCTGAGATCCTGCGATCCCTCTTGCATCGATATACTAACGGGGGCTCAGGTTTCTCACTCCGGCAACCCCGCAATTAGCAACCGAATACAAGATGCACTCCCCTAGGCCCATAAATGGTGAAGTGTCGTGTAGTCGATGTTCACACGACACCACTAGAAGAATGACACCACAACTTAAATATCATAACATTAAATATTACTCAACCATAATTCACTACTAGCATTTAGACTTCACCCATGTCCTCAAGAACTAAACGAACTACTCACGAGACATCATATGGAATACAATCAGAGGTGATATGATGATGAATAACAATCTGAACATAAACCTTGGTTCAATGGTTTCACTCAATAGCATCAATAACAAGTAGAGAATAATGCCGGGAGAGTTTCCCCTATCAAACAATCAAGATCCAACCCAAATTGTTACAGCGGTGACGAGGTGCAGCGGTGGTGATGGCGGTGTAGATGGTGGAGATGATGATGATGATGATGGAGATGATGTCCAGCTCGATGACGATGGCGATGGCGTCGATTTCCCCCTCCGGGAGGGAATTTCCCCGGCGGATTCCTGCCCGCCGGAGAGCTCTTTCTCTCTGGTGTTCTCCGCCCCGCGAGGCGGCTGTAACCCTTCGTGAGGTTCCCTGTGGCTTAGGTTTCGGGACGAAGGAGCGAAGAAAAGGAGGCGAAGGTGGGGGCCCCAGGACCACAAGGTGGCGCGGCCAGGCCATGGGCCGCGCCGCCCTATGGTCTGGGCCCACTTGGGTCCCCTCTTCTCCCCCTTCGCTCCCTCCGTCATCTGGAAAAATAGGAATTTACGTGTAATTTCCTTCCACAGTTGATCTTCCGAAATATTGCGTTCTGACGGTGCTTTTTCCAGCAGAATCCTGGCTCCGGTGCTTGATCCTCCAATAATGATGAAACATGCAAAATAGATGAAATAACATAAGTATTGTGTCCCAATATGAAATATATCAATGAATAACAGCAAATTATGATACAAAATAGTGATGCAAATTGGACGTATCAACTCCCCCAAGCTTAGACCTCGCTTGTCCCCAAGCGAAACTGAGCTCGATAAACAAGACCACATGTTTATGGAGTGAAGAGTCGATAAATAAAATACGGACAAGAAGCATCATATTCATTCACACAAGACATTCTAGTAAACAACTTCCTCATATAACTCATCTTGAAATAGGTAAAGAGAAATCACAAGTAAAGGTGCATAAGAAATCATAGTTGGTGATGGCAAACTTTGTTCTTGGTCAGAGAACTACTAACGGATTGTACTTCTAAGCAAAGCTTTCATATTAGAATTTATAGCTGAGCTTTCATATTCAAGCATAACAATCTCCTCATAATCATTGATAACTTCGAAGTCATATTCATTCAGATAAAATTGGTACTAAACAAGAAAGTATAAAAGACATGATCAACTGAATCATAGCATAAATGATTGGTTCACAACAACTCAATTGCTTGCTTGAGATAGAGAGAAATAGGTTTACTGACTCAACATAAAAGTAAAAGATAGGCCCTTCGCAGAGGGAAGCAGGGATTAAATCATGTGCTAGAGCTTTTCAAGTTTGGAAATCATATAAAGAGCATAAAAGTAAAATTTTGAGCGGTGTTTGTTGTTGTCAACGAATGGTAGCGGGCACTCTAACCCCCTTGCCAAACGAACCTTCCAAGAGCGGCTCCCATGAGGGACGGCATCTCTACCAGCAAGGTAGATCATCCCCCTTCTCTTTTGTTTACACATGTATTTTAGTTTTATTAAGGATGACACTCCCCCAACCTTGGCTTTCTCAATCCATGGCTAACCGAATCCTCGGGTGCCTTCCAACATTCACATACCATGGAGGAGTGTCTATTGCAAAATTAAGTTGCTTACTGATAAATCAGAGCAAAACATGTGAAGAGAATTATTAATGAAAGTTATTAATTGGGGCTGGGAACCCCGTTGCCAGCTCTTATTGCAAAGTTATTGGATAAGCGGATGTGCCGCTAGTCCATTGGTGAAAGTCCGCCCAACAAGATTGAAAGATAAAACACCACATACTTCCTCATGAGCTATAGAACATTGACACAAATAAGGAGTAGTAGTTTGAATAATTTAAAGGTAGCACATGAAGTATTTACTTGGAATGGCAGAAAATACCATGTAGTAGGTAGGTATGATGGACACAAATGGCATAGGTTTGGTCTAAGGTTATGGATGTATGAGAAGCATCTCCTCTCGATACAGGTCTTTGGCTAGCAAGGTTTGATAGCAAGCATAAAGGTTGAGGGAAACAAACAAATATACATATGATAGAACAATCATGCATCTTTCTCATAAGCACAAGCAATTTTAACTCAGAATACTAAACTCATTAGCATAGAGATAATAGAGTAATATATCTAAGTGTATTTCTCTCTTTTATTTAAACATCAGGGTGTTGTTGCTATTGACCAATGCTAAGTTTGCCAAAACCAAATAGATTTACTTGATGCTCCCAAAGTGATATCAATACTTATGTCAAGAGTAATCATATAATGGAGATTGCAAACTAAAATAAGGTGTGCAAAAAGTAAATGATAAGACTTCTCATTAATATTCCATAACGATAACTCACACCAACGGATACATAGATAACCAACTAAGAGAGATACTTCCACATTGCATACTATTCCATATGATAACTTCCCTACTCATGATATGACACTACTTGATAATAAAAGATAAAGGTAGTGATAATGTGATACCGCGGCACTCCCCCAAGCTTGGAACAAACCAAGGGGATGCCAATACCGATGATGAATTACTCCTTCGGTGATGATGGTGATGGATTCCTCTCGACAAGCTTCTTAACAAGCTCCTTTAAATCTTCAATCTCATAGGTGAGGTTGCGAATCAGTTCCGAGTTGTGCTCAACGCGGCTCATAATCATGTCAGGTGGTGAATCCCAACTCCTAGAGTTGTTTCCCCATCCTTCAGCTTCAGATTTCATCTCTCCTGCAATGTTAGAACGATCTATATCCCAACCACTTGGCAACACTACCTTGGGGGTTCTTTCAGTTTGACGATCGTAGATTAGATTGCGGTAAGGGTTGTAATTGCTTGGAGAAGATGTCCTTGGAGCCAAGTAATGACGTGGAACCGCTCCTCCGGTAGCGATTCGTGCACTCCTCTTGGTGTTGGATGGATTTGATATCACGCCAATACTTGCAACGGTGGCACGCTGGTGTACTCGCGGAGCTTCCTCCACTTCTTCCTCATCCTCACTTGCGTCTTCTTCCTTCAGTTCCGGGTCTTGAATATCTTCCTTCAAAGGTCCCTTGTCCTTGTTGTTGGAGACCATGGTGCCTCTAGATCAAAACAAATCTGGCAGAAAACAGCTCGAAACAAAACACGACGAGAAAACGATATACGGACCTCCAGGGGTCCGGGGGATTATATAGCAAATATTTTTACGACAAAAGGAAGGTTCCAGGCCGAAAACGAGTAGAAAAGGGGCGACGAGGGGCTGTCCCCATAGGTCGGCGCGGCCAGGGTGGGGCCCGCGCCGGCCTATGGTGACGGGCCCTCGCGCGTCTTTTCCACTCCGTTTCGATTCCGTAATTTTTCATATTTTCCAAAAACAGCAAAAATATTGTTCGGAAAGGTAAACGCGGACTTTTTATTACCTGTATTGTTACCTATTCAAAGTCGAGTTCTGGCGGACTGTCAATTTGTCCTTTGATGAAAGCCTCCGGTGTTTCCACTTGAATAATATCAACATCAACATTATAAGAATCACCCGAGATATAATGCTTGAGTCTTTGTCCATTCACCACTTGTGTGGCATTTCCTTGGAGAGAGCTAATTTTAATTGCTCCTGAACGATACACCTCCTCAACAACATATGGTCCTTCCCACTTCGAGAGTAATTTCCCTGCAAAGAATCTGAGACGAGACCGATACAATAGGACTTTATCCCCAATATTAAACTCTCTTTTGATAATCCTTCTATCATGCCATTTCTTAACTTTTTCTTTAAAGAGTTTAGCATTCTCATAAGCTTCACTTCTCCATTCATCTAGAGAACTTAATTGCAACAACCTCTTATTACCGGCCAGTTTCGGATCTTTATTTAGTTCTCTAACAGCCCAATAAGCTTTGTGCTCTAGTTCTAAAGGTAAATGACAAGCTTTTCCATAAACCATTTTATAAGGTGACATTCCCATCGGATTTTTATAAGCAGTTCTATAAGCCCATAGTGCTTCCTTCAATTTGCTAGCCCAATTCTTTCTAGATTTATTAACGGTCTTTCCCAAAATAGATTTAATCTCTCTATTTGATAATTCTACTTGACCACTAGTTTGAGGGTGATAAGCAGAAGCAATTCTATGATTAATACCATACTTAGCAAGAGTTTTTCTAAAACCTCCATGAATAAAATGAGAACCTCCATCAGTCATAATATATCTAGGTATTCCAAATCTAGGAAATATAACATCTACAAGAATTTTTATAGAGGTCTCACCATCTGTCGGGGGGAAGACCCCGGGTAGGGCAATGGACGCGGAGCGGCCGGCTTGAGGTTGGCCGGCTCGCGGCAAAGGCCGGCTGAGGAGCAGCCGGCTGGAGCCGTGGCCGGCTGCCTCGGGAGCCGGCTGGCTCTAAGTCCTAGTCGGCTTGGCTGCGGCCTTCAGCGCTGTAGCTGGGCCGGCTTCTACAAGCCATATCCGACGGGGTTTGTACCTCGACCGACTCGAGGTGGCGAGTCTTGCACCGAAGGAACTGGGTAGGTGATCCGGCTGGTGAGGTCCACGCTGACCTCATCTCCGTAAAGTACGGGGCACTGTAGAGCAGCAGTGTGCCACGCGCCGGACAGGCCATCATGGCGTACGTCCGACCGTACGCGCTACAGAGCATGATGACGACAACGACGGCACCTTCCACGCCGCCGGCTGAGCAGGCGGATGGGACGTGCCACTACGCTCAACGGCTCCCTGATGTCAGCGCCTCGGGAAGGGACGGGAGCCAAAGCCGGCCATGCCGGCCACTAGACTATAGGGACTTATATGTAAAGTACCGGTGCCTATATAAGCCGGGCTACCCCCTCGTGCGGGGCGATCGATCAGTTCTCATTCACTAGTCTTAGAGCTGCCCTGAGAGAGAGACCTTCGTCTACCTCAGGAGCAGCCGGATATACAGCTCAAGGAGCACCATTGTACTGTGTGATCATCATATACACTCATAGCAGGAGTAGAGGTGTTACCTCCATCGGAGGGCCTCGAACCTGGGTACGTCGCCGTGTCGCTCGTGCCCATACCCGCATCCGGATACCGCCGTGAGACCACTAGGAACCACTTCGATTAGCCACCCTATGGCATATGTCATGACGATACCACGACACCATCAGCACTCTTTGTAGGTATAGCTTCTACCCATTTAGTAACATAATCAACAGCGACAAGTATATGAGTGTTACCTTCTGAAGAAGGGAAAGGACCCATGAAGTCGAATCCCCAACAATCGAACGGTTCAATAACAAGAGTATAATTCATAGGCATTTCATTGCGTCTAGAGATATTACCAACTCTTTGACATTCATCACAAGATAAGATGAACTTCCTTGCATCTTTGAAAAGTGTTGGCCAATAAAAACCTGATTGTAGAACCTTTTGCGCGGTTCTATCTCCAGCGTGATGTCCTCCATAAACACTACCATGACATTTACTCAATATCTCCTGTTGTTCATATTCAGGAACACATCTTCGCATAATACCATCTACTCCTTCTTTATATAAGTGTGGGTCATCCCAAAAATAATGCCTCAAGTCATAAAAGAATTTCCTCCTTTGCTGAGCTGAAAAGGTTGGAGGCAAATACTTCGAAACAATAAAGTTAGCATAATCTGCATACCAAGGGCTCTCTCGCGAGCTCACCTTTATTACAGCCAATTGTTCATTTGGAAAACTATCATTAACAGGAACAGGATCATAAGCAATATTTTCCAATCTAGACAAATTATCAGCAACAGGATTATCAGCACCTTTCCTATCTATAATATGTAAATCAAATTCTTGCAACAAAAGTACCCATCTAATAAGCCTTGGCTTAGCATCTTTCTTTGTCATAAGGTATCTAATTGCAGCATGATCAGTATGAATGGTGACTTTTGAATCAACAATATAGGGTCTAAACTTGTCACAAGCAAAGACTACAGCTAACAATTCCTTTTCAGTTGTAGCATAATTTCTTTGAGCAGCATCAAGAGTCTTACTAGCATAATGAATAACATTTAATTTTTTATCTACCCGCTGTCCAAGAACAGCGCCTACAGCAAAATCACTAGCATCACACATAATTTCAAAAGGCAAATTCCAATCAGGAGGTTCGACTACAGGAGCAGTTGTTAAGGCTTTTTTAGAGTTTCAAAAGCTTCCTTACAATCATCATCAAAAACAAAAGGTACATCTTTTTGAAGAAGATTAGTAAGAGGCTTTGAAATTTTAGAGAAATCTTTAATAAATCTCCTATAAAACCCAGCATGACCAAAAACACTACGAATACCTTTAACATCCCTCGGATAGGGCATCTTCTCAATTGCTTCAACTTTAGCTCTATCAACTTCAATACCTCTCTCGGAAATTTTATGTCCCAATACAATTCCTTCATTAACCATAAAGTGGCATTTCTCCCAATTAAGAACAAGGTTAGTTTCTTCACATCTCTGCAAAACTTTATCGAGGTTTCGCAAGCAATTATCAAAAGAATTCCCATAGACAGAAAAATCATCCATGAACACCTCTACAATACTCTCGCAAAAGCCATGAAAAATAGCGGACATGCATCTTTGAAAAGTAGCAGGAGCATTACATAAACCAAAAGGCATACGCCTATAAGCATAAGTTCCATAAGGACAAGTAAACGTGGTTTTCTCTTGATCTTTAGCTTTAACAGCAATTTGTGAAAACCCAGAATAACCATCAAGAAAGCAAAAATGAGTATTTTTAGATAACCTTTCTAGCATTTGATCAATAAAGGGTAAAGGGTAATGATCTTTCTTAGTAACTTTATTAACTTTTCGAAAATCAATGCACATTCTATAACCTACAACTATTCTTTGAGGAATAAGCTCATCATTATCATTAGGCACAACAGTCATTCCTCCTTTCTTAGGAACACAATGCACAGGACTAACCCATCTACTATCAGCAATAGGATATATAATACCAGCTTCAAGAAGTTTTAATACCTCGTTCCTTACCACCTCTTTCATCTTTGGAATTAGACGACGTTGATGTTCAACAACAGGCTTTGCATCATCTTCCATATTGATAGCATGTTGGCAAATAGAAGGAGAAATCCCTTTCAAATCATCAAGAGTATAGCCAATAGCTCCTCGGTGTTTCTTCAATATTTCCAATAACCTTTCTTCCTCAATCTCTGAAAGCTTAGAACTAATAATAACAGGATATATTTTCTTATCATCAATATGAGCATATTTAAGATTATCAGGTAAAGGCTTTAAATCAAAAACAGGATCTTCCTTTGGTGGCGGTGTTGTACCCAAATCTTCCACCGGTAAATCATGCTTGAGAATAGGTTGGCGAAGAAAAATTTCCTCAAGCTCATCTCTTTCTTTCCTAAAAGCTTCACTTTCACTATTCTCCAAATGTTGCTGCAAAGGATTATTAGGAACAAGAACAATAGATGCACATTGCTCCATTTTAAAATCATTACTAGGCAAGTCAGCTTTATAAGGAGTTTTAGTGAATTTAGAAAAGTTAAATTCATAAGGCTCACCAGCAAATCTAGTCAAAATTTTCTCTTTCTTACAATCTATAATAGCTCCACAAGTATTTAGAAAAGGTCTACCAAAAATGATAGGACAATGATCACTAGCAGCAGAACCAAGTACCAAAAAGTCAGCGGGATATTTAATCTTACCACATAGAACTTCCACATTGATACGTCCCCGACGTATCCATAATTTCTGTCGTTCCATGCTTGTTTTATGACAATACTTACATGTTTTGCTTGCACTTTATGATGTTTTCATGCATTTTCCGGAACTAACCTATTAATAAGATGCCACAGTGCCAGTTCTTGTTTCTTTTTGGTTCCAGAAAGGCTGTTCGGGCAATATTCTCGGAATTCGACGAAACGAAGACCAAACCTCCTATTTTTCCGGGCGTCCGAACACCGAAGAAGAGTCGGAGAGGGGCCGGAGGGCCACCACACCATAGGGCGGCGCGGCCAGGCCGCCGGCTTTGTGGTGTGGCGCCCCAGTGCCCCTGCGCCGCCTCTTCGCCTATTTAACCCCGACCTAAAAACACCGTAACACTTGGAGAAACTCGAGAAAGACTCCGGGCGCCGCCACCATCGCGAAACTCCAATTCGGGGGACAGAAGTCTCTGTCCCGGCACCCGCCGGGACGGGGAAGTGCCCCGGAAGCCATCTCCATCAACGCCATCGCCTCCATCATGCTCCGTGAGTAGTTCCCCCATGGACTACGGGTTCTAGCTGTAGCTAGTTGGTATTCTCTCCCCCATGTACTTCAATACAATGATCTCATGAGCTGCCTTACATGATTGAGATTCATCTGATGTAATCGGTGTTGTGTTTGTCGGGATCCGATGGATTGTTACATTATGATTGTCTATCTACAAAGTTTATGAAGTTATTGTTGCTGCAATCTTGTTATGCTTAATGCTTGTCACTAGGGCCCGAGTGGCATGATCTTAGATTTGAGCTCTATAATTATTGCTTAGATTGTATCTACAAGTTGTATGCACATGTCATGTCCGGAACCAAAGGCCCCGAAGTGACAGAAATCGGGACAACCGGAGGGGATGGCGGTGATGTGAGGGACACATGTTTTCACGGAGTGTTAATGCTTTGCTCCGGTACTCTATTAAAAGGAGTACCTTAATATCCAGTAGATTCCCTTGAGGCCCGGCTGGTAGGACAATAGATGTTGTGCAAGTTTCTCATTGCGAGCACGTACGACTAAATATGGAAAACATGCCTACATGATTAATGAATTGATGTTCTTTCTTAATGCCTTATCAATCCTATCAATTGCCCAACTGTAATTTGTTCACCCAACACTTGTTATTGGAGAGTTGCCACTAGTGTAGATAGCTGGGAACCCCGGTCCATCTTTCATCATCATATACTCGTTCTACATGTCAACTATTTTCTGGTACCATTGCTCTCATATTGCTGCTACTGCTGCTGTGTTACTGTTACTATTGCTCTCATATTACTGCTACTTTCACATCACCCCTGTTGCTAGTGCTTTTCCAGGTGCAGCTGAATTGACAACTCAGTTGTTAAGGCTTATAAGTATTCTTTACCTCCCCTTGTGTCGAATCAATAAATTTGGGTTTTACTTCCCTCGAAGACTGTTGCGATCCCCTATACTTGTGGGTCATCACACATCTCGAACAATACCAATTGGAGAAATAGTTTCTCTATTAGCCAGCTGAATAACCACATCAATATCTTCAAGTTCACAAGAATCAATTTCGTGCATAATCTCCGTGTAAAGCTCATAAGGAATAGCACTAACACTTGCACCAATATCACATAAACCATAATAGCAATGATCACCAATTCTAACAGATAACATAGGAACACTAACTTGTTTGGGTTTATTAGGATGTGAAACAATATTAGATGCATCTTCACAGAAAATAATATGACCATCCTCCACATTTTCAGTCACAAGATCTTTAACTATTGCAACAGCAGGTTCAATTTTAATTTGTTCTTCAGGTTCTTTAGGTTTCTTTCCACTTTTATTAACCGCACTAGATATGACAGAGTACTCCTTCATTTTAGCAGGAAAGGAGTTTTTTCAATATAAGCTTCAGGAATAACATTATCAACAGTTTTAATCACTACACATTTGTTTACAGATGAATCAATTTTATCTTTATACGGTTCATGATACTTATCAAAATTCTTCTTAGGCAGTTCATAATGAGAGGCAAAAGCTTTATAAAGATTTGCAACAACTTGGGAATCAAGACCATATGTAGCACTCATATTACGAAATTTATCAGTATCCATAAAAGCTTCAATGCATTTATAATCATAAATTATACCTGATTCTCTATCTTTGTCGTTCTCCCATCCTTCAGTATTTTCTTGGATCCGATCAAGAAGGCCCCTTTTAAACTCTTCTTTGTTGCGTGTAAATGATCCAGAACAAGAAGTATCCAGCAAGGTCTTGTCTTGAAAAGAAAGTCTTGCATAGAAATTATCAATAATAACATTACCATGAAGCTCATGAATGGGGCATTTGAGCATTAAAGACTTCAATCTCCCCCAAGCTTGGGCAATACTCTCTCCATCATGAGGCCAGAAATTATATATGCGGTTCCGATCTTTGTGAATTTCACTTGGAGGATAAAATTTGGAATAAAATAAAGGCACAATGTCCTCCCAATCAATAGAATCACCATTCTTCAACAATTTATACCAGTGCGCCGCTTTACCAGACAGCGATATAGTGAATAGTTTCTTTCTCACTTCATTCATAGAAATACATGCACATTTGAATAACCCGCATAATTCATGCAAAAACAATAAATGATCACCAGGATGGACAGTTCCATCCCCTTCATAGCGGTTATCCATAACACGTTCAATAATTTTCATAGGTATTTTATATGGTACTACTTCCTCACCTGGCGCTTCATCCACTACCGTTGCAGTAGTAGTAGATTTCCCAAATAGAAATTGAAGAGAAGATCTCTCCATAATGACTTATAGCAGCAGGCAGAAATAAAATCAGCACAAACAGTAAAGGTTTTCCTTACCAATTCCGCTTACCAATAGCGCTTCACTCCCCGGCAACGGCGCCAGAAAATAGTCTTGAGGACCCACAAGTATAGGGGTGTATCGTAGTATCTTCGATAAGTAAGAATGTCGATCCCAACGAGGAGCAGAAGGTGTTGGCAGCAGTTTCGATGAAGGATTCACTGTAAATGCTCACAAACAAGTATTCAAGGGGTTTTGATGTAACAGATGAATAAAGTACGAGTAAGTAAAATGCGAGAGAAATAATTGCAGCGAGTGGCCCAATCCTTTTTAGCACAAAGGACAAGCCGGTTTGTTTACTTATAATGACCAAACGTTCTTGAGGACACACGGGGATTTTAGTCTAGTGCTTTCGCTTCATGTGGCTTAATAATCTTCATTGTTTTGATAAGTGTTGTGTGGGTGAACCTATGCTAATGCACCGCCCTTCCTAGGACTAATACATACTTGTGATTATACCCCTTGCAAGCATCCGCAACTACAAGAAAGTAATTAAGATAAATCTAACCACACCTTAAACTCTGAGATCCTGCGATCCCTCTTGCATCGATATACTAACGGGGCTCAGGTTTCTGTCACTCCGGCAACCCGCAATTAGCAACCGAATACAAGATGCACTCCCCTAGGCCCATAAATGGTGAAGTGTCGTGTAGTCGACGTTCACACGACACCACTAGAAGAATGACAACACAACTTAAATATCATAACATTGAATATTACTCAACCATAATTCACTACTAGCATTTAGACTTCACCCATGTCCTCAAGAACTAAACGAACTACTCACGAGACATCATATGGAATACAATCAGAGGTGATATGATGATGAATAACAATCTGAACATAAACCTTGGTTCAATGGTTTCACTCAATAGCATCAATAACAAGTAGAGAATAATGCCGGGAGAGTTTCCCCTATCAAACAATCAAGATCCAACCCAAATTGTTACAGCGATGACGAGGTGCAGCGGTGGTGATGGCGGTGTAGATGGTGGAGATGATGATGATGATGATGGAGATGATGTCCAGCTCGATGACGATGGCGATGGCGTCGATTTCCCCCTCCGGGAGGGAATTTCCCCGGCGGATTCCTGCCCGCCGGAGAGCTCTTTTCTCTCTGGTGTTCTCCGCCCCGCAGAGGCGGCTGTAACCCTTCGTGAGGTTCCCTCTGCAGCTTAGGTTTTCGGGACGAAGGAGTACGCGAAGAAAAGGAGGCGAAAGGGGCTGTGGGGCCCCAGACCACAAGGTGGCGCGGCCAGGCCATGGGCCGCGCCGCCCTATGGTCTGGGCCCACCTTGGGTCCCCTCTTCTCCCCCTGGCTCCCTCCGTCATCTGGAAAAATAGGAATTTACGATTAATTTCCTTCCACGGTTGATCTTCCGAAATATTGCGTTACGACGGTGCTTTTTCCAGCAGAATCCTGCTCAGGTGCTTGATCCTCCAATAATGATGAAACATGCAAAATAGATGAAATAACATAAGTATTGTGTCCCAATATGAAATATATCAATGAATAACAGCAAATTATGATACAAAATAGTGATGCAAATTGGACGTATCACTGTTGAACAATGCTTTTGGACCTGGGTAGTCTGCCCCAGGTTTAGGCGCGCGTCTTACCACTCTGACGCTAGATTAGAAACTGTTAAGTACTCTGTTCGTTGTGTATAAGTGTGTGGTGTGCTTATGATGGTGTTTGAGCTGTTTGTGTGCCGTTATGTGATGGTAAGGTCACCATATTTGAATGTGGTGAAGAGAAGCTATTGCCAGGGTGCCCAAAATGGCAACCAAACACATGTATTGTGGCTGAACAGAGATGGAGCGTTGTATGCACGCATCCAAACAATATGCACTTCTGTTCGGGCCGGTGCAGCACAGCCTACCAAATGATGGGCCAAAAGTGGCTCGTGGCCCATTCGTGACGCGTAGGGGCACCCATCTGACTGCGCTAGTTGTATAAGATTTCGGCCCAGCCTACCAAACACGCCCCTAGTGATCAACTACAACCTTTTCGCCCCCAAGGAATAATTGTTCAGTCAAAAGATGCTTCCACTTGTACCTACGACCGCACCTGAATCGAGTTATAAGAGCATCTCCAGTCGCGTCCCCCAAACCGTCCCCCAGAGCGCGCCGGATCGAGTGTTTGGGGGCGTGTTTTGTTCGTGCCGCGTTTGGGGGGCGTCGCTCCCCAGCCGCATCCCCCAAACGCCGCCCCCAATCAAAAATTCAAATAGTTTGCATTCAAAAGAGATCGTTCCCACTGAATCATCGCGATCAGAGTAGCGGCGATCAAAGTACTGGGCGCGCGATCATATTACAGACCGGTGGTGCATGCTAAATTAGAAGAAGGGGTTGGGCGACGCCGACGCATCCTGAGTCGACGTAGGTCCGTCGATGGCGATGATCACGTCGCGATCTGCCCGGTGCTGTGCATGCTCCGTCTGCTCCGTCGCCGACACCGACGCAGAGGAGGCCGACGCAGGTGTAGCAGCAGAAGACGTGTTTGCCGGCTCTTGCTCCGGGGTTGGGGTTGCTGCCGCTGCCTGGGCCGCCGCCATTTTGGCTTCGATGTCGTCGAGGATCTAGCCTTTGAAGAAGTTGTGCGCCGCCCGCGTCCGGGGAGACATTCCCTCTGTCGACGCTCTCAGCAGGGACATGTCGTCCCTGCGTTTCTTGAGCTCCAACTTCTCCTCTTGCCTCTTGAGCAGCTCCGCCCACCTTTCGTCGGCCTTTTTGTCGCGGGAGAGAAAGGTCGAGGAGACGTCGGCGAGGCATTTCGTGATCGACGCCTGCGTCTTCTCAGACGACGCAGCGTCGACCAAGGCGGCCTTGGCATCCTTGTTGCCAGTAGGACGCCCTACCGACGTTGCCAGCGGCGCATCCAGATCAATGGTGTCCTTCCCCTTGGACAACGACAGGCGCATCAACTGCCATTTGTGGTTCATTTTGAGCTTTCTATAGCAATGCATCGGCGTGAAAGACTTGTGACCTTCCGAGTTCTTCCGGTACAAATCCATGGCCTTGTCAAACTAACCAAAGGAAGCGGAATCATTTCATAGAACACAATGTAGGCGCTACAGATTATGTAAGAAAGAGTCGTACCAGTTGGGCGACGTCAGCACCGCTGTCGCCTCTGGTCACTAAGTCGTGATGGTACCCATGGAAGGAGTTCACCGACGCCTGGATGATGGCCCATCGCGTCGACATTGCCTTTTGGCTCGTCTTCATTGTCACTTTGTTGTAGTCGTTGTTGATGAGCTTGCGCTCATCGAACTCGGCCTTGATCCTCGCCCAATACTTCCCGTATTTTTGGTTGGCGCCGATGATGGAGTCATGGCTCACCGTCGCCCAGGACTCGCACAAACATAGATCCTCCAAAACCGTCCACTTGGGGCCTCGTGTGCCCGACGCCTTCTTCTTCTTCTTCTTCTTCCTAGTCCTCACGTCGTCCGCGTCTACCTCCACGAGATCATCCTCACCGGCACCCTCGCCGCCCTCTTTGTCCTCGTCGTCCTCGTCCTCCACCCCCTCCTCTTCCTCCTCCTCCTCGTCCTCACCCCCGTCCTCCTCCTCCTCAGCACCGGCGCCGTCGAATTCAAGCGGCCCCACGCAGCGGAACGGGCGCCGTCCGGACCGGGTCTTGGCTCGCGCGCTTGCTCATACGCCGGGGAGTAGAAGAGGTTGTTGGGGTTGAAGCCGCCATGCGGCAGCGCATCCTGGTAGTGGGGCGACAAGTTAGGCGTCACGCACCCGGGAGTGGCGAAAGGGCCGTCGTTGTAGAAGGCGGATGTCGACGGAGAGATCACTCCCGGAACGTACACCAGCACGGACGTACTCCATGGGCTCGCGTTGGTGGCGGCGATACACCCGGCCATTATGTGCTGGTGCTGGCATGCCGCCAAAGCCTTCTTCTCCTGCTCCGCCGCCCTCCGTCCTTTCCGCTCCGTCGTCGCAGACAATCTTGCTGCCATTGATCATCGGTCCATCCTTCCGGCTTCTTCTTCGGAGCCGGCGCCTTCCGCGGCTTCGCGAAGGGCGCTTTCGCCCCTTTCGTCTCATTGCCCGGCGGCTTCTTGGCCGCTTTCTTGGCCATCTTTTTGGGGCTATCGGCAGCGCCATGGAATGGGGAGAGGGTAGCGGCGGCGGGTCGACGGCGGGAGAAAGAATCGGCGGGATAGGAGAAATGAATCGGCGGCGGGATATGTGTTGGGAGGCCAAAATGCGCGGCGGGATAGGCGCGATGTGGCGGGAGGGTGGGATTTGGTGGGTGGGACGAATTTTCCCTGTGCCGCTGACGGGTTGGGCCCGCGTCGCTTCGACTCGCTTTTCGTTGTGTCCGGCGTGCCCGGTGCGTCCCCTGTGGGACGGGGACGGGCTCGGGGCACCGGACACCGTATCGGGCCGCGCCGGATAAAAATCGGCTTTGGGGGACGCGGCTGGAACCGTTTTTTTATCCGACGCGTCCCAAATAGCTTTGGGTGACGCTTTGGAGGACGCGACTGGAGATGCTTTAAGACGAGGCAACATGCAAGAAGCACTCCAATTAGAAAGTGCACACGGTCCAGTTACTGTGTATAGTGCAAGAGCAATGGGAAACCCCAAATGGACCTTGGGCTACATGGAGCTTTTTATTTTAAAAATGAAAACGGCATTTTGAAGTTTTAAAAATTTCAGAAAAGACCATAGATGCAGGCTCCGGATGGCAATGGGTACCCGTCACTCGTTAACCCGCCGGGTACCCGCATCAAATGGAGGAGGGTATGGTGAGAAATAAAACCCATGGGTCTCTTAATGGTATATTATCTGACCCAACGGGTCTGACGGAGGCGGGTATGGAGGTATGAAACCCATACCCGTTAACCCGTGTACCCGCCTCATACATGTAGGGACCACCTGTCATTGGGCAACGGAAACCCTAAGACACCTCACCGACCGCCCCAAATCCCATCCCATCCCACCCCACGCGCAAACGCCTGACCCCGACCCCCATCCTCTCCTCGCAAGGTGCCGCCGCCCGCACCTCCACCATGCTCTTCTCTCCTCTAGCCTGCTCCCTCCGGCCGACGCCGCCCGCACCTCCACCAAGCTCTCTCCCCTCTAGCCCGCTCCTCCCGGCCGCCGCCGCCATGGAGGCCTTGCCGGTCGAGGTCGAGGAGGGAGCGACCAAATAGTGCCACCGTCGTCTGTTGGAGATGCCGCCGCCGGGGAGCGGGGCACGGTCGGGCACCTCCCGCAATCGACATCCTGGGCAACGCTAGGAGGAGAGGTCGTAGGGAAGCACGCCGGTTTGTCATGGGTGGCTGGCGGGAGCAGGGAGAGGGAGCAACCGGAAAAGGGGCCGACTGCTTTCCTCCAACGGCATCGAAAAGGTCCAGAACAAAGGGTTCAATTGTTGTTGCATATACAACTTATTTGTCATGTCAAACTGAGCTCAAAATTGCTTACCTGCTGCTGTCAAATTGTTTGCTATGCCATTGACTTGTGCTACACTGTTGTGCACCTCGCGGGTCTCCACCGGGTCACGGGTACCCGTCACGGGGCGGGTATGGTGGAGTTCTTGACCCGTCGGCAGGTATGTAGGCGGGTGGTGGTGGCGGGGAGAGGTGGGCGGGGCGGGTATGGAGGTGGCATACCCGCCTCCATACCCGGCGGGTGCCATCCGGAGATGCAGCCGATGATGTATCCTACCGACTGCAAAATTCCAACGCAAAATATCCTATATATTGTGAGCTACACAAACAATAACTAACTCTGACAGATTAAAGGATCTGAAAATTTGCCCTTTTTCACTTCTTTAAATCCACAACTTTGCCAATTTGCATAGCCTAAATACAGTGAATTTTGCATTGATATTTTACGCGCTAATAGAATACATCATTGTCTACATCTAGGATTTTTTTCAAACTTTACAATGGCATTTTTGAAAGTTCCCAAAGCTGGATTGCACGATTGAGCGCAGTTGTTCGTCAACTCTTGCTTAAAATGCCTTGTCCAACTGTGAGATCTTTGCCGAGTGCACAGGCTGTATAACTCCGGTTCTGAATTTTCTAGGCGTTGACCATCTCTCCAAGGATGCGCCCAGAACTTGATTTTGTTTCCGTCCCCGAGGTGAAATCTCACGGAAGCGTTGAAAAGGGCACTGACACGATCATCATCTGGCAAGGGCAGGCCTTGCCAAGGCTTGTTAGGGACCTTCCAGTATTTGCCACAGCCATCTCGTTCTTAGCGCTAGACCCCAGGTCATGTTAACTTGCTCTCCACAACACAGCCACCCCGCGCCCAACACATCTCTCCCTTTGTATTCTGCCTGACAAAGCTCGCAAATGATCTAATTTGATGAAAGGTTCAGAGGCATAGCGGTAAGGATGCACTGGTTCAGGAAACAGAGCAAAGATGTCATGGCGGTAAGGATGCACTGGTTCAGGAAACAGAACGAAGATGGCATGGCTTGGAGCTGCCTGCGGAGTCTGGAGATGGAAATGAGAGCTGCTGCACACTGAAATTATCTTCTAGCTATTTTTTTGTAATGTTGTATTAGCAGCATGCATATGTATTTATTTTTTGGGAGTGTATCTGAGTCTTGTATCATTTGAGAAAACATGCTGAACCTGATCCCTGTTCTGTTTCGTATACTTAGATTTGTGAGTTTATCGAATTATTCAGTTTTTTCTTCGTTCCTATTTATACTTAGGTACATAAATGTTCTTTAAGAACTTTTTGGCTGGAAGGTCATCTTTATGAGAATGCAGCAAGGCCATTGCCCCGTTGTCTGCGTGAGCAAAGTTTCTTGCTTCCCAATAGTTTACCGCTGCAGCTTCAGTTCCTTCATCCACAACTAAGTATTTGGTCCAGTCCGAAGAGTACCACCCTAGAGGCCTATAACGCATTCAGTCAGACTCAAACCAGCATATTACTGTGAACATCTATAATAGATATTAAATGAGAATGACATGCTCGCTTCTTATCCAATATACATTATTGTGCTCTCATACTCTCATTAGGATATATAAGATAGCAAACTATATTGGTTTAAATACAGATCTAGTTACAGTGCAAAAGGGAACCTACTGAGGACCATCCATAGAAGAGAAAGAGAGAGTTGCAGCTTTGTCTTGGTTAAAGGTTTGAAACATAATGAGAAGTTCTAGAATAGTCTCGGCCAGAACTCTATGTTTGTGTAAAAACCATGAGAACATACTAGCAAAAAACCAGTATTTTTCAGCAGAAGATACTCGTGAGTTGTTTTCTAATTTTTTATAAGAGTAAATTCCGGTTTTTACCCCCTAAATTCATATTTTTGACAGTAATTACCCCATTTAACAATTATTCATCTGCATTACCCCATTTAGCAGAAGTTTTGCCAGCTTTTATCCCTTTCAAAAATTTGAGAGCTATTTGCTAGGTCAGTCCGTTTGTCAGGTACATGTGGCAGGCGACGTCGCTCTTTTTCCCCCGGCGGATGTTTCCACTCCCAAATCGGTCTGATCACCGAGCCGCGCTCTACTTTTTTATAGTCATAGTTGTTGGAGAATAGCAACTAGTATTCACAGAGGGCCGTAGGCCAGTACATGTACAGGTGTGACTATGTGCAGGTAAGCCCCTCATACACTGGGGAATAACAGAAAATGGGACTATACAACTCTAACACCCCCCCTCAAACTCATGGTGGATCAACAACACTGAGTTTGGAAAGAAAGAAACCATGCTGTGCTCTAGTCTGGGCCTTCGTGAAGAAGTCAGCAAGCTGAAGCTCTGAAGACACATAATGAAGGGTCATAACCTGATGCTGCACAGCATGACGCACATAGAAGGCATCAACACCGATGTGTTTGGTGAGCTCGTGCTTCACCGGATCACGCGCAATGCTGATGGCACCAGTACTATCCGATAAGAGCGGAGTGGGAGCAGCAGAAACACCAAAATCCGCAAGTAACCAGCGTAACCAAGTCACCTCAGCCGTCAAGAGAGCCATCGCTCGCAACTCAGCCTCAACACTCGAACGAGAGACTGCAACCTGCTTCTTGGTCTTCCAAGCAATGAGAGAGCCACCAAGAAAGACACAGTAGGCGGAAAGAGACTTGCGATCCTCCGGATCGCTAGCCCAGGTAGCATCTGAGTAGGTCTGGAGCTGTAAGGAGCTGGAGCGAGGAAAGAAAAGCCGACGAGAGATAGTGCCACGAAGATAGCGAAGGACACGAAGAAGATGACTATAGTGGACAATAGTGGGAGCAGCCATGAACTGACTCAGAATGTGGACTGGGTAGGAGATGTCAGGACGTGTGACAACAAGGTAGACAAGACTCCCAACCAAGTGACGATAGCGAGTCGGGTCTGGAAGAAGATCACCATCAGTGGAACGGAGGCGAACATTGAGTTCCATAGGAGTCTCGACAATGCGCTCATCACCAAGAGCGGCACGAGTGAGAAGGTCCTGAATATACTTCTCCTGGGAGATATAGAAGCCAGCGGTAGAGGAAACCTCAAGCCCAAGAAAGTAGCGGAGAGGACCAAGATCGGTCATGAGAAACTGATCGCGAAGACGGGCCTTGACAAAGGCAATGTACTCAGGGTCGTCATGTGATGATCATGTCATCAACATAAAGAAGAAGCAGAGTCCGACCACGAGAGGATGTGTGGACAAAGAGCGCAGGGTCATGGGCGCTAGGGACGAAACCAGCAGCGATGACCACAGAGGCAAAACGCTGAAACCAGGCGCGAGGGGCTTGCTTAAGGCCATAGAGAGAGCGCCGTAGACGACAGACCATGCCATCGGGAACATAGTAGCCAGGAGGTGGCTGCATGTATACCTCCTCACCTAGCTCACCGTTAAGAAAAGCATTCTGTACATCAAGCTGAGAGACAGAGTGACGAACAGAAGCAACAGCAAGAAGAGTACGAACAGTGGTCATGTGAGCCACGGGAGCAAAGGTCTCATCATAGTCACGGCCATGCTCCTTCTGAAAACCGCGAGCGACAAGGCGAGCCTTGTAGCGCTCAAGAGAACCATCGGAGCGAGTCTTGATCTTGTAGACCCACTTGCAGGTGATGGGACGAACAGAGGAAGGAGGAGTAACAACATCCCAAGTGCCACGCTCAAGAGCAGCAATCTCCTCAGCCATCGCTAGCTGCCATTCGGGATGAGCAAGGGCATCCCGATAAGAGGTCGGCTTGAGGATAGCAGAAAGACCGTAGTGAGTGGGAGAGTAGCGATCAGGAGGAGGACGAGGGCGAGCACGAAGATGGTGAGTCGGCTCGGGCAGCGCATCAGAGGTAGAAGGTGTATCAGGAGAAGCAGCATCATCCTCACGGGGACGACGGGAGTAGTGAAAAGGGTAGGGAGGGACGACCGTAGTCGAGGAAGGTGACATGGGAGGAGAGGATGTGGAGGGTGGGGACGGTGGTGAGGGAGGAGAGGGGGGTCTGGCGGGTGGAGGAGGAGAAGGTGGTGAGAGACTCGGCAGAGCAGGGACCGGAGGCATAGGAGGAGGTGAGTCAGGGAACATGAGAAAAGAGATATCATCCACCGAGAAGGAAGAGGAGGAGGGACGCGGGTAGAAAGGACGGGACTCATCAAAAATGACATCCCGAGATATGCGCATCCGGCGACCAATAGGATCCCAGCACTTATATCCTTTGTGCTCAGGGCTGTAGCCAAGGAAGACACACTCAACCGATTGAGCACTCAGCTTGGTGCGTTCGCGTGGAGCAAGAAGCACATAGCAAACACAACCAAAAAGACGAAGGGTAGAGTAATCAGGAGTGTGACCAGTGAGACGCTCAAGAGGAATACTGCAAGGGGGCGTGGAGGGCTGAAGGTTGATGAGATAGGTGGAAATAGACACAGCCTCAGAAGTGAGGAGGAAGAGAGGCAGCGATCATCATCGCACGTGCCGTCTCAAGCAGGTGGCGATGCTTGCGCTCAGCCACGCCATTTTGATCATGGGCGCCAGGGAGAACGGGCAAGAGTACCCTGCTCAGCAAGAAAACCACGCAACAGCTGGGAGATATACTCACCGGCAGAATCAGCCCGAAAGACACGTATAGGTGTGGAAAACTGAGTATGGACCATGGCAGCAAAATGCTTATATATCGAGAGAACCTCGCTGCGAGAAGTCATAAAATAAATCCAAGTGTGGCGAGAGAAGTCATCGATAAAAAGAACATAGTAGCGGTGGCCCCCCTTGGAAACAAAAGGAGCCGGACCCCATACATCAGAATGGACCAAATCAAACGGACGCTGAGATACACGCACTAGTAGGATAAGGTAACTGATTCGTTTACCAAGCCTACAACCCGACAACCCTGAAGCGAGACATCTCCTGAGACAGGCCCCAGAAGACCTCGACGAAGTAAAGATGACAAGCGAGAACCACATAGATGACCAAGACGGTGGTGCCACTGCTGAAAGGAGGCGGTGGTGGAAGCAGCAAGCACGCATGGAGCGGTCGATGAAGTGTGGGAAGAAGGAACATGAAGCCAGTCAAGCTCCCAAAGTCCCTGGGAGTCACGGCACCGAGGGCCAGCCCCAACCAGGGCCCGAGTGTGAGTGTCCTGAACAGAACAAGAATCAACATCAAGAATGACCCGACAACCAGAATCAGTGAGTTGAGCAGCGGAAAACAAATTCATGGTAAGACTAGGAACATGAGAAACATCAGGAACGGAAAAGGAGGAAGTAGAAAGAGTGCCACGACTAGCAACAGGAGAGAAGTACCATCGGCAGTAAGAACACTAACAGGAAGAGGAAGAGGTCGAAGAGAAGAAAGAGAGGAAGAATCGGGAGATGTGAAAAGAAGCTCCAGAATCCAAAACCCACGAAGATGTACCTGACTGTGAAGAGGAAACAGCCGCGGAGGCAGCAGTACCCGTCGAGAGCCGGAGGAGGCAAGGAGACGCTGAAGTCGCACTATATCCTGCTCATGAAACCGGTGGTGACAGTGCGAGGTGGAGCACGAGAGCACACCCCGCGCACGCTGCGGTCGACTCAAGGTGACCAGGCCTCCGACAGTGAGTGCAGAGCCGAGGAGAGGAGAGCGACCCCCACCGCGAGAAGTGCGGGCTCCTCCGAAGCAGGACACTGGTGTAGGAAGAAGCGGCGGGCAGGAGCAGGGGGACTTCGAGCAGCAAGAACAGGTGTCCCAAGCAGAGCCAGCACCACGCAAACGAGTCTCCTCGGCCGAAGCTCAGTCAGCACCTCTGAGATAGGAACACGGCCTCGAGCAAACAACGAGCACGCACGAGGCTCAAACTCGGGCGAAGTCGAGACAGGGAACTCATGGATCCTCTGGAAGTCCATATCTGACATCGTCCGGCAACACCGGCAAGTACCACAGCACGAAGTGAGTCAGCGCGCCGATCGCCGCACTTTGGGTGTAAAACTCATCAACAGTGGAGTCACCCTGAAGATCATGCTCTGACGCAACACAGATAAGTACAGAGAATCCCCATAAGGCTGATAGCGCGAAGGTGAGACCACATCTCGGCAACAGTGGCGAGGCCCATAAACTCGAAGCAAATTGTGGCTGAACACTCTGAGAAAGAACAGCAGCAGCCCGGCATCCTCATCACACCCGAGTAAAGGTAGCCAAACTGTCACAGTAAGAGCCAAGAGCCTCTGAATAAGCAAGTACCTGCTCCTCATATGCTTCATCAGCAGTAGCTTCGGCAGACTTGGCGGCATCCTGATCAGCCTGAGTAGCATCATCAGAAAGGGCTTGTGGCACGGACGGTGGAGTAGGAGGTACAGGAGCAGTGGGGTGCGGCGGACAAGAAACCTCGCCAGTAAGAACACCCCACAACCGAAGACCACGCATGTGAATCCACATAAAGGCAGCAAACTCTCCATAGTTGGTACCATCAAATATCACTGGGCACCGAGGAATACTGACATAGCCAGAAGCGGAAGACGCCATTTTTTTTTTGGTCAGATCTGGATCTTCTCTGGGCAGACCAGCAGGAGCCCACGCGTGGTCAGATTGACCACGGCAGCACGCTGGCCAGAGACGGCACGGCGACGGCTGTTGCCGGCCAGGAGCGGTGCGGCCGGGATGGGGCAGCCCAGGGGCCGGCCGGAGGCGGCGCGGCAGGGGCCTGAGGCGGCGCGGCGGCGGCCGAAACGGTGGCTGCCGGCAAGATCCCGATTTGGAGCTCAAAAATCGGATGAAAAAGGCTGAAATTACTTGGAAAAGGACTCAATCCCGACGAGATCGGGAGAGGAAAAGAAAAGTGGGGCAGCGGCGGCCGGAAAGATCATCGGCGGCGGCGCGGATCGAGCACGGAGTTGCAACATGCAAAGAGCTAGACCATGAGCTCTGATACCATGTTGGAGAATAGCAACTAGTATTCACAGAGGGCCGTAGGCTAGTACATGTACATGTGTGACTATGTGCAGGTAAGCCCCTCATACACTGGGGAATAACAGAAAAGGGGACTATACAACTCTAACAATAGTGTGTACGTACAAACTATTTTGATGTAGCAATCAATGATGGTAGGGGACAAATCGATGTGATCACTAGCGGTTTCAGAGGCAAGGCAACGACACCAGACCAAGTAAATTTCTTTCTAAATGTTGAAGCGCTGCGTTATGTCAATAGCAACAACACATACTAAACTGCTGGCTCATCAGTCACATACACGTGCACATGATTATATACCTACACCGGAAGGCCACGACACATACAAGGTTGTAGTTATAGGCAAAACTTTAGGTTCAACGTTTTCTTCGGATGCAGGAAGAAACCGGAGAAAAACTGTGATGCACTCACATGACAAATCCCGTGTAAAATTTTAGGGAGGGTAAAAATTGGCAATACTTTCGCTAAATGGGGTAATACGGATAAAAAAATTGTTAAATGGGGTAATTAATGTAAAAAATATTAAACTAGGGGGTAAAAACTGGAATTTACTCTTTTTATAATCTTGCCGGATGCACGGGCCGCACAAATGTTCAATCCTTGTGTTGGTCACTAACAGGCATTATGAAGTTGAGATCCAGGAAATGTGAAAAAGTCCCTTCACTAGAAAATTAATATGGATGTTATTCTAGCCTAGCCAGTTTATTGCTAAGTAAATGTCCTAAAAATCAAAATATAGTTATAACAATGGCCCGTATATACCCTGCCTCAGTTATTGAAAATTGTCATTACAAGATAGACTAGTGGCTTTACACATAGGAGAGCATAACCTATTAACACACGACATACAACATGGCCACCATAGTAGATAGTATAGTAATTAGTATTCTCTCTTATGAAATAGCTGATGTGCTAGAAGCTAGAACAGCAAGTATATATCTAGTAACATACGAGCTAAGTACCTGACATGTGTAAATTACAAGAACTAAAAGTGATGTCGATGGAAAGCAATGGTTACTGAAAGTTAACGTATGCAACATCAATTTCATCATAGGCATCTGCAAAAGTGCGTAGCAGTTCTCTTGCGCCATCTTCGTCAATCTGGCCATTCTGATTTCAACTCTGGATGTTTCTGTTGGCCTGCACACAAATGTTCTAGTTTGTAGCCTGGTGTTTCAATGGCAATAGCTGAACAAGATACACGCGTTCAGGGAGGTTTGTAGCTGACGGCCTCGAGTGGCAGAACGCTTAGGCCCTGTTTATTCGGGCTTCTGCTTCTGCTTTTGGAGCTTTTGAGGTTCAAAAGCAGCAGCCCAAACAAACAGCAACAAATAGAAAAGCGCTTCGTTGAAGCGCTGTGTCTAAATGAACTAGCAACCGCGAAGCAGGGCGAGACCTGCTTCCTGAGCTTCCCCCGCTTCCTGAGCAGCGGTGGACTAAAGTGCCCCTAACACTTCCTGCTAACTACGAGAAAACTGCCCTCGTATATAAGCCTAGCCTGCCCCTTGCAATTGTTCCCAGCCGACAGCCCCATGCCCATTTTCCCCTTCTCCCCGTCCTGTCCAATGGAAGGATAGGGTTAGGGTTTCCCTGCCCCGGCCGCCGCCGCCGTTCCCGGCCGCCGCCGCCGTTCCCGGCCGCCGCCGCCGTTCCCGGCCGGCGTCGTCGCCAGTATCAGCCTCCGCCGTCCCGCCCCCTCAAGGCCGCCGCCGTCCCCGCCCTGCCGTCGTCCAAGGCCTCTCCCCCCGTGTCGCCGCCGTTCCCTGTCGTCAGCTTGCAAGCTCTAATAGTTTAGACACCAACTGATTGCAGCAACACTCCACGTCATCTCTAGACAGATTGAAAGACAGTTGGTACAGTGGGGTGTGTAGGCTAGTCGTCCGTAATTCTGCATGCAGTTAAAGCCAAGAGAATTGAAATAGATCGTGGATAGAGGAGAAACTTACTAGAGCCGCAGACAACCTCGATACAATGGGCAGAAGCCATCTGTAGCGACCGAAATTTTCGGCCTACCGACCTTCCGTAATCTTACCGACTGACTTCTTCTCTCTCCTTCTAATCCTACCTCCACCTCATAAAAAATCCTAGTTGGCACCTCTTACATACTGCTGAATATATACCATTACATGCCCTAACAGGCATCTTCTATAGACGCCTCCTCTTGTAACCGACTTCCCGCTGTATAAATATCCCTTGTTGATCAATGAAAAATATAGTTGAATCATTTGTTGTCTCTCTTATTTGTCTCTCGTTCCTACTTATAACACGTTATCAGTCACTTTCGCTCTACATCAGAGCAATAGGCCAAAACACGGAAGAGCAGAAGAGGAAAAGAACAGGCAAAAGATAAGAAAATTGCCCTGAGGTTTCTATTGCTGATTTTTCGACTACTTCGGTAAGTACAGACCAGGAAGGAATACGCTCTACATCTGAGCGATTTGGAAGAAAAAAAATCTGGAGATACCTTTCTTCGACTCCTTCACTGGATATCAAGCAGGCTGGTCTGTTTCCAGAATGGCATTGTCTTCAGTTGGTTTTGTACTATTGTTGCATTGTGCTGTAATGAAACATTAAAAGTTTGATTTATATTGGGTGTTAAGTTAGACTTCGAATGGAGTTTATTTGGATTATGTGAAAAACAGAGGACAAATAGTTTCTAGTACAACTTTTTTGTGCACATATGTTCTAGACGGCGCCTTATGCAAAAAGTGTTATTGGATATACCAAAAAACATAATCAAAAGTGCTTTTTCGTATATGCGTGAGTTTCTCTAAAAGAATATGTGCAAGTAAATCCAGCAACATCGAACTAAAATGGCTATGTTCATCGTAGCAATAACTAAATCAGCAATGCAACAGCACCTACGGATTGCTTTTCACTTGTGCTATTCAAAAATTCAGGCAACTGAAACTTGTAGAGATAGTAGTGTTGCTCCTTCTGTTACACCCTCTGGTTCTTACGCGATTAATGCTCTCCATAGCGCTCACCTCATTTTTTTGACTTGCTGCAAGGATCAAGAGAAGCTGAATGATTTACCCCCTGAAACTTCCTTCTCCGTTCCTGTTATTCAGTTCTAGGTGTTTTTTCGTTCTCTGAATTTCCTGCACTCAGTAGTACTCCTACATGCAATGAAAAAGCATCTCCGAGTACATTTTCGGTTTTTTCTAGTTTCGCTCTCAATAAACCAGTTCCAAGTGATTCAATTGACTTATTGTAGAAAAATGATGAGAAAACTCCCAACGGTGCACACACACCACAAAATATTTCGCAAGTATTTCAACGCTCGAAACGAATTGTTGCGGCCACAGCTGGATTGTTCCTCTCCATAGGCTGACCTCGCTAGTTGACTTGCTGCAAAGACCAGGAGAACCTCACTGATTTGCCCCCTGAAATTTCCTTCTCCGTGTTCCTGTTAGTCAGTTGTAGGTGTTGTTTCTTTCTCTGAAACTTCCTATATGCTGTACTCCTACATGCAATGAAAAATCATCTCCGACTGCATTTTCTGTTTTTTTTTTCTAGTTTCGCTCTCAATAAACCAGTTCCAAGTGATTCAATTGCCTTATTGTAGAAAAATGATGAGAAAATTACAAGCTGCGCACACACACCACAAAAATCACGTGACAAGTTGCAACTACTAATTCGCGATTTTGACAAAAATAACCCATTTGTGAAAGAAAAGCACAGACTGACCCTCCCGCCAAAGTATTTCACCCATCTAACCCTTTTGTGTGGCGCCCCTCTCATTGGCGCCACACCTCACTGTGTGGCGCCCGTGCGGGTGGCGCCACTTGCCCATCCGACGTGGCGTGGTCGATGTTGGTGTGTGCTCGAAGCTGACGTGGCAGGATGTGTGGCGCCGCTCCCATCGGCGCCACACTTTCCATCGGTGCCACACATTGAAAGTGTGGTGCCGATGGCAAGGGCGCCACACATCCACTTATAATTGCCCAAAACATACTGTAAGACAATTCTCCAGGGACTTAGCCATTTTTGGCGACCCTGTTTGTGTGGCGCCGATGCCATGGGCGCCACACAGTGCAGTGTGACGCCGATGCCATGGGCGCCACAGAAACAGGGTCGCCAAAACGGCTAAGGACTAAGCGTCCGGAGCCCCTAGATGTGTTCGACATATAATCAACATATGTGGCGCCGATGCCATCGGCGGCACACAGTGCAGTGTTGCGCCAATGTCACGGGCGCCACACATTGACTTGTGCTAAACCATGAAAATTTCTACCTTATTTCAACAATTTTCAATACAACAATAGCAATTTCAATGGCAATTTCATACACATAGCACATACACATAGCACATACACATAGCACACATCATAGCACATAGATTCAAACAACACGTAGCAATGACGACATGGTTCGAAATGGCATAGAGTTCACAACACGTAGCAATGAAGATAGAGTTCACAACATGGTTCGAAATCCATCTAAGCTCGACGTCCCCTCCTCACGGGCTGCTTCCGGACGGCCATCCTTTTCGTCCGCTGGCGTTGCTCTTCTTGCTGCTGCACCTCCTGCTCATCCTCCTCTGAAGATGACGGCTCATCGTTCGTCATCCTCCTCAAAGCTGATCTCTGCGCCGGCTCCTCATCGGACTCAATCACAACCTTCTTTCCTCGGTTGACATAATCGCCTGGAGTGTAACGGTTTGGAGCCTTGCCCCTTGGCTTCAATTGGTACGCAGACCGTGTGGCTTGCTTCTTGCCTCTCGTAATGCTTTGACTCAGAATGGTGTCGTCAGGAATCTTCACAAACATGAACACATGAGATTACAAAACTTGAAATTAGTAAGCACATGTTTGACAACAACAAAATAGTCCATACCTCCACCTCTTCAGAAGAGGATGTAGCCGCAATTTCCCCTTCGCGGCAACCTAGCAAGTTGGCTAACCGCCGCAACTTCCGTCCAGTGTTCTGCGTCACAGAAGTCATGGTTACAAAGCCGCCAAACACAATAGCTTAAATTCAAAGTTGGTGACCATACCTTAATGAAATGTTGCATTGGTCTGATAGGCTTTTCATCTCTATGGCTCTGATCCCAAACAACCTCACACTCCGTAGCTGTTTTTTGGATCTCGAAGCGCTGTGACAAACATATTATACACAATGGATCGCTCGTCATCCCCGAGACATTGTCCCAAAGGTATGCCCAAGTGGGCTCCCGGTCAGGGTTGTTCCGGTAATGAGGCCATGGCCTCTCGTTGAGTATCCTGGGCCGCCCAACTGATAGGCGGTCCCAGCTCCATATGGAAAGTAGGAGCAAGCATCCACCAATACCGCCGCTCCCAGTCCTGCGACAAGCTTCGTCCAACTGCGTACATAAGACATTTGGTTAGTACTTTGTCTAGCAGACTACTATAGAAGATTAGTACAGATAGCAAATCTTCACCTGCCGGTAGAGGTAGGCAAGTGGCATTGTTCCCCAACTCCACGGGTGCTCCAACACCGTAAGCGCCTTGAGCCAACACCAATGGGCCAACTTCCCACCACTGTCAGCAAAAAAAGTCCTCAAAATCATATACCACAAGTACACACGGGTGTACGTCCTGACAGTGTCCTCGTTGGCCCCGTGCGGGCAAGTACCAAAGTTATTCCTGATCCAAAGGAAAGGTGTGCCGGCGGGAGTTCTATCCTTTGGATCTTCTGGCGCCGGAGGAGCCATGCCAATAAGGTTCTCCATCTGTCCGCGCCACCCATCAGAAGTTGTGTTCATACACAGTGGCTCGCCCTGAATAGGAAGTCCAATGATCATGGAAACATCCTGAAGAGTAGGGGTCATCTCACCGGCCCTCAAGTGGAAGGTGTGCATCTCCGGCCTCCACCGGTCGACAAGGGCGGTGAGTGCCGCGGCGTTCATGTTCGCCCCCCTCCCCCGGCTTACAAGCGTGATGAACGGGAGAAGACCGGTATGCTGGATGAACTCCGTGTACCTCTCGTCATACGGCATTTCACTTACTGTGCCGTGGTAACGAATCTTCAAAGGGTGAAGAACCCTTCTCTTCTCCGTCATATGAAAAGCCCGGTGATCCCTTTCATACTCTTGATCTAGGAGCCACACCATCCTACATGTTTACACAAATACACACAATAAAAACTACCATACAATCACCATACATGTTCTAAATATGAATTTTCGTAAGACATACCATTCCTAAGCACATAGTAGACATATGTAAGACAATAGAATGCATTTGCTAAGCTCCAATTTTGCATTTCAACACATACATATATATGGTTCCATACATACACACATACATTCATATCTAGGGTTCCACACATACATATCTAGGGTTCCATGCATACATAAATGAAGCACAATTTAGGATTTCACATCTAGGGTTCATATCCAAATCTAGGATTTCACATCTAGGGTTCATATCCAAATCAAGCATAATCTTTGAAATTAGTGGATGAAAACATGGGGATCGGAGGAGAATACCTTGAGGAAGGGGTTGGGAAGAGATTGCCCGGACAGATCTGGCGAATTGATGGTCGATCTGGTGGGGGGAGATGGTGGGGAGGAGGAGGAACCGCCGGGCCGCCTTCTTCTTGAGCCGGAACAGAGAGGAGAAGAGAGGAGAGCTCGGGCTGGGGCGGGCGCGGGCGCCACACATAAGTGGATGTGTGGCGCCCTTGCCATCGGCGCCACACTTTCAATGTGTGGCGCCAATGGGAGCGGAGCCATACATCCTGCCACGTCAGATTCGAGCACACATCAGTGTCGACCGCGCCACGTCGGATGGGCAAGTGGCACCGTCCGACGAGCGCCACATAGTGAGGTGTGGTGCCGATATGAGAGGTGCCACACAAAAGGGTTAGATGGGTGAAATAGTTTAGCCGGAGAGTCTGTGCTTTTCTTTCACAACTAGATTATTTTTGTCAAAATCGCCTGCTAATTCAACGTCCGAAACGAATTGTTGCGGCCACCGCTAGATCACTTCCTGGACCTCATGCAGTAACGTGAGGCTGGTACCCGGACACGCAGCCCGAGCAAACGTTACCCGCGCGAAACTTAACCGCTCTCGTCCACTCGTGCGCCGCCGAACGCCGAACACAAAACCGACGCACTCACCCTCGCACGCATCTCGCCGTCGTCGGCATGGGCATGAAGAGCTCGGCGGGCGACGTGGACGTGGAGCTGCTCAAGGCGGTGGCGCAGGCGTGGTACGCTCACTCGGGCAACCCGCGGCCGTCGCGCGCCGCGTCGGCGGACGACGACAGCGTGGGCGGCGCGCGCCGCGCGGGCGCCCCGCGATACAGGCCGTCACGGTTCAAGCTGGAGGCGGCGGCGGCCGCCGCGGCCGCGCAGAGGCGGAGGTCGTGGGACTTCGCGCAGTCTCTGTGGGACACCTACGAGCTCGTCACCATCGCGCAGAAGATCGAGTCCAGCCTCGCCATCATCGACGAGGCCGCGGCCACGCCGCCGCATCGTGCCGTTGCCGGCGAGGGCGCCACGCGTGGGGGAGGAGGAGGAGGGAAGCGGCCGAGGGAAGGCAGGCGTAGCCTCAGGAGCCTGTTCCACCGGTCCTCGTCCAGGAGGTTCGAGGAATCAAGCAGATAGCTACTACTCTCTCTTCTTGACTGCCCTCTGTTCCATACTTACCTCAAAAACTTAGGCAGTGTCCATGCAATTTACACAGCCATATGTAGCATATTACAGGTGTCGATAGTTCTGTTGTCAAGCACAGCATATTTCCATGCATTTAGATTTAACAGACAAAATTAACATCGGTAGGAATATAGAACAAATGAAGCTCAAGCATAATCCAGTATCACAAGACATAATGATGTATCTGCAATCCATCGATCCAACCTGAAACAATGACAAGATAAATGAAACCATAATCCAGGTAACTTGGTTGATCGCACCCTACGGTATAACACCTAATCAATGTGCCAACATTTGCAGCTTAGGCAGGAGGATAGAGGCACAGGGCATTCTGATCACAACCTGCTTGGGTAGCCAGTACAGTAGGGGACGCCATTAGGGTAACCTGTGATAGTGGGGGATGTCATTCTGACCAGAATCTGCACCTGGGTAGTAGCCAGCATATCCAGACTCCAGTACCACCTCGCGCAACCTGATGGCGTGCCATGGCATGGGCTTCCGCGTAAGGCGCAGCATCAGCGTAATGCCGAGGATGAGCTGCCTGCTGGTGTGCATCCGCAGGCAAATAGGCAGGTGAGTAGATGGCGGCAGATGCAGCCGGAGCTTGTGCCACCCCAGATTGGCCTGCTTCGGTTGCTTGCCCGTACGCAGCTGGGAGATTGTTATGTGCACTTCCATACGCAGCTTGAGCTTGTGCTGTCACATATTGACCTGCTCTTTGTATCAAAAATTAGACACACACTCATAATAATGAGAATCATGCTGCTCACAAGAAGCACTCTTTGAATTGATGGCCAATACTTAACAAACCGCGCTTTCTAGAAGAGAATAAGGGAATTATTAAATCCTTGTTCCTAGTCATACTTTAGTACTTCACCCAACACATGCCAAAACTTTAATTGTTAAATGTGGGCAAGGAAAAATACCTTGTCCTCTCATTTCAACATTTTCCATATACGCACGAAACTTGTCAACCTGTTTGGTAATAGCTGTGAGGCCCATTTCCATTGTTTTCATCTGCTCAATTTGCTTGGTGTTTATGTCTCGGCTATACTCAAATTCCATTCTTTTGCAGAAATAAAACAGACAACAGATTAGCAACAACCCCATATGCTACAAATAATGAACTTGATATGGAAAGTGACAAAGTAAAGGAGTGTGAGATCACAAACCGCATAGACTGGTGCTCTTTCTGCAACCCATCTAGCTCAGTACACAATTCAGCGAACCTTTTGTTTTCTTTCACTAGTAGTTCAGCCTGCTTCTGTAATTCAACACTTAACTCCTGGTTTTTAGCGCCGAGTTTTTGAACAGAACATGCCCTTGCAGCAGTTGCTTCTTCGTTGCATCACGAGTAAGTCTTTCAGCCTTTATCTTCCCCAATAGTTTGCACCTTTGCATATCATAAACAACTTCATGGTCTGCTTGGATCCTTTGTATTTCTTTCTCGGCATTGTCCATATACTGGCTCAAATCCCTTATGGCCTGCAAGATGTTGCTGATCCTCTATCACAATTCACAAGGCTTTGTGTATGGAAGAGTAGGCATGTTTGTTTGGAAAGCATAGTGAGGATCGACTTTATCCTCACAGCTATCAATATAGTTCTTCTTTGTTTCTGTACACCGAGAATTTTTGCATTTAGTATCTTACACAAACTATACAAAGGAAGAAACGTGGCACCTGATGATGTCATTGTCGAAGGGGATGATGCTGAAGGCAGAAAGTTCAATGAATTTTTCACCAAACAAGTGCTGAGGTGGCGTGATTGAGTATTAAGGTATATGACACCGTATGACACTCGGCTGGTGGGGTTAGATCTATGGGTCTATCACGGGACGACACAGAGGTAACGAGATTGGATCTATGAAATATGTCAATGGACAACACATGTGTGGAAAGGCAGATTAGATCTATTGGATATGTCACCAGACAACACTGCAATGGAGCGGTGGGTTTGGATCTATGAGATCACCGGATGACATAGGATCTATTAGATATGTCACCGGACAACACTGCAGTGGAGCGGCGGGTTTGGATCGATGAGATCTCTCACTAGACGACACAGAGGCGACAAGATTGGTCGGTGCGATCGGTTTACTAGACAACACGGGAGCGCAAAGGCACGATTGGATATATGGGATATGTGATTTGTCACCGGGCAAAACTGGAGCGGAGCGGCGGGGTTGGATATATGAGGGCGGTAGGGTTGGGTCTGTGGTGACAAGAACACACTAGGTTTTAGGGGTAGGATCCGAGAGATCTTTTCAAGGTGCTTATGACCCGACAGAGGGGAGAAAGCACAGGGAATGAAGGTTTGCCATACTTGGAGTTGAAGTGAAAAAAAAATCTTCGCAAAATTTGCCCAGTTTACTTGTTTGATTTTGAACTCGATATGTCTGATCTCACATGCGGAGCTAGACTGGAGGAAGGGAGGCACAGTTTAAAGGCTACCTTCGGTGGCTTTATTGTTTAAAATGTGTGCAATCTATAACCTTGATTTTGGATTGGATTCAAGAGGGGAGGGATATCTAGGTAAAACCTATATACTTTTAGAGCATTTTCAATTGGGTACAATCCAAGTATGGTTACCTTCTGATCTATCAAATTGCTAGACCAATTATAACCCCCCTGCCTTCCGAGCTAAAAGAATATATATTGTGGTCTTGTTGAGACTGTTTGGATAAATTAATGCGATATTTGAGTATAAATTATCCTTAGCTTTGCTTAGAACATCTCTAGCAGGTCTCTGATGACCTTCAGCGCATAAAATTCCAGCCATTTTTTTGGTTTTGCCCACCTTTTATGGCACGAACAAATACCGGAAAACGGCCCGGCCCGGATAAATTGATCCGCGGGCCTGGATATCGACCCACAATATGGGTATGTTGACTAGAAGTGTATTTTTGGTAATTAACGACAATCTTATGGAGTAATATTTCATTGAGTTTATACGAAGTAATCTTTCATAGATAATGCTTAAAGTTTATGTGTTAGACTCAAGGTTAAATGCCATAAAGATAAAGATATAGCTTAAGTATTGGCATCAAGATCATCGATTTGAAGAGATGAATACAATATGATCAATAAGAAGAAATGAAGATGGAGTTTTTGTCTAGAACTCAATTAAGACATGCTCTAGCTTCTGGTAAGCCACGGAGGATCAAGATCTTGAGAGTTTGATTTCAAGAATTCATCATGAATTTAAGATATTGCTTGAAGTAAGTATCATAATAGCCTCATGAGTTGAGCTGCCATTGACCACGACTTAGAGCATGCAATCAAAAGAATAATTCTTTAAGTACATCAATAGATTCTAATAGAGCATTAGAAGATACAAGATTGACCAAGACAATCAGCAGAATGTGGATTTAAGTGGGTCAACACATGAAGCATAAAAAATGTACCACTTGGAATCAAGCGATCTCGTGGTCTGATAAGTTTTGTCAATTATGCTTTATCAAGTAACCCATTATTTATGTGTCTTTGTGTTATCTACTATGTCCATCCCGAGGCTTAAGGCCTATATTTTTTTTAGAAAGTCAAATGAAATAAAGTTGGACCAAACTTTTAGAAGAATTTATGAATAAATATGATATTTTGTAGGTATCATATGAAAATATATTTCATTATCTATCGAATGATATTGATTTTGTACTTTTCATGTTAATGATTTTTGATAAAAACTTAGTCAAACTTAACATAGTTTGACTTTCTAGAAAAAAATATAGGACTTAAGCCTTGGGATGGAGGTAGTATGTGGTTTAGATGTCTTTCCATTGGCATGCATCAAAAGTAATATTTCATATAGTCCATGAGAGGATGATATCAAGTGGTGATCACTGATGGCGCGTGATGCACACGTCCGTTGGGAACCCCAAGAGGAAGGTGTGATGCGCACAGCAGTAAGTTTTCCCTCAGAAAGAAACCAAGGTTATCGAACCAGTAGGAGATGAAGGCCACGTGAAGGTTGTTGGTGGAGGAGTGTAGTCGGCGCAACACCAGGGATTCCGGCGCCAACGTGGAACCTGCACAACACAATCAAAATACTTTGCCCCAACTTAACATGAGGTTGTCAATCTCACCGGCTTGCTGAAAACAAAGGATTAAACGTATGGTGTGGAGAATGATGTTTTTTGCGAAGAACAACAGAGAACAGAGATTGCAGTAGATTGTATTTCAGATGTAAAAGAAAAGGACCGGGGTTCACAGTTCACTAGTGGTGTCTCTCCAATAAGATAAATAGCATGTTGGGTGAACAAATTACAGGTGGGCAATTGACACAATAGAGATTCATATACATATCATGATGACTACTATGAGATTTAATCAGGGCATTACGACAAAGAACATAGACCACCATCTAGCATGCATCTATATGCCTAAAAAGTCCACCTTCAGGTTAGCATCCGCACCCCCTCCAGTATTAAGTTGCAAACAACAGACAATTGCATTAAGTATGGTGCGTAATGTAATCAACACAAATATCCTTAGACACAGCATTGATGTTTTATCCTTAGTGGCAACACATCCACAACCTTAGAACTCTGTCACTATCCCAGATTCAATGGAGGCATGAACCCACTATCGAGCATAAATACTCCCTCTTGGAGTTACAAGTATCAACTTGGCCAGAGCCTCTACTAGCAACGGAGAACATGCAAGAACATAAACAACACATATATGATAGATCAATTAATCAACTTGACATAGTGTTCAATATTCATCGGATCCCACCAAACACAACATGTAGCATTACAAATAGATGATCTTGATCATGATAGGCAGCTCACAAGATCTAAACATGATAACACAAGAGGAGAAGACAACCATCTAGCTACTGCTATGGACCCATAGTCCAAGGATGAACTACTCACGCATCATTCCGGAGGCGGGCATGGTGATGTAGAGCCCTCCGGTGATGATTCCCCTCTCCGGCGGTGCCGGAGGCGATCTCCTGAATCCCCCGAGATAGGATTGACGGCGGCGGCGTCTCTGGAACTTTTTCCGTATCGTGGCTCTCGGTCCTAGGATTTTCGCGACGGAGAGAATATATAGGCGAAGGGGCAGCGCAGGGGGGGTGCCCGAGGGGCCCACAACATATGGCGACGCGGCCAGAGGTGGGGCCGCGCCGCCCTATGGGGTGGCCGCCTCGTCGCCCTCTTCGTCTCCTCTTTGGACTTCTGGAAGGCTCCGTGGAAAATAAGACCGTGGGCTTTTGTTTCGTCCAATTCCGAGAATATTTCTGTGTAGGATTTCTGAAACCAAAACAAAAACAGAACTGGCGCTTCGGCATCTTGTTAATAGGTTAGTGCCGGAAAATGCATCAAAATATCATAAAGTGTGACTAAAACATGTAGGTATTGTCATAAAACTAGCATGGAACATAAGAAATTATAGATTCGTTGGAGACGTATCAAGCATCCCAAGCTTAGTTCCTACTCGACCTCGAGTAGGTAAACGATAAAAACAATAGTTTCTGAAGTGACATGCTACCAACATAATCTTGATCAACATTATTGTAAAGCATATGAGATGAATGAAGTGATTCAAAGCAATGGTTTGCTAACAAAAAGATATGACTAAACAACTGAATCATATAGCAAAAACTTTTCATGAATAGTACTTTCAAGACAAGTATCAAAAAGACTTGCATAAGAGCTAACTCATAAAGCAATAGATTCAAAGTAAGAGGTTTCGAAGCAACACAAAGGATGATTAAGTTTCAGCAATTGCTTTCAACTTGTAACATGTATATCTCATGGATAATTGTCAACATAAAGTAATATAACAAGTGCAATAAGTAAATATGTAAGAATCAGTGAACACAGTTGACACAAGTGTTTGCTTCTAAGATAGAAAGAAGTAGGTAAACGACTCAACATAAAGTAAAAGAAAGGCCCTTCGAGAGGGAAGCATGGATTACTCATGTGCTAGAGTTTTTTATTTTGAAAACATGGAAACAATTTTGTCAACGGTAGTAATAATTCATATGTGTTATGCATAAAACCTCTTATAAGTTGCAAGCCTCATGCATCGAATACCAATAGTGTTTGCACCTTGTCCTAATTAGCTCGGATTTCCATGGATTATCATTGCATTACATATGTTTCAACCAAGTGTCACACAAAGGGGTACCTCTATGCCACCTGTACAAAGGTCCAAGGAGATAGATCGCATTTGATTTCTCAGTTTTGATAGATCTCAACTTGAGGACATCCATACCGAGACAACATAGAAAACAGATAATGGACTCCTCTTTAATGCTTAAGCATTCAACAACAGATAATATTCTCATAAGAGATTGAGGATTAATGTCCAAACTGAAAACTTCCACCATGATACATGGCTTTGGTTGGCGGCCCAATGTTCTTCTCTAACAATATGCATACTCAAACCATTTAATCATGATAAATCACCCTTACTTCGGGCAAGACGAACATGCATAGCAACTCACATGATATTCAACAAGGGTGTAAAAATTTGATGGCGTCCCCAGAAATATGGTTACCGCTCAACAAGCAACTTATAAGAACTAAGATACATAGCAACATATTCATCACCACAATAGTTTTTAAGCTATTTTCCCATGAGCTATGTATTGTAAAGACAAAGAAATGAAATTTTAAAGGTAGCACGCAAGCAATTTACTTTGGAATGGCAGAAAAAATACCACATATAGGTAGTTATGGTGGACACAAATGGCATGATTGGCTCAAGGTTTTTGGATGCACGAGAAGCATTCCCTCTCAGTACAAGGCTTTGGCTAGCAATGTTGTTTGAAGCAAACACAAGTATGAACCGGTACAGCAAAAACTTACACAAGAACATATTGCAAGCATTATAAGACTCTACACTGTCTTCCTTGTTGTTCAAACACTTTTACCAAAAATATCTAGACCTTAGAGAGATCAATCATGCAAACCAAATTTCAACAAGCTCTACGGTAGTTCTCCACTAATAGATTTAAACTACATGATGAAAGAGCTTAAACATGATCTATGAGAGCTCAAAACAATTGCCAAGTATCAAATTATTCAAGATAATATACCATTTACCACATGAAGCATTTTCTATTTCCAACCAAATAGCAATCAACGAAGCGGTTTTCAGCCTTCGCCATGAACATTAAAATAAAGCTAAAAACACTAGTGTTCAAATGAAAAAGCGGAGCGTGTCTTTCTCCCAAACAAGGATTGTTGGGATCAAAATTTATTCAAACATAAACAAAAATAAAAGTAAACAGACGCTCCAAGTAAAGAACATAAGATGTGACGGAATGAAAATATAGTTTCACTATAGGTGACCTGATAAGTTGTCGATGAAGAAGGGAATGCCTTGGGCATTACCAAGCTTAGATGCTTGAGTCTTCTTGAAATATGCAGGGATGAACCACGGGGGCATCCCCAAGCTTAGACTTTTCACTCTTCTTGATCATATTATATCATCCTCCTCTCTTGACCCTTGATAACTTACTCCACACCAAACTTAAAGCAAACTCATTAGAGGGTTCGTGCATAATCAAAAATTCATATGTTCAGAGAGGACACAATCATTCTTAACACTTCTGGACATTACCCAAGGCTACTGAAAGTTAATGGAACAAAGAAATACACTCAACACAGTAAAAGAGGCAATGCGAAATAAAAGGCAGAATCTGTCAAAACAGAACAGTCCGTAAAGATGAATTTTTCTGAGGCACTTAACTTGCTCAGATGGAAAAACTCAAAACTAATGAAAGTTGCGTACATATCTGAGGATCATGCATGAATTTTCGCTGATTTTTTGATTCTTCTACAGGGAGAAAAACGTGAATTCGTGACAGACAGCAAATCTGTTTCTGGGCAGAAATCCAAATCTAGTATCAACCTTCTATTAGAGACTTTACTTGGCACAATAACATGATAAGGAGAGGTTGCTACAGTAGTAACAACTTCCAAGACTCAACAAAACAGTAGCAAAAAAATAAAAACAACATGAGTTATCTCCCAAGAAGTGCTTTTCTTTAACGCCTTTCAGCTAGGCGCAGAAAGTGCAAATCAAGTAACATCAAGAGATGAAGCATTGATGTCTACGGGTGCTTCTATTCTTGTAGACAGTGTTGGGCCTCCAAGAGCAGAGGTTTGTAGAACAGCAGCAAGTTTCCCTTAAGTGGATTACCCAAGGTTTATCGAACTCAGGGAGGAAGAGGTCAAAGATATCCCTCTCATGCAACCCTGCAACCACAAAGCAAGAAGTCTCTTGTGTCCCCAACACACCTAATAGGTGCACTAGTTCGGCGAAGAGATAGTGAAATACAAGTGGTATGAATGAATATGAGCAGTAGTACGGCGCAGAAAATAGCTCGGGCGTGCGATTGATGGTAACAATATTGCAGAAGTAAACATGCAGTAACGCAGTAAGTAAAAGTAAAAAGCAGCGATAGCGTATTTAGGAACAAGGCCTAGGGATTAGACTTTCACTAGTGGACACTCTCAACATTGATCACATAACAGAATAGATAAATGCATACTCTACACTCTCTTGTTGGATGATGAACACATTGCGTAGGATTACACGAACCCTCAATGCCGGAGTTAACAAGCTCCACAATAATGCTCATATTTTAGTAACCTTTAGTGTAAGATAGATCAAAAGACTAAACCAAGTACTAGCATAGCATGCACACTGTCACCTTCATGCATATGTAGGAGGAATAGATCACATCAATATTATCATAGCAATAGTTAACTTCGCAATCTACAAGAGATCATGATCATAGCATAAACCAAGTACTAACACGGTGCACACTGTCACCTTTACACACGTGCAGGAGGAATAAAACTACTTTAATAACTTTGCTAGAGTAGCACATAGATAGTAGTGATACAAAACTCATATGAATCTCAATCATGTAAAGTAGCTCATGAGATCATTGTATTGAGGTACATAGGAGAGAGATTAACCACATAGCTACGCCCCGAGCCTCGATGGAGAACTACTCCTCCTCATGGGAGCAGCGGTGATGAAGATGGCGGTGGAGATGGCAGCGGTGTCGATGGAGAAGCCTTGGGGCACTTCCCCGTCCGGCAGTGCCGGAACGAGACTCCTGTCCCCCGATCTTGGCTTGATGGCGGCTCTGGAAGGTTTCGCGTGCCGTGGCTTCTTCCGTAAGGGTTTCGGCAGGGGCTTTAAATAGGCGAAGGGCGCGGAGGGCTGACGAGGCGGCGACACCATAGGGGGGCGCGGGCCACCCCCAGGCCGCGCCGGCCTATGGTCTGGTGGGCCTGTGCCCCCTCTCTGGCGGTTCTCGGGTGTTTTGGATGCTTCCGGGCAAAATAGGAACCTGGGCGGTGATTTCGTCCAATTCCGAGAATATTTCCTTACTAGGATTTCTGAAAAAAACAGCAGAAAACTGGCACTTCGGCATCTTGTTAATAGGTTAGTTCCGGAAAATGCGTAAATACGACATATAATGTGCATAAAACATGTAGGTATCATCAATAAAGTAGCATGGAACATAAGAAATTATCGATACATTGAGACGTATCAGCATCCCCAAGCTTAGTTCTGCTCGTCCCGAGTGTAAAACGATAACAAAGATAATTTCTGAAGTGACATGCCATCATAATCTTGATCATACTATTTGTAAAAATATGTAATGAATGCAGCGATCAAAACAAAAGTAATGACATGAGTAAACAAGTGAATCATATAGCAAAGACTTTTCATGAATAGTACTTCAAGACAAGCATCAATAAGTCTTGCATAAGAGTTAACTCATAAAGCAATAAATCAAAGTAAAGGTATTGAAGCAACACAAAGGAAGATTAAGTTTCAGCGGTTGCTTTCAACTTATAACATGTATATCTCATGGATATTGTCAACATAAAGTAATATAACAAGTGCAATATGCAAGTATGTAGGAATCAATGCACAGTTCACACAAGTGTTTGCTTCTTAAGGTGGAAGGAGATAGGTAAACTGACTCAACAATAAAAGTAAAAGAAAGGTCCTTCAACGAGGAAAGCATCGATTGCTGTATTTGTGCTAGAGCTTTTATTTTGAAAACATGAAACAATTTTGTCAACGGTAGTGATAAAGCATATGAGTTATGTAAATTATATCTTACAAGTTGCAAGCCTCATGCATAGTATCTAAAGGTATAATAGATGCCCTCCCATGGGGAGCTCACAACGATTTGAGGTTCTCAGCCACATGATATTGTCAACTGGAGCATCTCAGCCGTCCATTTTAGGTAAGATTTTTTCACAGCCCACTAGATCAAGACATGAAACGGTGAGGTTCTACCCGCCTGTCACTGCATGTGGGCCCTTCTTTTAAATGGACCATCTTGTCAGTTGCCTGGGTGGATGCAGTGAGGCTTGTGGGTGAAAATCCTAGCTGCCCCGATTGGACAGCTCCACACCCAATCCCACGACCTCATCTCTTCCAATCCTCGCTCTTTTCCTCTCCCCAATCCTCTCCTCTCTCCTCTCTCATCTCCCCCAATCCCCTCCTCTCTCTCGTCTTCCCCTAATCCCTCCGCATCCTCCTCCAAATCCCAAATCCCATAGCGCCTCCAACATGTCTTGCGCTCGGACTCACCGGCGAGCAGCCCATCGCGCCGCCTGCGGCTCTCCTCCACATGTCGGCCGCCTCGGTGGGCGAGCAGCAGAAGAACGCCATGGGGCAAGCGTTTGACAAGCGGGAGCTCCGTGGTGAGCAGCGGCCGCTGCATCTGGCCGACGGCGCGGCTGCACCGGCGGGTGAAAGCGCTAGCGCGCCGTCTCAGAATCCCGAGCTTCCTTCCTCGCCACCTTCGTCCTCAACTTCCAGTCTGCAAGGGAAAGATGAGGGAGAGACCAAGAAGCAGAGCCCTACTGCAGGAAAAAGAGGAGGCAAAAAGTGAGAGCTCTCCAACATCTGAACTAGATAATTGATTGTTTGATATTTCAAAGCTAAATCAAATTATTGGTATACTTATACAGGTGACTTTGAAGCAAATCAATTTCAGTCAGAAGGAACTCAAAAATAGTGATGGCAGGGGATATTACCATAATGCAAAAATATGCTGCAAGTCAATTCAGGTTTTTCAGGTCATTTATAATTTACAAACTAGGTAAGAAATGGTGATTGTGTGTTCTTTAGTAGCATCGTATGATATCTTCAACATAGAAATTACTTGTAGATTCTCCCATATTTTGTCAAAAGATGCATGGTTTCATTTTACATGTTAACTGTATTTCACAGTAGTATTAAATATGGCAGAAGACGGAGAAGAAGACCTTTATCTGAAGAAAAAGATGAAGACCGATGGGCATGGACAACATTTTCCTATGAAGAAAACAAATAAGGTTGCGGTGCAAGGTGCAGAGGTCCCCTGCAGCGTGTGGAGGTGGTTGGCCTTAGCCAGGTCAAGTTGTCGATGCCGGTGATCTCTCTAGATCCACTCCGTAGGTATATGAGATCCTTACCTTGCCTCTCCATCATCAGCTTTGAACTACATATCTTTTAAACTCCACCTTTCTATCTTGATGTATGATGCTCTATGTTTTTATTGTCAGAGTTGGTGTTCCTCATCCCCTTATCTAAAAATTCATTTAGAATAAGGCCACTTGCGCATCCCGGTAAACCTCCTGGTTCACATTTTTTCTCTTTACACTTTCTTGACGCAGTTTACAAAGTTTGTTCTAACTGATTTATATCAGTGGTTTGCTAAATAGCGTGTTTAGTTATTCACAAAACACAGACTTATGGACATTTTCCCATAATGTGCTTGGTATTTCAATCCACCCAGGACTACTGCATGTCATGAGCCTGTAAATATCCTCGCAAGGTCTACTTTGCTTATGGTGTTTATAAATAATAGAAAGTAATATGTTAAATACCATAGGAAAACTGAATTTCCTCCCAGAGATAACATCCAACTATTTTATTTTAGCAATTGATACTGGTTTTGAACTCTGAATTTGAAATCTACATGTTTACATGTATGCCCACATGGCCTTTTGTAGTCTTGCCTGTCTGCTGGTTCACGTTGTTCTCAAAGAGGGTTTGCCTTTCAAGCCGACTTCAGTTATGAGAAAATGGTAACTTATCTGGAGTTAACAGGGTGACAGTTGTGTTTAATGTACAGACCCTGCTTTTTATTCTCGCTTCCATATGTCAACTAATAGTTTTCATACTTATGCGATGATAATATTAAGTGGATCACTCTTTATGCTTTTAACATGATTGGTAGCTCTGGACACTGATGTGTACTGTTCGCCACTGCTCTCCTTTTGTTTATAGTTTATGAAGGATTGCCAAGCTAAAAATAAAGGATTGAGACCATGGATATCTCTACTAAAAGTATTGCATGGCATCATGACATCCTCCTCTTCACGTATGTAGCTTGCAGATGGCATAAACTTCAGGTGAGATCTTCCTCCACTTGAAGTGTTCGCTATTTTTTCATGAAATCATTCACATTTCAAGTATTTTTTTATCCCTTTTATTATAAATCACGGGGATGGAGATACATATTAGGGAGTAAGTTTGTTAATATTCTTTTGAAGGTTGCAGCAGGCACAAAAGAATTCGGTGGTAAGCTTCCATAGTTTTTTTTATAGAAGAACAATATTTAGTTATATCATCCTACTGCCATAATGATATGTAGTGTGTGTTGATGGAATTGACCATCAAGCTGGACAAGCTCTTTGACCAGCAATACATATATCGCCTGACACCATGGGGTATGTCTATTTTTATTCCTGATTTATTTGTGGTTGCAGCAAGGTAGATTATGTTTTTCTGGTCTACCTATTAATCTTTGCCTACTACCACTGTTATGGATCGGAAGTCCATTTTTCTTACACTGAAGCCTAATTGTGTGAGAGTTAAGAGAGTGATTAATGACATATGATGTGCACTTTTGTAGATGTGAGGGAGGATTGAAAGTGAAGTTACATCATTAAACTTCGGAATGCTTCTAAATATCTGCTGATTATCACCCTTTATTGGTTGCTTTTATCGATGAATAGCTTCAACGATGACAATTTGAGTTATACAAAATGACAAGTCAGTGCTTACTTTTGAAAACCATAATTTCTTACTTATCTTTTTGATCATTACAGGGCACCTGCAAGCAAGCTCCACCAGAATCTCCGTTTTCCACTTCAGGTCGGTCACCTTCTCCAAAGTATTGAAATGTTATGGTGATGTGAGTGGCTCAACAGGCCATTGCGATGTTCTTGCATTGGTATATTATTCTATATACCTCTACCAAATTAACTCAATTCGGTGTGCTCTGCAGTTGTAGGCGAAGTCTAAAATAGCTCTGCGACATTCTGCTCTATTTGAGTATTGCAAAGCACTCCAAGAGGTCTTTGTTTTCTTTGCCGGAGTTATTCTTTGCTAAATTTAGCAAATATATATCATTTAAAATAAATTTAGGATGATTGGAATGCAAAAGTGGTTCTTCTGGCTACAGTTCCTACTTGTGCTGGTATGGAGTTCAGTTCACCATTATTTTGTTCATTTGAATGACCACAGAGTGTACTATTTTACATTTTCCTGATGCATCTAAGTTTTATGTACAATTAAATTGCATGTTTCTGCTGCAATCACATCTCTGATAAATCAAAGTAGTCTTTATAATTCTTCTATATGTTTTTCCCATTTCGGCTGTCAGATAGCAGGCTTGCAGCTTATTTTTTTGTTACTTTGGCAGCCTATTTGGAGAGATTTCCTGTGTAGCTCACTGAGGGTTGGAACTGTATTTTCCTAAAACAAGATATCCCATGTCTTTTTTCATTAATGTTTCTATGGTTTGGGAAAGTCCAGTCTTTGGCTTTGGCTTTGGCTTTGCCTTGCATACCACATTGAATCTCTATTTTCTTTATAACTCATTATCGTCAATCGATTTCTTATCATTAATTTCTGATGTGTACAGTTAGTTTAATCTCGGTGATGAAGGCTAAAAAAGAACTACCGTTTGCAATACATGCATGTTTGCTAGAATGGGTACAAATCACTGCTTCGCTCTTGAGTTATTAGTTTCATTGTATACTATGTTTCATGGCTGGTGCATATTTTTAGTTGAAGCTTCCAATTATTTGACAGTAAACTAATGCTTCATCTAATTTCATAAATACTAGAAACATGTCAATGTTCCTAAGCGGCAAATTCTTAATTGATCTATTTTCATCGTTCATCACAATTATATCTTATATTCATACTGGGCATTTAGCACCCATGTCAGGGTCAAAGCTACATACAAAACTGTTTACCCCGTGGGAGACCGAATATCTTAGAAACAACAGCCTAAACATTTGGCGCACATGTTATACCAACAACCGGTAGAACCTTGCCCTGGCAGGCCTGTCCGTAGCTGAGACCCTGTGTGCTTTACTCAGGTTACCCCAAGTTGTGAACCAAACGAAGATATAGGGTTATTTCTTGGTCCTTTGTGGGCATGATTTAGTTTAGTTTTTGTGGTACGTGCTTGGGACTTGGACAACAAATCTGGAGCTAATAGTATACCCAAGCTACTTCATTAACGCTTTTCCTTTTGTTAGATTCAGATTTACTATATGATTTATGTAAGTGTGTTTTCATGTTGCAGGTTTGCAAAGAGGAATTTGGATGAGAAATTTGGATGAGTATGTATTTCTTGGCAATCGGCTGCAGGTGTATATGCACCTTAGTTTGAGAGATTTTGTGATACCAAGAAGAAACTGGAGGTCGGGAGAAATAAAGTCCTCAACCAAATAAGATGTATGGTTTCACCATTTTCTATAAAATATCTGCATCTTATAATTTAGTGTTGTGATGATAAAAATAAGAAGAATTTGCAGTTAGGGAAGGAAGTCCAGGTTGAAGGACAATAAAAAATGATGTAGTGTAGCATGTCTAATTTTTCAATTCGAACCATTTAAATGTAGATTCATGTGTATTGTTTCCTTATCATTGTTTTAAATTAATTCCAATGGTACTTGAGCACTTCTTGCATATTTTTTTACCATACACCCTCATATGTCTATATCTTTTTTGTATCCTTCTGTGACGTGGATGTTGATACAAAACATGGATAAATTGGCGGCAGCCTTATATTGTACTGCACATGATTAGCTCCAAAGTTGAGTTACTCAACTATATTTACCTGTATGGAAAACAATATCGAGATTTTTTTAATTTTTTTTTCATGTGTTATGTTATTTGTCAATATAACCCCTGATCTTGCGTCGTCTTCCTCACCGGAAGCAGCACCGCCTCCGCCCGGTGAGGCATTGTCGTCCCCATCAAGCCGCACCTGAGGGAGATGCTTAGCTGCGGCCATACAAACGGATGGGGACGTCAAGCCAAGCTGGTGGCTGGTGGCCTACCATCGTGTCATCTTAAACAGGATAGGAGCAGAGGAATCTTGAGCGCGGCGTCCAGACCTGGAGTGGAGGACATGGGTCGCCATGAAGGTAGCAGGCCACAATACTGATTGGTTGTGCTTTTTTCCCCACATCCTTCCTTGAACATCTCTTTCTGACTCCAACCTCGATCTGCAGCAATTGCCCCTTCGTTGTGAAGTTACAGGTGTGTACATAAGCTTTTTGTGTAAATGCCTAAGAGCAAAGACCACTCCTGGAAGAATGCTCACAGCTCAGCTTGAATTTGTAAGTTAATTGTCCTCTCAGATGCACCCCTCTTGATGCTTTATATGTTTCAACATGGATTCTTGGTTCCTATAAATTTAGAGGTTATGATGTTGTGATGAACTTGCAGCAATGAAGTGATTTGGGTAACGTCTTGCTTTTTAAAATGTCTTTCATTTACTTCTGTGGCATTGAAGGAGCGAGGAAATTACTCCCAACTACAGAATTTGCAGCGGATGAAGATGCTAGAAGTACATGTTATATTTTCTTATGAATTGTCTAAGAAAGTCCTAAATTATTTATCTGTTGCTTGACCAATGGTTTGTCGAACTGAAACAGTATGGCCATGTGCCCATGTGCCCATGTTATTTCTTTGTTTGCCAAAATAAATTTAACTTCCGATCACAAAATAAAAGAATGTCCATGGATATCTCTTCGCATTGGTTTAATTCTGTATCCTAAAACAGCTACTGACAATGACTATTGATAAAGCTGTTATGAACACCCTCTTAGTTACAATCATATTTTGTGAAACTGCTTTTACACCAACTTTCCTAGAACTGGTAATGAGTATATATTTTTAACGCTTAATGCAATGCAGATTTGTAGGGTATCAAGAAAGAAAGGTATTGTTAGTTATATTCTGTTGTAGTAATGTAGTGCCCGGAATTAGATGTACCATATTCTCATTAGCTTTGCCCTAAATAAGAACTATTAGAAAGGTTTGGGTGTTACTTCAGTTACAGTTTACACTGTCTTCCTTTATAAAATAGTTATCTTATGGCTTGCACTATTGTTCCTTTCTTCAGAGATAAAATGCTTCATGTGGTCGTTCGTGTAATTAAATTGGAGAGAAACATGAAGAAGTTTGATGGCACCCATTCCTAGGTTGAAAATTGACTGTCCGATCCATTACTTGCTCTTTTTTTGCTTTATCACTTTATTATGTAGTTCCTGATTTTGTAAGATGTATTATCTGGTCATCGCTTGCATTTGACTACATTTGTGCGATTTGTAATGTAATTCATCCAGTATACTGGTTATACATTTGGTAGCAAATTTGAATTTTCTCGAATATACATATATCAGATTTATTCATTTGGTTTAGAGTCCAATCTCTTGGCATGTGCTATATGAGATGTACTTAACACCCAAAAGGATCTCAAAAGGGTCTTATGTTGGTGGCCGGCAATCTGTTCTTGTACTTGTGAGTATTGTAGAGTGCTACAGGTGTGCCCTCAGATTAATAGTATACATTCAGTATATTTAGCTTTCTTTCAAATTGCGCATTTGTTTCAGTGCTCAATACGTACACCAATGTAACACGATAACTGAATGTTGTACTATCGATGTGGCCTGCCTGCCTAACACCAACCAACAATGATACAGTACTAGAATCGTGTTGTAGTGTAGTAGGAGACATTTCGTACAAGTTTAACTAACCCAAGAGGATATAAAAACAATAGCCAAAAGTTGAAAAGCTGAAAAATATATTGTGCATATTCAGAAATTCTTCTGGAATCTTTCTTTTTCTAGAAATGTCTTCTGAAATGAACAGAAAATTTTAGGAATTCTTCAGAAAATACTTTTACATGGCATGGTGAAGGGATCTTTTTACAGGCTGGTTTCACCAATTTCAGTATTCCGGTCAGCTTGAATTTCACTCTGATGAAGGAAGCAAACTGGACTGCATCACTTCCGTGCGCCGCGAACATAGCTAAGTGCGTGCGCACATTTGATCAGTAACATCGAGAGTTCACTCACAGCAGCAGCATCAACTAATTAAGCTAAGGTAGGAATCAGTCACTGACCTCGGCCGTCCGCGTGCCTCCTCCACCCTCCCCCGCGCGTTCACAAGCATGGACAGAGCGTCGGTACGACACCGAGCTCCAGGAGCACCTGATTCGTCCGCTCTCGGAGCACGCCAGCCTCCCTATCTCCGCCGCCGCCTCCTCCTTGTCCTCCCACGACCCCCCGAAGTTCAGCCGCTTCACCGCCCTCCTCCTCGTCGCCACCTTCCTGCCGCGGCAGCCATCACTAGCATGCGTGATGAGATGTTGGCACCAATCGATCAAGGAGGTGAACGAGCTTGGGGGCCGAGGGTGGTTGTGTTAGGTAATGATTTCTTTGGCGTGAAGAACGATGTGATGGGTCAGGTTCGTGTCATTTCCCGATTTCCGTCGACGTGTAGACACCTAGGCTAGGCACGAGATTACCTGCTGTACGCGGCCATGTTTGTCGTTCTCGGTAATGGATGAATAGAATAAGTGCATGTTAATGTTTGCGTCCGTGTTAATGTTTTAGGAACCACCCAGCGGCCCGACGCATAGTATGATCGGGTCATCCACGGAGACACAAATGTGACGTATATTTGTGTTTTGGATGCGTCGCGGCGGACGTTGCACGAACGTGCCAAGTGATCGCTTGCCTTTCCAACGGACCTGCCTGGCAACGAGCCATAGGGCTATACCGAACGCATCGCTTCCGCGGCCACTGCTTCCACATCTGCACCACATTCTTCACCATCAATATCGCGGCTTCCTCTTTTGCACGCGCACTGGCGGGCGGCGGCTGCACTTCTACGCCGCCATCAATGGCATCATGTCCCGTGCTCGCCTGGCCTTTAAAAGTCGACCGGCATCGTCCCTGCCATCGCCCACGCCACCGACACCTCCGCTCCAACCCTACCACCGCGCGCCGCCGCACCGCCATGGGGAAGAAGAAGCACGACTCCGAGGCGTCCGGCAACGGCACCAAAAAAGGCCATCGCCGCCTCGTCGTCGAGCACTGCAGCCGCCTGCACAGGACGACGATGACGACAACGACACGCTGGCCTACCACAACGAGGAAGCCAAGGACGACTCAAACGACTTCTTTGCTTGCATCTTCCACGAATGGCAGGCGGCCAAGGCGGAGGGCCGCCAGTTCGACCTCCTGCCGGCGATGACCGACGAGGATATTGAGAAGCTCGGCCTCCTCGTGTCGCAGGTGGACCAACCGGTGCAGCCGCCGCCGCCCCGGTATGCCACCGACATCATATCGCTGGACCTCACGGAGGAAGAGGCCCTACAACGGGCGCTGCCAAACTTGGCCCCGCAACCGCCACCTCCACCTCCGTTGTTCAGCCCGTGGGCTGCTCCACCGCCACCACCGGCGTTCAATCCGTGGGCTGCTCCACCTCCACCGCTGGTGGCACCTGCGTTCAACCCGTGGGCTGATCCACCTCCACCGCTGGTGGCACCTGCGTTCAACCCGTGGGCTGCTCCACCTCCACCACTGGCGGCACCGACGTATGTTCCGCCAGTTGCCAACTGGATGTGGCACGAGGAGGAGTATGCGCAGGCGTTTCATGCGCCTTTTAGTTTATATTTTTATATTTTCCTTTATTCACTATGTAAATTATGTTTTATGTTGAAAAAGGCAAAATCAAAAAAAAATGCGTCGGCACCCGGCGCAAACGGACGCGCGCGGATATTTTAGGCGTTCGAATTGTGTCGCCCCGTTGGAGATGCCCTAAGTGTTTGTTGCGTGAACAAGACCACGAATACAAGAAGAAGCTTGCTGGGGTATGGTTTTTATTGTTGTGAGACATATGTATTCATTCCATGGACAAGTGTTCAATATCGCGTTCGTAACTGTTCTGGTGAACGAAAACATGTCGACGCAATTTGGAACAATCTTTTTTTTTAACAAAGGGTGGGTCTAGAGGATCTCGGTGGCACAATCATTCATAAACAGGGGGCCGGCGGTTAACTCTCATAAGAGGGGGAGGAGCTCTCGAGAGAGAAGAAAGGAAAAAAAAAAGCAAAGTTTTTCCTACCAAGACTATTGGAACAATCTACTTTCTAACTTGGACGATCTAGGAGTTAGGCTTAAACATGCATGTCAAAAACATTTGAAGAAGATGGGGAAGGATTACTTCTCTTAAATGTGTCCAAGGTACATGAGTGCATCTTTATTGTATTGAACTTGAATTAATCTTCAACTTTATTCGTTTCTTTTATTTTGTTAATTTATCTTTTTATTTGCGGTGGTGTTCACTCTAAGTGATGCAAGCCCTAATTAGATTTACATTTTCTTTGTGCTATCATCCAATTGACTATTGGTTAATTTATCTTTTCATTTTCAGTGGTGTTGGTATTAGTCTAATTAGATTTACATTTTCTTTGTGTCGTCACTTTTAAAGACCATGATGCGATGATGCACTGTGTATGTAGATGCTGATTTTGCCGTCACTTGCTTGCTTTAGTTGCTCATAGTCTCTCAGCAGGATCAATAACTATAAGTTGCTATAATATATTTTCCTGGTTGTAGATAAATGTTTGTAATTTACTATGATTTGCTACATTCTGTAAATTTTTATAATATTAGTATTATTTTCATATCTATACATGAGTCTCACGGGGTCGTGCGCCAAGGCGCACATCTAAATCTAGTACTAATAGTGCCCGCACCTCGTCCTACTTAGCTTGGACTACCGGATCTTTGCATGCCATGTTTCAACCAAGTGTCACAGGGGTACCTCCATGCCGCCTGTACAAAGGTCTAAGGAGAAAGCTCGCATTTTGGATTTCTCGCTTTTGATTATTCTCAACTTAGACATCCATACCGGGACAACATGGACAACAGATAATGGACTCCTCTTAAATGCATAAGCATGTAGCAACAATTATTATTCTCATATGAGATTGAGGATATATGTCCAAAACTGAAACTTCAACCATGATTCATGGCTTTAGTTAGCGGCCCAATGTTCTTCTCTAACAATTTTGCATGCTCCAACCACTAAAATGATAGATCCTTCAGACAAGACGGACATGCATAGCAACTCACATGATATTCAACAATAGTTGATGGCGTTCCCCGAAGCATGGTTATCGCACAACAAGCAACTTAATAAAAGATAAAGTGCATAAGTACATATTCAATACTACGATAGTTTTTAAGGCTATTTTGTCCCATGAGCTATATATTGCAAAGGCGAATGATGGAATTTTAAAGGTAGCACTCAAGCAATTTACTTTGGAATGGCGGAGAAATACCATGTAGTAGGTAGGTATGGTGGACACAAATGGCATAGTAGTTAGCTCAAGGATTTTGGATGCATGAGAAGTATTCCCTCTCGATACAAGGTTTAGGCTAGCAAGGTTATTTGAAGCAAACTCAAGGATGAACCGGTGCAGCAAAACTCACATAAAAGACATATTGTAAACATTATAAGACTTTACACCGTCTTCCTTGTTGTTCAAAACTCAATACTAGAAATTATCTAGACCTTAGAGAGACCAATTATGCGAACCAAATTTTAGCAAGCTCTATGTATTTCTTCACTAATAGGTGCAAAGTATATGATGCAAGAGCTTAAACATGAGCACAACAATTTCCAAGTATCACATTATCCAAGACATTTTACCAATTACTACATGTAGCATTTTTCCAATTCCAACCATATAACAATTTAACGAAGAGGAAACTTCGCCATGAATATTATGAGCTAAGAACACATGTGTTCATACGAACCAGCGGAGCGTGTCTCTCTCCACACAAGGATGAACTTATTCAGAGAACTAAGATAACAAAACAAAAATAAAAATAAAAGCACACAGACGCTTCAAGTAAAGAACATAAGATGTGACCGAATAAAAATATAGTTTCACTAGAAGAAACCTGATAAATTGTCGATGAAGAAGGGGATGCCTTGGGCATCCCCAAGCTTAGATGCTTGAGTCTTCTTGAAATATGCAGGGATGAACCACCGGGGCATCCCCAAGCTTAGACCTTTCGCTCTTCTCGATCACATTATATCACCCTCTTCTATTGACCCTTCTGCCACACCAAACTTCAAGCAAACTCATTAGAGGGTTAGTGCATAATCAAAAATTCACATGTTCAGAGGTTACACAATCATTCTTAACACTTCTGGACATTGCACATAACTTCTGAAAGTTAATGGAACAAAGAAACTCATTCAACTTAACAAAAGCGGCAATGCGAAATAAAAGGCAGAATCTGTCAAAAACAGAACAGTCCGTAAAGACGAATTTAAAGCTGGCACCAGACTTGCTCAAATGGAAAAACTCAAAACTAATGAAAGTTGCGTACATATCTGAGGATCACGCTCGTAAATTGGCAGATTTTTTGAATTTTCTACAGAGAACTGTGCCCAGATTCGTGACAGACAGCAATGCTGTTTCTGCGCAGCGATCCCAAATATAACATCAACTTTGACATAGAAACTTTACTTGGCACAAAAACATGATAAGGAGAGGTTGCTACAGTAGTAAAAAACTTCCAAGACTCAACAAAACAAAAATTTCTGTAGTAAAATAAACACATGGGTTATCTCCCAAGAAGTTCTTTCTTTATAGCCATTAAGATGGGCTCAGCAGTTTTAATGATGCACTCGCAAGAAATAGAAGTTGAAGCAAAAGAGAGCATCAAGATGCAAATTCAAAACACATTTAAGTCTAACATGATTCCTATGCATAGGAATCTTGTAAATAAACAAGTTCATGAAGAGCAAGGTAACAAGCATAGGAAGATAAAACAAGTGTAGCTTCAAAAATTTCAGCACATAGAGAGGCATTTTAGTAACATGAAAATTTCTACAACCATATTTTCCTCTCTCATAATAACTTTCAGTAGCATCATGAGCAAACTCAACAATATAACTATCACATAAAGCATTCTTATCATGAGTCTCATGCATAAAATAATTACTACTCCCAACATAAGCATAATCAATTTTATTAGTTGTAGTGGGAGCAAATTCAACAAAGTAGCTATCAAATATAGGAGGTATATTGTAATCATAATCAAATTTATCCTCCATAACAGGTGGTAACAAAAGACTACTATCATTATAATCATCATAAATAGGAGGCAAAGTATCATCAAAGTAAATTTTCTCCTCAATGCTTGGGGGACTAAAAATATCATGCTCATCAAAGCCAGCTTCCCCAAGCTTAGAATTTTCCATAGCATTAGCAACAATAGTGTTCAAAGCATTCATATTAATATGTTCCATGGGTTTTTTAATTTTCGCATCAAACCATCCATGTCTTAAATCAGGAAATAGAATAAGAAGGTCATTGTTGTCCATTATGCCTAACTAGTGTAAACAAGAAACCAAATGTCGCAATTGCAGAGTCTAGGAAATAGCTTCGAGCACACACACAATGGCGCCAGAAAAGTACTTTACCTAGGACCTGAGTATGAGTGCCTTTTACCTTTCCTCCCCGGCAACGGCACCAGAAAAGTGCTTGGCGCGTAGTTGACGAGGGAGGAAAAGTGCTTAGTTGCCGGCTTGCCAATGTGTGAGTGCCGTTTACCTTCCCTCCCGGCAACGGCCAGAAAAGTGCTTGATGTCTACGGGTGCTTCTATTCTTGTAGACAGTGTTGGGCCTCCAAGAGCAGAGGTTTGTATAACAGCAGCAAGTTTCCCTTAAGTGGATTACCCAAGGTTTATCGAACTCAGGGAGGAAGAGGTCAAAGATATCCCTCTCATGCAACCCTGCAACCACAAAGCAAGAAGTCTCTTGTGTCCCCAACACACCTAATAGGTGCACTAGTTCAGCGAAGAGATAGTGAAATACAAGTGGTATGAATGAATATGAGCAGTACGGCGCCAGAAAATAGCTCGGCGTGCAGTTGATGGTAACAATATTGCGAAGTAAACATGCGTAGTAACCGATGTGCATAAAACGGTAACAAGCGCGATAGCGATGTTTAGGAACAAGGCCTAGGGATTAGACTTTCACTAGTGGACACTCTCAACATTGATCACATAACGAATAGATAAATGCATACTCTACACTCTCTTGTTGGATGATGAACACATTGCGTAGGATTACACGAACCCTCAATGCCGGAGTTAACAAGCTCCACAATAATGCTCATATTTTAGTAACCTTTAGTGTAAGATAGATCAAAAGACTAAACCAAGTACTAGCATAGCATGCACACTGTCACCTTCATGCATATGTAGGAGGAATAGATCACATCAATATTATCATAGCAATAGTTAACTTCGCAATCTACAAGAGATCATGATCATAGCATAAACCAAGTACTAACACGGTGCACACTGTCACCTTTACACACGTGCAGGAGGAATAGAACTACTTTAATAACTTTGCTAGAGTAGCACATAGATAGTAGTGATACAAAACTCATATGAATCTCAATCATGTAAAGCAGCTCATGAGATCATTGTATTGAGGTACATAGGGAGAGATTAACCACATAGCTACCGGTACAGCCCCGAGCCTCGATGGAGAACTACTCCCTCCTCATGGGAGCAGGCGGTGATGAAGATGGCGGTGGAGATGGCAGCGGTGTCGATGGAGAAGCCTTCCGGGGCACTTCCCCGTCCGAGGGTGCGGACAGAGACTCTGTCCCCGGATCTTGGCTTCGCGATGGCGGCGGCTCTGGAAGGTTTCGCGTACCGTGGCTTCTTCCGTAAGGGTTTTCGCAGGGCTTTAAATAGGCGAAGAGGCGGCGCAGGGGGCTGAGGCGGCGACACCATAGGGGCGCGGGCCACCGCCGCGCCGGCCTATGGTCAGTGGGCTGTGCCCCCTCTCGCGGTTCTCGGGTGTTGGATGCTTCCGGGCAAAATAGGAACCTGGGCGGTGATTTCGTCCAATTCCGAGAATATTTCGTTACTAGGATTTCTGAAACCAAAAACAGCAGAAAACAGGAACTGGCCGGCATCTTGTTAATAGGTTAGTTCCAGAAAATGCGTAAATACGACATATAATGTGCATAAAACATGTAGGTATCATCAATAAAGTAGCATGGAACATAAGAAATTATCGATACGTTGGAGACGTATCAAGCATCAACATCATAATTTTCCTTAAAAACACAACTTGTCGCAGAGGGTACCTTAGATGCTTTATTATCTAAATTTCCCATGGTGGTACTAAGGGTTTTATCAATTTTAGGCCTATAATAATTCTTTGGTTTAGGCACCTTAGAGACATACATGAATTTTTGCTCTTTACCCACATAAGCTTTCTCCTTAAACTTAAGAGAAGAAAAAGTTGAACCCAAGGTTCCCATAGCTTCTTCAAGTTCACTAATCCTATTGGTTTGATTATCATGGATAGCACAAGTTTCTAGGATAGCAATTCTTTCATTAATTCCTCCTAGGGATTTATCAAGTTTATCTGTATTATCAAGTAATATTCCCAATTTAGTCTCAACACTTGGAAGATTTTTGTCTATGGCTTCCAACTTTTTCATGACATCCTCAAGAGAGATTTCAATTTTAGCTTCATTAACAGGTGGTATTCCAACTAGACTCTCAATGATGCAACTAGCTTCTAAAGCAGGAGTACCTAGAAAATTACCCCTCGAAAGAGTATCAAGAACATACCTATTCCAGCTAGAGATACCAACATAAAAGTTCCTAAGGAGGATAATAGTGGAGTGTTTCTTAGTGCACCTATGATGAACATCACTAATTCTGTACCAAGCATCTTTAAAATTTTCTCCCCCTTTTTGCTTAAACGAACGAACTTCAACTTCAGGATTACTCATTTTAGCAATAATTAAACTAAGCAAACTGAATAAAATAAAGTAAAACAAGTAACTAATTTTTTTGTGTTTTTGATATACAGAATGCAAACAAAACAGAAAATAAAATAAAGTAAAGAAAGACAATAAACAAAGTAAAGAGATTGAATGTGAGAGACTCCCCTTGCAGCGTGTCTTGATCTCCCCGGTGATGCGCGTAGATGTACACGTCCGTTGGGAACCCCAAGAGGAAGGTATGATGCGCACAGCGGCAAGTTTTCCCTCAGAAAGAAACCAAGGTTTAATCGAACCAGTAGGAGCCAAGAAGCACGTTGAAGGTTGATGGTGGCGAAATGTGATGCGGCGCAACAACAGGGATTCCGCGCCAACGTGGAACCTGCACAACAAAACCAAAGTACTTTGCCCCAACGAAACAGTGAGGTTGTCAATCTCACCGGCTTGCTGTAACAAAGGATTAACCGTATTGTGTGGAAGATGATTGTTTGCAAGAAAACAGTAAAACAAGTATTGCAGTAGATTGTATGCGATGTAAAGAATAGGACCGGGGTCCACAGTTCACTAGAGGTGTCTCTCCCATAAGATAAAAGCATGTTGGGTGAACAAATTACAGTCGGGCAATTGACAAATAGAAGGGCATAACAATGCATATACATGATATGATAAATATAGTGAGATTTAATCCGGCATTACGACAAAGTACATAGACCGCCATCCAACCGCATCTATGCCTAAAAAGTCCACCTTCGGGTTATCATCCGAACCCCATTCAGTATTAAGTTGCAAAGCAACACAATTGCATTAAGTATGGTGCGTAATGTAATCGACAACTACATCCTTAGACATAGAATCAATGTTTTATCCCTAGTGGAACACACATCACAACCTTAGAACTTTCTCACTGTCCAGGTGTCAATGAAGGCATGAACCCACTATCGAGCATAAATACTCCCTCTTGGAGTTAAGAGCAAAAACTTGGCCAGAGCCTCTACTAATAACGGAGAGCATGCAAGATCATAAACAACACATAAAGAATAGATTGATAATCACCATAACATAGTATTCTCTATCCATCGGATCCCGACAAACACAACATATAGTATTACAGATAGATGATCTTGATCATGTTAGGCAGCTCACAAGATCCAACAATGACGCACATAAGGAGAAGACGACCATCTAGCTACTGCTACGGACCCATAGTCCAGGGGTGAACTACTCACTCATCACTCCGGAGGCGACCATGGCGGTGTAGAGTCCTCCGGGAGATGAATCCCCTCTCGGCAGTGCCGGAGGCGATCTCTGAATCCCCGAGATGGGATTCGTGGCGGCGGCGTCTCTGGAAGGTTTTCCGTATCGTGGCTCTCGTACCGGGGTTTCCGCGACGGAGGCTTTAAGTAGGCGGACGGGCAGAGTCGGAGGGCTGACGAGGGCCCACACCATAGGGCGGCGCGGGCCCCCTCGGCCGCGGCCCTATGGTGGCGGCGCCTCGTCGCCCCATCCCTTTCGGTCTTCTGGAAGCTTCGTGCAAAAATAGGACCCTGGCGTTGATTTCGTCCAATTCCGAGAATATTTCGTTACTAGGATTTCTGAAACCAAAATAGAAAACAGCAACTGGCTCTTCGGCATCTTGTTAATAGGTTAGTTCCGAAAATGCGTAAATACGACATATAATGTGCATAAAACATGTAGTTATCATCAATAAAGTAGCATGGAACATAAGAAATTATCGATACGTTGGAGACGTATCACCGGCACGGCGCCAGAAAACAGTTTTGATGGCGCGTGATGCACACGTCCGTTGGGAACCCCAAGAGGAAGGTGTGATGCGCACAGCAGAAATTTTCCCTCAGAAAGAAACCAAGGTTATCGAACCAGTAGGAGATGAAGGCCACGTGAAGGTTTTTGGTGGAGGAGTGTAGTGCGGCGCAACACCAGGGATTCCGGCGCCAACGTGGAACCTGCACAACACAATAAAAATACTTTGCCCCAACTTAACAGAGGTTGTCAATCTCACCGGCTTGAAAACAAAGGATTAAACGTATGGTGTGGAGAATGATGTTTGTTTGCGAAGAACAACAGAGAACAGAGATTGCAGTAGATTGTATTTCAGATGTAAAAGAAAAGGACCGGGGTCCACAGTTCACTAGTGGTGTCTCTCCAATAAGATAAATAGCATGTTGGGTGAACAAATTACAGGTGGGCAATTAGAGATTCATATACATATCATGATGACTACTATGAGATTTAATCAGGCATTACGACAAAGAACATAGACCGCCATCCAGCATGCATCTATGCCTAAAAAGTCCACCTTCAGGTTAGCATCCGCACCCCTCCAGTATTAAGTTGCAAACAACAGAAAATTGCATTAAGTATGGTGTGTAATGTAATCAACACAAATATCCTTAGACAAAGCATTGATGTTTTATCCCTAGTGGCAACACACATCCACAACCTTAGAACTTTCGTCACTGTCCCAGATTCAATGGAGGCATGAACCCACTATCGAGCATAAATACTCCCTCTTGGAGTTACAAGTATCAACTTGGCCAGAGCCTCTACTAGCAACGGAGAGCATGCAAGAACATAAACAACACATATATGATAGATCAATTAATCAACTTGATATAGTATCCAATATTCATCGGATCCCACCAAACACAACATGTAGCATTACAAATAGATGATCTTGAATATGATAGGCAGCTCACAAGATCTAAACATGATAGCACAAGAGGAGAAGACAACCATCTAGCTACTGCTATGGACCCATAGTCCAAGGATGAACTACTCACGCATCATTCCGGAGGCGGGCATGGTGATGTAGAGCCCTCCGGTGATGATTCCCCTCTCCGCAGGGTGCCGGAGGCGATCTCCTGAATCCCCGAGATGGGATTGACGACAGCGGCGTCTCTGGAACTTTTTTCGTATCGTGGCTATCGGTCCTAGGGTTTTCGCGATGGAGAGAATATAGGCAAAGGGGCAGCGCAGGGGGGGTGCCCGAGGGGCCCACACCATATGGCGGCGCGACCAGAGGTGGGGCCGCGCCGCCCTATGGGGTGGCCGCCTCGTCGCCTCTTCGTCTCCTCTTCGGACTTCTGGAAGGCTCCGTGCAAAATAAGACCGTGGGCTTTTGTTTCGTCCAATTCCGAGAATATTTCTGTGTAGGATTTCTGAAACCAAAAACAAGACAAAAACTGCGCTTCGGCATCTTGTGAATAGGTTAGTGCCGGAAAATGCATCAAAACATCATAGAGTGTGACTAAAACATGTTTGTATTGTCATAAAACTAGCATGGAACATAAGAAATTATAGATACGTTGGAGACGTATCAATCACCATCAAGGTTGAGAAGCACAAGTTCAGTACGTAAGAGCATCTTAATAAGATTGTATGCTAGAAGCTTGTCATCCATTTGGTAATGGACATGTAAATACATGCTTTAATGAAGCTACGTAGTGATTTATGTGGGAGAAAATGTGAGCCTTCATGAAAAAATAATGATCAAGTCAAGCATTCCGACTTGAATTAAGCACAAAACGGCATCATCAAGATCAAGCGGAATGCGTAAGACAACATTTATAGGTTTTCCGGGTACCTGTCTCAAGGTGTTTGTTGCGAGATCAGGTTATAGGATAGATAGTCTCACTATCAAGAGGGTCGTTTGGTTGAGTAACTTGATCACATCGTTATAGAGATATTTTCATTTCCATATACTTTGCATCATCCTATTTTGTTACTTCTTAGTGTTTCTGTGTGTGACGTTCTTGAGCTTGTTGTTACTTTATCAACAATTCCAAATTCATTGAAAACGGAATTCTTATGCATCTTCTATTGTGTTTTATGTTTGGAGGTTTTACATGTTCTTCATTTAGGGAGGTTCCATACCTCTTATTTCTTGGTAATTATCTCTTTCTATTTCTTAGGTTTTATAATCTTCATTAGACAGAGCTTGTTCTTAGCTTGGAAAAAAAGAAGTTTGTTAAAATCGAAGTCCCGATTCAAAATATATCACTTTTTCGTAATCTATCTAGAAGAACTTACGGAGTGTGTGCCCTAGTCTAACTAGGTTCTAATGTAACAAGATGTTATATTAATACCTAACCCAAGGGAAGTTCAGCTACGGTGACCCAGCGTACCACTGCATGGTGTAGTACACAAGTCGTTGACATAACACAAGTGAAACACCGTTCCACTCATATTACATCCCTCAGAGTGGTACAACAGAAACATATGCGAGTCCAAGGCATGTCTATAGAAGGATACATAAACTGTTCACAGAAGATCGACACAGCCTCCTACTTTACAGTGAGGTAAAATTTCAAATAAATTTCCAGAAGAACGACTCGTAGTCTAACTTATTGCTAACTCTAGCTTAAGAGCTACATGGCTTGCTATAGAAATCTAGCTACTTGGGTGCTAGGATTAGGGAAATGTTCCCTTCTATTACTAGTCTAAGTTTCCACCTCAGCTGATGCAGAAGTTGACTCCATTGACTTCTTTGCTTGGATTCTTTATCTTGTTGCAGTTGAGTCCTTTGTCTTCGGGTTCCACGGTAGTTTATCCTCCGGTGCCTCCATAACTAAGCAGGGGATTTAAGAGTGGGATGAGTACGAGCGTACTCAGCAAGTTCATATTAGGAAATAGGTGTATCATGCACTAGCTACAGCCACAGACCAGAAAGTCATAGGCGAATGCAAGTTTTCATAAACATTTCTTCAAAAGGTTTATTTTATTCTGAAAACTATGCCCATCAGTCTTCACAGGTTGACCAGAACTTCATGGAGTTCCTTTCCTGCCGCGTTCGTAGTTCCCTTCCCGAAACAAGGAGTGACTGCCACAATTTGATACCCTCTGCAGAGGTGCGTTACTTTTCCCATAAGAGAACTTATCCTTGATACCTTTCCGAGATGCATGCTCGTCCACACTTCCTTGGTGTGCGGCCAGGTGTAAGATCCAAGCCAATCACTGCCTTCTACGCGACCCCACAGACCCACCCTTTTGTAAGTCTGTCCTCTCCTACATCTATGGGTAGACCGACCCAGGCCTTTGTTCTCACCTATACCATTAAGGTAGACCGTGCTGAACAACTCATGTGCCCTGTCCTATACACCATAGATAGACCGATCTGGACAACCCTTACAATCCTTCATAGACCAATAATAAGTCTACCCTCTCATGTATCTAATGGTAGACCGTGACGGACCACATGTCCCCACCTTTACCAAAGATAGACCGATACGGGAAACCCTTATCACCAGTCCGTTGGCATGCGAGAGGAAAAAGATACAACTGACTTCCCCAGAGCCATTATAGATCTTATGGTTAACGCGATATGTACGGCGCTAGAATCACTGGATGGCATTGGTACTTAGTCCTAGATGAGTAGTACCCTTGCAATGGAACCTCCACCATAAACACATACCATGGTTTCATTGCCCACCACATAGTCATATTCATAATTGTAAAATAATATTTTGCTTTTCCATGCAGGAGTGATAAGTATAGTACTTTGCATATAGTTTGATAAAAATAATCAAATGATATGAGCAAGCGATGAACTTGCCTTTCTTGACTGCAAGATTATGCAGGCAAAAGCTTCGATACGTGAGAACTCCAAATTCTGAAATACCATCCTCGTCCGGTAAGGACAATGTTTAAAGAACTGGCAAAGATGCTATAATGCATAGTATGAGATGCAATCGTCCCGAGCGTAACCTAACGACCTCAATGATTTAGGATGGATAAGTTGTAAATATTTCTTTAGGGTGTGTTGCACTTTTAGGATGGTTCTCAAACAAGGTTCTTATTAGGGTGTGGTTATATTAATATCATAAGCAAGTAATATGATGCAACATAACAAGCATATACACAAAGGATAGTAGTGATATAATATGTAAAGAACAGTTGTCAATTTTAAGTTCCACAGGACATGGTTGATGATTTCATATATTATACTTCAAAAGAATAACTTTTGAAGAACATGTTGATTAAGAAATAGTAAGTATTGCAAATAAGAACTATGGCTTCTATGGTTGATTGACATTTGTACTTCAAAGAGTAACTTTTGGAGAACAGGTTGCTAAGAATAATAACTACTTTAAATAGGAGCTATGGGCTTCTAGAGTTTACTACTGGATTCATTTAGTTTATTAATAGAAACTAGTTGGGTTCTTAGGTTGAATGGGTTTATATGAAGCAAGTATTGGTAGGGTTATTACTATGGTTTCTCATAAGCATTATATCAACGGATGGTTATCAAGGTGGTTCCATAAGTTAGCTATTAGGGTTTACTATGGCTTCACATTTGCTTCACTAAGTAATCACTAATGGTTTCTAAGCTAGGTGGTTTATTATGCCCAAGTAGGGTTTAGTTGGATAATAACATAAGATGTGAATTACTACACAAGGTTGGTATTAGGGTTGATCACCATGCTTCTACTAAGGAATGATGGTTAAGGTTGATTCCAATGGTGTGGTAGATAGGAGTGGTGATCAATGGCACTATTCCAATTAACAAGCTAGGGTGTATCTAGGTGACACTAATGGATCATACATGTATTAATCAAAATATGAAGACATGAAATAATGAAATCATGTGGGTTGTCTTAGTCTTATCTTAGTAGATCATAAACATGGATTCATTTGTTCCTAATTAAGTTTCTAAATGTAAAGTGAATCTCACATGATCACATGTGATAAACCTCAAGGGTTTTAGGATTGCAGTTAATTTAGGTTGATCACATAAAATAATGGGATCAAGGTCTTACTTATAGTCAAACTAGGGTTTCTAAATTATGATACAATTCTTAAACTAATAATTGACAATAAAGGTTTGGTTACTAATTACCTTGAAACCAAATTAATAATGGTTTGACATTTTATTAATTTTTACAAGAATTAATAATTAGAGTAACTCCTATTTAGGTTTAATTTAGAAATCAGGGTTTAATTAGAAACTAGGGTTTTATAATTATTAAATTCAAAAATAATAGCTTGCTAATTAAAAATGTTTGAGTTCACAATATTTAAGCTACCAAAATAATATTGGCTTTTAATATTTTCTTGATTTATTATTATTTGAAGAAAATATAAAATAGCAATTTGCAAATTAGGGTTTTATGAAATACTACTAATATTTAAGTTAATGAAAATATGATGAAGAAAATTAATATTAACATTTTATTTATTTACTGATTAGCTAATATATAATTTTGAACCTTTGCTAATTATTTCAATTCAAATTGGATTTAAAACAAATGAAAAGAAATAATTAATAGAGTTAAAAATAAGTGAATTTTTGTTTTGACACAAATTTTTATTTTATATTTTATTTGCATAGAGTTTATTTTTGTGATCATTTTGATATATTATTTATATTTTTATGAGCTAAAATGAATTTTATTTATTTCTGCAAAATTTCAGTTATTTTCTAGAATTTTAAACTAAAACTAAAATTCTAAACGTACCAAGCTAACCCTACCCCTACACACTGACTGGTGGGCCGTCGACCACGTCGGATGCCACATGGGAATTGACCAAGTCAAATAGGTCAGTGGACCCCACTGGCCACGTCAACCTGCTGGCGGCTCAACGCCGGCGAGGCAGGGCACGACGGAGACGCCGTTTTAAGGCCTCCCGAGATGGACTACTGGCTGCATTCGATTCCCCTTAACATCCTGAGCAAGATGGTGGTGATGGTTTTCACGGGGAGTCACTGGAGCGTCGTCGGCGAGCGTGTGCTGCGGCGGCACAACTCCGGCGAACTCGGAAACAACGCTACGGTGGATCCTAGGATGCAATAGATAGCTCGGAGGAAGCGCAAGCTCACCAGGAGTACGTTGGTATGCCCGATGGAGATCTTGGTAGTCGGAATCAACCACACGGCCATGGTTTCCGGCCAGTCACCGGAGAAGGGGATGATGAAATTCGCCTAGCTCAGACCTTCCCTGGATGCGTGGATGTTCCAGAATGATCAACGAGACTTGGCGCATCCGAAGAACCACAGCATGGTCTCGGGGATGCTCTCAATCAACGGCGCCATGGAGATCGCCGGCGATAGAGGTTTGCGGACTATGGAATAAAGAGAGAATGAGAGGGGATAAAGATGGTCTACGACGAACAGAGGCTTCACGGAGATTCTCCTCGAGGTTTTATACGCCAGGGGAAGCACTGTGGCTGCGACACGACGAGGACGACGGTCGGGAGGTGGCGGCGTCTGGAGAGTTTGTTTGAGCGCAGATATTTTTCTTCTGGATATTCTCGGACGCGAATCGATTAGTGCAAGGTCTTGAGTGTCTTGTTAGCGTCCGGGAGAGTCAGCAAAGGCGGCGGTGACGAGGCTCGCCGGCGTGTCATGCTCGGAGAAGAAGACGAAGGTGATGGCCTTCCTCTTCACACCGAAACGGTATGGACCGTTTCCCTCAGTGGGCTGGCCCACGCCGTGGGTTGCTTTTGGGCTCAGCTACTAGGCTACCAGGTATGTGATACGTCTCAAACGTATCTATAATTTCTTATGTTCCATGCTACTTTTATGACAATACTTGAATGTTTTATACATACTTTACAGCATTATTATATTTTCCCACTAACCTATTAACAAGATGCCGAAGTGCCAGTTCCTGTTTCTGCTTTTTTTGGTTTCAGAAATCCTAGTAAGGAAATATTCTCGGAATTGGACAAGCCCGGTGGTCCTTACACGAAGCTTCCAAAGACCGAGGGAAAGGAAGTGGGGCCACGAGGCGGCGGACAACAGGCGGTGCGGCCTGAGGCCCTGGCCGCGCGCCCGTGGTGGGCCCTCGCGTCGCCCCGACCTACCCTTCCGCCTACAAATAGCCTTCGTCGCGAAACCCCGTGCAGAGAGCCACGATACGGAAAACATTCCGAGACGCCGCGCCGCCAATCCCATCTCGGGGATTCAGGGGATCGCCTCCGGCACCTGCCGAGAGGGGATCATCACCGAGGAGGGGCTCTACATCATCATGCCCGCCTCCGGATTGATGCGTGAGTAGTTCATCCTTGGACTATGGGTCCATAGCGTAGCTAGATGGTTGTCTTCTCCGCATGTGCTATCATTGTTTAGATCTTGTGAGCTTCCTAACATGATCAAGATCATCTATTTGTAATGCTACATGTTGTGTTTGGCGGGATCCGATGAATCTAGAATACTTTGTCAAGTTGATTATCAATCTATCATATATGTGTTGTTTATGTTCTTGCATGCTCTCCATTGCTAGTAGAGGCTCTGGCCAAGTTGATACTTGTAACTCCAAGAGGGAGTATTTATGCTCGATAGTGGGTTCATGCCTCCATTTAATCTGGGACAGTGACAGAAAGTTCTAAGGTTGTGGATGTGTTGTTGCTACTAGGGATAAAACATCGATGCTTTGTCTAAGGATATTTGTGTTGATTACATTACGCACCATACTTAATGCAATTATCTGTTGTTTACAACTTAATATTGGAAGGGGTTCGGATGATAACCGAAGGTGGATTATTTAGGCATAGATGCATGCTGGATAGCGGTCTGTACTTTGTCGTAATGCCCTGATTAAATCTCATAGTAATCATCATTGGTATGTATTGAATCTTTATTTGTCAATTGCCCACTGTAATTTGTTCACCTAGCATGTTAGTTATCTTATTGGAGAGACACCACTAGTGAACTGTGGACCTCGGTCCATTCTTTTACATCTGAATATATTCTCTGTTTTACTGTTCTTTGCAAACAAACACCATTTTCCACTCGATACGCTTAATCCTTTGTTTTCAGCAAGCCGGTGAGATTGACAACCTCACTTTACGTTGGGGCAAAGTACTTTGATTGTGTTGTGCAGGTTCCACGTTGGCGCCGGTTTCACTGGTGTTGCGCCGCACTACATTCCTCCACCAACAACCTTCACGTGCTTCTTGGCTCCTACTGGTTCGATAACCTTGGTTTCTTTCTGAGGGAAAACTTGCTGCTCGCATCATACCTTCCTCTTGGGGTTCCCAACGGACGTGTACATCTACGCGCATCAAGCTCTTTTCCGGGGGTTTGAAGAAAAGTTACACCCGAGAGATTTCTAACTCCCACGTCAACTACACGACTCTTTTACGGCGCCGTTGCCGGGGAGATCAAGACACGCTGCAAGGGGAGTCTCCACTTCCAATCTCTTTACTTTGTTTTTGTCTTGCTTTACTTTATTTTATTTTCTGTCTTGTTTGCTTTCTTATATCAAAAACACAAAAACTTAGTTACTTGCATTTAATTTATTTTGTTATCATGTCTAGTCCTGTACTTGTTTTTATTTTCACTAGTTAGGCTTAATGGAAAACAACAACAAAATTAGAGATCTTTATAGTATTTATCTTGAGTTAGGACATGAGGTGTTTGAAGAGAAAATTAAAAAACCTATGGAACTTTATATGCATGCTAATGGTAATGTTATTTGTATAAATGCTTTGAACACCATTGTTGCTAATGCTATGGAAGAATTTAAGCTTGGGGAAGCTAGTTGTGATATTTTTAGTCCCCCAAGCATGAAGGAGAAAATTTACTTGGATGATACTTTACCTCCTATATATGATGTTTGCAATGATGAATATGATATTTTCAGTCCACCTACTATTGAGGAAAAAATTAATTATGATTACAATATGCGTCCTATATATGATGGTTATGGTGATGAGAATAATAATAAAAGCTATTTTATTGAATTTGCTCCCACTACAACTAATAAAATTGATTATGCTTATGTGGAGAGTAATAATTTTATGCATGTGGCTCATGACAAGAATGTTTTATGTGATAGTTATATTGTTGAGTTTGTTCATGATGCTACTTAAAATTATTATGAGAGAGGGAAACATGGTTATATGCATCTTAATAATATTAAGTTTCCCCTCTTTATGTTGAGAATCTTGAAATTGCGCTTGTGTTGCTTTTCTATGCTTGCCACTTTGTTCTTCATGAATTTATTTGTGTACAAGATTCCTTTTCATAGGAAGTGGGTTAGGTTTAAATGTGTTCTGAATTTTCTTCTTGATGCTCTCTTTTCTTTCAACTCTTATTTCCCACGAGAGTATCATTAAAATTACTGAGCCCATCTTAATGGCTATAAAGAAAGCACTTCTTGGGAGATAACCCATGGTTTTATTTTACTACTGTATTGTTGAGTCTTGGAAGTTGTTTACTACTGTAGCAACCTCTCCTTATCATGTTTTTGTGCCAAGTAAAATTTCTATGTTAAAGTTGATGCTATATTTGGATTGCTGCGCAGAAACAGCATTGCTGTCTGTCACGAATTCTCAGAGCTCTTTGTAAAAAAATCGAAAAAATCTGAAAATTTACGAGCGTGATCCTCAGATATGTACGCAACTTTCATTAGTTTTGAGTTTTTCCGTTTGAGCAAGTTAAGTGCCCCTGCCAGATTCGTCTTTACGGACTGTTCTGTTTTTGATAGATTCTGCCTTTTATTTCGCATTGCCGCTTTTTGCTATGTTGAATGAGTTTCTTTGTTCCATTAACTTCCAGAAGCTTTGTGCAATGTCCAGAAGTGTTAAGAATGATTTTTTCATCTCTGAATATGTGAATTTTTGATTATGCACTAACCCTCTAATGAGTTTGCTTGAAGTTGGTGTGGAGGAAGTTTTCAAGGGTCAAGAGAAGAGGATGATATACTATGATCAAGAAGAGTGAAAGGTCTAAGCTTGGGGATGCCCCGGTGGTTCATCCCTGCATATTTTAAGAAGACTCAAGAATCTAAGCTTGGGGATGCCCAAGGCATCCTCTTCTTCATCGACAACATTATCAGGTCACTTCTAGTGAAACTATATTTTTATTCCATCACATCTTATGTTCTTTACTTGGAGCATCGGTTTGCTTTTATTTTCGTTTTGGTTTGAATAAAGTTGGATCCCATCATTCTTATATTGGAAATATTACGCTCCGCTTTTTCATATGGAACACTTGTGTTCTTAATTGTGCTTTAATGTTCATGGCGAAGGCTGAAATTGCTTCGTTAAGTTGCTATTTGGTTGGAATCAGAAAATGCTGCATATGGTTTAGAAATTTGGCAATTGTTTGAGCTCTCATAGATCATGTTTAAGCTCTTGCATCATGTAGTTTAATCTATTAATGGAGAACTACCGTAGAGCTTGTTTAATTTGGTTTGCATGATTGGTCTCTCTAAGTCTAGATATTTTCGGGTAAAGTGTTTGAACAACAAGGAAGACAGTGTAGAGTCTTATAATGCTTGCAATATGTTCTTGTGTAAGTTTTGTTGTACCTGTTCATACTTGTGTTTGCTTCAAACAACCTTGCTAGCCCAAACCTTGTACTGAGAGGAAATGCTTCTCGTGCATCCAAACACCTTGAGCCAAAACCCATGCCATTTGTGTCCACCATATATACCTACTATGTGGTATTTTTCCGCCATTCCAAAGTAAATTACTTGAGTGCTACCTTTAAAATTTCATTCCTTTATCTTTGCAATATATAGCTCATGGGACAAATAGCTTAAAAACTATTGTGGTGATTAATATGTAGTTATGTGTCTTAGTTCTTATAAGTTGCTTGTTGAGCGGTAACCATGTTTCTGGGGACGCCATCAACTTTACCTTTGTTGGATATCATGTGAGATGCTATGCATGTTCGTCTTGTCTGAAGTAAGTGCGATTTCATGATCAAATGGTTTGAGTATGCATATGTTAGAGAAGAATATTGGGCAGCCAACTAAAGCCATGTATCATGGTGGAAGTTTCAGTGTGGACATACAACCTCAATCTCTTATGAGAATATTAACTGTTGTTGAATGCTTAAGCATTAAAAGAGGAGTCCATTATCTGTTGTCTATGTTGTCCCGGTATGGATGTCTAAGTTGAGAATAATCAAAAGCGAGAAATCCAATGCGTGCTTTCTCCTTAGACCTTTGTACGGCCCCCTTGTGACACTTGGTTGAAACATATGTTATGCAATGATAATCCGTGTTTTCCGAGCTGATTAGGACAAGGTGCGAGAACTATTAGTACTCTATGCATGAGACATGCAACTTGTAGGAAGTATTATGCATAGCACATATGAATTATTACTACCGTTGACAAAATTGTTTCTATGTTTTTAAAACAAAAGCTCTAGCACAAAAATAGTAATCCATGCTTCCCTCTCGAAGGGCCATTCTTTTACTTTCTTGAGTCAGTTTACCCACCTCTTTCTATCTTAGAAGCAAACACTTGTGTTAACTGTGTGCATTGATTCTTACATGTTTACTTATTGCACCTGTTATATTACTCTATGTTGAAAAATATCCATCAGATATACATGTTACAAGTTGAAAGCAATTGCTGAAACTTAATCATCCTTTGTGTTGCTTCAATGCATTCTACTTAGAATTTATTGCTTATGAATTAGCTCTTATGCAACTCTTATTGATGCTTGTCTTGAAAGTACTATTCATGAAAAGTTTTGCTATATGATTCATTTGTTTAGTCATTATCTTTATTAGCAATCTTTTGTTCAGATCACTCCATTCATCTCATATGCTTTACAATAATGTTGATCAAGATTATGTTGGTAGCATGTCACTTCAGAAATTATTTGTGTTATCGTTTACCTACTGGGCGAGTAGGAACTAAGCTTGGGGATGCTTGATACGTCTCAAACGTATCTATAATTTCTTATGTTCCATGCTACTTTTATGATAATACTTGAATGTTTTATACATACTTTACAGCATTATTATACATTTTCCGCACTAACCTATTAACAAGATGCCGAAGTGCCATTCTTTGTTTCTGCTGTTTTTGGTTTCAGAAATCCTAGTAAGGAAATATTCTCGGAATTGGACGAAATCAATGCCCAGGGTCCTATTTTTATACGAAGCTTCCAGAAGACCGAGGAAAGGAAGTGGGGCCACGAGGCGGCCAGCAACAACAGGCGGCGCGGCACAGGCCCTGGCCGCGCGCCCCGTAGTCTGGGCCCTCGCGTCGCCACGACCTACCGCCGCCTAGCCTTCGCCTCGCGAAACCCCCCAGAGAGCCACGATACGGAAAACATTGAGACGCCGCCGCCAAATCCCATCTCGGGGGATTCAGGGGATCGCCTCGGCACCCTGCCGGAGAGGGGAATCATCACCGGAGGGGCTCGACATCATCATGCCCGCCTCCGGATTGATGCGTGAGTAGTTCATCCTTGGACTATGGGTCCATAGCAGTAGCTAGATGGTTGTCTTCTCCGCTTGTGCTATCATTGTTTAGATCTTGTGAGCTGCCTAACATGATCAAGATCATCTATTTGTAATGCTACATGTTGTGTTTGGCGGGATCCGATGAATATAGAATATTATGTTAAGTTGATTATCAATCTATCATATATGTGTTGTTTATGTTCTTGCATGCTCTCCGTTGCTAGTAGAGGCTCTGGCCAAGTTGATACTTGTAACTCCAAGAGGGAGTATTTATGCTCGATAGTGGGTTCATGCCTCCATTTAATCTGGGACAGTGACAGAAAGTTCTAAGGTTGTGGATGTGCTGTTGCTACTAGGGATAAAACATCGATGCTTTGTCTAAGGATATTTGTGTTGATTACATTACGCACCATACTTAATGCAATTATCTGTTGTTTACAACTTAATACTGGAAGGGGTTCGGATGATAACCTGAAGGTGGATTATTTAGGCATAGATGCATGTTGGATAGCGGTCTATGTACTTTGTCGTAATGCCCTGATTAAATCACATAGTAATCATCATTGATATGTATTGAATCTTTATTTGTCAATTGCCCGCCTATAATTTGTTCACCCAGCATGTTAGTTATCTTATTGCAGAGACACCACTAGTGAACTGTGGACCCGGTCCATTCTTTTACATCTGAATACATTCTGTTTTTACTTGTTCTTTGCAAACAAACACCATTTTCCACTCGATACGCTTAATCCTTTGTTTTCAAGCAGCGGTGAGATTGACAACCTCACTGTTACGTTGGGGCAAAGTACTTTGATTGTGTTGTGCAGGTTCCACGTTGGCGCCGGTTTCACTGGTGTTGTGCCGCACTATATTCCTCCACCAACAACCTTCACGTGCTTCTTGGCTCCTCTGGTTCGATAACCTTGGTTTCTTTCGAGGGAAAACTTGCTGCTGTGCGCATCATACCTTCCTCTTGGGGTTCCCAACGGACGTGTACATCTACGCGCATCAGTATGCTTCTCTCTCTCTTTTCTATTTGTTCTTTTTATTTTCTGATTTGAAATTTGCTATTTGAATCTGATTTGAATTATGTGTGATTTTGCAGGTTCTAAATTATTTAATTATTAACATAACTTGATAATATTGCTTACAGCATAATGTTACTTTTTAAATAAATAGTTAATTTATGATTAGGTTGATATTTTGTGAGGTTTAATGAAAATAGACATGGACCTATGTTTTTATTTTAGTTCCTTTTAATTTAGGAACCAAATGTATTTAGGTGATTTGAATTTTATAACCTAGGCATGATGAACACATTATATTTTGCTAGTGCTAAACAATAGTGATTATTCACATATAGTTTAAGTATGGCTAGAGTTTAAAATAAGTGGTAATGAGAATGGGATTGGTGCATGATTTTATGTAGAGAATTGTTTCCAAGGGTTTAAGAAAATGGTTGGCTTAACTCTATGTTAAATAATCTTGCTTAGCAAACTCTTGCTTGAATTATTTAAAATGAATCCTAAACTCATCATGATTAACTCTCTTGCTAAGGTGATGCTATTTTATAAAATACTATTCATTTGGTTCACTTGGGCAAAGTATTTGGATTGCAAAGAAGAATAGGATATTGGTTTCATCCTACTCACCAAATGGCATTTAGTCCTAAGTATCTATGGTTTGGTTTATGCTTTTGATCCATGATACACAAGTTAGGACATAATATTTTATGAGGAATAAATTATATTAGGAAGGTTTAGGGTTTTGGTGATGCTTCACTATTTGAAGTAGAGAATAGGCATGAGGCATGGCAAGGTTCTACTTATGATCCAAAGTGATACTTGGATTGGTCTTCTAATGTGGTCTAGGGTTTTAGTAGTGATCACTCAAGTGATGCACAACTAGGTTTGAACTATGATCATAAGCTAGGTATATTTAATTGGCTAGGGTTATTCCTCCTTACTTAGTTAGAATTCTTGTATCAAGGCAATGCTAGGTTTGTCTCAAGTGTTTGGATAGACAGGGTTTAAATACAATATCATTACTACTCTACACAAAGCATTAGGATTGGTTTGGTTAACCACTAGTGAATTACTTATTATCTCATGAGAAGAATGAGATCTATTGGTCACATATATAGGTTTAACTTATCATCCCAATTTATAAGATAAGATCATGCATTAGACATGATCAACTATTCCTCACTAATCTCTCTTTATTATTCCTCTCATCACACTCACCTAGATTCTTAGGGTTTATGATCATCACCCAATTTGTAATGATCAAAGCATTGGCCTCCTAATAATCCATTAATGAATCATGGTTCTCTTCTCCAAGATCAAGTATAAGTCCATATACTTGAGTACACCTCTTTAGTTTGAGCTCTCTGGAATAGGTAGGGTTCCTCTAGGTTTTATGATCATTACCAAGTTGTAATGATCACAACACTTGCCTCTCTATAATTACTAGAAGAATAGGTTCTTACTTACCATCAAGTGTTAGCTAGGTCAAGTAGGGTTTAATACTTGGCTTATATTTCTTGTATCATTGGTTAGTATCAACAATTACCTCAATTGGATAAGGTTTAAATAGTAAGCTAGGTTCTATTCAATGGATAGAATAAGCATATGAATGATTCTCTCCTTTCTCTAGGTTTAATGGTATGAGTTGGGAAACAAGGTTGGAATGGTCAAGGGTTAATGAAGAATGAATATGAATGTCCTTGGCTTGGGTTCAAGTATTGTAGTTGAAAAGATATACCATGTGGGTCATGGTAAGAATAGTTAATTAGCAAAAGACATGGAAAAGATAAGTAAAGAGTAGTTTCTTAATTAGTTGTGTTCTTTGATTTATAGTTGAATAATTATTCATGTGTTGTTGTAAGGAATGTCATGTTGAGATCTTTTATAAGATCTTGTAGTTGACCCTTACTTAAGGTATTGTTTGTTGTCAAAACTAATTCCATTTGATCTAGCTCCTAGATCAAATCCTCTCTACCCAAAACAAGATTTTAGCAAATATCACAGTGAAGTTTATAGCGCTTGACTTGATGATCTACTTCAATTCCAGCAAGTCAAGTGAAACTTCAATTACTGTGGTAAGTTTTATTTGAAAGCGCGAAAATTCCCTGGATTTTCTATGCATGAATGCAATGCACACTTTGGTGTTCTCTCATTTTATAGCCTCTAAACCTGGGATATTACACCTCCCCAACTCAGAGCATCTCTAACAGAGCCCGTAAATCCCGCCGGAACCGAACTTTTTCCGGCGGATTTACGGGTTCGGGCCGAATGTGTCGCAGAACGGAGCCTGAAAAGATGGGCCGGCCCGTAAAAGAAGTTCAGGGGCCCGAACAACTCTCCGCGCGGCCCCTATTAAAAGGGTTCGCGGAGGGGAGTTCGGTTCGCAAACCCTACTCCCCTCCGCCGTTCCTCTCCCTCCGTCGCCGCCACTCACCATTACCGGCGAGCAATCCAGCTCGCCCCAGCCACCGATCCACAGCCCGCCGCCACGCGATGGCGTCCCGTGGAGGCTCCCAAGGCCGTGGCGCCGGATTGGGCGGCGGCGACTCGCCGCCACGCCCGCCCGTCTTCCGCACCGACGCGGAGCGGCGCAAATGGAACCGGTCGGAGGGCGCGCGCAAGCGCAGCGCCCGCCGGTGGACGAGGGGCTCACGCCCCTGGGAAGCTCGCGGTACGGCAACGCCGGTGAGGGCTCCTCGTCCGGCCGGTCAAGCCACGCACCGGCTCCCCGTCGCGGACAGCAGCGACGACGAGGTCCTCGTCCTCGCGCGGTCGCCCACCATCTCCGCCGGGGACTATGTCCACAGCAGCGACGAGGAGGAGGCCGTCCTCGCGCAGACCAAGGCCGTCAGCGAGGCAGAGGGTCGCGTGCGCTTCCGCCGGGAGGAGGCGGACGCCGTCCGCCAGGTCCGTGAATACGAGGCGGCCCGCCGGGAGGCCCGCGTCCGCCGCGTGAAGCTCGAAATAGTCGACCTTGACGCCGACGACGCGTGAAGCTCGTCCATGACAGCGTCGACGTCGTCTGCCGCCGACACGCTGCGCCACCACCGGCACCGCCGCGCGCGTAGCCCACTATTTTAGGCCGCATTTTGCTTATCTATGTAGCGCTCGCCGGTGTACCAGTACTTTAGCTTTAATTTATCGAACTATGTAAGTTTAGATGCTCAATCGGGAGCATCAATTTCATCTCGAACTATGATCATCGCCTAATTTACCCGCGCCATTTCGAATTCCATTTTTCAGTTCCACTTTTACGGTCCGTAAACACGAGTTCGGTGAACTAAACTCGCATTTTTCAGTTCACCTGTTTATGGGCTCTGCTAGAGATGCTCTTATAATTCAAGTCCGATGCCGTCGTATCTTTTTGTTACATGTGTGTTTTGCAGCGCTTCTCTTCAGCCATGGGAGTTATGGAGGGCATCTCTGACTTCGGTATCCATAATCAACCATGTTGAAATAAAATTGAAGAGCAATATCTCGCAAAACAGGAAGGAAAAACCTGTCCATGTAGTAATGATCGCTTCAGGCTGAAGAAGGTACATCGTGGTAATTGTTGGAGCAAATCATCTGTAAGCATCAGCAAAACTGCCCAGGAAATCTTGCAGGAACAAGGCCTTGACGTCGTACAAAAGAAACTAGAAAACCTCGCTCGGAGAAAGTGCTTATCTGCTATAGTAAAAAAAAAAATCACAGGGCAGAATAACAACTAGTACTTGCTCGCACATATTCAAATATATTCCCCCCTTCCCATTTGAAGCATAATTCACTACGTGTGAGCAGTGCCATGTTTCTTCAGTTTGGGCTGCACAGATAGGTATATTATGGTGAGAACCGATGAACAAATGATGCTTCCCTGGCTGTCTCGCATAGTCTGCCTCTACTCGTTCGGCAGCTTGGCCACGGCAATCGATCTGGCACCAAATTGTCAAATGCACCTGTATATTCCAGCGACTAGACATGTCAGAGTTACCAGACATACCATTCCACGATTTGTCTATGTCATGCTGTGATCCGTGGACAAATTAATCTAGGCCTGCACCCTAGTGTGACTCCCAAAAACAAATCAGAGCAACTCTAGACCATAGTTCAAAACTTCAAATGCATGACGAACTGAAATACCAGCAAGCAAAATTGTCAAAAAAGAAATACCAGCAACCAAAAGAATTTCCATGCACAAAAAGGATCTGGGAGAATCAGGCACTCCGGAATCAAGATCATTGTCAAGCGTGACATCGTGAGCAGGCTCGACCTGGTAGGAAGTTATCACCTGTACCACCTGGCACATGCTTCTTCGTGAAATATATCATGGTTGATACCAAACTTGCAAATTCCAATGAAAATTACACTATTGCAACTTGCCAAGCTCAAGTGGTGAAAATCGTGCTTCAGCCTGACTGATGCTTTTAGGCTCACAGTTTGCATCATGTACAGCTGTATATTATTTTGTAGTAGTTATATTATTCATTGTGCAGAAGAGTGAGATAACCCAAGCCCACAAAAGTTAAATAGTATCAAATGCAACATTCAAACATGCCTAAATTGTTCCAGCAGTAGATGCAATGATAACAGAGAACAAAGGACAAAATACAAAAATCATCGTTCTGAAACACAAGTTTAAACATAAGCAATTTTGATTGACCATCTTTTAATTCCAGAGCATTTTGGCATTGATGCGGCTAAGCTAAGCTTCAGACTCATGAATCAACAGTCAAGTATTCCATTGAATGAAGATTGGCACCATAATTCATATCAGATAACAACCCAAGCAGTGACCTAAGCTTATAGGACTGGAAGTATCAAACCGAGCATCACAGAACACACGTGATACAGATACATCTCTACATGATGCAATTATTGATTCTATTGCAGCATCAAATCAAATATCCAGCGACAGCAAACCCATTCGTGCTCCCAAGCTGGGCTTGTTGATCTTGGTGGGATTTACAGAGAAGAAACCAATATCCAAAGACAAATGCATTAACCATTTGGATCTTACCAAAGAAGGCAGATACTTTCCGAAAAAGAACACCATTGTATGTTGTTTTCTTGATGAGACAAAGACACATACCTGGATATCCAAAACAAATAAGCACATTCTCGACAAAGGGGAAATAAGAGATATGATGGAAGGTGGAGAGTGACCACTAAATTTGCAAAGCTGAAAGCTAAGGGTCTTCTGAGGAACCAAGAACTAAGAGGTTCTCCTTTTTAGCTTTCAGATTCTGGAGTGCATAAGATGTTTTATGCTGCTATACAGGGCTGCTAGAGTACATCCGGTGTGGGCTCATAGGGACAGCACTTTGTATCTAGGTTAATACTGATTACCCCCTTATCATGAATTCAATTGTGAGCATCACCTGCATCTTTGCAAAGAAGGCTGCTACTTTCCTAAAAAGAACAGCATTGTATGGTTTTTCTTGACAAAACAAACGCACATACCTGGATATCCAAGACAAAGGAGCAAACACTGCCACCATCCTGTTAGCAGGTTGACAAGCTAGAAATATTCACATTTCCACAAAGGAGCAATAGGAGATCCGATGGACGGTGGAGAATGGCCAAAAAAATGGCACAGTTGAAAGCAAAAGGTCTTTTGAGGAACCAGTAACTATGCGATTTTTTTAAAAAGTAAACTAAGAGATTCTGGAATGCACAATATCTTTTTTATGCTGCTATACAGGGTGGCCATTAATAGAGTACATAAGCAAAGAGCTTGCAGAAACAGCAATCTGTATCTATGTCAATACTGAATACCCCCTTAATGTGAATACGGAGTACAATTTTTCACAAGTAGCCAAAAGGGAAGTTGTATTTCAGAAGTAATAGAACAAAATAAGAAAGTACTAACAATGAAGATTACACCAATACATGCTGAATACCAAGATAGATTATTCATACAGTTTGGAAGGCGAGAAACATGGAAGTTGTGCAAATCAGACACTAAAACATCTCCATACATAAGTACAACTTGAATAAATACGAAGACACCCAGTAAGAAATAAATCTAACATATTTCAGCTCAGCATGCCCTGATTTAGTTACACAAATGCCAATTTCCCCAACCCTCAGGTACATCAGGAGGAAACCTCTACCGATCCTACAAACACATAGAAGCTATTGAGCCTAATTTCTGCCTCCAATCCAACTGCAACTCACCAACACAACAAAACAAACTATCTAGTTAAATACAGAGAGCGCCAATGGAGTTGTGAAAGTGCCTAAGAAGTAGTACCAGGGACAGCCTGCTCAGCTGGACTGCAGAGCAAGTTCATCAGCTCCCGTGGACTGTCCCGTACAGGCTGCACGGCGATCTGCTCATCGGGACGGCACAAGGAGTTCACGAGCTCCCGTGGGTTGCCCCATACCGGCAGCGTGGTGACGGCATCCACAAGGGCTTCCTCGTACTCGTCGCAGAACTCGGTAATCTCATCGCACATCTCAGATACCTTCTTGAGCATTCCCACTTGCACCTCCACCTGCAGAAACACCCCAAAAAGAACACATAAGCGACCCCACAGAAACCTGTGAATAGTGAGGATCCTATTGACATTATAAATATAAAACTAAAACGTTTTAAGAAACATTTCAAGGGTTGGTGCTCAAATTTATTTGGTCATATAAGAAAAAGAAAGAAGGAGCTTATAGAAGAGTTAGCTATTATGGAAAGTAAGGAGGAAGCTGAGGTGTTGTCCCCGTGTGAATTTGTGAGGAAAAATGAAATCCTAGTGGAGCTACAGGATATTTATGCTGATGAGGAGCTATAGTGGCTACAAAGATAGAGAAATGGTTATTGAAAGGAGACCAGAATTCTGCCTATTTTCATAGAGTTGCGAATGGTCGAAAAAGGAAGAATACAATTCATTTCCTTAAAAATGGTGAGATAAACATAGAAGGAACTACCAACCTTTTGAAACATGTTACAGCCTTTTAGAAGGATTTGTTTGGCCCTACTCCTGGCAATTTACTGCATTTAGATGAGTCTCTTTGGTCTGAAGATGAAACCTTCAATGATATGGATAATGCAGATCTGACCAAACCCTTTACTGTGGAGGAGATTGAATGTGCTCTCTTCTCCATGGACGTGACTAGAGCTCCCGGTCCTGATAATATCCCTATTGATTTGTTTTAACACTGTTGGAACCTGGTGAAGCCTGAGATCATGTATATGTTTCATTGCTTTTATCACGGTACCCTTGATGTCAAACGTTTAAATTATGGGGTAATAACTTTGTTGCCCAAAGTGGTGAGAGCTGATAAGATAACTCAATATCGCCCTATTTTCCTCTTAAGATGCATTTACAAACTTATTACGAAAACTTTGACCCTTCGTTTGGAACCTTATGCTGACAAGCTATTTAGTATTCAGCAAAATGTTTTTATTAAAAAAAAGAAACATTATGGATGGAGTGTTATCCCTTCATGAGTTCCTTAACTATACCCATGTGAAGAAACAAAGTGGAATTGTTCTTAAATTGGATTTCGAAAAAGCGTATGATAAGGTGAATTGGGATTTTCTTTTAGAATGTCATAAGATTAGAGGCTTTAATGAGCATTGGTGTTCTTGGGTAAAACAAAGCTTGTTTGAGGGGACTGTCAGTGTGAAAATTAATAACAAGATGGGGCCTTATTTCCAGAGTGCTAAAGGGGTTCGTCAAGACTAATGCTAATGTGGCTCCTAGGTTTTCTAATTCCCCTTGTTGGAAATCCCTTTTACAAGTTGAGAATGTTTATTTTGCTGGGAGGAGAGTTTCTCTTCGAAGGGGCAACATTGTCCGTTTCTGGGAAGACCCCTGGGATACTGGAACTCCTTTGTGTGAACTGTTCCCTGATCTTTATAGCATACGTCAGATGCAAGGTTGTAGTGTTAGATCCTTTGTGGACAATGGACATAACATGAGCTTCCGTAGAAGATTACATGGTGAACTTGCTATACAGTGGGAATGTTCGGGTGGGCTCGGAGGCTCCTGTGAACTTTGTATTTCCGTTTTGTGATGAAATGGAAAGGGGTGAGATAGAAGCCCGGTTGGAAAAAAAAAACATAAGCAGCTACGCAGGGGTGGGGATACTAGGGGAGCGGAAGGAGCGAGGCGAGTAACCTGGTTTAGGAGCTTACCTCCGAGATGTAGTCGTCGAGGACGGCGTGGTCCGAGGAGACGGTGGGGGGAAGAGGCGAAGCGGAGGGAGCTCCGGAAGGAGCTGCGGAGGGAGCCGGGAGCGGGGCGAGGACGTCGGAGGCGAGGGACTCCCACCGCGCGAGCTCGGCCTGGTACTTGGCGCGGAGGTTGAGGAGCGCGCGGCGGCGGCGCTGGAGGCGGACGGACTCGGGGGGCGGGCCCGGTGCCGGCCGGGTAGAGGAGGCGTCTTGGCGGCCGGCCGGGTAGAGGGCGCGGGGCCGCTTGTAGACGAAGCCGTCGTCGTTTTCGATCTCCCAGTCGCCGCCGGCCGCCATTGGCTGGGGGAGCGTGGGCGCGCGCGGCAGCGTGAGGAGTGGATCCGGTGCGGCTTAGCCGGGGAGCGGGTTTGGGTTTGGAAATTTGGTTCGGATTTGGGATTTGGGATTTCGGCGAGCGGCAAAGCCAAAATGTGGGCGGCCGCCGATAGCTGGTGGCTGGATGAGTTTATTTCGATCCCTCACTGGATCAAAGCTCTTCTTTTTTTAGAAAGAGGCTGCGTGCATTTTTTGGTAGCAGGAACGTATACTCCCAAGTTCAAAAGTGAATTTCATCGTACGTATATCAATAAATTTTTCGATCCCGCTAGTTTGTGTCTGCAACAAACGACAAGATCTTTCAAAATTAATCCTACAATGTCCAGAGACAAAAACCCTAGCTTTTATCTTAGATAAACTTGTAAACGGTGTAACCCTCGTTTGAAATTAATGAAGTACCGCAACATAGTTTTGCTCCTTTCTTCAAAAAAAAAAGGACATGATTATAGAATTCCTTGTTAGGAATTAAATAAAAATCCACAAGAACTTTCGGATACACTCACACACAAAATCAAACAAGTATTTTTTTTAATCTCAAAACACGACGTTGATATAGTGTTCGATGTTATTTGATACTCCCTTCATTTACTATTATAAAATGGTTTGGATACTTCAACGTGGACAGGATACAGACCGAAATAAGTGAATTACGCGCTAAAATATGTATAGATACATTCTCCAACAGTAAACTTGACATATCCCCAAGACGTTGTTCTCACTAACTTGCTTGTGACGATGGAGACTTGTCGCATCAATGAAAAGCACAGAGCATGTTTGTTGCCGCCGCCACGAAGGTTATCGAACCCATGCACGAGACAACGGACTGGGAGGAACCTTAAATGGAGACCCCCCAAACTTGACGTGAAGTGTGATGATAATTCGAAATGCAAGCTCCCTGTTGGAGAACGCAAGGAGGGACAATTGGATCAATAAGTTGAGGTGGCAACCAGGGTTGGCCAATGTGCTTTTGCTCCCGGGCCTCACGGTCTGTTCTTCAGCATCACGTTAGAGGTGGATATCAAGCCAACTTGACTCAAATTGTAAATACTCATTAGCTAACGAGCTAGCTTGACTAATTAGCTTTTTTGACAATCTCGGTGAATTAACTAAACGGGCTCAAAATTAAAATTTGTGTCGACTCATAAATACCTAATTTATCGCGATAGGCTCGCTTGATAAACTTGGTAAAGAATTGATCAATGCAATCGATTTATTGTGAAGGGTGATGTCTCGTCGACGCCTCCAAGCATAATCCATATATTAATATATGGGCTTAAATATATTAACGAGCTTATGGAGTACTCCCATCTCAACTATTTCATAGCAAGCTAAAAATATTAATCATTGAAATCCGTGAGTCAAAATAAATCTAGTAAGCCAAAGGAGCCAGCTTCTGGCCCAACCGGTGGAGCAAAAGGGCATATGGTGCGACCTCATCCTAAGACTACTCATAGTGGGAGTAACATAGCTAGTAACATCACACACCCCAATGCATTTTGGTGACATGGCATGCCAATAAATGAAGAAAGAGAGTGGGGTGGTAACTAGCTATGTTACCATAACATCACACTTCTCAAGACAAGATGAGTCTACAATCTAATAAATATGACATGCATGACACCACATACAAGTAACTATCCACTATGAAGGTAGTAACATAGGGTAGTAACATGCACCATGTTACTACTCTATGTTACTCCCCACTATGACTAGTCTAAAGCATGCCGGCTACCTTATGGGCCCCACCAGCGCCCTTGGTTGGGACAAGCTCCTTTGCCCAACTTCTTCCAAAACCTAGTACTTCGTTAAGCTCGTGAACTCCGAGTTTTATTTTCACCCCTATTTCACGTGTGTAAGAGCATTTTCAGCCATGTCCTCTAAAGTGTTCCCTAAAGAGATTTGGGGAACACCGGACACTTAAACTCTCCTAGACGCGCGCTCCAAAGGCAGCTTCGGTTCGAACGTGCTAGCTATATCAGAAACGCCGGACATGACTTTTACACTTTTTTTTTGTTTGGAGGTCACGTTTGGAGGACGTGGCTAGGAAAGGAACCTCCTCCAAACGCGAATTTGGTCCGGACGTTCCCCAAACGACCAATCCGACGCTTTTGCCGGACGTTGTTTGGGAGATGCGACTGGAGATGCTCTAAGTTAGAGGTGGAAAGTACCTTTTACTTTGCTTATTTTCAAGCGTTGGATCAAAACATAATAATAGCCTAATGAAAATAGTGGTTTCCCCCTATACCCATTAACAATTGTTTGTCATGAACAACATTTTCTATAGTTCTTGAATCGGCCATGTCCACAAAATCACCGGGAGTCCCATAATTAAAGAAGCACTGATGTCCTTGTTCTGAAATTAAGGATAGAATGGCACAACTCCACAAGCTAGATCGCGAGCTGGCTAAACTAATTCTTTTATTCAGATAGTTGCGATGATTTTTCTCACGGTTTCCTCATAGACATGGCAACAGGGATGTGGAGCGCACTTCTCGGTCATAAGTTAAGACAGGCTTTATTTCAAGAATTCAGATATGAGCAATGAACTTGGTCGGTTGGTAATGCAGAATCACACTCAGTCCTCACTATCACTGTCATGAATCAGTTTTTCCTCTGATGCAACAGCACAAGGGGAGCTAACAGACTATGCACCGCATCAAACCAAAACAATTGTTCGATTAACACTATCTGAAACACAATAATCCAAAAGTAGTCCAAACTGTTCACTGAACAAGTACACGCATCATCATTATAGGCGAAATCTGTCAACATTTTCAATTTTTCATCATGGTTATCATGAAGCACAAATTCTATAAGGTCAAATAGACACTCTTTGGGCTGGAGATAAGCAAGTTTAAACAGAGTTCAGAGCTGATAGTAAGTAATCTGAGCTCATGACTTGCAGAAGGAAGATCAATGGTGTGCCAAAGGAAAGAAGTCTAAATGACCCCCTCAGGTTTGACGTTTGGAATGGAGAACCCCCTCAGGTTTCAACTAGAACACATAACCCCCTCAGGTTTACATTACCGGTTGATTTACCCCCTCTAGGCGGTTTGTGATTACATTAGCTGTTTTTGGGAGTGGTATTGCCCACGTGGTTGAGAGATGGGGAAGGAGAAAAGTCCACGCCGTCGCTGCCTGCTCTCCCGCACCCGCCCGCACCCGCCCGCACTCTTCTCCACCACCCGCCTGCCCACCCGACCTCCCGCCGCCGTCCGTGCATTGGAAGGAACGGGGTGTGCGAGGCTGGTGTAGACTTCCCACCGAGCTCGTGCAGGAGGAAGCTGGTGGGCGCACAGAGCTTCTCGCGGTGCTTCCGCGCCGCGAACACCGGCCGCGGGAGAATGGGTGCCGGGAGGCGGTCGGCCCGAGACATGGACGGGCATGGGACGCACACGGCCGGCGACCACTGCATCTGGCGGGGCCTACAATGTGTGCTGGATGGAGGGGTGCCTCGGCTCTGACATCCTTGTGGGCATCGACGCCGCCATGGCCGACGCGGTGGGCTCCTTCGGTGCTATGGCGGCTGGCGTGTTCGTGGCCTGCTCGGCAGGCAGCTCTGGCCCGTCTGGCACCATGGTCGCGAACTCCGCGCCGTGGGTTGCCACCGTCGGCGCGGGCAATCTGGACCGCGTCTTCCCGGCGATGTCACGCTCCCAACCAGGGCGCATCTGGCCGGCGTGTCCCTCTATGCCGGTCCCGCCCAGTCCGCCCGCCCCGTCAAGCCGCTGGCCAACACAGGTTCATGCGCCTCATGTTTGACTTCACGGCGGTTCACGAAGACCCCATCTGCCTCGCCGCCGACTTCCCGCGAGTCCCCTTCGTTGCGACCATGGATGACGCCGAGGAGGTGATGTTCTTCCGGCATGTGACGCCCATCGCCTATTCGCGTGGATAAGGATCCAGACCTACCTAGGCGAGCACAAGAAGATGAACCAGGCTCGGCAGGTGCTCGACGCGTCTATCGCCAAGCTCGTCTCGCTCCGGCGGCAGCGGCGCTGAGACGGTAGAGAGAAGCAGAGACCAGACCTTGTGCGCGGCTCGGCCAGGTGCTCCTTTGCCAACGCACTCAGTCCACGTGGGCAATACTACTCTCACCAAAACAGCTAATGCAATCACAAACCACTTGGAGGGGGTAAATTAACCGGTAATGTAAACCTGAGGGGGTTATGTGTTCCAGTTAAAACCTGAGGGGGTTCTCCATCCCAAACGTCAAACTTGAGGGGGTTATGTAGACTTCTTTCTGTGCCAAAGATAACAGCAGCAGGTCACCAGCAGCTGAGAACAACAATCAGGCCAGCGCACAGTAAATAATTGCGCGATAAATTGGCTCAAGATCATTCAGTAACGAAGTAGCCAAGCAACACCACATAATTCCATATATATTATACCAATGTACTTGTAAGCGTTCGATTGGTCATAAGAGCAGAGCTCACGGCAACAGAAAAGGAGCAGTACTACAAAATTCGACATCACAGAATGCGAAAGAAAGGAAAAAGGGATAGGTGGTGACTCAGTTCTCCAGGCCAGGCACCTGCATACGTCGGGCGTCGTCCGACTTCTTCTTGCCAAAGATCTCGTCGGAGACGACCCTGAGCTGGTGGCGCTTCTTGGACTTGGCGATCTTCTGGATGGTCTTGGGGTTGGTCACCTTCTGCAGCTTGGAGCCGGTGCGCAGGACGTTCTCCTTCTTGAGCTTCTCCCGCTCCTGGCGCCTGGTGCGCTTGGCGGCCTTGTTCTGGCGGATCTCCTCCTTGAGCTCGGCCTTGCGCGCCTGGTAGGCCTTCTTGAGGGACTTGTCGCGCACGCGCTGCTCCAGCGGGACGGGCTTCCGGGAGACCATGAGCGCGGACGAGCGCCGCGTGCGGGGCTCCTTCCAGTTCCGCCCCGAGACGCGCCCGGCGATGACGCCGTCGTAGGTGGGCTGCCCGAAGCCGGCCGGCTTGGAGGGGTCGGAGAGGGAGGGGACGGCGCGGAGCTTGGATGGGCGGGGGACCTCGGCGTCGACGTCCATGGACTCGGCGGCGGCCTCCTCCTCCTCCTCCCGGCGCTTGCGCTTGCCGCGCGCGCCGCCGAGGCCCTCGTCGAGGTAGCGGAAGTCGATGTGCGAAGCCATGGGGGGTGGGGAGCTAGGGTTTCGCCGTCTTTTTTTTGAGGGCGAGAAAGAGAAAGAGGAAGTGGAGGCGGAAGGGGTGGGTTTTGTTAGGGTTTCAGCGGCGGATGGCGGCACTGCGGCAGCGGGTTCGATGGGCCAGTGTTCGCGAGAATATGAGCCGGCCCAGTAAACTTTTCCCATATTGGTGGTTCTATTTTTTTTCTTACGAAAGACTCTTTTGTCTACATTGCACAACAGCGAGCATCAGAGTATGTGAGACCCTAAAAAGATTATTGGTCAAATTATTGGTACTTAAAAAAAAATATAAGTCTTGCTCATTGGAACAGAGGTAGTATGATACTAGCTGTGTTGAAGGTTTACTATCTACAAGAAAGAAGTCGCGGCAAAGTATTAAGAGAAGTATCCAATTCAGGCTTAAGGAGAAAAAAGTGTTATACTTAATAGTGCATCAACAACTCAATATTAGAGCACGAACCAACTAACTCAAAAACACAGAGCCACAGCAGCAGCGGATAAATTGAAAAGAGAACTGTTTCTTGTATTTTCTCTCTTATTTCCAGTTATATAACATGGCAATAATTGTTCATGGTGAGTTGCTCAGATTATTCTGAAGCATAACCAGAACTAGACGCCCCAAGATTTACAATGATTTGCTGAAGAAAACGATGATCTAAAACTACAATCAACAAAAATCAGTCAGGACTAGGACAGCCTAGTCCAATGAGGGGCTCGTCTCAAAAAACATACACGATTGGTCGTTAACCAAGCTTGGAAATGACCGCATCCGTGACTTCCTGGGTGGTGCTGGTGCCGCCCAAATCCTTGGTCCTGTATTTCCCTTCTGCGATGACACGCTTAACTGCTGACTCCAGCCGGTCCGCGAATGACGGGAACTGCAAATGCCTCAGCATCATCGCGGACGAGAGAAACAAAGCAACAGGGTTAGCTTTTTTCTGCTGCACAATCTTGTCATTTCCAACATTTCCTGCAGAAGCACCCTGCTCGAAAACGGCATGGTACTGGCCAACATTACCTGAAATAATGCAGTACACCATGATTTAGAATACTTCAAGTATCAAGAGGTTCATGCATGGAAAGGCTAAATACAAGAAGCAATTGAACTATGGGCAAATGAAAATCTACGTGTCGTAAAACAAGAAAATCACAAGCAAGATTAAACTCTACCTCCAGGCATGACACCAGTGCCTCCAGCAATACCTGCAGCTACATTAGACACCAGATTGCCATACAGATTTGGGGTAACCTATAAAAGGAAAAGAATAAGAGTAAGTCTGAATTCAGCAGGTAACGTGTGAAAACTTCAGAATAAACAAGATAAAGGCATTCGGAACATAAAGCAGAACAGACAAACAAATATGAGATTGCCCAGAAGGAGCAAATATGAAAGATGGTACTATTTAATTGGCAGAAACTTAGTTACACAATCTGACCGCATAGGATATAGGCATAGATCAAGCAACATATTCAAGTTTTTTGAAAACTAACTTTGCTTTAGTGAGATTATTTTGGAATGGCTGGAAAAGATCAGCTAGGTGAATAATCAGAATATGATTGCATGGCAAACAGTGGAACTTAGTGAGAAATGCATAGATTTCATGTACATACCATAACATCAAACTGTTCAGGCTTTGCAACAAGCTGCATACAACAGTTGTCCACAATGATTTCACTATATTGAATGCTAGGATACTTTGTTGCAACCTCACGGCAAGACTCCAAGAACAAACCATCAGCAAGCTTCATGATGTTTGCTTTATGAACTGCTGTCACTTTCTTTCTGTTGTTAAGGTAAGCATACTCAAAAGCATACTTGGCAATCCTTTCAGAGCAGAACTTCGTCATCACCTAGCAACAAATCAATTCAGTGAGCATAACTCGCAAAAACAATCTTTTAGACAACAAAATGATGCAAGAGAACAGTTTACATGCATTTTATCTCAGAAGTAGAATAGAGTGTGCAAACTCACATAAATCATAATAAAATGTGAACTAAAAGGACCTACGACATGATCCAACGATAACTGGACAACTAATGACAGGGCATGTAATTATAGCATTGAAACATACCACTTGATTTGTTTAACCTATACTGAAACATTTCCAGATGTGCACCTAAAAGCCAAAACGGTTAATATGCGGTCAAAACTCCTAAGAAATATATCACTGGATACAGGAGAAGTATTACCTCCGTTCCAAACTATAGGACTTTTAGAAAGCTAAAAAGGCTTATATTTCGGAACGGAGGTAGTAACATTTTCTTTAACCATGCACGAGACATGCATGTACATTACAACAACAACATCAAAGCCTTTTTACCAAGCAAGTTGGCGTAGGCTAGAGATCTGCATGTACACTCATTAAGAATAATGTTTACAGCACCGAGGCATGACCAGTACAATGTCATAGATGGCACGATCTGAACAATGCCGGCATAACCAACACAACCTAACATAACCCTGAAGAAACCAAGGATCGTCAGTGCAAGCGCCGACGACCTGAGAAAGAACCCTAGCAACCCAACACAATAGCAAGAGGGAGTTCACCAAACAGCCGTGGAGGCATCAACCATCCACTGCAGGGGCATGAAACGCCAGCCAGAAGAACACACAGGCGATCTCAACCACAACATCTGGAGTGCACAGAGCGCAGGGATAGCATCTGCAACAAGCCCAGATTGAACCCCACTTGCACGAGTAGAACAGGTTCCAAGAAGAAGACGGCCACATGAACTCTGTACTGTTGGCAATCCCTTGACACCACACAAACGGCCACCCAACCACGACCAGAGAAGGGGATGAACCAGAGGGGAGAGGTTCATCCCTGACGGCATGGAGGACAGCCAGGACAGAGGGGAATGAGGGCACATGCGCAGCAATGACCGAAGATCGCCTGATGATGTGATCATCCGAGGGAGTGCGAGATGACGGGAGAAAGACGAAGCGACTGAATCTGGGCAAGGACAACCAGGAGGCTCATCTGAGGTTCCACAGGCCTGAGGCATTGGAGCCGTGACCAGACAAGAGGAAATGGATAGCTAGGCGGCTATTGGAGGTGGCGCAATGGATCTGGCTGTACATTTTGGACACTTTGTTTTGTTCAGCATGGGTTCTCAAAACATGTTACTGAATTATTGTATTCACTTCTCAAAGCATAGGCACTGCAAGCTGCACATTTCCATTGGTGAGTGCTCCGTATGCATGTAGGGCAATATGGTACTACAGTTCATTCTTTGCCAGGACAATACATAATGACACCACAAGACTAAATGCACACAAATTGATACTTAAGAAGCCCGTAACCATAACTCATGTAACAATGAATTGCAACTTCGCTCACATCGCTCATTGAAGTAGTTATGAGCAGCACCTTTGCAAGTTGACCATTAAATATTTTTTTACGAAAGTTCAACAAAGACTAACACCGTAATACCATTTATACTCTTCATTAGTATGATAGTGATTGATGAGGCACATGAATCCTTAAGCAAAGATCCCACTATCTCAGTACTATTGCTAATGACAGGAATCACTGTTCTAAATAATGGCAAACAGTCAACAACCAGCCATCACATTAAACTATTTAGTGTTTATACAACAAGCTTACGCGGTTTTGGACATGGTTTAGAATTAAAGTTTCAGATTAATATACAAGTTATGAAGTAACAAAATAGTATCTAAGCAATACATCTTTCCTGTAGACAGAGAACTCACAGGAACTGCCTATGGCAGCGTCAAAATGGAGAAGATTGGACTAATATATGTTTGCTACATACTTGGTACAAGAGGCACGTTTGGTTTATCTACCACATATTGCCACACCTAGTTGCAAAGTGTGATAAGCCACACTTTTTGTAATGGGTAAACAACCTTTAAGTGTTTTTTTGCAAGGCCATACATCCTTCTGTTTAGAGCAGGAGTAACATAAGATTTTGTGTGTCATCCTAACAGTTATGGGAATAGCTACAATGTGATTTCATAGATAGAAACCTGTAGATTTGGAAATACTCTGAAGTACAACCATGATCCATTAGGTACTAAATGTTTGATATGATTCATTCATCCGTTGCTTCTGTAATACTCCCTCCGTTCGTTATTAATTGACGCAGGAATACAACTGAAACAGTGTGTCGTCTCTATACAGCTAGCGTCGATTAAATGAGACCAGAGGGAGTACTTACAAAATAAAGATTGGAATCTTAAGCGGCTCGCTTGTAGCTTCAGCAAAAGTGTGGGAGCGCGAGTATCCTTACTAGCAATCGAACAGTAAACTCGATCGGACTCACAGACACATTAGCTAGCACGAACTACAAGGTCAACGATTCTCCATAGAGTGTGTGGCATCATACCTTGAGACTCTCTACGACGCCAGGCACGACCTCGTGCTCGAGGCCCGAGTACTCGCCCTCGGTGTTCTCCCTGATGACTGCGATGTCAACGTTGTCGTGCCTGGTGGGCAGGCCGGGGAGGTTGAAGCAGTTGACGAGGGAGGCGTAGAGGTCGAGCTCCTTGCGGAGCTGCAAGTTGAGGGAGGAGACGCCGCCCCCGAGGGGCGTGGCGAGCCCGCCCTTGAGGCAGACCTTGTTGCGGTGGATGGAGTCGATGACCTCGGCGGGCACCGAGGGCATGTCGCCGTGGACCTCGTAGGTCTCGAAGATCACGGGCGCGTGCATTGCGTCCATCACCTGGCGCACGGCGCCGGTGACGAGCGGCCCGATGCCGTCGCCCGGGATGAGCGTGACGGTGCGCGGGGCGCCGTCGCCCGGGCGCGGCATGTAGGTGACGGTGCGGCGGGAGAAGGCGCCGGCGAGGGGAGACGAGGGGGCCGCGGCGAGGAGGCGCCGGAGGAGCGGGGCGGATCGTCGCGCCATGGCCGCCGGGCTAGGGTTTCGGGGGCGGATGCGATCGGCGCCGTGTCTGGAGGAGGAACGGAGGTTGAATTTGGGAAGCAGAAAGAAAGGGATGGGATGGTTCCTTTTCCCTTTCTATTTTGGTGATATTTTTTCCTCTGTCGTATGCCGCCATTTCCGTTGCAATTGATTATTCCCCACCAGACTCGTATATTCCTGCCCCCTCGCTGCCCCAAATGGCCATTTTTTTGTTCGTTTTCGGTCTCTACTTTTTCCGCTTGTATGTTTTCCGTTTCTATGCCATATTGTACATGCTTCTTTTAGGTGAAGAAGAATACAACATCCACCTAGGTTTTTTCCACAACAAAGTTATAATATCGAGGTCTTTATGCGGAAATGGTGAATGGAACCTGGGTACGCGCGCACCCATTTATGAAAAGTTCAAAATAATGCTATTTAAAAGTTTTAAAAAAATGTGAAGTAAATTTTTGCATGTATATACTATGTTGATACTTACTCGTGTGTGTTTTCACGGAAAAATACCATTGTATGTGACCTACACAAAAATGACAAAATGCAAATTCCTATTCATGTGAATAGTACAAATTCCTGTTCACTATTCTCATTTGGACATTTTGTCATTTTTATGCAGGCCACACACAATGGTATTTTTTCGTGAAAACTTACACGAGTAAGTATCATAATATGTACATGCAAAAATTTACTTCACATTTTTTTGAAAATTTTTAAAAATTTTTTTAAACGCACCCATGTTCCAAACGTCCAGGTCGGGTCTTCATGCCATTATTTTTTTATGGTTGGTCGTAGAGGCGACTATATAAAGTTCTTACCAAGTTGTAATGATTCCTTTGAATGAATCTTTGTGCATCTAACGTGCTCTTGGCAGCATCTGCTAGCATCCATCATGTTTGGTCAAGGCATAAGTCTAGAAGAGAGATAGCCACATAAATAAGCCAAGGGACATGAAAAATATATTGTGAGCAAATGTCTTTATAATTTTTTCGGGTAGGCGCCTCTCTATGATTTTCAATTTGAAAACACGTGAATATCTTTTTTTAAGCCCTCTTACCTCCTCCCCTCTCATGCCCCGAAATTGAATTGTGTATGACGATGTTGAGCCTACGCACAAGCCGAAGGATTTGAGATCTTAGTAATTAGTACCTTCTGGCAATCCAACAAATTGAGGCTATCTTAATGTTAATCTAACTCTATCACTACCCATGCGTTGTTGTACAATGCATAGAGGAAGGAGAAGAAGAGGCTTTGGGATGATGATAGTAGGCAGAAGTGAACACTTGAAATCAAGATAAGCATATCATAGTGAAATAGGTGAAGTAGACATAACAATTAGCAACGATAATAACAATTTTATAGAGTATATAGCAACCTGGAGTGGCAAAATAGTTCCATTCGCCTATGTCTAGACAATGTTATGACCATTTTTCTCTTGATAGTCCATTAAAAACAATGGGAACAAATTTTTTAGGTTCTCTCTACCGTGATTCTTATAAGGCTTGAGCTATGGGTTCTCAATTACACTAGGGCCAAATTTCTCATAAATGGAGTGTGCACAACTTTGAAAGCACTACTAACCCGGAAATTCAATTCGGCTCCCGGGTGCGTATGCTCCCTATACCAAAAAATTATATTTCGAGTTGTCGAAAAATTTTGACAAAAAATTCTATGTGTACATCTCCATAATATATGAGCATTCGTCAAGTTTCATGAAAAATTAATATTTTTTGTGGTCTATGTAAAAAGAAAATTTATCTTGTAAAAAACATTATTTTTAGCACTGAGTTTTGTCTTTTTACACACGTCACATGACAAGTCTATTTTTTATGAAACAACTTTGTGAGCGTGTAGCACGTGAAGATGTACGTGCGAATTTTTCGTTCCAATTTTTTTGAAATTCAAAATTTGTGTAAGATGAATTTCAAAATAAAGGGAGCATATGCTCCCATGTTCCAAAACACCACTCCCCTACTAACCTCATATTTGAACAACCCTTTGGGTTGATTCCATGATTTGAGGGCTCGTATTCTATTTAATCTTGTTACTACTTGCTCTTTCATATGTGATTTATTTGGAGGATGAGTATCTTCTGCTGAATTCATCTAATCTGCTCCAATAACTTTGTTCTCTAGTTTTGCTGAAGCGTTCACAGGGAAAGGAAACAAGTTTGCACCATTCGCACATCATGATGATGACTCTACCACTCAAAAGTCAAAACTACAAAATTTAGGTGGGTGCATAGTAAAATACTTGGCAAACACAACTGCTCATAAGCAAGAGTACTCATTTTGATTTTCTAGACAACTGACAAGCTTACTCGTTAGGTCTCTGTTGGCACTGGTTATGCTAAAATATAAGATATCATCCTCTCGAGTTTCATTTTTTTTGTTGAGAAAAAATGTACCTCCTTTCGATGTTTCTACGTTCCTGTTTCATGGTCCGTGATGTCTACGTGTACTTCTATTCTTGTAGACAGTGTTGGGCCTCCAAGACCAGAGGTTTGTAGAACAACAGCAAGTTTCCCTTAAGTGAATCACCCAAGGTTTATCGAACTCAGGGAGGTAGAGGTCAAAGATAGTCCTCTCAAGCAACCCTGCAATTAAGATACAAGAAGTCTTTTGTGTCCCCAACACACCAAATACACTTATCAGATGTATAGGTGCACTAGTTCGGCGAAGAGATAGTAAAACACAGGTGGTATAGATGGTGGTAATATTGCAGGAAGTAAAGATGATGCAAACAGTAAACAAGCGATGTTTGCGGTATTTGGAAACAAGGCCTAGGGATCATACTTTCACTAGTGGACACTCTCAACATTGATCACATAATAAATAAATAACTTCTCCTCACTTGTGCTACATTCACACTCTCTTGTTGAATAACAAACACCATTCATTGTGTAGGGCTACAAGAGCTCCCTCAAGCCGGAGTTAACATGCTCCACAACATTCGGAATTCATATTTAAGTAACCTCTAGAGTGCATAATAGACCGTTGCAATTTAGACCGAGTACTAACATAGCATACACTGTCACCAATAAGCTATGAAAGGGGGAATAGATCACATCAATACTATCATAGTAATAGTTAACTCCATAATCTACAAGAGATTACAATCATAACCTACGACAAGTACTACATGATGCACACACTATCAACATTACATCATGGAGGAGGAATCGACTACTTTAATAACATCACTAGAGTAGCACATAGATTAATAGTGATACAAAGCTCATCATATGGATCTCAATCATGTAAGGCAGCTCATGAGATCATTGTATTGAGGTACATGAGAGAGATTAACCACATAGCTACCGGTAGAGCCCTCAGCCTCGGGGGAGAACTACTCCCTCCTCATCATGGGAGACAGCAAAGGCGATGAAGATGGCGGTGGTGTCGATGGAGATGGCTCCGGGCAATTCCCCGTCCGGCGGTGTGCCGGAACAGAGACTGTCCCCGAATTGGAGTTTCGATGGCGGCGGCGCCCGGAGTCTTTTGGAGTTTCGTCAATTGGTATCGGGTTTTTAGGTCGCGAGGGACTTTATAGGCGAAGAGGCGGCGTCGGAGGGCACCGGGAGCCCTCCCCATAGGCCGGCGCGAGGCCACCGCGCGACCCTGTGGTCTGGGGGCCCTGGGCCTCCTCTCCGTCTCCCCTTCGGTGTTCTGGTCCGTCTTGGTGAAATTAGATATTTGGCTTTCGTTTCGTCAAATTCCGAGAATATTGCCCGAACAGCCTTTGTGGAACCAAAAACAGCAGAAAACAGGAACTGGCACTTCGGCATCTTGTTAATAGGTTAGTTCCGGAAAATGCATGAAATCATTATAAAGTGTGAGCAAAACATGTAGGTATTGTCATAAAACTAGCATGGAACATCATAAATTACAGATACGTTGGAGACGTATCAAGCATCCCCAAGCTTATAAGTTGCTTGTTGAGAGGTAACCATGTTTCTGGGGACGCCATCAACTTTTTACCTTTGTTGGATATCATGTGAGATGCTATGCATGTTCGTATTATCTGAAGTAAGTGCGATTTCATGATCAAATGGTTTGAGTACGCATGTGTTAGAGAAGAATATTGGGCCGCTAACTAAAGCCATGTGTCATGGTGGAAGTTTCAGTTTGGACATACAACCTCAATCTCTTATGAGAATATTATCTATTGTTGAATGCTTAAGCATTAAAAGAGGAGTCCATTAGCTGTTGTCTATGTTGTCCCGTATGGATGTCTAAGTTGAGAATAATCAAAAGCGAGAAATCCAATGTGTTTTCTCCTTAGACCTTTGTACATGCGGCATAGAGGTACCCCTTTGTGACACTTGGTTGAAACATATGTCATGCAATGATAATCCATGTTATCCGAGCTGATTAGGACAAGGTGCGAGCACTATTAGTACTCTATGCATGAGACTTGCAACTTGTAGGAAGTATTATGCATAGCACATATGAATTATTACTACCGTTGACAAAATTGTTTCTATGTTTTCAAAACAAAAGCTCTAGCACAAAAATAGTAATCCATGCTTCCCTCTGCGAAGGGACATTTTTTTACTTTATGTTGAGTCAGTCTACCCACTTCTTTCTATCTTAGAAGCAAACACTTGTGTTAACTGTGTGCATTGATTCTTACATGTTTACTTATTGCACTTGTTATATTACTCTATGTTGACAAATATTCATGAGATATACATGTTACAAGTTGAAAGCAATTGCTGAAACTTAATCATCCTTTGTGTTGTTTCAATGCATTCTACTAAGAATTTATTGCTTATGAATTAGCTTTTATGCAAGTCTTGTTGATGCTTGTCTTGAAAGTACTATTCATGAAAAGTTTTGCTATACGATTCATTTGTTTAGTCATCATCTTTTGTTAGCAATCTTTTGCTTCAGATCACTCCATCCATCTCATATGCTTTACAATAATGTTGATCAAGGTTATGTTGGTAGCATGTCACTTCAGAAATTATTTGTGTTATCGTTTACCTACTCGAGGGAGTAGGAACTAAGCTTGGGGATGCTTGATACGTCTCAAACGTATCTATAATTTCTTATGTTCCATGCTACTTTTATGACAATACTTGAATGTTTTATACATACTTTACATCATTATTATACATTTTCCGACACTAACCTATTAACAAGATGCCGAAGCGCCATTCTTTTTTCTGCTGTTTTTGGTTTCAGAAATCCTAGTAAGGAAATATTCTCGATGGACGAAATCAACGCCCGGATCTTATTTTTCCACGAAGCTTCAAGTCCGAAAAGGGAAGTGGGGCGACGAGGCGGCCACGTAGGGCGGCGCGACGGCACGGGGCCGCGGCCCTAGCGTGTGGGCCCTCGTGGCGCCCGACCTACCCTTCCGCCTATATAAACCTTCGTCGAGAATAACTCCAGTCGAGAGCCACGATACGGAAAATCTTCAGAGACGCCGCCGCCAATCCCATCTCGGGATTCAGGAGATCGCCTCCGGCACCTGCCGGAGAGGGGAATCATCACGGAGGGCTCTACATCATCATGCCCGCCTCCGGATTGATGCGTGAGTAGTTCATCCTTGGACTATGGGTCCATAGCAGTAGCTAGTTGGTTGTCTTCTCCGCTCGTGCTATCATGTTTAGATCTTGTGAGCTGCCTAACATGATCAAGATCATCTATTTGTAATGCTACATGTTGTGTTTGGTGGGATCCGATGAATCTAGAATACTATGTCAAGTTGATTATCAATCTATCATATATGTGTTGTTTATGTTCTTGCATGCTCTCCGTTGCTAGTAGAGGCTCTGGCCAAGTTGATACTTGTAACTCCAAGAGGGAGTATTTATGCTCGATAGTGGGTTCATGCCTCCATTTAATCTGGGACAGTGAGAAAGTTCTAAGGTTGTGGATGTGTTGTTGCTACTAGGGATAAAACATCGATACTTTGTCTAAGGATATTTGTGTTGATTACATTACACACCATACTTAATGCAATTATCTGTTGTTTACAACTTAATACTTTGGGGTGGATGCTAACCCGAAGGTGGATTATTTAGGCATAGATGCATGTTGGATAGCGGTCTATGTACTTTGTCGTAATGCCTGATTAAATCTCATAGTAATCATCATTGATATGTATTGAATCTTTATTTGTCAATTGCCCACCTGTAATTTGTTCACCCAACATGCTAGTTATCTTATTGGAGAGACACCACTAGTGAACTGTGGACCCCGGTCCATTCTTTTACATCTGAATACATTCTACTGCAATCATTGTTTTTACTGTTCTTTGCAAACAAACACCATCTTCCACTCGATACGCTTAATCCTTTGTTTCAGCAAGTGGTGAGATTGACAACCTCACTGTTACGTTGGGGCAAAGTATCTTGATTGTGTTGTGCGGGTTCCACGTTGGCGCCGGTTTCCGGTGTTGCGCGCCTACACTCCTCCACCAACAACCTTCACGTGCTTCTTGGCTCCTACTGGTTCGATAACCTTGGTTTCTTTCTGAGGGAAAACTTGCTGTTGTGCGCATCACACCTTCCTCTTGGGGTTCCCAACGGACGTGTACATCACGCGCATCAGTATCTTACTGATCTCACGCAAGCCATCATTAAGGAAATCCATCTTTCCCCAAACCCCATCTTTTTCTCATCATATTCTCCAAGAAAATCCAGTCAACACGATCATAAGCTTTATGCATATCCAGCTTTATGATACGTCTCCAACGTATCGATAATTTCTTATGTTCCATGCTACATTTGTTAAGGTCTAAGACCCCGTGTGTGGCCCGATCTCGCGAATGACCCAAGAATCAAAGGGGGAAAGAGAGGGAGAGGCGGAAGAACACAAAGAACGCGAAGAACACAACGCACACCAACCCGATACAATCGATACTTACCCTCGTGGCTCGATGGACCACTAATAGAATCACCACGGAGAGACTCGAGGTAGAATCCCGGAGTGAGAGATCGGTGTTGAGGATGGAGGTAGGTGAGGGAGAGAGAGTGGGCTACACTAGAATCTCACTCACATAGATCCAATCATCCAACATGGGGTGCCTTGATACAAAGGGGATGAAACCCTAGGGAGACAAAGCTCAAAGTCATGTTTAAGCCTAAATCTTGTCTAACCAGCTATGGGGGCGAGCTGGGGTCTTATATAGGCATACAAGGCGACATGGGTCGAAAAGGTACAAGTTGGTGGGTCAAACCCGACGAATCCGGTTCTGGGGCCGGTCGACCGGGCCTGGGACCGGGCCATCCGGTTCCAAACCGGATTATGGGCGACGTGACCGGACGGGGCTTCGGGAGCCCCGGATTGCTTCCGGATGGCACCGGTCGACGTTCGGTTGAAAACCGGACGGGCAGTGAGGGCGTCGGACGGGCTCTGGACCGGTGGTCGGTCGGAGCCCGGTCGAGGCCTGGGACCCGCCTTCCTCTCCGCCTCTTCTTCCTCTTCCTTCTCCTCTTCTTCCCTTCTTCTTCTTCCTTCTTCCATGCACCATGGGGGTTCCTTCTCTCTGGTCCTTGTCGACGTCGGCACCTATAGACATCATGATGATAGGCATGAGGTAGCCGACCATTCAAGGTATTAACGAGGTCGAGTGTCGAGAGGAAGGAGTTCACCTTGACATATATGGCGGGGTTGGCGTTGTTGGTCCACTTGGGGGACTCCTTGACCATGGTGTAGCGTTGACGATAGGCAGGGCATCATCTCCCCTTGGGGAAGAGTCGTCCTCGACTCTTGCTCCTCCTCACCGATGAGGTAGACGGGAAGGACTTGTATAGGTGCCCTTGTGTCCTTAGGGATGCTCATCGTAGTGCGGGCGTCTTTGTTGTAGTCCATAACGGGTCTCCCATGTAGTGGTGGAGGGGCCAAGTCTTGGTCGAAGAAGAACAAGGGGAAAAACAACTTGCAAAAGCTTGTGGATGCCAATTTGGTGACCGGCGAACAAGAGGCTCTCAATCAAATACGAAGCATCAAGTCGTTTCTCCAAAAGGCATTGGGCAAAAATGGTGATCAAAGAGTGTCGATGTATCCAAAATGTGGTAGGACAAAAATTTGTGCAAGTAAAAGTTTGCTTTGTAAGGTGTCAAAAATGTTGTGTGTAGCATTGTCCCACACAAATGGAACAATCAAAAGGCAAGCATCGGCGGCAAAATTTGGGGCAAAATTGTTATGTGCAATGGCAAAGCTATGGAGACTTCTAGCTTGGGAAAGTATGGTTGGCGTGAGCCGAGTATGGGTATCCTCAAGTGTCAAAGAATCCATTGCAATTGCCAAAGATGAAATGAGAAATCCAAAGGAGAGCAACTTTTGGTGTGACATGTGGCACAAGGTGCATAAGGTGTCTCTCACATGTATGACATGATCCTTGAGATTCTCGGAGTGTATGATGATGTCATCAATACATACAACAACCATTGTGCCAACAAGATGTGTCAAGAGATGTTGCATAAGAAGCAAAAGAGGTGACGAGGAATTGGACCAAACCGGAAGCTCGACAAGAAATGTTGGAAACACACGATGGCGAAGGCGTTGGGAAACATACCCTTTGGTGTGAGTCCCGCGGGTTAGGTCCTTGATGGGGTAGCTCTCAATTGCGCGTTTCGTGAGATCATGCTCCGTAGCGGTGGAAGTGGTCGTCCGTGTACCTACACATGGAAGAAACAAGACAAAAAGTGTGTGTGCATGGTAGATGAATACATCATCCATCATGATGTTCCATGTCTTGTGCACATCACCATTAGTGTCAAGCAAGATAGTATGAAATGCATGGCGATGGCGCATATGGCAAGAAGGTGTATTCATGGCATGTGGTAACTCATGATCATCAAAATTTGAGAAGGCTATGGGGGCCATCTCGTGAACAATAAAATAAGCATTCTTGCATTCCAAGCATAAGAAAGAGCAATTGTTCATAATCTTGGATGCAAGGAACATGGAATAGTGCAAACATTTTGGGCAAAGCATTTTCAACATGTTATCATTGTTGTCGACAACCCTATGGAAAGAGCAAGTGTTCATCAAGGGTGTCACAACACAAGCATGATCATTATCATTGCAAGCAAGCGGAGCAAATATGAAACTTTCATAGCATGGCATGTTCATGGTATCACAATCAATCAACTCCACATGATAAACAATGTTAGCAAGCAAAGCATCACATGGGAATATGAAAGAATCAAGTGACGTAGCAAATGTATCATCAAGATCATGCATGCGCTCATAAGTCATCATGTCCACTAGTGGGATCATGGCATCATCAACACCTATGTTGTTACCTTTGAAGGCCGACTCATGTGAAGTAGGTGTTGTGGAAGTAGGAGGATCCATGTGGTCGACATGTCCATCTTGGAGCAAGCATGGTGAGATATCATCGTCTTCATGCACCATGTACATCTTCTCCATGAGCGGGAACTCGTCCTCCGTGGAACCTAGTGCAACATAAGAAGACACAAGCGAGGGAGAGGTTAATGTGTTAGCAAATGCGATGTCCTCCATGGACCTATCATCTACCTCTCTCAACTCACTTTGTGTATCACTCATGTCCTCCAAATGGAAGCACTCAAACTCACATATGGGGTGGAAGTCACTCAACTCACTATCACTCTCGCTCAAGTGGGCTAAGTGGCTCTCATGCTCACATGGGATTGGTACCAACTCATCAAACAAGCATATAGGAGTAGGCTCGACTTTCTCATCTCCATGCGCCTCCTTGGTTGAAGGGAAAATCCCATGCTCAACCATCTCAACTCCATGCGCCTCCGTAGGTGAAGGGAGAATCCCATGCTCACCATGCTCAACTCCATCGCCTCCTAAGTCGTCCTCAAGTGGTGGCATCTTGGAGACTTGTGCATTGAGCTCGTCGAAGTAGAGCTTGGCGCTTGGCGTTGTGCATTGCCATGCCACGTGACCCTTGGCCTTGCACACCTCACATAGGAGATTGGGACATTCCGTGGAAGGTGGCCTTGTTGCTTGCACTTGTAGCATCGGAGTCCATAGGAATATGACGAGGTAGGGGCCATTGTGGTGGTGGCACAAGAGGTAGAAGTCGCCTTATGAGGAAGGTCTTCATGTCGAGGCTCTCGTCTTCTTGCCTCATCACCATGTCTTGAGTGGTGTCGTCGAAGATCATGTGTGGAAGGATGTCGATGTAGACCATGAGGTGGTGGTGGTCGACGACGATCATGAGATGGTGTGAGTCGATGACGGTCCTTGCCATGCCTAGATGATGGCTCATGTTGGGGGCGCTCTTGATGCTCCATATGATGTCCGTGATGTCGATGATCTTATGCATAGGCACTCTCATGATGGCGCCTTGTGGAGCTCGGAGAAGTGTGTCGATGCCGAATATGTTGGGGACGCTCTTGATGATCCACATGATGATGCCATCGTGGAGGTCCTCGATCTTCATATGTAGCTCCATTGGCCAAGTAGGGGTATGTGGGAGCATCGGCGGCATGCATGGTGGGGTCGATGTCGTCCTCGTGGTGGTGCTCCACCATGTCGTCCATGCTTGTTGAGCAAGTGTCGATGTAGAGCTCGTCGATGTCGTCCATGTTGGCGATGCTCTCGGAGCCATAGTCGGTGTAGAGCTCCTCGATGTCGGTCATGTTGGCGATGCGCGCCATAGTCGTGTAGAGCTCCACATGTTCCTCCACATCCGCGGTGCTTGAAGAGGTGTCCTCCTCGAAGTGCTCCGTACTCCTCCGTATCTTCTTCGTCGCTATACATGTTAGCAAGATGGTATCTATATGGTGTATGTTAGTGGAAGAACACTACCTCGCAATCTTACCGTGGTATGACAAGATTGGGGTGATCCAACAAACCGAGAGTTAGAACAATTGTATCGGGCACTCACACAAAGACACACGCAAAAGCTAGCAAATATGGTGGTAGGTGAGTGTGGTGGAAAGCCAAAAGACGAAATCCGAAATCAAGTGTATTGTTAAGGGTGGGTAAGATCCAAAATCTCAAATGTCAAAGCGATGATCACTATAAACACGGAAAAGATGTGGAACTCACACACGGGATAAGCGGGGTTAGTGCGACCAAGGAATGAGCGGAAAAGTGTATGAAGCCCGAAAGCAAGGTTGCTCGGTGTCACACTAACACAAGGAGAGGCAAATCTTTGGTTGCAAACGATGAGACAACAAGATTCACACGCGGCCTCTCTTCTCTTTGCTCTCTTTTGCTTAAAAGCTTTTCTCTTTTGTGTTTGGTGGCACTTACACTCTTTGTGTATTTGTATGTATGATGGCACTCGCACACTTTTGCTCTATGGTGCACTTGCACTCTTTTTGTGTTTTGGTGGTTTTTTCTCGCACTATGTTAGCGTTAGCTCGCTTTTGCTATCTTGCCACACAAGTTTTGCTTAGAAGCCTTACTCAACGCGACACACACACCTCACAATGCGGGCCCACGTGCAATGTCTCGCAACACTAGACAAGCAATGCTCGATGGGATAGATCGCAAAAGGAAGAGGGGTTACAAGGTGGGAGCTGCAAGTTATACCTGCGATGGTGGAGATGGTTGTGGTGGTGGTGGTCGGTGGTGTTGTTAGTCGATGTCGAAGACGTGTGCCCGGTCGGTGGTCCGGTCGGACCGGTCCGCCGGCCGGTCAGGGTCGGTTGGTCGGCCGGCTGGTCGGTGGCGGCGGTTGACTGGTTCTGCGCGGACGGTCGGTCTGGGGGTTGACCGGTTCGCAACCGGATTTCTCGATTTGGAGCTTTCTCTCTCCTGTTCTTCCCCAAACCAAAAACAAATCGACCAAATCGAAGGAAAACGATGGAATTGGGGGCTAGAAAGTGGGGGAAATAGTAGATCAAGCACCTCAACACCAAATCCATGGACCAAAACCACTCAAAACGCAACCAAATCGCAGATCCATCCAAAGGCACTTTAGGGCTATTTTTGGGGATTTTTGGGGAAAAATTTTAGAGACGAAATTGGATGGGTGGGGGGTCAAATTCGCGGAAACCAAAGGCTTATGATACCATATGTTAAGGTATCTCTGGCTCTGATTACCATATGTTAAGGTCTAAGACCCCGTGTGTGGACCGATCTCGCGAATGACCCAAGAATCAAAGGGGGAGGGAGGCGGAAGAACACGAAGAACGAAGAAGAACACACAACCCGATACAATCGATACTTACCCTCGTGGCTCGATGGACCACGCCAATAGAATCACCAGGAGAGACTCTGAGGTAGAATCCCGGAGTGAGAGATCGGTGTTGAGGATGGAGGTAGGTGAGGGAGAGAGAGTGGGCTACACTAGAATCTCACTCACATAGATCCAATCATCCAACATGGGGTGCCTTGATACAAAGGGGATGAAACCCTAGGGAGACAAAGCTCAAAGTCATGTTTAAGCCTAAATCTTGTCTAACCAGCTATGGGGGCGAGCTGGGGTCTTATATAGGCATACAGGCGACATGGGTCGAAAAGGTACACAGTTGGTGGGTCAAACCGACGAATCCGGTTCGGGGGTCAGTGGCAGACTTGGGACCGGCCCATCCGTTCAAACCGGATTCGGGACGTGACGGACGGGGCTTGGAGCCCCGGGATTGCTTCCGGATGGCACCGGTCGACGTTCCTTGAAACCGGACGGCGGTCGGCCCTCGAGCCGGGCTGGGGACCGGGTGGTCCGGTCAGAGCCCTGGAGCCGGACCGGTGGTCGGTCCCCGTCGGCCGGCCTTGGGACCGGCCTTCCTCCTCCCCGCCTCTTCTTCCTCTTCCTTCTCCTCTTCCTTCTTCTTCTTCCTTCTTCCATGCACCATGGGGGTTCCTTCTCTCTTGGTCCTTGTCGTCGGCACCTATAGACATCATGATGATAGGCATGAGGTAGCCGACCATTCAAGGTATTAACGAGGTCGAGTGTCGAGAGGAAGGAGTTCACCTTGACATATATGGCGGGGGTTGGCGTTGTTGGTCCACTTGGGGGACTCCTTGACCATGGTGTAGCGTTGACGATAGGCAGGGCTGCATCAACATTATTGATGATATCTACATGTTTTATGCACATTATATGTCGTATTTACGCATTTTCTGGAACTAACCTATTAACAAGATGCCGAAGAGCCAGTTGCTGTTTTCTGCTGTTTTTGGTTTCAGAAATCCTAGTAACGAAATATTCTCGGAATTGGACGAAATCAACGCCCGGGGTCCTATTTTTGCACGAAGCTTCCAAAGACCGAAGAGGAAAGGAAGTGGGGCCACGAGCGCCGCCACAAGGCGGCGCGGCCTAGGTCTTGGCCGCGCGGCCCTGTCATGTGGGGCCCTCGTGTGGCCCCACGTTGCCCTTCCGCCTACTTAAAGCCTCCGTCGTGAAACCCCGCAGAGAGCCACGATACGAAAAACCGAGACGCCGCCGCCGCGTCCCATCTCGGGGATTCAGAGATCGCCTCCGCACCCTGCCGGAGAGGGGATTCATCTCCGGAGGACTCTTCATCGCCATGATCGCCTCCGGAGTGAGAGTGAGTAGTTCACCCCTGGACTATGGGTCCATAGCGGTAGCTAGATGGTCGTCTTCTCCTCATGTTCTTCATTGTTGGATCTTGTGAGCTGCCTAACATGATCAAGATCATCTATCTGTAATACTATATGTTGTGTTTGTCGGGATCCGATGAATAGAGAATACTATGTTATGGTGATTATCAATCTATTACCTATGTGTTGTTTATGATCTTGCATGCTCTCCGTTATTAGTAGAGGCTCTGGCCAAGTTTTTACTCTTAACTCCAAGAGGGGGTATGCTCGATAGTGGGTTCATGCCTTCATTGATACCTGGACAGTGACAGAAAGTTCTAAGGTTGTGATGTGTTGTTGCCACTAGGGATAAAACATTGATTCTATGTCTAAGGATGTAGTTGTTGATTACATTACGCACCATACTTAATGCAATTGTCTGTTGCTTTGCAACTTAATACTGAAAGGGGTTCGGATGATAACCTGAAGGTGGACTTTTTAGGCATAGATGCGGTTGGATGGCGGTCTATGTACTTTGTCGTAATGCCCGATTAAATCTCACTATATTTATCATATCATGTACATGCATTGTTATGCCCTTTCTATTTGTCAATTGCCCGGAATTTGTTCACCCAACATGCTTTTATCTTATGGGAGAGACACCTCTAGTGAACTGTGGACCCCGGTCCTATTCTTTACATCGCATACAATCTACAATACTTGTTTTTGTTTTCTTGCAAACAATCATCTTCCACACAATACGGTTAATCCTTTGTTACCAGCGGTGAGATTGACAACCTCACTTTCGTTGGGGCAAGTACTTTGGTTGTGTTGTGCAGTTCCACGTTGGCGCGGAATCCCTGTGTTGCGCCGCATCACATTTCGCCACCATCAACCTTCAACGTGCTTCTTGGCTCCTCTGGTTCGATAACCTTGGTTTCATACTGAGGGAAACTTGCTTCTATACGCATCATACCTTCCACTTGGGGTTCCAACGGACGTGTGCATCTACGCGTATCAAGCTAAATTTCGCGCCGTTGCCGGGAGATCAAGACACGCTGCAAGGGGAGTCTCCACTTCTCAATCTCTTTACTTTGTTTTTGTCTTGCTTTATTTTATTTACTACTTTGTTTGCTGCACCTAAACAAAACACAAAAAAATTAGTTGCTAGTTTTACTTTATTTACTTGTCTTGCTCTCTATATCAAAAACACAAAAAAATTAGTTACTTGCATTTACTTTATCTAGTTTGCTTTATTTACTGTTGCTAAAATGAATACCCCTGAAAATACTAAGTTGTGTGACTTCACAACTACAAATAACAATGATTTCCTATGCACACCTATGGCTCACCTGCTACTACAGCAGAATTCTTTGAAATTAAACCTGCTTTAGAACCTTGTCATGAGAGATCAATTTTCTGGTGTTAGTTCTGATGATGCTGCTGCCCATCTTAATAATTTTGTTGAACTTTGTGAAATGCAAAAATATAAGGATGTAGATGGTGATATTATTAAATTGAAATTGTTTCCTTTCTCATTAAGAGGAAGAGCTAAAGATTGGTTGCTATCTTTGCCTAAGAATAGTATTGATTCATGGACTAAATGTAAGGATGCTTTTATTGGTAGATATTATCCTCCCGCTAAAATTATATCTTTAAGAAGTAGCATAATGAATTTTAAGCAATTAGATACTGAACATGTTGCTCAAGCATGGGAGAGAATGAAAACTTTGGTAAAGAATTGCCCAACCCATGGACTGACTACTTGGATGATCATCCAAACCTTCTATGCAGGACTAAATTTTTCTTCGTGGAATTTATTGGATTCAGCTGCTGGAGGTACCTTTATGTCCATCACTTTGGGGCGGCTACAAAACTTCTTGATGATATGATGATAAATTACTCTGAATGGCACACGGAAAGAGCTCCACAAGGTAAGAAGGTAAATTCTGTTGAAAACCCTCCCTTGAGTGATAAGATTGATGTGATTATGTCTATGCTTGTGAATGGTAGATCTAATGTTGATCCTAATAATGTTCCTTTAGCTTCATTGGTTGCTCAGGAAGAAAATGTTGATGTGAATTTTTTAAAATAATAATTTCAACAACAATGCTTATAGGAACAACTCTAGTAATAACTATAGGCCATATCCTTCTGCTAATGGTAATGGTTATGGTGATTCTTATGGGAATTCTTACAACAATAATATGAGTGTACCCTCTGGTCTTGAAGCTATGCTTAAAGAATTTATTAGTACACAAACTGCTTTTAACAAATCTGCTGAAGAAAAGCTTGATAAAATTGATATTCTTGCTTCTAGAGTTGATAGACTTGCCTCTGATGTTAATCTATTAAAATTGAAAGTTATGCCTAATGATGATATTGATAATAAGATTACTACTACAGAAAATGCCATCCAAGTTAGAATTAATGAGAATATAAGATTAATGGCTGAATTGCGTGCTAGGTGGGATAGAGAAGAAAATGAAAAACTAGCTAAAGAGAATAATGTAGCTAAAGTTTGGACTATTACCACCATTAGTAATGATAATGATTCACATGTTGCTGCACCTCCTACTATCAATGGTAAAATAATTGGTGTTGGCAATGTTTCTCTAGTGCAAAGCAAACGCACTGAAATTGTTAAAACTGAAAACTGCTTGTGATAAAACTGCTGAAATTTTTTCCAATCTTGGGGACAATGATCCCATTGTTGTAGCTCATAATGATTTAGATTTTGATGATTGCCACATCTCTGAAGTTATAAAGTTCTTACAAAAACTTGCTAAAAGTCCTAATGCTAGTGCTATAAATTTAGCTTTTACAAACATATTACAAATGCTCTCATAAAAGCTAGAGAAGAGAAACTAAAACTTGAAACTTTTATTCCTAGAAAGTTAGAAGATGGATGGGAGCCCATCATTAAAATGAAATTCAATGACTTTGAATGTAATGTTTTATGTGATCTTGGTGCAAGTATTTGTTATGCCTAAAAAGATTTATGATATGCTTGACTTGCCACCATTGAAGAATTGTTATTTGGATGTTAATCTTGCCGATAATGTTAAAAAGAAACCTTTGGGGAGGATTGATAATGTGCGCATTACGGTTAACAATAACCTTGTCCCCGTTGATTTTATTGTCTTGGATATCGAATGCAATGCATCTTGTCCTATTGTGTTGGGAAGACCTTTTCTTGAACCGTTGGTGCTGTTATTGATATGAGGGAAGGTAATATTAAATATCAATTTCCTCTCAAGAAAGGTATGGAACACTTCCCTAGAAAGAGAATAAAGTTGCCTTTTGATTCTATTATTAGAACAAGTTATGATGTTGATGCTTCATCTCTTGATGTTACTTGATTTGCACTTTCTGCTAGCTGAAAGGCGTTAAAAAAAGCTTATGGGAGACAACCCATGTTTTTACTACAGTACTTTGTTTTATATTTGAGTCTTGGAAGTTGTTTACTACTGTAGCAACCTCTCCTTATCATGTTTTTGTGCCAAGTAAAGTTTCTATGTTAAAGTTGATGTTATATTTGGGATCGCTGCGCAGAAACAGCATTGCTGTCTGTCACGAATCTGGGCACAAGTCTCTGTAGAAAATTCGAAAAAATATGCCAATTTATGAGCGTGATCCTCAGATATGTACGCAACTTTCATTAGTTTTGAGTTTTTCCATTTGAGCAAGTCTGGTGCCATTTTAAAATTCGTCTTTACGAACTGTTCTGTTTTGACAGATTCTGCCTTTTATTTCGCATTGCCTCTTTTGCTATGTTGGATGAATTTCTTTGATCCATTAATGTCCAGTAGCTTTATGCAATGTAGAATGATTGTGCCACCTCTGAACATGTGAATTATTAATTGTGCACTAACCCTCTAATGAGTTTGCTTGAAGTTTGGTGTGAAGGAAGTTTTCAGGGTCAAGAGAGGAGTATGATATACTATGATCAAGAGGAGTGAAAACTCTAAGCTTGGGGATGCCCCGTGGTTCACCCCTGCATATTCTAAGAAGACTCAAGCGTCTAAGCTTGGGGATGCCCAAGGCATCCCCTTCTTCATCGACAACATCATCAGGTTCCTCCTCTGAAACTATATTTTTATTCAATCACATCTTGTGTTCTTTACTTGGAGCGTCGGTTTGTTTTGTTTTTGTTTTTGTTTGAATAAAATGGATCCTAGCATTCACTTTGTGGGAGAGAGACACGCTCCGCTGTTGCATATGGACAAATATGTCCTTAGGCTTTACTCATAGTGTTCAAGGCGATGTTCTTCTTCGTTAAATTGTTATATGGTTGGAATTGGGAAATGCTACATGTAGTAATTCTAAAATGTCTTGGATAATGTGATACTTTGCAATTGTTGTGCTCATGTTTAAGCTCTTGCATCATATACTTTGCACCCATTAATGAAGAAATACATAGAGCTTGCTAAAATTTGGTTTGCATACTTGGTCTCTCTAAGGTCTAGATAATATCTAGTATTGAGTTTTGAACAACAAGGAGAGGTGTAGAGTCTTATAATGTTTACAATATGTCTTTTATGTGAGTTTTGCTGCACCGGTTCATCCTTGAGTTTGCTTCAAATAACCTTGCTAGCCTAAACCTTGTATCGAGAGGGAATACTTCTCATGCATCCAAAATCCTTGAGCCAACCACTATGCCATTTGTGTCCACCAAACCTACCTGCTACATGGTATTTCTCCGCCATTCCAAAGTAATTTGCTTGAGTGCTACCTTTAAAATTCCATCATTCACCTTTGCAATATATAGCTCATGGGACAAAATAGCTTTAAAAACTATCGTAGTATTGAATATGTACTTATGCACTTTATCTCTTATTAAGTTGCTTGTTGTGCGATAACCATGCTTCTGGGGACGCCATCAACTATTCTTTGTTGAATATCATGTGAGTTGCTATGCATGTCCGTCTTGTCTGAAGGATCTACCACCTTAATGATTGGAGCATGCATATTGTTAGAGAAGAACATTGGGCCGCTAACTAAAGCCATGAATCATGGTGGAAGTTTCAGTTTGGACATATATCCTCAATCTCATATGAGAATAATAATTATTGTTACATGCTTATGCATTAAAGAGGAGTCCATTGTCTGTTGTCCATGTTGTCCCGGTATGGATGTCTAAGTTGAGAATAATCAAAAGCGAGAAATCCAAAATGTGAGCTTTCTCCTTAGACCTTTGTACAAGCGGCATGGAGGTACCCCTTTGTGACACTTGGTTGAAACATGTGCATTGTGATGATCCGGTAGTCCAAGCTAAGTAGGACAAGGTGCGGGCACTATTAGTATACTATGCATGAGGCTTGCAACTTGTAAGATATAATTTACATAACTCATATGCTTTATTACTACCGTTGACAAAATTGTTTCATGTTTTCAAAATAAAAGCTCTAGCACAAATACAACAATCGATGCTTTCCTCTTTGAAGGACCTTTCTTTTACTTTTATTGTTGAGTCAGTTCACCTATCTCTCTCCACCTCAAGAAGAAAACACTTGTGTGAACTGTGCATTGATTCCTACATACTTGCATATTGCACTTGTTATATTACTTTATGTTGACAATATCCATGAGATATACATGTTATAAGTTGAAAGCAACCGCTGAAACTTAATCTTCCTTTGTGTTGCTTCAACACCTTTACTTTGATTTATTGCTTTATGAGTTAACTCTTATGCAAGACTTATTTATGCTTGTCTTGAAGTACTATTCATGAAAAGTCTTTGCTTTATGATTCATTTGTTTACTCATGTCATTACCATTGTTTTGATCGCTGCATTCATTACATATGTTTACAAATAGTATGATCAAGATTATGATGGCATGTCACTTCAAATTATCTTTGTTATCGTTTTACCTGGACGAGCAGAACTAAGAGGGGATGCTGATACGTCTCCAACGTATCGATAATTTCTTATGTTCCATGCTACATTATTGATGATATCTACATGTTTTATGCACATTATATGTCGTATTTACGCATTTTGGAACTAACCTATTAACAAGATGCCGAAGAGCCGTTCTGTTTTTCTGTTTTTGGTTTGAAATCCTAGTAACGAAATATTCTCGGAATGGACGAAATCAACGCCCGGGGTCCTATTTTTTGAAGCTTCCAGAAGACCGAAGAGGAAAGGAAGTGGGGCCACGAGGCGCCGCCACAACAGGGCGCGCGGCCTAGGTCTTGGCCGCGCGGCCCTGTCATGTGGGGCCCTCGTGTGGCCCTGACTGCCCTTCCGCCTACTTAAAGCCTCCGTCGCGAAACCCCGGTCACCGAGAGCCACGATACGGAAAACCTTGCGGAGACGCGCCGCCGCGTCCCATCTCGGGATTCGGGAGATCTCCTCCGGCACCTGCCGGAGGGGATTCATCTCCCGAGGACTCTTCATCGCCATGATCGCCTCGGAGTGATGAGTGAGTAGTTCACCCCCGGACTATGGGTCCATAGCGGTAGCTAGATGGTCGTCTTCTCCTCATGTGCTTCATTGTTGGATCTTGTGAGCTGCCTAACATGATCAAGATCATCTATCTCGTAATACTATATGTTGTGTTTGTCGGGATCCGATGAATAGAGAATACTATGTTATGGTGATTATCAATCTATTACCTATGTGTTGTTTATGATCTTGCATGCTCTCCATTATTAGTAGAGGCTCGGCCAAGTTTTTACTCTTAACTCCAAGAGGGGGTATTTATGCTCGATAGTGGGTTCATGCCTTCATTGATACAGGGACAGTGAGAAAGTTCTAAGGTTGTGATGTGTTGCCACTAGGGATAAAACATTGATTCTATGTCTAAGGATGTAGTTGTTGATTACATTACGCACCATACTTAATGCAATTGTTTGTTGCTTTGCAACTTAATACTGAAAGGGGTTCGGATGATAACCGAAGGTGGACTTTTAGGCATAGATGCGGTTGGATGGCGGTCTATGTACTTTGTCGTAATGCCGATTAAATCTCACTATATTTATCATATCATGTACATGCATTGTTATGCCCTTTTCTATTTGTCAATTGCCGACTGTAATTTGTTCACCCAACATGCTTTTATCTTATGGGAGAGACACCTCTAGTGAACTGTGGACCCCGGTCCTATTCTTTACATCGCATACAATCTACTGCAATACTTGTTTTGTTTTCAAAAACAATCATCTTCCACACAATACGGTTAATCCTTTGTTACAAAGCCGGTGAGAGATTGACAACCTCACTGTTTCGTTGGGACAAAGTACTTTGGTGTGTTGTGCAGGTTCCACGTTGGCGGAATCCCGGTGTTGCGCCGCATCACATTTCGCCACCATCAACCTTCAACGTGCTTCTTGGCTCCTACTGGTTCGATAACCTTGGTTTCATACTGAGGGAAACTTGCTTCTATACGCATCATACCTTCCACTTGGGGTTCCCAACGGACGTGTGCTTCTACGCGTATCACTTTACATCGCAATTTCCAACCTTCCTAGCTCTCTTATTCTTTATTGCATGCACACACTCATACGCCACAAGGATGTTATCTGTGATGAGTCTCCCATGAACAAATGCACTTTGTGTAGGAGAGATTACCTTAGGCAGTAACATCTTTAAGACGAAGCGCGAGCATCTTTGAGACTATCTTGTATATGACATTACACAAACTGATTGAGCGAAATTGAGTGACCAACTCTGGAGATTCAACTTTCGGAATTAGAACCACTGTCGTATCATTCCAGCCCTCTAGGATCACCCCAATAGCTAGCGCTTGTAGAACTTCCCTTGAAATTTCAACCCCACAAACATCCCAAATTTCTTGTAAAAAATCACGTGTAGACCATCCGGGCCAGGGGCTTTTAGGTCCCCAATACTAAAGACTGCATTTCTTACATCCTCTGTCATGAAAGGTGCCAAGAGTCTTTCATTCATCTCCTCATCCACCTTCAGTTGAATTTTTTGTAGGACTGCAGGGTCAATAGCCCGTACCTTCGAAGTGAACAAGTGCGCAAAATATTCAGAGATCAGGGGTTTCAGACTCTCTGTTCCTTCCACCCAATTATCATCTTCATCCTTTTATTTTTAATAAAATTCCGCCTCCTTCTAGCAGTCGCAAACCTATGAAAAAAAGACGAATTCCTATCACCATACTGCAACCAGCTCGCTTGGGACCGTTGAGCCCAGTAGACCTCATCCTGTTCAAGGAGCAATTCAATTAAGTTAGCTTGCTCTTTTGCAATGACTTCATTTTCATCAGTCATAGGACCATCCAAGGCTTTCTGGAGTTCGTGTTGTGCTTTGCGAAGCCTCCATTTTGGCTTCTTTAAAATTCTTTTATCCCATGCATGGAGGGGCGTGTGCATGCGTCCGAGACGGGCTAGAACCCCATCATCGTTTCCAGTATTTGCCGCCTCCCAGGCTTGAACAACCTCCTGTCTAAATTGGGTTTCTTTCAACCATCTTGCCTCAAACCGTTTCGGTCCATTCTTGTTCAAGGTAGCCAAAGGCTCATAGTCAGTATCAAGGAGTATAGGTCTATGATCAGATTTAGTCCACTGTACGTGTTGAAGGATTACCCCTGGGTGCATGGTGATCCAATCACCCGTCGCCATTGCTCTATCCAAACTTTCTCTGATTCTTCCCCTACGCCAAGTGAAGGGCTCACCTGTCTAACCAATATCTTCCAAGTCACAATCCGTTAAAGAATCCCGAAAGGCATGCATATAATTATGCGGTCACCGGTTCCCTAGCTCCTTCTTTCTCATGAGAAAAAGCTATTTTATTAAAAATCCCCCATAACTATCCAAGGAATATCAGCATTACCTTTCGATTCCCGCAATTTGTCCCAGGTTTTATATTTATCTTCCCAGTGGGGTTCTCAATATATGCCAGTGAATCTTCATACCTTCTGTGGATCTTCAACTATTCGAACATCAATATAATTTGGAGCCGCGAAAATCTGCTCCACCTTAATTTATTTCTTCCAGAGCAACATAACAACTCCACTTCTTCCATCACTTCTACTAACAGTTCTGCAATCCATTTGAAGTCTTCTACGTAAACATTGTGCCGGAAAATTATCGAGATGTGTCTCCGACAGAAATACCACCTCGGGGTTAGATAGCCTCAAGATATCTTGAAGCCCACGCACTATTGGGACATTACCCAAGCCCTGACAGTTAAGACCCAATATCCCATTGCTCCCGGACAGGCTCCTTGAAGGAACCCGCAGATCTATTTGAAGGGGAGACAGCTCCATCCTGCCGCAAGCGTTTGTTTTTATTTGACAAAGCATCTGCCTCGTCAATCTGTAGAGATGCAGCCTCCTCCGTGATCATAAGGTCAACAGCTCCAACATCCTTTTCAACTGTACCCGTAGCTTGAAATTGAAGACGTCTCTTCGTGCCCGAGTCATAACTATTCCGATCATCCTTCTCCCCATTATGTCATCTTGTTTTTTAACCGGGCTTGTAGCTGTATCATCTAATTCATTTTCATAGCCATTGAAAGATTCAGTTGAAATAATGACATTATGTCTTCAACTGGTCATCCCTCCCCTTACATGAGGTTGATTTCCTCTACCAGCTTCTCGAGCAAAACCTCATCTCTGATCCCGGCCACCTCTACCAGATTGGCCTCCGCCCCTAACACCACCTGGTACATTACGGACCCAAGTCTCCTAGTTAAAATTCTTCTCATCATATTCACCAGTTCCGCATTCCAGATGAGAGTGCCCAACCAGACCACAAGCACCACAAAACCTTGGCATTTTTTCAAATTTTATAGCAAATTTGAACTGTGTCTCGTCGTCTTTGTTTGGACTCTGCCGTTGTGACAAGGACAGTGAAAGCATGGAACAGGAACATAGAAAGGCAAGGCAAAGGTTGGCATTCGGCGAGACGGGGCTGAAGCTGGGCCGCAGCCCCATTTTTCTGGCCCAAACGCAGCACCACATTTCATTTCAGCAGCTTCCCCTTCCGAGTTCCCCGACACGGCGGCCGGCGAGACACGCCGCGCCCGTGGCCGTGACGGGTGCGAGCCACACGATTTGGCCCTGGCCTTGTTCCTAATCCGTGGCCCTCCCCTTATCCCCCAAATCCAATCCTCACCCTTCTTCTCTAGATAAGCGAACCCTTCTTCCCCCTCTCGCATCCTCTCGCCCGACCCCTATCCATCCCCAATCCCCTCGCGCACCAGCGGCAGCGGCACCAGCTAGCTCGCCCCCCGCCCCGTCCCTCCAGATGGCCTCCCTCGCCGCCGCCTCCGCCTCCACGGCGCTCCTCTTCCCGCCCTCCACCTCCTCCTCCAAGCCGCGCCTCCCGCTCTCCGCCTCCCTCGGCTTCTCCACGCCCGCGCGCTTCCGCCGCGCCTCCTCCTCCTCCTCCCCCACCGGACGCCGCCCGGGCCTCCTCGTCGTGCGCGCCGCCAGGGGCAAGTTCGAGCGGACCAAGCCGCACGTCAACATCGGCACCATCGGCCACGTCGACCACGGCAAGACCACCCTCACCGCGGCCCTCACCATGGTGCTCGCCTCCGTCGGCGGCAGCGCGCCCAAGAAGTACGACGAGATCGACGCCGCGCCCGAGGAGCGCGCGCGCGGCATCACCATCAACACCGCCACCGTCGAGTACGAGACGGAGACGCGCCACTACGCGCACGTCGACTGCCCGGGACACGCCGACTACGTCAAGAACATGATCACCGGCGCGGCCCAGATGGACGGCGCCATCCTCGTCTGCTCCGGCGCCGACGGGCCCATGCCGCAGACCAAGGAGCACATCCTGCTCGCCAAGCAGGTCGGCGTCCCCAGCATCGTCGTCTTCCTCAACAAGAAGGACCAGGTCGACGACGAGGAGCTGCTCGAGCTCGTCGACCTCGAGATCCGCGAGCTGCTCACCGCCTACGAGTACGACGGCGACAACGTGCCCATCGTCTCCGGCTCCGCCCTCAAGGCGCTCGAGGCGCTCATGGCCACCCCCGGACTCAAGCGCGGCGAGAACGAGTGGGTCGACGGCATCTTCTCGCTCATCGACTCCGTCGACGCGCACATCCCCGTCCCGCAGCGCCAGACCGACCTCCCCTTCCTGCTCGCCGTCGAGGACGTCTTCTCCATCACCGGACGCGGCACCGTCGCCACCGGCCGCATCGAGCGCGGCACCGTCAAGGTCGGCGACCCCGTCGACCTCGTCGGCATCAGGGAGACACGCAACGCCACCGTCACCGGCGTCGAGATGTTCCAAAAGACCATGGACGACGCCATCGCGGGGGACAATGTCGGCCTCCTGCTCCGCGGTATGACCAAGGAGGACATCGAGAGGGGCATGGTGCTCGCAAAGCCAGGATCCATCACGCCGCACACCAAGTTCGAGGCTGTCGTCTACGTGCTCAAGAAGGAGGAGGGTGGCCGGCACTCACCGTTCTTCCCCGGGTACCGCCCGCAGTTCTACATGAGGACCACCGACGTCACGGGAAACGTCACAAACATCATGAACGACAAGGACGAGGAGGCCAAGATGTGCATGCCCGGCGACCGCATCAAGATGGTCGTCGAGCTCATCCAGCCCGTCGCCTGTGAGCAGGGTATGAGGTTTGCCATCCGTGAAGGTGGAAAGACCGTCGGCGCCGGTGTCATCAATAACATCATTCAGTAAACTGAATGCCCGCCATGAGAATTTTCAGCATTTACTCTTTTGCGATATGCTATGATGTAGTTGTTATTACGCATTTAGGGCTCACTCATGTGAAATTGTAGTATGGCACTTTTTTCTTCAAGTGGTTTTGCATACTTTGTGATATTCACGGCAAAGATACATCTTGATGTGCCATTTCTTGTTGTTATTACTATGTGCTCATCTGTTGGCTAGTTCATTTTTTTTTCTCTACTGTTGTTGATATGCTTGAAGATGAATATTCTTGTGAGCCTGATGCTTCAGGGGTTTGTTCAATTGAAGGTTATAGTTTATTTGCTGCTTCAACTATATATATGCTTGCTTGACAGACATATCTTAACACTTCTTTCTTTTTGAGGGGCTGACATATCTTATGACTTGAAGCATCCATGTTTCTGCTCATCTGTTTCAATGCAATTTTCTGCTTGCTAGCAATAACCTGCAGCATCCGTGTGTCTGCTCATCTGTTTCAATGCAAAAAAGGGTTTAACGCAAGGTTTTGTTACAATGCTTGCTTAATAGTCGGTTAGTTTGTTTCATCAAAATTTTCTGTTCTAGCAGTGTCATCTCAACCTATGCATTTCCGACCATAATAATAAGCTGTGTGGATGTTTCCCAACAGATGTGCTGCCTTCAGTTGTTGTTTCATTGCGTGTTCCAATTCTTGATGCAGCCTCAGTTTTCTCATTTTGCTCCCTTCTGTTCCGTTCTAATGGCTCCATCTCCAGTGTTTATAACATGCTGTGTAGCTCTAACTGAGGCTGGTAGAGGATGACAGTCACAGCTGGGACATTCAGACATGCCCAACAACGGGAAGATGTTCACATCTATTTTCCGCTCATCTTTTTCAATGCAAAGAAAGAGGTTTCAGGTAAGGTTTTGCAACAAGGCTTGCTTAATTGCTGGTCAGTGTGTTTTGTCAAACCTTTTCTTGTTCAACTAGTGTCATCTCAATCTATGCATTTCCAACCATATTAATATGCTGATTTTGGTTGTTGTTGTTGTTGTTGTTTGATTTTGTTCTCGTGTGCGTTCCAATTCTTGACGCAGCCTTGATCTTCATACCTGTCTTGGGGCGTAGTTGCTCATTTTGCTCCCCCTGTGTTCTGTTCTACTCTTGTAGCATGCGCATCATTGACTATTTGACTTGAACTCTGTTAGCCTCGCCCAGTGTTTAACTGAAGCTGGTCTAGAGAAGATGGCAGTCACGTGTTCAGGAAGTAGCAGCTGAGACCTTGTTTCAGAAACACTTAACAGTGGGGAGTCGCTCACATCTCTTTTCAAGGCTTGCAGTACGAGTGTGGTCTGAAATTCACATTCTTGTGTAACCGGGAGATGCCCATGGAGTCGCTTCTCGTCTGTGCTGTTTTATGGAAACGTTTGCTCAGGAAGCTAAAAAGGATTTTAGTTTGCATAAAATCATTTTGATGTGCATAAAATTGAATTGTTTTTTTTAGATGAAGAATGTAGTGTTTTCATGTAAACATGTGAAATTCAGTGCTCTTCTTCACTCTGCTGCTCAGCAGATCGTCATCGCTGAGCTCTGCTGCTTGGCACACCGTCTTTCCTTATTGTGCTGACGTTGTGCCTGATAGTTACCCGTTCACCAACTGAAAGAAAGGACCCGACTTTGGAGATTCACCAAAGAATATCCCGGTTTGATGTTCACATAAACTACTCCGTATTAAATAAAGGCCATCTCGCCACGATGAGAAGTTCAGTCAAGCGACTGCAACCAGTGCTGTGTCGTTTTCAGTTGCTGGAAGCAGATGAAGTTTTTCTGGAGTACTGTAATCTACTCGTACTGATTTAACGATCAATGAAGAATATTTCTTCTGATTGTGCTTTAGCTATGTGAATTGCTGCGAATCACCATTATCCGGGCGGTCCTGAGCACTTTGCAAACCTCAAGCGGGTCCTTGATGACTTCTCGGCTGCCATTGGGCTCACCATCAACTATCATAAAAACACTTTCGTCCCCATTAAGACTGACCAGGAGGCTGCCTTCTGCCTCTCTCCATGGCCAACGCTTTCGGCTGCGCCATCTCCTCCTTTTCCCCCAAACCTAATTAGGTCTCCCCCTCCCTACCTACAAACTCCGGTTCACCGACTTCGTCCCGATCATGAACAAAAGTGACATGCGCCTTTCTGAGTGGCGTGGTCGGTGCCTCCCTATTGGGGGACACTTGATCCTTGTAAACTCCGTCCTCACAGCGATGCTTTCCCACGCCATGGGGCTGGCATGCTCCCGTCTGATGTCATTGAGGCAATCGACAAAAGACGTCGGGTCTTCCCTGGACCAGGGAGGAAACTTGCAATGGTGTCCTGAAAGATTTGGGCTGGCTTGGCGTCCTCTCCATCCAGTCCCAAAACTCGGCCCTTCTAACAAAATTCCTCACCAAACTTTACTCTGACACTTCCGCCCCCTAGGCTTGCTGGTTTCGCCGTAGGTATGGCTGGCATAACGCTAGAGACCTAGGGGACCCCCACCACCTCGACATTTCTATCTAAAGATATCGTTGCTGTCCTTGATGCCTTCCGCTCTGTTTCCAAAGTCACCATCGGTGACGGGAGCTCCACGGCTTTCTGGTTCGATCTTTGGGGTTGGGGACTCCCCCTTTGAGATCGCTTTCCCAGCCTTTTCTCTCACTCCACTCGGCTCAATGTGAATGTTGCCACAACTATGACTTCCGATTTCCACAACACCCTCGGACCGCACCTTTCGCATGCCACTAAGGCCGACCTCTGTGACCTTGCTAACGAGCTTAGCTCGGTGGCCTTGAGCCATGATAAGCCGAATAATCGTACCGGCCACCTCACTAACAAAAAGCTCTCGAACAGAAATTTCTACTCCAACTTTTTCAGGCATCTGTAGATCGATGAGGTGGCTTGCAAGGTTTGGAAGAGCGTCGCCCCTCTCAAGTGCAAGATTTTCTGCTGGCTCGCCAAGAAGAAGCACTTCCCCACCAATGAGCGGCGGTTCAGACGCCACCTCAGCTCCACCGCTGCCTGTCCTTCTTGCTCTCAAGCTGAATATACAGATCACCTCGTGCTGCTATGCCCCCCAAGCCCGCGAAGTTTGGAGTTACTTCTACCAGGACTTCGACGCCTGGGGCCCCTCCAACCTCGCCCCATTGCCCTGAGCATCTGGAAGAGAAGGAACGCCCGAACCTTTAACGACGTTGTTGGAGACATCACCTCAGTCTCTTGTCCCCTCCTCCCCCCCCCACCGCTTCTCGCTATCCCTAAATCCTTAATAAAGTTGTTCAGGCTGGCGTAGTCTCACCATAGCCAAGGTCATTTTTTTGTTGTTGCTAATCTGAAGTTATATATTCCTCCGTGCTGATTATTCCAACTAGTCCTGAGATGACTATTCTAGTTTTTCTACTGTAAACCGAAAAGGCTGAAATTTCAATGAACATGAAACGGGGAGAGATAGTTTGCCCTTTACAAAAATGGAGAAAGGGAGTACAGTGCTGAGAGTGAGCTCACCAGTCAGAGATGGTTTAAACATTTCCACGCGTCACACCGTCAGTCGTAACAGCCACTGACGCCCGAACTCCTCTACTTCTAAGATACTCTATTTTTCGTGCTTTTTATTTGATGAAGATTTACTTTAAATATATAGAGGTTGTTTGTATAAAATTAGCATCATTAGAAAGTGATTTTTAATACAAATCCAACGATACTAATTACATATAGTATAATTAAGATTTTATTGCTCAATTCTTATGGTTAAAATTCATCTTCAAATACTTGTGCGCCTTATTCTTTGAAACTAAGGTAGTATATACTGGCAGCGGCCATATCTTTCAGGCTGTGGGGCGTGGCCTTTTTTTTTCAAGAACACGGCATTTCTTCTTCATTAAAGTTTAAGTGGATTGTTAAATTTCTTTCATTTTCCTATGAAATCTAATTATCTAAGCTAAAGGAAAAATTCTTACACTGTTGTTATGCTCTATTTCTTCAAATTAAATAAATAAGCAGTGTCATCAAAAGAAAATTTTCCGTTTCTATGATTTTCCTAACATTCCTTCTTCTCAATAAAAAATGTCCTTAGTTTCTGCCGCGTTTCCTCCACCGCCTCCTCCGTCCTCCCCTTCCGTTCCGTCCCGGTCCCTGAACCTAAGATCCCCGCCATGTCCAAGCCCTGGGGCGGCCTCGGCGGCACCGGTGCCTGGGCGCTGGACGCCGAGCGCGCCGAGGAGGAGGAGGAGCGGGAGACCGCCGCGGCCCCCGCCGCCAGTTTTCCCACTCTTGCCACTGCGGTGGCCGGGGCCGGGGCCGGCAAGTCGAAGAAGAAGATAGACACCATACTGTTGCTCTCCGAAGTTTTGCCACGTACGGCCCGGGCGGTACCCCGGCGCGGCTGGCAGAGCCCAAGGGGCTCACCGCCGCGGACATGATGATGCTGCCCACCGGCCCGCGGTAGCGTGTCGAGGATGAGCTCGAACGGTCCCACCTCGGCGGTGGGTTCTGCTCCTACGGCTCCGGATATGGCGGCCCAGGGTTCCCGGCGGCCAGGAGCTGCCCCCAAGAGTGAACCCTTGGGCACCTTTATGCTACCTGCCAGCTGCCGAGGCGGAGCGTAGCCGGCCGATCCCATTTGGGGCTGCAAGGCCCCGGAAGGATGTGCTGAGTGAGAAACGACTGGACTGGAGGAAGATGGGGACTGAGATCGATGAGAAGACAACTATATATGTACCACAAACTCACAGTACAGCAGGCCAGACAGTGCCCACTCTTCACGCCCTGGGAGCCCTGGGTCACAGGTATCGCTGTGGGAAATGAAGCTGCACCGAAGCCACGACTGAAGGTGAATCCATTTGGGAATGCAAAGCCAAGGGAGGTGACTCTGCAAGAGAAAGGGAAGGGTCCGGAGGAAGATTGACCTCAACCTGGAGCACCATCGAATTGATAGGTATACCATTTGTGTATCAGCCATTTGATATCATACTTAATTACTTATGTTCCATCGTATCCACACTTAGCATTTGCCTGTCAATGCATTACTTTGACTATGTTTTGGTAGTGGTACATCTGTGGCTAAATAATTCAGCAGCCACTTTCAGTAGTCCCAACCAACAGAGCTAGCTTACCATTACACTTGTTCTCTGAATAGCGAATATCTGTTTCTGCTCCTCTTCTGTCCGAATGGGTAGATGAGAATAGCTGTTTCTGCTCCTCTTATTTGCTTAGACCCGGCTATTTAAGGTCCAGATTATCTGCAATATGCACAATGATGGATATCAGCAAGCTACTGGAATCAACTGCAAGAAGTACATAATGAGTAATATCATTCACATCCATGGTTATAAAATTTTCTGTGCATGTTTTGAGTGTATCGACACAGGCTCTTGTTACACCACTAATTATTATAAAGTCATCAAGTCAAGGAAATGTACCAACAGATGATCTGGATAAATTGATGGGGCTGGAACCATTTTGGTCAGACCTGAACATATTTTTTTATTTGTCAGCAATTTGTTGGTAAGAATGTAAACATAAGAATAGGCCGGTGAAATTTGAGTAATATGTTAACAATATTGTTGATCGACATTACGAAGATAAGGACATGCCAAGCACAGTAGAGTTCATCAACCTTATCCCCATATCCCCATCCAGATTGCATCCTGATTCCCACCGCCCCCCCCCCCCCCCCCCCCCCCCCCCATGGGCGAGCCACCCGTTTTATATATTAGACGTTAGCTTTACCATTCCTTTTTGTTAGTTTTACCCCATATACCGTGTCTTCCTGAAGTGGACTTGGCGCTCATCGCCTCCATCTCCGTCCACTGCCATAGCGATACTGGCACGCCTACTGTATTTCCAGCTCCGCCTATGGATGCCATGGAGTTCCCATCCCTGTGCCTCTTCTCTCAGTAGTTAGTTAGTTTCATAATTTCAATCTTCAGATTCAAACGGCGATGAAGTTGGATGACTGGATTTACAACGGTGGGCATTAGTCAGCTGTGAGAGTGAGCAACACCTCCCACCATGATCCAGAGTCATTTGTATGGTGACTTCAAAGTCGGGCGAGGGACCTAATAAGTAATGATAAGACACTGTCATCTAAACAATTTCTTCAGTTCGTTCAAGTTATCTTGTAATCACCAAACATTCAGTTCCCTCAACAGCTCAGACAAAATTTCCTTTGATGTGCCGTGACCAGCTCAGGAGGAGAAGCACACAGATGCTTCACATAGCATTGTTTCGACATGTGTTCATCTTTGCGTGCACTCGGTGCTCTGGCATCTTTATATTTTCTTCTCATCTGAGGGAAACAATGTTGACTATGAGAATGTTTGTACTGTTTCATCATGGTAATATAGGTCAGGGTTCCTTACCTTAGAGACTATGGGGCATATTCATGCTAAATATCTTTTATCTGTGTTTCTCACACAATAATTTTCTTCTAACGAGTGTGCAAACTAAGTAGTTGTGATATGTTCTAATAGCTTTTATGTGTGCTTATGCGTTGGGTGGTTTAATGATGTTAATGAACTAAATCACCTTATTGGTTACCAAGTTGACCTACACTACATCTTTGAATGGTTATCGTCTCACCGGAAGCCTATTAGTATGAAGTCTAAGTCATGGTTTTCTTGTTGTTTATCATCCCACCATTTTGGATAAAATCTTGCTGCTGATATGAAAAGTTTTTATTAAATAAATATGCACCACTCACTGTACTCCTAATATTTCATCATGTAGGTTTGATCATCACTTCCACATATGTGGAACTGCAATGGATGACTCACGAAGTTATTAGTTATAGAGAAAATTAGCTCAGTAACTAGAAAAATATACTGTTTGCTGTTTGCACAGGTTTTTCATGATATCTGATGACATCTGTTGTTCATGGGTTTTTCTTTAGTAACGACAATATTTTGGTTACTTATTGTGATACTGTAGTTGATACTAATCAGTGTACTCTTTGTCATGCATGTGTCTAGATAGTAAGATTGGCATTGAATCATTTATGCTCCTGCTGGCTCTTCTCTTCATATCTGTTGTCGAACAAGTTGCCCCCGTGTCATTTTCCTTGACCATCAGATTAAGATGTGGAAAGCCTTGAATAAATTTTGACACCTTCAAATTAATAGACAGCAGCAGCGTGGTGGGTTTCCTCCGCCTCGGGGTTCAGGCCTTGGCGTGGCCGGCCAGGGAGGGTCGGCTCGGTTGCCTGCTCCGGGAGGAATCCCACCCGTGCGGCCTCCATTCACCGGTCCTTCGGCCCAGGGTGCCCCGAGGCCTACGGCCCCTGCTGCAGCCCCTCTTCACCCGGTGGCCGGGGTTGTTTCACCGCATCTTGCGGCCGCGCCTTTGGTTGGACCGATGCTACCGTCGCGGCCGTATTTCCCGCAACCCTCGGGGCATATTCAAGTGGGGGCAGTCATGCCTCAGAGACCGTTGATGCCTCAGCCTTCTGTCATAGCTCAGCCTCAGAACGCTGCCAGGAAACACAAGAGTAAGAAGAAGAAGACGGCGCCGCCCCCGATGGCCCAGGGAGGGACGGCTATCGCCGCTGGTGTTCAGCCTCTAGGCCAGTCTTCCTCGCAGCAGCAGGGTTATGTGTCTCAGGGTCCGATGGCTCCGATGCAGGGTCATCATCACATGTACCAGTACCCCTATATTCCGTCTGGGTATGAGCAGCAAGGACAATTCTCTTCACAGTTTCAGCAACCTGTTCAGTCTCAGCCAGGGCAGGGTGTGTATGTACCACCACATCAGCCAGCAGTGCCTCAGTTACCTTTGGTTCAGCAGCCACAGTCTATGGCGCCTCATATGGGGGCGATTGTGCAGGCGGCGGAGGTAGTCAAACCAGCTGGTAAGTCCAAAAAGAGTGTAAGGTGTTGGAAATGTGCTGATAATTCGCATGCTGTGAAGGACTGCAAGGTGGATCATTACTGCTATATTTGTGATAAGAAGGCCCATCCCACTGCTCGATGCCCTGTTCTTAAGTTGCCGCGACCGTCCGTTTTTGTTTCTGGGTCTGGCCTTCTGGAGACTTATTTTACTGCCTTTCCGGACTCAGTGGTTAATGATGATCTCGCCCCGACTCAGTCGCCTATTGCTCTTGTGGTGGTTACTGGTGATGTGGTGCCTGCAGATGTGATCGCTAAGCAGGTGGCTCGCCGCTGTTCTGACCATCCCAATTGGAAGTGGGAGGCGGTTCCTCACAGTGATATGCAGTTCTTGGTTTCAGTTCCCTCCTTCGATGATCTTGATAGACTTGATGGTATTCAGGTGGGGGTGCCTTCCTTCAGCTCCTCTATCTCGATATCTGCTTGGCGGTCAGCAGAGGTTCCTCACAAGGCTGAACTCGAGAAGGTGTGGCTGCACGTGGATGGAGTGCCTCATACGCTGCGACACTTTCTGGGTTTGTGGGCTGTTGGTTCTCTTGTTGGGAAGACTGTTGATGTGGATCTTGTTAGTCTGAGACGCAGGGCAGTGGTGCGTATTCAGGTGGCCATGCTTCAGGCTGGGGTTCTAGGGGACCCTTCTGATGAGGCTCGCCCGATAGCTAAAGCTGATGCTGTGGTTAAGTTTAAGGCTTTTGAGTTCCGATTCCGCCGAGAGCCTGCAGATTATATTCCGGAGCCGGATTTTGTTCCTTTGGTTTGGGTTAAGAGAGATGATCCTGACGAGGGTGATGAGGGTGCTACAGATGGTGGGGATGATGCTATGGATACCTCTGAGCCGAGAGTGGGGCCTTCAGCTTCTGGGACTCCACAGGTTCAGCAGGGAGGATCTAGCTCTTCAGCGCCTGGGGTTACTCATGCTATGGCACCTGTGTTTGCGGTCACGCCTTTTAATCCTAACCCGCAGACGCCACATGCTATTGAGGCAGTGAAGAGGCTGCGGGCAGTTAGTCCATCGTTGGAGGCTCAGTCTGTTGCAGCGGCTATTCCTTGTGTGTCGGCGGATGATTTACGTATGGCGCTAGATGCAGTATCTTCTGTTTCTTCTTTGTCTCCTGGGATTGCCGTGGACCACTCTCGTTCGGACAGGCCAGCCAGAGGGAGGGTGTGTACTCTCGCACGTACTACTCCTGCGGCGGCGAGGCGGGCTGCGGCTGCCACGGCCGTTCACGCGGGTGCGCTTTCCGGGGAGGAGGCGGCTGTTAGCTCGGGTATGGGAGAGGAGGTGCCGCGAGGGGGGTCTTCTTCACCCTTACCCCCTCGGACATCCTCGCTTTCACCTTGCCGAGAGGAGGCCGAGGCGCCTTCTTCTCCTACGTACGTTGCTGGTGGGGGCTCTACTCCGTCCACGCCCCTACAGCCAGCTCCTTCTTCGGCTGGTGCTACGGATGCCCGGTCGGCCAGCACTCCTCCAGCTGCTGCGGCGGGACAGCCGGCGCTGCCTAGGGCGGCCATGGGCATGGCCGACGCCATGGTGCCTCCGGCCCCTGCTGTGGGCGTTGTGAGCCTCCCTAGGGTGGAGCCTGCTAGGGGAGGGTCTTCTTCGTCTATCACCTCCCCTAGGGCTGCCACTGCTACGCGGGCCTCGGGCGCCTCGGCGGTGCCAACCCGCCGAAGTTCACGCCATGGGGTCGGCACCGATGGGGCGATGACGACGGATGAAGACTCCATGGCAAGAGCCATGCGTCGCAAGGCGGAGTCAAACCTTGACTTCTCAGGTACTACTAATAGTTCTAAGTCTTTTTTAACTTTCCCAACACCGCTTATGGCTTCCAAGTTGCATAATGTGGGTCTTTCGTTGGGTTCTACTATTAGTTCTATTTCTGTTTCGGCTAACGCTCTGAGGCGTTTGGAGTTTGATAGACTCAAATTTACTCCAACGCTTCCGAGTAAGTCAGATACCTCTTTTTCTGACGAGGATGAGGAGGAAGCGTATGCCGTCTCAGACGGACAGCTTCTTTCACACCTAGTTGGAGAGGTATCGGAGGTCGGTCTAGATGATACCGCTCTGGGCTCTTGTATTGAATTACAAGCGGCTGAGCGTAAATCAAGACTTTCATCCATTAAACGTAATGCTTGGCCTAATAAAAAGGCTAAGGTGACTAAATCTCCAATTGTTTCCAAATGAATGGCATGTTTGAGAATAGCAGAGGTCTGAAAGACTTGGCTAAACACTTACATATCGCTGAAAGCATTAGGGAACATGTTTTAGATTTTGTTGCCATTTCCGAGACGGGCAAACGGAATTACTCAACAAGTTTTCTAAATCGCCTGTCAGGCGGGGAAGACTTTGCTTGGGTATCCCGCCCGCCTCGGGGACGTTCTGGTGGCCTATTAGTTGGCATTCGGACTACAACCATGGAAATTTTGGATAATTCCGGAGGTGACTTTCATATTAAGCTTCACATCAGGAATAAGTCCGATAATTTCATATGGAGTTTGGTGTCTGTCTATGGAGCTGCCCAGGATGTTCATAAGCCTGCTTTTCTCCGGGAGTTGGTTAATCTAGCGAAGGACAATCCACACCCTATTATCATAGGCGGGGATTTTAATTTGCTTAGATACCCTCATGAGAAGAGTAGGGGCAGATTTGACACCCACTGGCCTTTCTTATTCAACGCTGTCATTGACAGTTTAGATTTGAGAGAGGTTTCAATGGGCGGGAGACAATTCACTTGGGCGAATAGTCTCCCCGAGCCTACTTACGAGAAGTTGGATCGCGTATTGATGGACTCAGACTGGGAATTTAAATTCCCTCTAGTATCAGTACGGGTTCTTCCTCGGATTGAAGCTTTGTCAGATCACGCCCCAATTCTGTTGTCTACTGGTACCCCATTGCCGTCACGTAAACGTCCGTTCAAATTTGAACTTGGATGGCTTAATCGTGATGGCTTTTCGAATATGGTTAAATCTATTTGGGACAAACCCGTCGCTGGGAACACCCCTATCCAAAGGTGGAATAATAAATTACGCTCCATGCGTAGATACCTTGGAGGGTGGGCTAGGCAAATGTCGGGGCAGCTTAAAAAAGAGAAACTCACTCTATCATCACATATTGATGCATTAGAGGCTCTTGCTGAAGTACGTCCACTGACAACGCATGAAATTGAACTTAAAAGTCAGTACAATGCTAAGTTGGTAGGCTTACTTCGTGAGGAGGAACTCAAATGGTACCAGAGATCTAAATCCCAGTTCTTGTTAGAAGGAGATTCGAATACGAGATACTTTCATAGTGTTGCCAATGGTCGACATAGAAAGAAACTCATTCACTCTCTGGTTCAAGATGAGGGCTGGTCAGGAGCAATTAAAGTCCTATATTACTTCTTACTATAAAGGCCTTTTTGGTGCCCCGGAGGATTCAGATGTATCCATGGATGAATCCAGGATTGATGATATTCCCCAAGTGTCTCCTGAAGAAAACGCCATTCTTACCGCCCCTTATTCCGAGGAGGAGATAAGAAAAGCGGTATTTCAAATGGAACACAACAAAGCGCCAGGGCCCGATGGCTTCCCGGCTGAGTTCTACCAAACCTTTTGGGACATTATCAAGCTAGACCTATTGGACCTGTTTGCCGAATTACATGATGGCCAACTGGATCTGTTCCGTATCAATTTTGGTGAAATTATTCTTTTACCAAAAGTTAATGACGCTGAACGGATCCAGCAATACAGACCAATATGCCTTCTAAATGTTTGTTTCAAGATTTTCACAAAAGTTGCTACCATTCGACTCAATTCAGTGGCAGATAAAGTGGTGCGTCCTTCTCAGACCGCTTTTATGCAAGGTAGAAACATCCTAGATGGGGTGGTCACCTTACTTGAAACAATTCATGAGATGCACCGCAAAAAGTTGAACGGGGTAATACTCAAGATCGACTTTGAAAAGCCTACGATAAAGTCAAGTGGTCCTTTCTTCAACAGACCCTTAGGATGAAAGGTTTTTCTGAGGATTGGTGTGCTCTTATTAATAACTTTGTTTTTGGTGAGAGTGTTGCCATTAAGGTCAATGATGACATTGGCAAATTCTTCCAGACCAAAAAAGGGTTGAGGCAAGGTGATCCGCTATCCCCAATGTTATTTAACATTGTGGCAGATATGCTTGCAATAATAATAGAGCGCGCAAAAATCGATGGTCAAATTGAAGGTGTAGTCCCCCACTTAGTTGATGGCGGCTTATCCATTCTTCAGTACGCTGATGACACAATTCTATTTATGGATCATGACTTGGAAAAGGCACGAAACCTGAAATTAATTCTTTCAGCATTCGAGCAGTTGTCCGGGCTTAAAATTAATTTCCATAAGAGCGAATTGTTTTGTTTCGGTGAAGCCGTCGATGTTGCCAACTCATATGCTGAAATATTTGGCTGTGGGATTGGCTCTTTTCCAATTAGCTACCTGGGGATTCCGATACACTATCGGAGACTCACTTTGGCTGAATGGAAAATTGTTGAAGAAAGACTTCAAAAACGTCTTACTAGTTGGAAAGGAAAGTTACTATCCCTTGGTGGAAGATTAGTTCTCATTAACTCGGTACTCACAAATATGGTACTGTATATGATTTCTTTCTTCCAGTTACCGAAAGGAGTCTTGCATAGGTTGGATTATTTCCGATCAAGATTCTTTTGGCAAGGTGATAGTGAGAAGAAAAAATACCGGTTAACTAAATGGAGTGTGGTATGTCGTCCGAAAGATCAAGGTGGACTTGGGGTTCATGATCTTGAAGTTAAGAACAGGGCTTTGCTCGGTAAATGGCTAGCCAGGTTGTTAACGGAGGATGGGGTATGGCAACAACTTTTACGGAAAAAGTATGTGGGCTCAAAGGCGATCTCTCAGGTCTTTTGGAAACCAGGAGATTCACATTTTTGGGCCGGCATCATGGCAACTAAGAAGTACTTTTTCCCATTTGGTTCTTTCTCCATTAAGAATGGGGCAGAGATACGGTTCTGGGAGGATCGCTGGTTGGGAACAACCACTCTCCGTGAACAGTATCCGGCTTTGTACAGTATTGTTCGTCACAAAGGGGATACCTTACAGAAGGTGATGGAACATTCTCCCCCCTCTATGACATTCAGGCGTGATCTTGTCGGTCCTCGACTAGCTTCCTGGAATGAACTGCTTCAGCGGTTAGGTTCTATCCAGCTGGTTCAGGGGACGGATGAATTCCGTTGGAGTCTCACCAAAAATTGCATATTTTCGGTTAACTCCATGTACAAGGCATTATGCCTATCTGAACAACCGGTTTTAAATAATAAATCCATCTGGAAGATGAAGATACCTCTAAAAACTAAGGTCTTTGCATGGTATCTTCGTCGAGGTGTGATTCTTACTAAAGATAACCTTGTAAAGCGCAACTGGCAAGGCTGTACGAAATGTGTGTTTTGTCACGAGGAAGAGACAATAAAACACCTTTTATTCAACTGTCGAGTTGCTAGATCTATATGGTCAATCATTCAGATAGGTTCTACCTTATACCCTCCCGTAGCATTGCAAACATTTTTGGCAATTGGCTTAATGGGGTGGATTCTAGGTACAAAACGATTATCAGAGTGGGAGCGATTGCGGTTGCATTGTCTCTTTGGCTATGTAGAAATGACAAGGTTTTTAATGACAAAAATTCTACTCTTATGCAGGTAATCTACCGGTGTACGGCTTTGCTCCGTTCATGGTCACCACTTCAGCGTTTGGAGGATCGCGACCTCTTTATGGAGGTGTCTACACGATTGGAGAACACGGAGTTTATATCCCAACATGGGTGGCTGCATAGTCGGAGGATTGAAGCCAACGGAGCGTCATAGTAGTTGGCTTTTATCTTTTTTGTATCGCTCTTTGATGGATCCTAGACTACTGAACGGCTGTGTGCATCCTGGTTATGCAGAGGCTGGGTGTAATGCTTAAAACTTTTTGAGTAATAAAGCGCCCTTTATCGAAAAAATAGTGCAGTACCTCATCTCGAGAGGTTTAATGAAGATAACAACATTGTCACCTCCTTAATTTTAATACTCCCTCTGGTCCTAAATACTTGTCGCAGATTTATTTAGGGCCGGAGGGAATGCCTTCCTTTCATATGTATGAGTCCATTTGTGTCCATTTGTACATGTCTAATTTCAATAAATCTATCAACAATTGGTACTTCTGTAGCATAAAGAATATTGCGTTGGTGTTCTGAGAAAGTGAACCTTCCTCGGCTCAAACTTAGCTATTCTTATAGAAGCTCAGCCTTGCTATCTACTTAGCAGTTACCATTATGTTTTTGATTAATTAGATGATAGTTAAATAGACCTATTGGTTTCAGGTGATCTGGTTATTCTATTCCTCAGCTAGATGGTGCACTCAAGATGCTCCACCCAAGTAATTTGACTTTTCTCTTTAATCCTGTCAAAATACATAGACATGCATTTTGGCCTTACCACTGAAATTTAGTTTCTGAGTGCCATATTCCAGTGGAGCTTTAAATTCATGCCTATTGGACTAGCATCTTTTTGTATTATACTTCTTTTTTGTATTTCAAGGTTTCACATAATATCTTGTACAGTATATGGAGGTTATATCCCTGTTATGCACTGTTTCCTCTGTGTGTTCCATTTTATTTCAACACAAGTAACACGGACTTGAATATTCAGACCAGAGACAATGAAGAGAGGGTGTTGAAAGAAGAGATTAACCTACTTAAGGTGGCCCTAAAGGAAACTGAAGGAAACAATAATGATGAGTTGCAAAAGGTTTATTTGAGAAGATATCTCAGATCGAAAGGGATCTACACCTTCTTTCAAATTTCTCCTCAGTTGGATGAGAAGATCTGGTTTGGACAAAGGCCTGATTCTGGAGCTGGTAGGGTTACTGCACCACGGCTAAATAATTGAGCAGAGGGATCTCATACCACAGAGTTGGCGTAAAGGCCACGTTCCCGTGACCACGTAGAGCACTATCCAAAACCAATGGAGCAAAGATAGGGATTCGAGGGGAGCAAAGATAGAGGCTCTTTTGGTGGCAATAGTTCAGACAGGTTAGCTTGTTCCTTCTGCTGTGCTTAATTTCATGAACTTTGTCCAAATACAAACAAAACCAAACTTCACACTTAGTTGATACTTACTTTCTTGGCCAGTGATTACACATTGATCACAGTATTGCACCCTTCCAGGCTTCTGAATCTCCATCAATATTTTTATATATTTTTGCATATATCCACTCATTGTGCATCAGCTAGTCGAAATTAGAAACCATAGTCATTGATTTACTTAGGACTGTATTCTACAAATATTTTCTCACCTTTTTCCATTTAATGTTATTGGTACATTGAACTGTTTATGTACTTGTTCTTCAGGATGCCAACAGGACAGAGATTGTGAAACCCTGATTTACCGCTCTTCTTTAGATAATTAATTGCAGTTATCAAAGAATTGGACAAATAAACTGTTAATTTTGGCCGCTTGAGTCCCATTTTGTTTGCCTTCTAAGAGTGGAGAGGATCATAGACAAATAAGTGTCCGAGCTGTATTTATTAGCACCTCTAAGGTTGTCCTCTTTCTTTTCTTCTTTCTCTTCTCTTTCTCTATTACCCACTGGTCCATGTCAAAACAATTGTTACCAACCTTTGATACACTAAATATTCTTCATGCATAATCTTGTTTCAGCATTTCCATTCTCATGTGGTACGAGGAGGCCTTTGTTTTGCTGATCCATCACAATATACATGTTTCTTTCCTCGAGTTCGCATGCCATATGTATGCGCATTAATTCTGAGAGCCAGAGGCTTTTGGCATCTTTACAGACAAGGCGGTTCTCTCAACAAAAGAGATCTTCAGCTGTGCTGCTTAGCATAGTACACTGCTTAATATGGTTCCAAATCTTTTTTTTACTGAATAATTCCTTCTGTTTTGGGTTACAAATACTCCAGTAGAGGATGAGTAGGTGTATAAAGCCCTGTACATAAGAGCATCTCCAACAGGCGCTGTAAAATCTCGCGCGCTATACCGGCGATTGGGCGCGCTGTCGCGGCATAGCGAATTTGCCCCCGGCAGAGGCTCTACTTTGCAGCGCGCCACACCTGCTGCTAATCCGACCGTTTTTTTTGAAAATTCATCAAACAAACTATGAAAATATGATCGAAAATACGAATATATTATAAAAGTGCAACGATACAATGCGACATTTAAACGAAAATACTAAATAAAACTACTCCTCCGACTGGTCGTCGGACTCCCAGTCGGAGCTCGGCGTCGACATCGTCGTCCACTGGAAGTCGGAGGAGGAGGACGAGAGGACGACGGTCGACGGCCCTGCGGCGTTCTTCTTTTCCTCCTTCCTCCTCGCCGCCGCCTCGGCCCTCGCCTTCTTCCTCGCCGCGGACTCGGCGCGGCGCTTCTCGCGGCTCGCCTTCTTCTTCGCCTTCATCGCCGCCTTCTCCTCCCTGCGCGTAGAAGGCCTCCGTGGCGGCGTCCTCGGGGAAGCGCCGCGCCCACTCGACGCGCAGCGCCTCGTCGCGCTCGGCGATGAGGAGGCGCTGCTCCCTCGATGGCGGCGCTGTTGTTCGCGTGATCATCGGCGACGGCGGCGCCAGCATCTCCGCTGCTCGCGCGTGAAGACGTCGTGGAAGTTCATCGTTCGGCGCGAGCGGCCGAGCCGCCATGCGACGGCGTCGTACGCCCGCGCCGCCTCGTGCGCGGTGTCGAACGTGCCGAGCGGATCCGCTCGCGGGAGCGGATTTCCGCGCGCGGCCGCGCCGGCCGTGGTAGCCGGAGGAGGGCGGCGCGCGGGCATCTCGCGGAGGCGCGGCCGGAGGTGGAGCGGCGGGAGGCGGAGCGGCCGGAGGTGGAGCGGCGCGGGAGGGAGAGAGGCGAGGAGGGAGAACGCGTGGACGAAGTGGCGGTTGGCGCGTTCGCGCGTGCGTGTTTATACCGCGCGCGGCAGCGCACGCCGCAAGTTTTCCGCGCGGGCGACAAATTTTTTAGCGCGCGCGCCTTTTTCCCGCCTCCGCTGGAGCAGCGCGGCAGCGCCCGCGCGCAGCAAACCGGCGGTTTTTTTACCGCGCGGGCCTTTTAGCGCGTCTGTTGGAGATGCTCTAAGGGTAGCTTTGTTTTGTATGTTTCTGAAAGACAGAACTAGGTATATGCTATATTGCTATGAATACAGGTAGGTTGGGAAAAGCAGAAATTTTGGCCTTGGGTGTTTGATTCACAAGAGTAGAAAGAATAAATGAATTGTAATAAGGGCAAACTAAAAAAAAAGCGAATAGAGGCTGTAAGAGCATCTCCAGTCGCGTCCCCAAAGCGTCCCCCAAAGGGATTTGGGGGACGCCGGCCAAAAAAACGATCCAGTCGCGTGCCCCAAAGGCCGCTTCGGTCCGGACGTGCTCCAAATGTTGTCCGGCGTCCCTAGCCCATCCCCTGTGTATAGAGTCTCTACCGGGGACGCCGGACACAACTTTTACACTTACTTTTTGTTTGGAGGTCGCGTTTGGGGGACGTGGCTAGAAAAGGGACCTTTTCCAAACAAATTTTTTGTCCGGACGTCCCCCAAACGACTAATCCGGCGCTTTGTCCGGACATCATTTGGGGGACGCGACTGGAGATGCTCTAACATTGTTGTGCCACTAAAAACGCTTGTGAACGAGGTCCAAGTAGATTGTAAAACTCTCGTGTTCTGTTTTGAAACCTAAGATCAAGAGAATTTTTGTTTTTTCCTTGCTCCATTCTGTTATGGAAGATTTTTTTTCTGACAAAGGGGGCTTTATTACTCAAAGTTAAGGAATACACCTAGCCTCGCTCGCACAGCTAAGATGTACACAGCCGTTCAACGAAGTTAATATTTAAAAAACTTTTACAAGAAACACATGTAAGAGTGAAAGGAGCCAACTAAGCCACAGGAGCCGTAATTCTACGATTATGCAGCCACACCCATGTTGGGTAATAAACTCCTTAGCCATATTCTTCAAACGTGTAGACACCTTGTAAATAGGTCGCGGTCCTCCAATCGCTGAAGTGACAACCATAAATGGAGCAAAGCCATACACCGGTAGATGACCTGCATAAGAGAAGAATTTTTATTGTTAAAAACTTTTTCATTACTACATAGCCATAGCGACCATATAACGGCTATCGCTCCCACCCTGATAAGAATCTTAAACCTATCTGATTGATTGACCATATGGACCTAGCAAGGCATTGGAAGAAAAGGTGTTTTATTGTCTCCTGTTTGTGACAAAAAAAAACACATTTTACACATCCCTGCCAATTGTGTTTTACATGGTTATATTTAGTAAGAATAACGCCACGACGAAGATACCATGGAAAAATCTAAGTTTTCAATGTATCTTCATCTTCCAAATGAATTTATTATTCAACACCAGTTGGATAGGTTCGATTAAGGCATTATACATGGAGTTTACCCAGAATACACCATTCCTGGTAAGTTTCCAATGAAACCCGTTAGCAAGTCATTCCACGAAGCTAGTCGAGGTCCAATAAGATCATGGGCGGATCCAGGATTAAAATCAAGAGGGGGCACAAGTGTGCTAATGAGGGAAAAATCTCATGCCAAGTGGGGGAAAATGACTCTTTTAAGCTTACTATTACAAGGGGACAAAAAACTGAGTGGGGGCATCAGCCCCCATGGCTAACACTCTAGATCCACCCATGAATAAGATCACGTCTGAACGTCATAGAAGGTGGAGATGTCTCCATCACTTTCAGTAAGGTATCCCCTTTATGATGAAAAATATTATATAAAGCCGGATATTGTTCTCGAAGGGTAGCTGGCCTGAGCCAATGATCCTCCCAAAACCTAATCTTAGACCCATCCCTGATGGAAAAGGAAGCGTGTGGGAAAAAGTGCTTCCCAAAAGTGAGAATCTCCCGATTTCCAACAAATCTGAGATATCATCTTTGAGGCGATATACTTTCTTTGTAACAAGTTTTGCCATACACCATCCTCAATTAACAACTTGGCCAGCCATTTTCCTAGCAGGCCTTGTTCTTAACCTCAAGATTATGAACTCCAAGTCCACTCCAATCTTTTGGACGGCAAATGACACTCCATCTAGTGAACCGATATTCTTCTTCTCACTACCACCTTGCCAAAAGAATCTGGATCGGAAATAATCCAATCTATGTAAGACTCCTTTAGGCAACTGGAAGAAATAAATCATATATAGTATCATATTTGTGAGTACTGAATTTATAAGAACCAATCTTCCACCTAGAGATAGTAATTTTTCTTTCCAACTACTAAGACGCTTCTGTAGTCTTTCCTCGCGTGAGCCTCCTATAATGGATCGGCATGCCCATATAGCTGATTGGAAAACTGCCCAATCCACATCCGAAAAGTTCGGCATAAAGGTTGACATCGTCTTGGGCCTCACCAAAACAAAATATTCATTTTTATGGAAATTAATCTTAAGACCTGACAAATGCTCGAACGCTGAAAGTATTAACTTCAAGTTTCTTGCCTTTTCAAAATCATGCTCCATAAAAGAATTGTGTCATCGGCATATTGAAGAATAGATAGGCCCTCATCAACCAAATGAGGAACCACTCCTTCAATCCGACCATCAACTTTAGCCCGCTCAATTAAGATGGCCAACATATCCGCCACAATGTCAAATAACATTGGAGATAATGGATCACCTTGCCTCAGACCTTTCTTTGTCTGAAAGTATTTACCAATATCATCATTGATTTTGATGGCAACACTTCCCCCAAAAGCAAAGTTGTTAATAAGAACATGTCGCTCATCAGAAAAACCTTTCATTCTGAGAGTTTGTTGAAGAAATGACCACTTAACTTTATCATAGGCCTTTTCAAAGTCGATTTTGAATATAACTCCATTCAAATTTTTGCGATGCAACTCATGGATTGTTTCATGCAAGGTCACAACTCCATCAAGGATATATCGACCTTGCATGAACATAATTTGCGTAGGCCACACCACATGATCAACCACCGAATTGAGCCTAATAGTAGCCACCATGGTGAAAATCTTAAAGCAAACATTAAGTAAATAAATTGGTCTGTATTATTGTATCCGCTGCATTGATAACCTTTTTGGTTATAAGATAATCTCTCTAAAGTTGAATAGTGTATTAAATGGAAGGATAGTGTCGACAAAAATAAAAGTCCCATTCTTATGATTTCCTCCACTTCTCTATGAAAAAAATGCCCTAGATAAGTAGATGATAAGTACTCCTACGAGTCATATTCATACCAGAGATGGTACTGATTCCATGTGTTGGTCGGCATGGAGTAGAGGATAAGCGAGTACCTAAAATAAGCAGTAGATGATAAGTACTCTTACTAGTCACCGAGTCATACAACTTGGGACACCCCATGTGCACTGTTGACTATAAGGTGAGGTGATTGTTGATTCAAACTGTTCTACATGTGAAACAAAACAAAAACAAAAAGTACATGTCACCACCATCTTGGAAATATCTTGAAAGGCAAAACTTGTTTGACATTGTGGAAACACACGGATCGCTTTCAGAAGGTACAGCTCATCAGGACATAAATTTTGAGCAAAGAGTTGACATTGTTAATCTGACCTTCAGCCTGAAGTAGCCCCTCCATGTGAAGCTGAATAAATTAGTAGGTGATTAGCTCCTTGCTGTCCCTCCTAGCCGCTACAAAACAATGTAATGTATCGTCTCTTGGCCTTCCGTACGCCTGGAAGGAGTATCGCATACGTGCACTTCATCACAAAGTTGACTCTGAGATGGGTACAGGTGGAGACTATCTAGTTATGCATTTTTAGACAATTAGTGACTTGCTCCTATCATCCTTGTTGAAATCTCGAACCACAATTTCGCACTGGATCTTATGTGCATGACATGCTTGTCCATTTTATTGCGGGAACGGTGGAACCGTGCTTGCTTGCTATTTCAAGCATAATGCATATTCGTTTTACATGTATGAACATGGTTAGGGAGGATGAGTGAGTATAGACAATCGGGGAACGGATCTAGGATGGTACTATCCTACGGCTACGGAACGAATAACCAGGCAGGTACGGAACAAAGCTAGTGTGGTAGCTCGCTGTTCGTATCAGCTCTCATTACACAGCTACTATCCTGTCCAAAGAGTATATCGGTGTCCTGACCCAATGCTTCGTCATGAATAGATATACAAATGGCACAAAATTATTTTTCAATAAGACGATTTTTTAATATGGTACTAATTATACCTGGCATTTGTAATAGCATATTGTTAAGAACTAGTCTGATATCAAAGATGCTAACAGCTATTTCGCAAAACGAATGCTAACAGAAGAAAACATAATAAAAAGATCCAGTCCTGCCAAAGTGATCTGGGACTCATAGCAGCAGCAACACCAGTGGCAATATTGAACTGCGAAAGAGGTTTTATAAGAAGGACGCTTCTACAAAAGGAACATTGCACAAGCGGCCGTTTTAACCACCAAAGTAAGAGCATGGGTTTTCATTTCAGAGAAAATCCGAGTAATCTCTAGATATGCTTTTAACAAAAAAAAATACAAGTATAAGTATACCATGGCTACATAAAGCCAATGAAGGGTATACATATAATTTTCATCCTAAAAATCGGGACACGGTACTCGAAGAGCACCACTGCAGACGGTACACCAGTTTATGGAAGCCAAGTTCTTCTGCAAATTATTTCATACATTCAAGTAGTTTACACGCTCACAACAAAAAAGGAGGAGATATACATGAAGAAAGTTGCACCCATATGGCCATGGATCCGTCGGTGCAACACAAATTAACATTTAAGCGTGCATATAGTCCCGAAATTAGTTGTTCTTCTTGCGTTTCTCGATGAAGAAAAAGAAGGCGAGCGAGGCGATGGAGAAGGTGGAGAAGACGCCGGCAGCGACCTTGATGGAAGTGGTGACGCCGGTGATGCTGATGACGTCGAAGGTGGCGCCGGGCAAGGTCTGGCCGTAGGCGACCTGCGTGCCGGAGGCGTCGAGAGCGTATGCGCGCACGAAGTAGGTGGCGGTGGGGATGTCGAGGGCGACGCGGTACTCGACGGTGCCGGTGGCGGCGTAGGCCTGCTCGGTGACCTTGAACTGGCAGGTCTTGTCCTTCTTGAGGTCGTCGTGGGTCTTGCGCCACTCGCGCCCCTTCTGGCTCACCGGCGCGTAGCACAGGCTCACCTTCACCTTCTTGTATTCCGCGTCCGTGCCGGCCGTGGCGTTGAGGGACCACGTCACCGTGATCACGTCCTCGCCGCCGTGGAGAACTGGCCATGGATTGTCATGCGTGTTAGAGTTTAACAACTTTAAAATGCAAATACTAGTGTTATGTAAATATTAAAATCGTTGTACGAATTCTTTTGACAACTTTGAGCATCTAAATATCCAAGATTCTTCTATTGGCCGGCCGGCTGCCGTCGGATATTTGGAATAGCATGCTAATTAACTTGCTGCATACATAGCCATATATGGCCATATATGCCAATCCGTGTCGTATATCAAACAAACGAATATGCGGCGCAAGTCAGGCAGCAACGACGGCGTGCGTACCTTGGTTGGGAGTGGGGGAGGCGGTGACCGCGAGGGTTGGTTTCAGCTGCGAGAGCATCGCCGCGGCGCTCGCCGACTCCCAACACCCTGCGGCGAGGACCACCACCAGCAACGCCATGGCCATCCCTTGCCGAGCCATCCTTGGGAGCGGCTAGTTAGTGTTTTGGCTGCTTGATCGATCGGAGGAGGCAGAGAGGTGCTTGGGAGGTTTGCTTTGCTTTGCTTTGGTGGGGGATCTGGAGAGATGCAGGAGTACGGATGGGTATAATATAGGCGCGCGCCATGGGTGTTGACCGTGGGCGAGGAGAGGAGGCAGATCAGCAGGAGCTGCCAGTGCCGTATTTCGTGGGGCCGAGGAGGCGCCCGTCTGATCAAGGAATCGGAAACTGGCTTAGCTGGTCGGAAGCCAGATCTCACGTCATGGTACTCGCTTCGCGTTTTGTCCCCTCCGAGGGTCTTCGATGTTCTAGAGGGCCAAAAGTGTCCAGCCCGGGGTTGTAGTGAGAAGCGGCGACTGCAAATTAAGCACCAAGTGGCCACAAAATCATTTTTCACTGTTCAGTTCAGTGTTTTTTCTAGATAAAAGGCCGTCGTAGCCCGGTTTTAAATTAATAAAACCCTAACTAGTTCACATTAATAGAGCAAACAACAGAGATATGTTGAGAAGACCAGCTTGCAATTATAACATGGCCTCCGTGACGAGGGATTAACCTATCAATGTCTACAAGTTGTAGACTTGGCTTTTCGTGGAAGTAGAGGGCAAGTAGATCTTGAAAGTTTTAGCCGAAAAGATGCTCGACTGCTAAAAAACTAGAATTTGTTGACAATGAGATTGATCCTTTCTTTGTCCCCCGGCTCCCCCTTATATAGGAGGCGGAGCCGAGGGTTTCGTATTACACAAGTTACAAACTCTAGAAAACTCTTTGAATCCGACCCGTAAAGTTACAAATCTCTCTATTCCTAATCTATCTCTTCTTGCCATAGCCAACGCTTTAACGGGCTTCCAGGCTTCACAATCTTCGGGTTATGGGCCTTCCGTAAACCCCGGGTATTATCTTCGGCAGGCCCACCTGGGATGCCTATGTCAGTAGCCCCCGAGATTTTGCTTGAGTCATAAAGTCGAGTAAAATGTCCACCGTATAATTTTACCCATAGATTCTTCGAGTGATTCACAAAAAAATTATTCGAGATATATATATGTTGTACAAGGATAATGGTAAATGAGGCTGGTTCATCTGACGGATCAGGTACCAGTTAACTACTCTCGTGGCAAACCCGCAAAAACCTACTTCAAGGTCAAGTCCCTGGACATGACCCCGGAATACCGGCGTAATTCGACATGTGCCGCTTCAGGACTTAATCATGAATCGAATTCCAGTTAAGTTTATAAGATCCATAGCGCGTCCGCTAGGAATATTTCTTTGCATCTGTTGATACGAAAAAAGTAGTAGAGTGCATTCGGTGCGATACCACGCCACACAGGATAGAACCTGGGGTCTTACGTTCGTAAAGTTTTTACGACATCTAGAAGTTTTATCGCGACGGACGCGCTCTACGAATATATTGTCGAGTACCTTTATCGGCTGTTGAAATACCCAATTTTGTCGGATTATTATGATGACAATATCTTGACGCTCCCGATGGGAGTACACGACGAGTTATATGTAACTCGAAGATGTATGACGATAATAATTCTCCTTGTATTGTATCTGATACTCTCTTCTTCATAAACTATCGGGTGCGTGACCAGCGCTTCCGATGGGAGTAGCCCCCGATGCTACAGTCGAGTATTAATACTTGGCTGTAGGCTCAACTTGTATTATTTCTTCATTCTATTTTTGAAAATACGAACTTTTTCTCTAACTTCATTTTATCGGGTGCGCGAACAGCGCTCCCGATGGGAGTAGCCCCCGAGGCTACAGTCGAGTATTTATACTTGGGTGTAGGCTCAACTTTCATCTTCCTTAAAGTACCCTATATTTCTGTTTTCCAGACCATCCTCTTATCAGAAGTACGAATCGCACTTTTGATAAGATTAGCCCCCGAGCATTTGAACAAGTACTTGTATTTGATCAAAGGCTCCCGAAATTACTTCATTTGCACCATCAACATTTTCTCTGTCGCTGTTTTTATTCATAGAAGGTCACTCGAAACTTTTATTTTGACGACGTCAGCGCTGACGATAGCCACGAACATTGCATTGGGAAGGTGCAGGTTCTGCAATTTCACTGACTTGTGGGGCCAATACTCTGCGCCGTTCGACACGTTGCGCAAGTGGGGGACACACGTCCTCCATTTTTTCCAGCACACGCGTTGTAACGCCTGTCCAGTAACTTCATAGTAAAAACACCTGTGTACCCCTGTAGACACGTGTAAAGCATCGGACCAATTTCCTTTCTATCCAATGGTGCGACGAATTGATTTCTGGCTATAAATATCCTCCTTCTTCCTCATTATCCCCTTTTGCTTGCGCTGTTCACCTTTCTTCTCTCTCTCTCTCTCCCTGACCGCCATTTCCATTACCCAACTCTTCGCGCACATGCCTTCGTTCTTCCTCTGCCTCCACCAAAGCTCAGTTCCATGCTGCCACGCACGAAACTGACCAAACACACTGCTCCAGGGACCAACGCGCCGGCGGACAAGATGGAGATCTCAGGGTGGGAGAGATCTAAAATCACCAACCAGGACCAGAAGAGCCTCAAGCGGTTGGGCTTGATGAAGAAGAAAAATTCGCTGATATTTCCTGGCGATGAAAGCCACCAGCGCCCTCCAATTGGATACCGGGTAACATTCATTGATCACCTCATTCGCGGCCTTTCTCCCCCTATCCATGAGTTTCTTCGGGGACTTCTGTTTGTCTACGGGATTCAGCTGCACCAACTAACACCTAACTCCATCCCCCATATCTCTATTTTCATCACCCTTTGCGAATGTTTCCTCGGGACCCATCCTCATTGGGGCCTGTGGAAACGTATTTTCTATCTCCGGCGCAACAACTCTCGCAACGCCGTCTACAATGTAGGCGGCGTTTGCATCTGCGTCCGATCCGACATTGATTACTTCGACGTCAAGTTCCCCGACTCCATTCAAGGATGGCGCAAAAGTGGCTGTACATCCACGAAGAATACGTCGGCAACCAGGAATATGGAATTGCTCCTTTTGATGGTGCCGCAGAAATCCTCAGACGCCGATCCTGGGACGCTGAAGCTTCTGCCGAAGAAAGAACAACTACCGACGCTCTGATGAAACGCATCCACCAGCTCCAGAACACCCACGGTGAAGAACTGTCGGGTATCCAAATTACTGCCTACTTCCTTAGGATCAGGGTGCAGCCTTTGCAGGCTCGCAAAACGCCCCTCTCGATGTACGCTGGCGAAGAAGACGTTGATCGCATTTCCACGGATCTTTCTGTAAAGGACCTGGAGAAGCTTACTCGATGTTTTTTTTCGCTGAGCAAGAAAGACGAGGTTCCAACCTCTTGTCGCGTGGAGCCATACAGTGGCAACCACGCCCTTCCCGAAGTAAGTGACTTTTCATTCGAGTAGTACTTTTATTGTTCGATTGCCCCTTCGTTTGTCTTGTGCGTTGATCTTCGATTTCATTTCTGCAGAACCACCAAGTCCTTTCTTCTCTTCCTCCCCTTCCTGAAGGTGGAGAGGTAGATGAGCGAGCCGTTGTCCATGATGAGCCGCAAGAATCTACTCATCCTGAGAGTGAAGTCGCCGCATCTAACAAATCCACGGCTTCCTCCGACAAGGTGAGTGGATCAGAACCTACTGCATCTGCTCGCTCCCTCTCTCCTCCTCCCACTGTTTCTCCAAATAACAAGAGGAAGAGGGAAGAAGTCGAAGATTCCGGCACCTCCAAACCCATTGGGTCAACTGCCGAGGAAACTTCTCCTGAAGAAGGGGGTACCTTCTACCCTTACGACGATGCAGGCTCCGTTAGCTCGTAAGTTTCTTTGTTGCTATCTTGCATAACTCTTGTTTGTTTGCTCGACTCACTTTTCTATGGTATCAGTGGTGAGGAAGAAGAAGAAGAAACTGCGGTTCCTGACACGGATCCAACGAGCACGTCGAACACCGTGGTTCTCTCCGAAGCACGCCGCGCTGCCGAGGAAAACCCCCCTCTTTCTCAGCAAAACTTGGAAACATCGACTCTGCTAGCGAGCCCCCAAGCCCCTTCACCAAAGAGGGCGAGGGTCGAGGCTAGCGAAAGCCATGAAATTGTTGTTGGGGGATCCTCTACGCCTTCATTGGATGATGTAAGCTCTTTTTCTCTCTTGACTCGCTATTTTGTTCTGGCGGTCTATCTTTAGTTGTTTGTCGAATTTTACCTCTGCTAAACTTGCTTCCCGACATTTCCTCTTCAGCCTGTGATGAAGCATCTCATCAAACTTGGCACCCAATTTATTGGGTTTCGTGACGCTGCCGAAGATTTGCGAGGTAAATCTCGCTTTACTCTTGGTAATATTTTCCTTAGCAACCTTTTTGCTGTTCTAACAATAGATTCTCACATTGTCGACATTTCTTTCAGAGGCTCTTGACAAAGCCGAAAAACGCGCTGATGCTTTGGCCATTAAGCTTGAGCAAAGCGAGAAGGCTCGCGAAAAGGCTCAACAAGATGCTTCTGTTGTTGAAGATCTTCGTCAGAGGCTCCACAATGCTGAAACTGCTCTGAGCGACAAGATCTCCCAGCAAATCGCACGCGAGGAATCTGTCATAGCGCCATTGGAAACCCAAAACCGGCGATTCGTTAGTAAGTGTTTCCCTTTGCCTATCTCTGTTTTGATCATTTCTTGTCTTTCTAAGTATTGATTTACTTCTACTTTGCTTCAGCAGGGAGGATGGGTGAAGATTTTACGTTGCACGAGGCTGAGGAGGATCGTCTTCTCGACACCCTCTCAATCCTCGAGTTGCAAGGTGATTTGGCGCGCACCAATATTGTTGATGCAAGGGCTGCCTTCACGCGCCTCTTCCCCCACTTCTTCCCCAAACAAACACAGCCGAAGATCTTCTCCAAGCTTGTCAGGCGCTTCCTTCCCAAGGAAGACCTTGCTTTGTCCTATCGACATGAAAACCATAAGATTGGAGTCGAAGGAACCATTGCTTTGGTCGCTAACAGCGGTCAAAATGTTGACTGAGTCAAGCCCGAGAACCCCGAGAAGATGAACAAGGAGAAGTGGAAGGCGCTGGTGAAGGATGCCAAGCCTCAATCAAAGAAGATCATCGCCTTCCTCGGCCCCAAGCCTGCTGGTTCCACTAGTAGCGCCAAGACGGAGGTCAAGTAGACCATCATATCCCTATGTTTTCTTTTTCTTTTCTCTTTTGTGATTGTCGCCCTTTCAATGAATGGCGACAACTTTCTTTGGCTCGATAGGAGTCGACTTTTGTAATGATCATGTAAATATCCTTATGATTAATGGAACACCACTTTGCTAGATGATTGATGTTGCAATTTTTCTTTTCCAGTTGATTTTTGATAACTATACTGCGGCTACTGGTACCTTTGATGCTTCGCCTGCTACATCTTGCTCAAGGAAAACTTCCGTCGACGATATTGTTGATGATTCTTCACGTATCGATCTTTTGCAAGAACTAGATGAACTTCGACAGCAACTTCAGTCAATGAAAAAGTAAGCCATCGTTGTTATGGACCAATCCAGAAATTCCTTAGATCGCGAACGGGCCGCACTTCAGTAGGCACAGGAAGCTCTCAAACTGAAAGATGATGCTGCTGCCAAGGCTTTACATGATTCCCAACGCGAGGATTACATGCTTGACCTTATGTCTGCCGCTAGTCAAGATATGTCGGGTATGTGGCATTGGTTTTGTCTTCCATCGAATTCCTCGTGATCTATCTTATTTTCTTCCCGATATTTTTGTTATGCTCCAGGCTCATTTGTCGACATTGCTGCTGAAGATCAACGCATAAATGCTCGAGTCGAGGTTCTTCATCGACTTTCCCAACAAAGCGGCAATGACTTTTGGGCGGACATAAACCGTAGTCGCTAGATTGTGCGGTTCCAAGATCGTGCGTCCCAGGTTCGAGATCTTTACCTCCGTCCATCACGTTGCTTGCCACCGAAGATGTTGATGATGTTTCCGAAGATGTTGACGATGCCATCGAGATCAGCTCCTTGTCGCCTCTAATTCCCACAGACGGCACCAATTGACTAGAGATTAACCTGTCAATGCCTACAAGTTGTAGACTTGGGTTTTCGTGGAAGTAGAGGGCAAGTAGATCTCGAAGGTTTCAGCTGAAAAGGTGCTCGACTGCTAATAAGCTAGGGTTTGTTGACAATGAGATTGATCCTTTCTTTGTCCCTTGGCTCCCCCTTATATAGGAGGCGGAGCCGAGGGTTTCATATTACACAAGTTACAAACTCTAGGAAACTCTTTGAATCCGACCCGTAAAGTTGCAAATCTCTCTATTCCTAATCTATCTCTTCTTGCCATAGCCGACGCTTTAATGGGCTTCCGGGCTTCACAATCTTCGGGTTATGGGCCTTCCGTAAACCCCGGGTCTATCTTCAGCAGGCCCACCTGGGATGCCTATGTCACTCTGGCCCAACACAAGTTTGAACAACAAGACACTCGAGCTATCACTAAGTACAAACCGAAAAACAACTAGTGCGAGGGTTGGCGATGAGTTGCCGGTGGCGAATACAATTATCTATAGAGTTGTCGAAGCTTGTCTACCAGGAAGTCGATGTTGGTGATCACTAACGGGGTTGCCAAATATAGGGTACTCAGAGGAGGGAGAAGATCTCAGCAGGAGGCCTCGGGGCTATGAACAGGCAGAGAGTGGACGACCCTGGAAAAGGTGGATCCGTGGTCCATAACAAAGCCTAGGCAAGAAGGCCGAGAGATCAGGAGTTCCTCGGGGCTTACATCTTCTACATCCTACTCGAGGAAAACTGGACATTCGGAGGTCCAAAAATCAGCATCATCGACAAAAAATTTTAGCGACTACGAAGATAAACAACTTTGTGCAAGTTTATGGGAAACCATACGAGGAAATTGGGCCCCAACGCTATGGGAATATTCACTCGGAATGCAGGAAGAACAGCGCAGGGCGGTGCGAATAACTCGTAGGAACGGAAAAAACCATAAGCTCACCAAGTCACGTGTCGACTTCAACAACAATAAGCAAATGTCCAAGCAGGATTTTTTTGATAAAGGGAATATATTAATATCAGAAGATATCAATTACACCTTGCCTTTGCAACAAAGCAACACCCTAATGGCAGTACGGATGCACACAGCCAAAAAAGGGAAAAGAAAACTAAGAAACAAAAGTCCCGCTACAGCATTCTAGGCCTAGCAACAGCAATACATCCACCACCAAGACAACACCTAAAATACAGACTCTCCAAAACGACGCCTCCAAGAAGGAAACAGTGCACCAGCGCCGTCATCGCCCGACCAAAGATCTTAGGTTTTCACCCTCGCTGAAAACAATGCTCAAGTGCACAACAACCAAGCATAAGGCGACCTTGATTTTCACCATGAAAGGTAGGACTCTGAACTACACATGTGTTGCCGCCCCCACTTTCATACCACTGCCCGGAACACCAAGCAAGTCCCTCAACAGCGCGGAAACTTAAATCTCCATTAGCTAGACTTCCGATCCGACCTTCATGATATTCTTTTCTTCTGACTTCACCATGGACCAAAATGTCACTTGATGTCAAAATAGAACAGAGCTTCGCTCCGCTCCCTCCAGAACCAAACGGCTGGAATAAAAACATGGGTGTGCATGACCGAATACCACCCGATCCAGCAAACTCCAGGCAAAAGATGCACCGTTTCATTCGCCGGCGGAGCCTTCCGGAACTCAACACTCCAGCCAGATCAAGAAGGATAGACCCCAGGAAGGTCTCCATCTTCGCGCAAGAGAAACCCTAGGACCACCACCTTCAAACTGCGAAACAGACGAACATGCCCCCTCACCGCCATCTGCTAGCCAGCAAAAACGAAGGAGGAATCGGTGGACGCACCATCCGAGACCCACGCGACCCAGATCAGATCGGGCATGCCACGCCACACGGTCTTGGACGCCGGTACCACACCATCCACACCTCGAAATGTCGCTGCCACCTCCTCGCGCCGTCAGCTGAACCGATGACGGGTCTGTGTGAGAACCAGACTCGCAGCCACCACCACCACCCATCGCTGGAAGGCCATGGAAGGAGCAGCCGCCGCCGCACATCAGGGGATCTCTGCCCCGGACGCCATGTGCGCCTCCCCGCAGCAGCCGCCCTAGCCGCCACATCAGATCATCACGACGACCACCCCCGACCCCCATTGGCGCTGGGGCCCGCCGCCACCATGGCCGGCGCCGATGGCAGCGGCGGAGGGAGGGATACGACGGGGGGACGGCGGCTGGCGGCGCTAGGGTTCACCCTGGGGGACGACGCGAGGACGTGTACCAGTTCGAGAAGCCTGCAACTCCGGCTGCTTGCCCTGTCTAAGCAGGATGTTCTCACTAAGCTTCTTTCCCGCCTGTCGTTGCTTAGTAGACGGTACCTCGGAGGAGGAATCCTCACGAGGGGGAAAAGAAGTAGGGGCCATAGGGCGGAGTGTCCTCGGGACGGTAGTACGCGAGTTACCCGGCTTCGGAACACCTGCGGAGACAGGCCTACCGCGTTTGTCCTGTATTATCAACGCACAGTTACAATGAGTTGTGGTTGTGCCTCTAGGGCTCCCGGGATCCGGCTTATAAAGGCGCACGGATCTAGGGTTTACATGGAGAGTCCTAGCCGGAATACAAGTTGCCATCACTTCCTTAGCCGGAGATACTGCCAGATCTGGATTTTCCGGGTTTGCGCCTCTTCATCGAGGGTATCCGTAGATGCTCAAGGAAGATGCCGGCTGAATTGGCTTCCCGATCCGAGCTTGGATAGCATATCCGCCGCTGTGTTATCGTCTCCTGACGTACTTGACTTCATATCCGAGGAAGCATTTGGCGATCTCGTCAACTTCGCTCTGTAAGCCGCCATAATGGAGTTTCTGGCGTTCCGGTTTGGCTACTTGTTGTGCCACCAGGTCGGAATCTCCGCAGCATATGATGCGCTTGATCCCAATCTCCCCATGCGCATGTAGTAGAGCCCGTATTCGCCATATTGTTTGTAGCTTCAAGTGAATCAGGACGTACGGCTTCTTCTCCGATAGGTGACTTCGGGTGACTCAGACTGAGCCTTGATGTTGCTTGGATCCGTCAAAGTGCATGACCCAAGCTTCAGGTTCCGGCACAGGTGTCCGTGCTTCTAGTCCAATCCGCGATGAAATCGCTAGAACTTGAGACTTGATCGCGGTTCTAGCTTCGTAGTTGATGTCAAAGGCAGATAATTCAATGCCCCACTTTGCACGCCCCGCGTCGAATTGTTGATGATTGTTGCCAAGGGAGCCTTGCTCACAACTGTCATGGGATGCTCGGAAGTAGTGCCTCAACTTCCGGCTGCCTAGGAATACGCCATAAGCCAGCTTCTGAAAGTGAGGGTATCAATGTTTGGATTCCGTCAGGACTTCGCTAATGTAATAGACGGGCCTTTGGACTCCATGCTCGTGACCTTCTTTCTTTCGCACCACCACGATTACTATGCTGATTACCTTGTTGGTGGCTGCCAAATAGAGGAGCATAGGCTCTGACTCACTGGAGCTGCCAATATAGATGGTGAGGAGTATGTTCTTCAATCCCTGAAGTGCTTGGTCACGCTCGTCCCGTGATAAATTTGTCCGTTTTCTTCAGCAGTTTGTACAATGGTAGGGCCTTCTCGCCAAGACGGCTAACAAATCTACTGATTGCTGCGACACAACCAGTTAATCGTTGCACCTTGAGACAAGTTGGCCTCTTGATGTTCAGGATAGCCTTGATTTTTTCCGGGTTAACTTCGATGCCCTGTGGAGAAACAATGAAGCCAAGGAGTTTTTCTACTGGCACGCCAAAAACGCACTTCAGCGGATTTAACATCATCTTGTACCGTCGGAGATTCTCAAGGTTTCTTGAGGTCGTGATCAAGTCGGATCCTTTCGGGTCATGACCGCGATGTCGTCGATGTAAGCGTGCACGTTCCGCCAATTTGGTCCTTCAGCACCGCTGCATCGTACGTTGGTATGTGGCACCGCATTTTTAAGCCAAAAGGCATAGTAACATAGCGTAAGTACCAAAAGGTGTGATGAACGAGGCCCTTTTGGTCGGACTTCTTCATCCGATCTGATGATACCCAATATGCGTCAAGAAAACACAGAAGTTTATCTTGTCGAATCAATGACTTGGTCAATGCGCGGCAAGGGGAACGGATCCTTCGGACAATGCTTATTCAAGCCGGAGTAATCGATGCACATTCTTAGTATTTCAAAATTCCTCTTGGGTACAAGGACGGGGTTTGCGACCCAATCAGTATGGATAACTTCTACTACAAAGCCTGCCTCTAGTAACTTTTCTAATTCCATTCCTATGGCGCGGCGCTTCTTATCTCCAAAGCGTCGCATAGCTTGCTTCACCGGTTTTGCACCGGATATATGTTGAGGTAGTGGTTTCGAGTTCCCCGGTACTCCGGACATGTCAGAAGGTTGTCATGCGAAGATATCCATGTTAGCTCGAGGAACTCGACGAGCGCTTTCCTATTTGGGGTCCATGTTGGCTCCGACTAAACCTGCTTGGAGCGTCGCCTACAACGAGGTCATGCTTCTTGGTTTCTATCGCGGCCTTGAACAAGTTCTTCTGTTCGGAGATCCGCTTCTTGGTGGTCGTATCTCGCCGGATCCACCGCGCTCCCGTAGCCTTGCTGCTCCTCTCTCTGATATGACTTGATTACGCAGGCGGCCCGCCCTCTCGCAGTCCTAGCTTTCTTGTAGTCTCTGATACGGTGATCATACCCGTTAGGACCCGGATTTTGAGCTTGTTGTAGATGTAGCATGCCCTGGCGTGGAACTTGTGGTAGGTGGGCTTGACGAAGATTACATGGTAGGAGCTCTTGAAGGGCACCACTCAAACGTGATCATCTCTTCGCGGTAATGTTGAACATCGCCGAAGGCCACGGAAGTTTGATGCTGCCCAGGGAGTTTGCCTTTTTACCCGAACCACACCATGAAATTCAGCTGGTCCTTGCTGAGCTGTTAAGGTTCATCCTCTCCAGATTCTCCAGGTACATGATGTTCAAGCTAGCTCCGCCATCCATAAGCCACTTGAGAAGTCATACCCGTCGATGCGGGGACTTACAAACGAGCATACATTCTTTGGGGATGACGGGTGATCCGACCTGTCGAAGGTGCGGGCTCCGACCACTTGACATCACTGCGGCAAGACACGAATCGTATGCTTCAAGAGCCGGAGCGCCGATTTCTTGGCCCGGATGTTGGGTTCCGAGGAAGGTGTGGTAAGTTCCGACACTCTTTTCCCGAAGGTTGGACTTGTTAGCTGCGATACCCTTTGGGATCCGGGAGCGTCATCTTCGTCCATTGCCTCGGAACTTCTCTCTCTTTCTTTGTCCTTGTTCTGCCTGCCTTGCCACGAGGGCGTGCCGGCTTGCTTGTCATGCCTCGGGTCGTTTTTTAGGCATTGACCCACTTGCAGTTGCGATTGGTGTGAGTGGATTTGCCCGAGCCGGATCTAGATGAGCCGTAAGGACATATCCTGACTCCGTACGTTCGGGGAGCACGGGATCCGCGAGTGAACCTCGTCAACGCGCCGTTGGCCCCCGCCGGCTCCGCCACCACGTCGCGGCCTCTTCCGCCTCCCCGGACCTCCGCGTTGGAACGTCATGGCGATCAAGTGCGGATCCTCCGCCTTTGTGGTCTTCAGGAGGGTTCTTCCGCTTGTTGCTGTTGCCGACGCCACTGTCGCGGTTTTTCTTCCCGCAGCATGGTTGTAGCTGCGAGATCACAGGCCACATCGCTGGGTACAGGATCACCGGCGATGTTAATCATCTCATCTAGCCCGAGTTTGTTTGCATTCACTGTAGGTAAGCCAGCCGCAAAGAGTCTCTCGCCGTTGTGCCACCGATGAATAAGGCAGATAGCCGTGCGATTATCTACGTTCGCACTCTCGTTTCGGTTGCCAACCATCGGTGAGGAAACTTCCCCGGATGTTTCACCCTTCTTCTGGATGCAGGCCTGTGGCCGGCTTGGCCTCTTGTAGGTGCTCAAGTGGTTCTCAAGGCCTTCTTCAGTCATACCAAAGAAATATGGAATTCTCGAGGTCGCTGAGCCAAACACTAGCTGGACCAATAAGGTACAACCGGAGCATGCGCTGGCTATATTAGGGGTTCCTCCTATGAAGGACATCGATTGTAGAATCCTCGATCTAGGTCCGCCCGCTGCCGTCACAATGCTTCAGCCTGTAGCTTGAGGCTCGGGGCTTCTGGCTTTGGTCCTCGATCATCCTGCTGCCACTTTGGGCCGATGTAGTCAGATTCAGATTGCGGAGTCGTTCTGCATCGCGGGGACCGCCGCTTGTGGGTTTTTGAACGGAACGGACCCTCCGCCCTCCGCCTCCGCTTCCTCCACCTCCGCCTCCATCGCTAGGTGGTGGGGAGTATTCCTCAAATCTCAGGAGATTTTTTTTTTTTTTTTGTTTCCGCCTCGGGACTTCGACAAGCCTCGCGCGGGCCGTTTCCGCTCCGGCGAGCGATTCCGCCTCCGCTGACGCCGCTCCGCTGCTTCGGCCCTGGGCTCAGCGCCGCTTTCTTTGTTCCGCTTTTCTAGGCCCTGCCCGCGGCCTTCATTCCGGCCTCGGCGAGGTTCGGGCTCGCGGGTCTTGGTTCCCGGCCCATGTGGTTCTCGGCTGCGCTCCTCGCTCCTTGCCCTGGCGCAGGCATGTTGTCGCTGATGTTGATTCCACCGGCCCATGGGGCCTGGTGAGCCTTGGCAGACTGTCGACGAGGGGGCGGCGGAGGACGCGGAGTCCGGGAAGGGGTGGTGGATGGGTTCCCTGTGTTTGTTCATGCACATCGGCCCTTACCCTTTGGTTAGCCCCTGAAAGCGAGTCCGAGGGCACCGGGATCAGGTTCGGATGTTCTCTGGCATTCCTCCTGCGCTCGTGGATCCTGGGGCAGGCCGATTCGCCATCACGATGTTGATTTCCGAGGGCTGCCCTTCTCGCGCGGTGGACAACAAGTGACTCGGTTGGATTCCAACTCGCGCGAAGTGTTCGCCTTGCTTGTTGTTGCATCATCGGCTAACGAGGGCCAAGGGACGTAGTTGATATCACCCTCCTCCTCTTTTCCTCGAGCTCCGCAGCCTCTTCATGCTATCCTTGGAGTTGTGAGCGGCTGTTGTTCTGTGGGGTTGTGAAGGTGATCCCCATGTGAGGATGGCTTCTAACGATTCTATCATCCGCCTTCGGCATAGATCATTTTCACTCTCTCATTCTTCCTCATCTTCTTGACGAAAAGTGATCTTTGATCTCGCACCTGCCTCTCAGTGATCCATCATGTTTGCAAATTTCTTCTCTCATCCAAGATCGCAACATAGCAGCTGGTGAACTTTCGCGGCCGCATCTCCTTCCTCGTGGCCTCTAAAGCCTCCGTGACCGCGTCGTCAGATATCTATTGTTGAGGATATCGATCACAAGGAAAATCCATGCGTGCTTGCTCGATCATCTCTTCTCCTGGGACAAGACTTCGGCGCGTCGCTCCCGCTAAAAACGAGATCCCGTTGGATGTCATGGTCTGAGGTGGTGTTTTCATCTTCCGTCTCCTGCTGATCCAGCGGTACGGTTGCAAGAACCTGCATAGGCTGGGCGGAATCGCCCCAGGTTGCTCACTGCCTCCGAGTTCCTCGAGTCGGTTGAACTCTTCCATATTCATGGAGGAGGCATCGCGCCGCTTTCCCGATTCCCGAGTTCCTTCGCTGCGGTTGTATTCTTCTCAGCTCATTGAGGAGGCATCATCTAAGTCAGCTTAAATTGCCGAGGATTGATTCGTGGTCTCCTGGCCTCTGTCCCGAGCTTCGCTGCCTCCGGGACACTTTCCTGCTGATCCTAGAGTCGCTGCCGGTGTGTCTCAACTGCATGGGATCGGTCTGGTCCTCAAGAGGGGCGCCTGCGGCATGGGCTGCGAAGGCACGGCGTGGACACTCCTCTCGTTTCTCTAACACTGAGACCCAAACTCAAAAACGGACCCTCCCACTGTCTCCCGGTCGTGGGCGGTGGATTGGGTGGGTGATGCGCGAGATGTACAATGCCCGTTGGGAACCCCATGGGAAGGTATGATGAGAGAAGCAAAAGCCTCGGTATGAAACCAAGGTTATCGAACCAGAGGGAGCCAAGAAGCACGTGAAGAGCAGAGGAGTGTAGTATGGGCAACAACACCAAAGGAAACCTACACAACGTGAACCTGCACTAACACATCAAAGTACTTTGCCCCAACGTACAAAGGAGGTTGTCAATCTCACCGGCTTGTCAGAATAAAGGATTAACCGCATTGTGTGGAAGATGATTGTTTGCTAAGAAAACAGTAAAGAACAATTGCAGTAGATTCTATGCAATGTAAAGAATAGGATCGGGGTCCACAGTTAATTAGAGGTGTCTCTCCCATAAGATAAAAGCATGTTGGGTGAACAAAATTGCAGCTAGGCAATTGACAAATAGAGGGCATAAGACATACATGATATGATAAATATAGTGAGATTTAATCAGTGCATTACAATAAAGTACATAGACCGCCATCCAAAGATGCATCTATGCCTAAAAAGTCCACCTTCAGGTTATCATCCGAACCCCTTCAAATATTAAGTTGCTTGTAGTGACAATTGCATTAAGTATGAAAGGTAATGTAATCAACAACTACATCCTTAGACACAACATCAATGTTTTTTATCCCTAGTGGCAATGCACATCCACAACCTTAGAACTTTCTCACACTGTCCCGCATTTAATGGAGGCATGAACCCAATTCTTTCATCAATTCTTCCTAGGGAGTTATGCTAAAACTCTGGCCGAGCCTCTACTATCAACGAGAGCATGCAAGATCATAAACAACACATAGGTAATAGATTGATAATCACCATAACATAGTATTCTATCCATCTGATCCCGACAAACACAACATATAGTATTACAGATAGATGATCTTGATCATGTTAGGCAGCCACAAGATCCAATGAAGCCATTGCTCAGGGAGAAAGACGACCATCTAGCTATCAAGCAGGACCCAATAGTCCAGGCTTAACTACTCACTCATCACTCCTGAGGCGATCATGGCGATGAAGAGTCCTCCTAGAGATGATTCCCCTCTCGGGTGCCGAGGCGATCTCCCGAATCCCCCGAGATGGGATTGATGGCTACGGCTGGGCCCCTCCGGGTTGGTTTTCCAGACGTGGCTCCTGCACAGCAGGGCTTCGCGACGAAGACTTTAAGTAGGCTGGCGCAACGCGGGGGCCACACTAGGTCTCTATTACCACCCGGGCCGCGCAGCCCCAACTCGGGCCGCGCCGCTCTAGTGTGGCGGCGCCTCGTGGCCCCACTTCCTTTCCTCGTCTTCCTCGAGTTTCGTGCAAAAATAGGACCCCGGGCGCTGATTTCGCCCACCCGAGAATATTTCCTTACTAGATTTCTCAAAACCAAAAACAACAGAAATAGGAACAACTGTCTCTTCTGCATCTTGTTAATAGGTTAGTGCTTGAAAATGCATAAATATGACATATAATGTATAAAACATGTAGATATCATCAATAATGTAGCATGGAACAGCAGAAATTATCGACACAGTTTGAGACGCACGCATTCCTGCTTAGTTCTCGCTGTCCCGTGCAGTAAACGAGCAATAAGGATAATTTCGAGTGACATGCCATCATAACCTTGATCATACTATTGCAAGTATATGTAATGAATGCAACGATCAAAACAATGGTGATGATACATGAGTCAACAAATGAATCATAAAGCAAAGACTTTCATGAATAGTATCAAGACAAGTATCAATAAGTCTTGCATAAGAAATATACCCCATAAAGCAATAAATCAAAGTAAAGGTATTGGAAGCAACACAAAGGAAGATTGCGTTTCATGTTGCCTTCAACTTATAACATATATATCTCATAGATAGTGTCAATGTAAGTAATATAAAAAGTGCAATATGCAAGTATGTAGGAATCAATGTACGGTTCACACAATGTTTGCTTCTTAAGGTGGAGCGAGATAGGTAAACCGACTCAACAATAAAAGTAAAGAAAGGTCCTTCAAAGAGGAGTATCGATTGCTATATTTGTGCTAGAGCTTTTATTATGAAACATGAAACAATTTTGTCAACTAGTAATAATTCATATGTGCTATGCATAATATTCTACAAGTTGCATGTCTCATGCATAGAGTACCAATAGTGCTCGCACCTTGTCCTACTATCTCGAAAAACTGATTCTCATCGCATAACATATGTTTCAACCAAGTGTCACAAAGGTACCTCCATGCCGCCTGCTTTTTACATTCCAAGGAGAAAGCACGCATTGGATTTCTCGCTTGATTATTCTCAACTTAGACATCCACACCGGAAAATATAGACAACAGATAATGGACTCCTCTTTTTAATGCTACATTCAACAATAGTTAATATTCTCATAAGATTGAGGTTGTATGTCTAACTGAAACTTCCACCAGATACATGGCTTTAGTTAGCGGCCCAATGTTCTTCTCTAACATATGCATACTCAAAACCATTTGATCATGAAATCCACTACTGCAGACACGAACATGCATACATCTCACATGTGATATCCAACAAAGATAAAGTTGATGGCGTCCTCAGTAAAACATGGTTACCGTCAACAAACAACTTACAAAACTAAAACACATAACTACATATCCATCACCCACAATAGCTAAGCCATTTGTCCCATGAGCTATATATTGTAAAGGCGAATGATGGAATTTTAAAGGCACCACTCAAGCAATTACTTTGGAATGGAGAAATACCATGTAGTAGGTAGGTATGGTGGACACGAATGGTATAGTGGTTGGCTCAAGATTTGGATGCATGAGAAGTGTATTCCCTCTCGATACAAGGTTTAGGCTAGCAAGGTTATTTTAGGCAAACTCAAGGATGAACCGTGCAGAGAAACTCACATAAAAGACATATTATAAACATAATAAGACTCTACACTGCCTTCCTTGTTGTTCAAAACTTCAATACTAGAAATTATCTAGACCTTAGAGAGACCAACACTGCCAACCAAATTTAGCAAGCTCTATGTATTTTCTTATGGGGGTAAAGCATATGATGCAAGAGTTTAAACATGAGCACAACAATTGCCAAGTATCACATTATCCAAGACATTTTAGAATTACTTACATGTAGCATTTTCCGATTCCAACCATATAACAATTTAACGAAGAAATTTCAACCTTCGCCTTGAACATTATGAGTAAAGCCTAAGGACATATTTGTCCATATGCAACAAAGGAGCGTGTCTCTCCCACAAAGTGAATGCTAGATCCATTTTATTCAAACAAACAAAACAAAACAAACCGACGCTTCCAAGCAAAGTACATAAGATGTGATCGAATAAAATATAGTTTTAGTGGGAGGAACCTGATGATGTTGTCGATGAAGAAGGCTGGGATGCCCTTGGGCATCCCCAAGCTTAGACGCTGAGTCTTCTAAAATATGCAGGTAAGGAACCACTGGGGCTTCGAGCTTCCACTCCTCTTGATCATAGTATATCATATTCCTCTCTTGACCCCCTTGAAACTTCCTTCACACCAAACTTCAATCAAACTCATTAGAGGGTTAGTGCACAATTAAAAATTCACATGTTCAGAGGTGACACAATCATTTCTAACACTTCTGACATTGCACAAAGCATCGGACATTAATGGATCAAAGGAATTCATCCAACATAGCAAATACAGAAATTCTAAAATAAAAGGCAGAATCTGTCAAAAATGAAACTGTCCGTAAAGACGAACCTGAAAAGGGCCCTCAGACTTGCTCAAATGGAAAAACTAAAACTAATGAAAGTTGCACGTACATATCCGAGGATCACACACGTAAATTTGCAGATTTTTTTGATATTTTTACAGAGACTTCTGCTCAAATTCGTGACAGACAGCAATGCTGTTTCTGCGCAGCAATCCAAATCTGGCATCAACTTTACCATAGAGACTTTACTTGGCACAAAAACATGATAAGATAGGGTTGCTACAGTAGTAACAACTTCCAAGACTCAAATATAAACAAAGCACTGTAGTAAAAACATGGGCTGTCTCCCATAAGCGCTTTTAATTAACGCCTTTCAGCTAGGCGTAGAAAGTGCAAATCAAGTAACATCAAGAGTAGAAGCATCAACATCATATTTTCCTCTAATGATAGAATCATAAGGTAACTTCATTCTTTTTCTAGGGAAGTGTTCCATACCTTTCTTGAGAGGAAATTGATATTTTATATTACCTTCCTTCATATCAATGGTAGCACCAACAGTTCGAAGAAAAGGTCTTCCCAATATAATGGACAAGATGCATTGCATTCAATATCCAAGACAACAAAATCAACGGGACAAGGTTATTGTTAACCATAATATGAAATATTATCAACTCTCCCCAAAGGTTTCTTTAGTGAAGCGTGATTAACATCCAAATAACAATTTTTCATCAGGCAAGTCAAGCATATCATAAATTTTCTTAGGCATAACAGAAATACTTGCACCAAGATCACATAAAACATTATAATCAAAATCATTGACCCTCATCTTAATGATAGGCTCCCAACCATCTTCTAACTTTCTAGGAATAGAAGTTTCAAGTTTTAGTTTCTCTTCTCTAGCTTTTAAGAGAGCATTTGTAATATGTTTTGTAAAGGCCAAATTTATAGCACTAGCATTAGGACTTTTTGGAAAGTTTTTGTAAGAACTTTATAACTTCAGAGATGTGGCAATCATCAAAATCTAAATCATTATGAGCTACAGCTATGGGATCATTGTCCCCAAGGTTGGAAAAAATTTCAGCAGTTTTATCACAAGCAGTTTCAGCAGTTTTAGCAATTTCAGGCAGTTTTGTACGCTTTGCACTAGAGTAGAAACATTGCCAACACCAATTATTTTACCATTGATAGTAGGAGGTGCAGCAACATGTGAATCATTATCATTACTAGTGTTGGTTGCTAGTCCAAACTTTAGCTACATTATCTTCTTTAGCTAGTTTTTCATTTTCTCTCTATCCCACCTAGCACGCAATTCAGCCATTAATCTTATATTCTCATTAATTCTAACTTGGATGGCATTTTCTGTAGTAGTAATATTATTATCAATATCCTTATTAGGGATAACTTTCAATTTTAATAGATCAACATCAGAGGCAAGTCTATCAACTCTAGAAGCACATTATCAATTTTATCGTTTTTCCTCACAACAGATTTGTTAAAAGCAGTCTATGTACTAATAAATTCTTTAAGCATGGTCAAGACCAGGAGTATACACTCCTATTATTGTTGTAAGAATTCCCATAAGAATTACCATAACCATTACCATTAGCGGAAGGATATGACTTATTCCTATAAGCATTGTTGTTGAAATTATTACTTTAATGAAATTCACATCAACATTTTCTTCTTGGAGCAACCAATGAAGCTAAAGGAACATTATTTGATCAACATTAGATCTACCATTCACAAGCATAGACATAATCACATCAATCTTATCACCACAAGAGGTTTCCTTCAATGTAATTTACCTTCTTGATTTTCAGGAGCCCTTTCCTGTGCGCTATTCAGAGTAATTTATCATCATATCATCAAGAAGCTCTTTGTAGACGCCCCAAAGTGATGGACATACAGGTACCTCCAGTAGTACAATTGGATAAATTGTTAAGAAAAATTTGGTCGCGCCTGCATAGAAGGTTTGATGATCATCCAAGTAGTCAATTCATGGGTTGGGCAATTCTTTTACCAAAGATTTCATTCTCTCCCATGCTTGAGCAACATGTTCATGTATCTAATTGCTTAAAATTCATTATGCTACTTCTCAAAGATATAATTTTAGCTGGAGGATAATATCTAACAATAAAAGCATCCTTACATTTAGTCCATGAATCAATACTATTCTTAGGCAAAGATAGCAACCAATCTCTAGCTCTTCCTCTTAATGAGAAAGGAAACAATTTCAATTTAATAATATCACCATCTACATCCTTATACTCTTTGCATTTCACAAAGTTCAACAAAATTATTAAGACGTGGGCAAATAAGATTTATCGAACTAACAATTAAAATTGCTCTCATAACAAGGTTCAAGAAAGCAAAGTTTAATTTCAAAGAATTCTCATGTAGTAGCAGGTGGGAGCAATAGGTGTGCATTAGAAATCATTATTATTTGTGTTTGTGGCTTCACACAACTTAGTATTTTCAGGGGTATTCATTTTAGCAACAATAGAATAAAGCAAACTAGATAAAGTAAATGCAAGTAACTAATTTTTTGTGTTTTTGATATAGAGAGCAAGACAGTAAATAAAGTAAAACTAGCAACTAATTTTTTTGGTGTTTTGTTTAAGTGCAGCAAACAAAGTAGTAAATAAAATAAAGCAAGACAAAAACAAAGTAAAGAGATTGGCGGTGGAGACCGCAGGTGTTCCTGATCTCCCTAAGAAGAACACTAATCGAAGCTTGATGTACAGAGATACACGTCCGTTGGGAACCCTAAGTGGAAGGCAGGATGCGTATAGAAGCAAGTTTCCTCAAGATGAAACCAAGGTTACCGAAATCCGTGAGGGAGCCAAGAAGCCACGTGAAGGTTGGTGGAGGAGTGTAGGCGGCGCAACACCAGTGAATTCCGGCGCCAATCGTGGAACCTGCACAACACACCAAAAGCACTTTGCCTCAACGTATCAAAGGAGGTTGCTCAATCTCACTGCCTGTCGTAATGTATGATTAAATCGTATTGTGTGGAAGATGATTGCTTGGCGAGAAAAACAAGAAAGAACAATTGGCAAGATTGTATGCAATGTAAAGAAAAGGACCGGGGTCACAGTTCACTAGAGGTGTTCCTCCCATAAGATAAAAGCATGTTGTGAGAACAAATCAGTCGTGCAATCGACAAATAGAGAGGGAATAATAATGCACATACATGATATGATAAATATAGTGAGATTTAATCAGGGCATTACGACAAAGTACATAGACCGGCATCCAACTGCATCTATGCCTAAAAAGTCCACCTTCAGGGTAGCATCCGAACCCCTTCCAGTATTAAGTTGCAAAGCAACAGACAATGGCATTAAGTATGGTGCGTAATGTAATCAACAACTACATCCTTAGACATAGCATCAATGTTTTATCCCTAGTGGCAACAAGACATCCATAACCTAACTTTCGTCATCACTGTCCCAGATTTAATGAGGCATACCCACTATCGAGCATAAATACTCCCTCTTGGAGTTAAGAGCAAAAACTTGGCTAGAGCCTAGCTCTACTAATAACGGAGAGCATGCAAGATCATAAACAACACATAGGTAATAGATTGATAATCACCATAACATAGTATTCTCTATCCATCGGATCCCGACAAACACAACATATAGTATTACAGACAGATGATCTGATCATGTTAGCAGCTCACAAGATCCAACAATGAAGTACAATTAGGAGAAGACGCACCATCTAGCTACCGCTATGGACCCATAGTCCAGGGGTGAACTACTCACTCACTCCGGAGGCGATCATACATGAAGGGTCCCTCCGGAGATGATTCCCCTCTCCCAGGTGCCGGAGGCGATCTCCCTAATCCCCCGAGATGGGATTGGCGGCGTGCTTCCGAAGGTTTTCCACATCGTGCTCTTGCATGCAGGGTTTCGCGACGAAGACTTTATGTAGGCGAAGGGCAACGCGGGGGCCACACGTAGGGCCCCAGCCACCCAGGGCACAGCCGCGCGGGGCCAAGCCGGCCGTGCCGCCTAGTGTGGCGGCGCGCCTCGTGCCCCACTTCCTTTCCCCTTCGATCTTCCTGGGAAGTTTCGTGCAAAAAATAGACCCCTCAAGGCTGATTTCGCTCCACCCGAGAATATTTCCTTACTAGGATTTCTGGAAACCAAAAACAGCGTGAAAACAACAACACTTCGAGATCTTGTTAATAGGTTAGTGCTTTAAAATGCGTAAATACGATATATAATGTGTATAAACATGTAGATATCATCAATAATGTAGTATGGAACATAATAAATTATCGATACATTCGGGAGACGACGTTGGTTTTGAATTTTCGTATCTAAGGCGAATCTTCCTAGGAAGTTCTCACATCGTATCGGATCTTCGTCTCGCGTTCGGCACTTACAAGTGTCATATGGCTAAGCATTTACGTAGCGTCTCAGTCGCTAACGTACTAAGCCTCGCTCGATGAAGATGTGGATGTCGCCTATCAGACGATGGAGAGCTTATGAGGCTCACCAGCTCTAATCCAAGACTGGGTCTGAGGGATGATAACTCCACAAGTATAGGGGGATCGCAACAGCCTTTGAGGGAAGTAAACCCAAATTTATTGTTTTGACACAAGGGGGACAAGAATACTTATAAGCCTTAACAACTGAGTTGTCAATCTAGCTGCACCTGGAAAGCACTAGTAACATAGGTGATGTGAAAGCAGCAGAGTAGTATGAGAGCAATAGTAACAAGAATAATAAAGAAAGAAAGAGCAAAGAATACGAGGCACACGCACTGCAAATAAAGGATACTACTTCTAATGGCATATAGGACCGAGTATATTTGATGATGAAAGATGGACCGTGGTTCCCATCTACACGAGGGGTAACTCTCCAATAACAAGTGTTAAGTGAACAAATTACACTTGGGCAATTGATAGGATTGAAATAGCATTAAGACAGAATATCAAGTCTATTAATCATGTAGGTATATGGTTTCCATATATAGTCATATGTGCTCTCAATGAGAAACTTGCATAACACCTCTTTGTCCTACCAAAATTCTATAAGGCCTAGCCTCAAGGGAAACTACTCGGGTAATTAAGGTACTCTTTAATAGAGCACTGGAAAGCATTAACACTTGGGGAAAACATGTGATCCTCATATCTAAGCCATCCTCTCCAGTTATCCCAGTCCTTGGGGCCTCGGGTTCCCGACATAGACATGTGCAAACAACTTGTAGATACAATCTAAGCACAATTATAGAGCTTGAATCTAAGATCATGCCACTCACGTGAACTAGTGACAAGTATTAAACACAACAAGATCGCAACAACAATAACTTCACAAACTTTATAGATAGATTGATCATAATGTAACTAACTGATCTGATTCAACAAACTCAACACCGATTACATCGATGGATCTCAATCATGTAAGGCAGCTCATGAGATCATTGTATTGAAGTACATGAGAGAGAGTACCAACTAGCTATAACCAGAACCCGTAGTCCATGGGGGAACCACTCACGGAGCACGATGGAGGCGGGCGATGGAGAAGGTCTCGGGTCGATCCCCTCGTCCGTGCTAGGAGTCGGAACAGAACTTCGACCCCGAAACTAGGTTTCGCATGGCGGCGGCGCTCCGGGAGTCTTTTCTCGGGAATATGATCGATCGCTTCCTGCTTCGTCGTGAGGGAATAACAGGCAAAGGCGATGTTTGGAGTCCTGAGGTGGGCTCCCCACACCCCGTGGCCGCCGTGGCCCGCCGCCTGCCCAGAGTCCGAGGCCGTGGCCCCCCTCCTCGTTTCTGGTTCTTCGCCTCCGTGTGTCCCTCTAAAAATAGGAGGTTTGGTTTTTTGTTTCATCGAATTCCAGAATATTGTTCGCACAAATTTTCTCTGAACCAAAATGCAACAGGAAACAGAACCGGCACTTCGCATCTTGTTAATAGGTTATCCAGAAAATGCATAAAAATGATAAGAAGTGTGAACAAAACATGTAGGTATTGTCATAAAACTAGCATGGAACATAAGAAATCATAGATACGTTGGAGACGTACCAACGGACGATCGGAAAGTTTCCGGCGTAAAGAACACGCCCCACAACGATCGTGTCGTCGTAGCTTTCATGGCGAGCCTTCTCCTGTTCCGGCCTGTGACGCCTCGTGCCCAACGGTGGGCGCCAAATGTCGTTGCTTATTCGACGGTGCTTCTGAGGAGGGATCCTCACGAGGGGGAAAAGAAGTAGAGGCCATAGCGAGTGTCCTCTGGACTGCCAGAGGTACGCGTAGTTACCCAGCTTCGAACACTCGCACGAGATGTGGCCCATCACACTGGCCCGGTATTATCCGGCGCCTTTCGCTGTTACAATGAGTTGCAGGTTGTGCCTCTAGGCACCCCGGATCCGCCATAAAGGCGCACGGATCTAGGGTTTACATGGAGAGTCCTAGCCGCAATACAAGTTGCCTAACTACGGTACAATATCCTTCCGTGTACGTCAAGGATCCGTCTTCCTTCAATGTCGGTACCGGATCCGGCTACTCCTAATGGGCCAAGCCGGGATCTCGACTCACATCGGGTCCGTGGTGATCCGGCTCCTGTTCCCCGGGCTGGTCTTCATCCAACTTGATCTACAGCAACTAGGCCGCCCGATGGGCCTCATGCCACCATCACCGTCTATGGGCCACCCGGGCTTGCCGGATCCAGGCACTGTCGACGGTACACCCATGAAGTATACCCACAACACCACCTCTCTCTGGTGACCTGGTCAAATCCTACTTGCTGTCATCTGGGATGGCAGGGGCTATGAAAGGCGGAGAGTGCACGGCCCCGACAAAGGCAGCCCTGTTAAAATCCTCACACCTTTTACACCATTACTCAAGTTTCGTGTTTTCGCGGCCCATGACGTACGAAAGAGGCAAAACTTTTCACTACTGGAAAAAGGCTTACCAGTGACGGGCACGTTTTCCGTATTGCTGACGGTAGAGGCCGATGTTATCAATATATAGCCACTGGTAATGTACACCACTGACGGATGCGAGATGCTTTGCCGAAAACCCGTATTCGTGACTACCAATTTCATAAAGGAGCGTACTCGTGAAAACTACATAACAAAATGATAGTCAACAAAAGCCATATATGACGAGGATTGGAACAATGTTACCGTCAATTCTAGATGTTAGGCGACGTATTCGTTGTTTCGACAACCGCCAGATGGGAAGGTATTTTTGACACACCAGTGACTCAATCATCCGCCATTAGTAATGTACCTCTGACATGCAGTCTTGCAACCATTCCGTCATCGGTGGGGATATTTGATATCTTCATTGACGATCAGAATTATGAGGTTGTCACCGGTAGCATGTGGCCAACGACGTGCGTATTGTCGGCTACGACGTTTATATTAGGTGTTGTCCGTCACTTCTGCTGTGATAGCAGCGACTGCACTTAATTATCCAGTCGTTGATGCTTTATTAACCAGAATTAAAAAAAATTGTAAATCTAGGCTGGCTAGTTGGTTGATATATGGTAATAAAATAATATATTGTTCGTATTAATATAATCCAGCATGGTTCGCTGGTCGATTTATTGGAATACATTATTGTCGTACTAATATAATTCAGGCTTGCCTAGCCTAAAGTATAGATACACTCGAATTATCACAATTGGTTTCTAGCACGCATTAATATAGTAACTACATCTTGTGCAACATATTTTGTGACCTATAAGTATTACCTCCACTGGTGTCATTGTACGAGAAGATGTTGATGCCAGTTCATACTCATACGGCTGGTGTCATTGTACCAAAAGATCTGCAGACACATTGTTTGTCAATCCTTCCGGTTCCTATCACATCATCTCTACCAATGTATGTGCACCACTTTTGAGGCTATAATCTGAGGGTTGACTACTTTCTCACCTTTCGCAAGGAAGCCCTCTGACATCTACAAAGTGGTCATCTTCGACTACTCTTGCTATGAGGTGATGACCAGGTGCCCGAATCATGGAGTTGCCACCAGGAGGTTCGTGGAAGAGGTAGAGTGATGTTACCGTATGAAAGAATGAGATGTCGCCTAGAGGGGGGAGGGGGTGAATAGGCGATATAAAAACTCCTACGGATTTGGCTTGTAAGAATGCGGAATTAAACTAACGTTTGTTTTATAAGCACAAACCCTAAATATGCTAGGCTCAACTAAGTGCAATAACAATAGCTAGAGCTAAGCAAGATAGGCACAATATAAATAAACAACAAGTGATAGCAAGATATAATAAATACTTCAAGCTCGATGGCTATCACAAAGGAGAGTAAACTCGGGTATAGAAACAACCGAGACACGCAGAGACGAAGATGTATTCCGTGTTCCCTTCCTTTGCAAGAAGGCACGTCACGTTTGGAGAGGTGGGGATCCCACGAATGATTTTCCAACGCCACGAAGGTTGTCCTTCTTCTCCAAGCCAATTCCACCAAGGATAATGGCCCTTTCCTTATGACTAGGTTTTCCTCCACTCCGGAGATGGCAAGCTCCACAACCATTTCACAATCTCCACGAAGGAGAAGCCCGGGCCCGTTCATAATCTTCCACGAAGAGGTCACCGGGACACCAACCAAGCCAACTAGGAGGTCACCCTCCAAGAGTAACAAGCTCACGGTGTCTCACTCGAACGAATCGTGGCGGAGAGCTCAACACTATGCAATGATGCAAAGCAAGAACACCAAAGGTGTTCAAATTCCTCACACTCAAATCCCACCAAAGCAACAAATGCTAAGATGAAATTGGAGAGGAAGAACAATGGAGAAAATCAACAAATGACTCCAATATCTAGATTCCAAGAGTTCCCCTCACTTAGAGGAGGAATGGATTGGAGGAGGTTGTAGATCTGGATCTCCTCTTTCAGATCCCCCAAGAATATGCAAGAATCATAGGAGGGAAGGGAGACGAAGCAAGCTCAAAAGGTTCAACAATGGTGGTAAATACGTGCTCAAGAACCCTAGAAAACCTTTGGGGAAGAAGTCCCTTTTATAGCCCCTCAAAATATGACCGTTTGGGGCAAAAGACGAGCAGCCAGTCTGTCTGCCAAAAAATTCCGGTAGCGCCGGTTTCTACGCCAGAATAGTGCAAGCGAAACCGGCACCGCCGGTTCCCAACGGAATCTGGCTGCTGGTTTCGCCCGGAATTTCTATGGGCCGCCAAAACAAACCGCACGCTGAATGATTTCGGCAGGGAAACTGGCACCGCCGGTTTCTACGCCGGAAATCTAGACATAATACAAAAACGATGATAACTTTTGCGTCCGGACTTCGATTTCGATGATCTTGGGCTTGTTGAAATCAGAACAACAAGGCCTACAACTTTATGCATAGAAACATCATTTTCCACCCACGGAGTAAAAACCACGAGATGAATGTTTTGACCTCTCTATAAAAGACAAAAACCTCCAAACTCGAAACGCAATAGAAGATGCATATAGATTTTCGATGAACTTGGGCTTGTGTAAAAAACAAGCTAAGAACCTCACAGAGAAACACCAAGAAGCAACAAGAATATAGGGATGCAAGATATGCAAAGGATTGAGCTCCCTAAGACGATACGATCAGTTAGTCAACCGAAAGCCCCTCTTGATATTGCGCTATCCATCCATAACCGGTCTCCAAAAACCACCTGAGACCGGTGGAAAACCTAGCAAGGTCATACCTTTGCCTTGCGCATCCCCGCTTGATCTTGATGATAACTCTTCAAGCTCCACTCAAGCCGGAATGCATCACTTGATCATTGTTGCTTCAAAGACTCCAAATCCTTACACCCTGATGGAAAAGCTCCATTGATGCACATCTTCACATGTCCATTATCACCAAATGGACAGCAAAGCTTTAAATCATATGATCCTTTTAAGATGCTCATCTTGAACTTTCCCAACTCAACCTTGATGACGATCACCACTTGATTTCATCCTCTCATGGGCTATATGAGATCGCATTTTTTATGCATGCCCATGGAAAGATACCTAACCCACATAGACAACACAAGGGCACATATATGATGGGTTAGTTCATAAGCATAATTGACAAAGTTATCATACCACATGAGTTCACGTGGCATATTCTTCATTGCTGTGTTGATCAAACTTGAATCTATTCTTCACTCTTTGTATTGGCCAACCTTGTATCTTCTCATGCTCTATCATACTATCTTGGTGTATAAAGAACTCTTCATTTGTTTGCATGCTCTAAATCTTAGTCAACCATAGCTCAATTTATGAGACTATCATGACACCGACTTAGAGCCATATCTTGAATTCTACACTTGGAATCAAGCACTCAAGATTTTGATTATTCATTGCTTAACACATAAGCTAGAGCATGGCTAATATTAAGTTCTATATAAGAACTCCATCTTCATTTCTTCTTCTTGATCATATCACATATATGTCTTCAAATCGATGATCTTGCTGCCAATACTCAAGGTATATCTTTTATCTTCATGACCTCCATACTTGAATCCAACATATGGACTACAAGTATTACCTATGGAATATCCCTTTATATAAACTCAATGAAAAACATTAGTCCATATGGGTTGTCATTAATTACAAAACCACACATAGGGGCAATGTACCCGTACACCGTATTGTTCTGTCTCAAGTAGGTGTCCATCAACTATAGTAGTGTCGACTGTGTCTGAACTTATGTTGTGTAGGTCGTGTCTGTCGATCGTGTCAATCTTAACTACGGTAATCTGCTTACTAGTTAACAAGTATGTTCGAATTTGAATGCTCACTCGTCTCTGGTAGCCTCACAAACATGAGAAGAGGTTACCATACTTAGTATTCAGATGGCTAGCAAATCATGCAACCAAACACTTTCAGCTGAAATCTCCACTTAGCAAAAAAAAATAGAACACTTCATGAGAAACCAAGAAAAACGTCAAATGTGTTCTAGAGCTCGCTTTAGATAGGATAACGTCCATAGAGTTTAGCCAAAAATAGAGCCTAGGCTACCGCACCCTTAATGGCCACGGCTAGAAATGGGAGAGAAAAATTAGTAGGGATTTTGGGGAAGAAATGAGACCAAGTCTCACATGTAGAAAAAGTAGGAAATTTAAAGACTAGGGGTTTGTGGATAAAGGAAAGGAAAAAAGTCTCTTTATGTCGCCAAAACAAGATGGGCTTGGGCAGGATATTGACCAAAACTTTGCTAGAATTTTTTCTAGTTTTATTTCAGGGAAACAAACAAAAATATTCTTTTGAAACAAAATGGACCATAAAATAATATGTTGTTTTATTTAAAATAACTAAAGAGGGGGAGTGGACATATCAATTTGCCAGGATATTTTAGCAAAATAAAAATAAGATTTTGCAAAAATATGCCACAAAAATATGCATGATGCCATGATGATGCACAAGACAATAACAACAGAAAATTCTAATATGGAATATTTTCCAAGACGTTACATTAAATATTAATATTAATGATAACCTACATAGATTAAGAAATCTAAATAGAAAATGGCAAGAATCTAAGAGAACAATCATATTAGCATAATCTAAACAATGACAATAACATACTTAAATTAATCTAAACTAAAATGGCAAGAACCTAACAAAACAATCACATTATACTAAACTAAGTAATGAAAATGACCTGCACAGATTAATCAAAAAAGAACAACGGTAATAATCTAAACAAAACAATGATAATACCCTACACAGATTAATCTAAACATAACAATGGCAATAACCTAACAGAATAATCATATTTAAAAAACTAAAAATAAAACCTAGTTCATGGTATGACAGCTGGTCATACAAAGATTTATAACTTCGAATCGGTAGGACGTCATTGGTGCAGCCGTCGTCAGGCTCGGACTGTTCATCTTTGGTTTCGCCATCCACAGATTTGGTGTCTTATCTTGGCCGGCTCCGCCCACATCCGGCGGGGTTCCTCTTCAATCTCTACTATCGAGCCACCACTGACCTAGTGTGACCAGATCTGGACAAAGATGAGAGGAGAATGAGGAACTGACACGGCGAATGCGCTCTCTCGTTTTGGGATAAGAAGCGAGAGACAACTTGGTCACCTCGAGCACTGCCACCTTGCCTTGACACGACAGACACGCTCTCACGTGTCGGGATAAGACACGAGAGATAACTAGGTCACCTAAAAGAGCATCGCCGCCTTGCCTTGACACAGAGGATGCGCTCTCTCGATCCGGGATAAGACGGGAGAGATAACTCGGTCACCTCGAGCGCTGCCGCCGCACATCGTTCAGATGCAGGGAGAGATCGAGTAGGGAGAGAGTGAGGGGTAGAGTTTCTGTGAGGGTTAAGTGTTGTATACAAAGAGCATGCATTGTTCGGAAGCGGAGTATTGTGCTACCCCGTTCCTATAGAGGCCCCTAATGCAAATGGAGATGTTGGGGAGTGCATTTGCTACATATTGCTGACAGACAGATATTAATAATTCTCATTCATGATGTCTCCTCAACGGCTGCCCATTTCTGGCAGGCCTCGTTAGCCATACAGAATTACCTTTAACCGTGCCCCGTAAAACTGATGTTTTTGATGAGGGTGTCCTTAGCGTCGCTCTGTACTAGTGCAAACAGTAGCTGTTTACCGGTGGTGTTGCACTATTCGCAAGCCGCCAATAAAACTTGTGGTGTGCACCATTGAAACATGTCACTAATGTAATGCGTGCTATAAGCTATTTCCTACCAGTGATAGAAAGGTGTGGTGGCACCGGAACAGAGAAGGAGGTGACGATGCCGAGGTAGCGGGTGAGGAGTAGGGGCAGGGGAAAGAGGAAGAAAAAATGGACGAATTAAAAAAGGAAAAGTCGGTGCCATGTGATCCCTAGGTGGCGGATTTTCATTTACTACACACATTTAATCTGTATGGTATACACTAAAATATTATAGTGTCAACTGGATAAGTGGATTGCACTAGCTCTTATCAGAGCTCACGGAGTCTCGAGTTCGAGTTATAGCTTTTACAATTTATCCTAAAATTGTTATTATCCTCCTCTTTGTCCACGTTACGGCCTGTCATAGTATCAAAGCCATACTTGTACTTTTTGATTCACGTGTTTACAATCTTTTTTCCCGTCACATATAAGACGGGTGTTGAGGTTATCTTCTAGAGTTGCTCTATAGGGCAACAAAGAGGAACACAATTCTCGACCGAGTTACATATGTGGCTATGTGCTTTCCATGTTTCCGTTGAGTTTGAGTACACGGTTGTTGCTATAGTTGGATAAATCCGTCGGTGGTACAGCACTAACGCTTACAAGAATTCTCAAAAGAAAAATACCAATACACTCTCTTACGTATACATTGCTGTTGTTTGTACGTTGCGAAGGAGAAGAAGAAGTCGCCCACGGGCGAACACCTTGGCACGGTTCCAATCTTAGTTGTTCTTCTTGCGTTTCTCGATGTAGAAGAAGAAGGCGAGCGAGGCAACGGAGAAGGTAGAGAAGACGGCGGCGGCGACCTTGATGGAGGTGGTGACGCCGGTGATGCTGACGACGTCGAAGGTGGCGCCGGGCAAGGTCTGCCCGTAGGCGACCTTCGTGCCGGAGGCGTCAAGAGCGTAGGCGCGCACGAAGTAGGTGGCAGTGGGGACGTCGAGGGCGACGCGGTACTCGACCGTGCCGGTGGCGGCGTAGGCCTGCTCGGTGACCTTGAACTGGCAGGTCTTGTCCTTCTTGAGGTCGTCGTGGGTCTTGCGCCACTCGCGACCCTTCTGGCTCACCGGCGCGTAGCACAGGCTCACCTTCACCTTCTTGTACTCCGCGTCGGTGCCGGCCGTCGCGTTGAGGGACCACGTCACCGTGATCACGTCCTCGCCGCCGTGAAGAACTGGCCACGGATCAACCAAAGCTTGTCACAATCCGTGACGTGTAGCAAACAAAGGAACATGCGGCGCAAGTTAGGAAGCATACCTTGGTTGTGAGTGGGGGAGGCGGTGACCGCGAGGGTTGGTTTCAGCTGAGAGAGCATCGCCGCGCCGGTCGCCGACTCCAAACACCCTGAGGCCAGGACCACCAGCAGCAACGCCATGACCATCCCTTGCCGAGCCATCGATCACTGCTTGCTGATCTTCTTCTAGCTTCTGTTGCTCGAAGAAATAATTCTGCTCGCTGCTGCTGAAAGGAAGGAGGCTGCTGTACTTTGATGGGAAGGATGGAAGACAAACATGTATATGTAGGCGCGTCAGGGGGCGTTGACCGTGTGGCGGGTAGCTTGCTTTCGTTTGGTCGAGGAGGCGCCCATCCAAAAGTCAATGGTTTATGTTTTGGCCCTCTCCGGCCGGAGCTGTAGTCTGCTCTAGAGGGGTTCCAAAGGGTCTCGGAGATGAGAAGCGGCGACTGCAGATTAAGCAGCTAGCAGTGCATCGACTAACTAGAACTGCAAACAACAGTTGTTCAACCTAGCCGACTGTTGCCTGGTGAAACATTCTCGAAAGAATGAATGGACCGATTGACATCGTCTGTTGGAATTCCCATCACATCAAACAGACAAGCAGAACACGCTCACAGAACTTAGAGCATCTCCGAGACGACCCAAACCGACGACCCGAATGGTTCAAATCTGTCCGTTTATTTTTTTTGAAACGTGAGCAAAAGCTTTGCCCATTTCATTGATTAAGAAAGGAGTTTTACAAGAAAGTAAAAGGCAAAGAAAGGTTACAACATCACTCTCTCGGCATCAGAAGACCCGATTTCTTTGCACTGGCAAGCACCCAAAGACTACCCTCTTTCCTAATCCTATCGAAGACAACTTGCACCGGATGTCGAGGAGCTCCTCGGCAATGCCCTCCGATAAGGGCTTAGGGTTGACGGGAACTCAAGCCGACACGGCATACTCCGTACGTTGCATGTTTGCAGCGATTTACCCAAAGTTCGGCCTTCGATGAGGTAAAACCCTTACGTCCCGCCCACTGTTTGATTATGATGAAAATAGTTACAAGGGGGGTGCCGAATAGTTCGGGTGTGATCTCGTCGAGATAGCTAATCGCTAGGGTTACCTAGTTCTAAGCTTCTCACACAAGATCGCTAAGATTACCGTGTCCTCGATATTCTCTCCCCGGTCTTTATATAGGTGGCCAGGTCCCGAGAGGTTTAATCGAGTACGGAGGTTTACAATAGATCTATCTTCTAATCTTTCCTTCTTCGGCTCTTTTCCGTGTCTTGTACTTCAAGTAATCTTTCGCCGCACTGCCCTAGTGGCCCATCTTGCCTTCGAGTGCCTTCATGGGCCTCCACCCGTCGTATAGGCAGGAGCACAGCGACACCGTGGTATATGACATAATCAGCGATGCTAACATAGTTCTAGTAGAGATCGAAGCATGTCTTCTTCCGAACTCCTTCTTGACCGTTTGCATTTTCTCGCCTTCATTCGTGCACAACAGCCTCCGGGCTAGAGTAGCCCCCGAGTCTAGTGACGGATGCTTGCGTGCGTTGACTCAAGTTGTACCACTCGAACATCTTCGGCCGAAGTTTTCCTGCAAGCCTCTTGTAGTGCATTCGATACATTTTCTACATGCAAGGGGATACCGAATAACGGGGCCCAACTTTGTTGGCTAACCGCCGAAGGCAAACAACGTTATCTTGGCTACGTAATCAAGTCCCTAGGCATGATCCCGGAGTGCGGTGCTCCTGCCTGGGTAAGATTCAGCGCTTCCCGATGTGGGGTAGCCTCTAGTCCGGGCGCGGGTGGCGCATTACGCCCGGGCGCAGACTTGAGTCAATTATCTCCTTCGAGTCCTCATTTTATCGGTGCGCGATGCCGCCTCATGTGAGTAGCCCCCGAGCCTAAGTGCGGGTGTTGCAATCCGTGCATGGGCTCACGCTGACCCCGACCTTTTTGTCTTTTCGTATGCAATTAACAATGCCCATGACGCTGCTGGTGACATGTCATGCTATGACTCGATTGAGAAGATTTGACCTTCCGGGCCCAATTAAATTCTCGTTGTGCGCTTTTAGGTTTTGACTCACAAGACGCAGCGATCGAGGCGTTTCGATTTTCGCGAATGGAATAATGGGTCACGGTTCCATCCTGTTTTCTAGTGCCACGTGTACAGCCGGATTCACTTCACCTCCCACGACGCCCACGGAGTTATGGCCACGATCTGATGTCAATCCTCGTGGTATAAATAGAGGGCTTCCTCATTCTTACTTTTTTACACCTCCTACTGCTCATCTTCCCCGCACATCCTTTCCTTCTTCCCGCATTGTTCTTTCAAGAGCTTCCAGCGCCATGGGTAAAAAGAAGGGTGCCAGTGCTTCGGAGGCGGCCAAGGTTAGCCGCGATTGGAGTGCCTCTGCCATTTCCAACCGCGACATCAACAAACTGCGGTCCCTTGGCTTCATCTCTGCATCTGAGGACAACATCCGTCTTCCGTGTGCTGCCGCCCAAAGCCTCCAAGGGCTTCACCGTTATGTTTGCTGCTTTCTTATTCCGGGGTCACCATCTGCCACCATGTTCCTTCCTTTCGCTTCTTCTACTTTGCCCTCCTGCATCAGCTGACCCCAACTCCATCCTCCATCTATCCATCTTCGTCGCTGTTTGCGAGGCCTTCGCATTGACCCTCATTAGGTCTTTTGGAAGAAGATCTTCTATGTGAAGCGCCATAATGACAGCAACGGGTCCTGGTCACAGGCGTCTACTTTGTTGTCGGGAAGGAGGTGACTATCTCGATACCCGATGAAGGAGTCCGTCCAGGAATGGCGCAACAAATGGTTTTATCTTCGAGATCCTTCAATATATATCTGGGAGATGCTCAAACCTTCCTCCCTTCGAGGACAACTGATTACAATAAGAAATCTCCGGCAACACCCTTTCCCGATTTAAAATTGACAACTTCATGTGCTGTTCGATCAAGTAGTCACTCAAGAACACTGAGGCTTGATGAATGTGCTGCAATCGAGGGTCGTTCCTGTCTTTGTAAAAATACGAGTGCAGTCAAGTGATGTCTCGCCCATCAACCGGGTTTATTCTAAAAGGATGATGAGTCCAGTAGTTGGCTCCGCCGATCTTCTACCGATGATCTTCTGGACGAAGTCCGCGCCCGACATGTCTTTCGCAAGAATGACAATATCGTCCTGATATCAGCTCGTCCTCCTTACGATGTCGACCATCCTCCAACCGAGGTAATTCTTCGTTTTATTTTTACTGCCGACATCCTTTGCTGTTCTCATCAATTTCTTTCTTTGAAAGGCGCTTGCAACTGCCCGAAGCCCCCTACTCCCGAAAGTGGTGTAGATTTAGAGGATGATGACGATTCCGATGGGACCGAGGATGCCCGTCATGTCCTTTGAGGACAGCGATGTCCAAGGGGAAGAGGCCACCGAAGATGACGCCTTCATCAGCGTCGGAAGCAGGTACACGACGATCTTATCGCTTCGGCTGCAAGTCCTCACGGAGGCGATAATGATGCCGATGATGCTGACCGCGCCTCCTCCCGCCAAGAAGAGTTCAACAAGTTTCTGCGCAAGATGATCTTGACCTATAAATGTTTCTTGCTCCCTCCTTGAATTATTCCTTGTCATCTCGTATGCTAACTGCCCAACGGTTTGGGCAGCTCCCATGACGATGATGATGAAGTCCTGTCCCGCAAATAGGGCAAAATTCTCCGAGAGAGCCGTATCTGCCAAAGAATCTAATCCTTCACCCGCAAATCAACACTTTCCACTAACAGCCAGAGAGAAGGTCCCAATGCTTTAAGGGGCCGCTATCCCTCCCCGCAACGCCCGGCTTGCGCATCGGGCTGGTCGCTGATCATGTGAGTATTTAACCCGGCTTTCATTTTACTAGACTTTCTTATCTGCTTGATCTCATGAACTTTATCTTGTCGTTGTTAGTATCTATGTCAATAATGATGCCATGAGTTCAAGAGTTCACGCGACCAGAGTTGGGGAGAACTCCCAACTTCGAAAGATTGTCAGATCTTCGGCTGATCAGGTGCTGGAAGCCAACAGGCTTGCCGCCGATGCCAAGAACGAGAACGTCTTGCTGAAGGAGGAGGGAAAGAAGTTGAAACAGTAGCTGAAGGATAAGCAAGACGCCAAGCATGCAGCAGCAGCTTTACTCGACAAAAAAGAAGGCACCCTTCGCGAATCCATCAAGGAATTATTAGGTAAAACCCGCAACTTGTTGAAGAGTGTTTTGATTATTGATTACTGATCTGTCTTTTCCTCAGATGCTGCCGACTTAACCAGGGCTACACGCCGCCATCAACTGCTGAGGATTCAGAGTCGACGCTTTATCGCTTGTCAGCGAAGTCTAACATCCAAGTACTTGGTCTTTTGTGAAAAAGGCCAAAGGGGCGCTATCAAGATTATACCGCGATGATCTTCCCGAAGATGAAGGATGACAAGACTCTTGATGATATGGCGGCTTCTTTCCTTGTGATCCTTCCGAGCCTGCGGAGGTATTGAAACGCCGTAACCGCTTAGGCGGTTCTCACCTTTCAATTACTCATGGGGCATGGGATGGAATCAAACTTGAGGAGCTGTCGGGAACGCTGAACACGAGCAATGACCATAACTTGATCGGACCTTGAGCTTCATAAGCGACGGCAATACTTGTGCTGGTAATCAGATCAAGTCGTGGTGGACGGTTCGTTGCCCCTCGTTCTCAATCCGCCTCGCTCGTCATCGGCCAATCCTTTGAACTTTTTATTTGACTTATTGTAAATAAGACCATGTACTCTGCTAGGCTTGATTTTACTTCGCTTCATACACTAACATGCTTTGAACATGCTTGAATGTATCACATACCGTGCTCCTGGATGGAAAGTACTTGTTACTTAATCTGAATTGAGGATTGCACTGTTGCATTCCTTCATCTTCTTCCTGCGGTCGAGGCCTTTCCAAATCCTTCTATAATGATGAATCAAGCCTCTGCTCGGGCTATGCGACCGTGTCTAGTTTAGACAAAGATATCACTTTTCTTCGTAATGGCGGCCTTGGTGAAGTAAAAAGGGGAGATGTCGATAGCTATTGAACAAGAGTACTTGATGGTCTCGTGATATTGCTACCTCAAAGTTTAGGCTGTGCGCTAGCCTATGTTCTGCTTTTTCCTCATATCAGCTTAATTATTCCTTAATCGTTCTTATTCCTTTCAAATTGTAGCTTCGTGATGCTACGAAGAGAACAAAAAGATCCATGAAGAGGTTGAAGCAATTGACGTCGCGCACCCGAATCATGGCTTATGGCTGCATCGTCCGGCACGCCATTATGGCTAAGTTCACATCAAAGTGGGAAGGTGACACATTTCAAGATAAGTTCCACGCCATCTTAAGATGGTTTGAGCACCTTGTTTCCCCCTAGATCAAGCACCAAAACCTTATCTGCTGGTTCACCCGACTAAGTCCCCTCTGAAAAGAATTCCTATAATGGAAAGTGAAGAACTTCATGGAAAGTGAGCTTGCTCTTGCTTCAACATTGGCATGTCACCCGTCCCTGGACTTGGAGCGTAGCAAATACTGAGAAGAACTTGGGCCAATATTATGATGCCGCCAGAGGTCCCTGCATACACCATCGTTTCCCTGATGGAGTCATGTCTTGAAAAAGGATCTGAAGGCCCATTGGGGCCAGGAGGCTTGACTATGAATGTAATAGCCTTAGTCCTGCATAAGATTACTTTATACGTTGTATGCTATAATAATTGTTATTTTATTTGTCGAGGCGCTGGAGTGATCAATTCAACTCCGCTCTCCCGATCGACTCTCGTTGAATTATGCAATGTTGTGGCCTTTGTGTAAGTTTTGTAAGAGCGAGACCCGTCGACTTAGCCGAAGGAATTAGACGCTGGCACCGTCACCAGGCACCGGTTTGAGCCTTGTCTGTAATAATATATTCCATCGATTGCAGCACTCGCGTATTTTTCCGAGGCTTGGATTGGTTGTTTTCTTTGTGTGCCACTAATCTTAGCCCTCGTTGAGAGTATTTAATTAATGACATCGTGTAAACACGTTTCTTCTGGGCCAATAAAGGTAAGGGCCGTAGTCGATCTGTTCGAGTGATGTGGCCTGAATTGAAGAAAATGATGCAAAGAACCTGATTAAAACTTTTATTCATAAAGAAAAATCAACCTTAAAGGCAATAAGAACAATTGCACCCTATGTACAGAACCGTCGCAGGTGTGTGATATTCCATGGGTTTTCGACATCTTTCCCGAAGTCGGATTTTTGAGCCTGTACGCTCCTCCTGGTATCACTTCGGTGACGACGTATGGTCCTTCCCATGGAGACTTGAGTTTCGAGGGTCTTTTTGCTTTAACTCTGCAACACCATATCTCCAACGCCAGCATCGACTGCGTATTCGCTGACCAGGGTGGGTCGTCGCTGATATACCGTGGTCCCCGGCTAGCAACGTCTCTTCAGCTTCATCTAGTAGGTCAACCAGTGATCTGTAATGCGGTCAAAAGAGGGTTCTCAGAGCCGTCACCGAGGTGTGCTCAAATCGAACATCGGGCTGTGGTAGGACTCGTCGCCCATGTACCGTAAAATGGGGTGTACCGGTTGCTGGACTGCTCTGGCGTGGTAATGCAAACTCATAGTACCTGGCTACTCCTTTTCACCTAAGCTCCCTCTCACATCAAGGCGTTTGAGGCCGCCTCCTCTATTAAACCTTTGATCCTTTCCACCTGCCCGCTTGTTTGGGTGAGCCACCGATGCAAACTTCAGCTTTATACCCCTGTCATCGCAGAATTCTCGGAACTCTTTGGAGTCGAAATTGGTTCCATTATCTGTGACGATACTGTGGGGTACGCCGAACCGACATGTTATCTCCTTGAAGAACTGGACTGCTGTTTTTGCCTTCTGGTTCCGGTACTGCCTCAATCCACTTTGTGAATTTATCGACTGCGACTAATAGGTACGTGTGTATCTCGCGCAGCAGTGCTTTTCCGTCGTCGATGGCAATGCACCTTTGGAAAAATACTAGAAATGCTGCGTTTGTAGAGTCCACCGTTTACTATGGCGAAAGCTTTTGATCGCCTGACGATTCGTTTTGCTTCTACCGGATCCGCTGGAAGTTCCTGCCTTGTCAAGTACGCCAAGAACGGTTTAGTCCATAATGGCTCGAGGAAGAGAACTTGCTTGGCTGGGGGAGCTAGAGCGTAGAGCGTTATCAATAACTTGTTGTGGGCTTGCTTCCGCTTTCGCTACCGAGCGGTTTTGAGGGTGCTCTGCCGCTTTCTTTATTGATCGCCGAAAGTGATTACCTCGTAAAAACTCGCCCTCGATGGGAGAACACATGGAGCCGACAAGTTGGCTAAGGTGTCGCCTCTTCCTCGTTGCTGGCTCTGTCGATATGTTTGAGCTCACAATTCCCTCAAACTTGGCTCTCCATGTTCCTCGAGCACAAATTGCCGAGCAGGTTTATCATGTTTGTCGCTTAATCAAGGCCGTGATAAAGTTCATCGATCACAGTACTACCAAGTTTGAGTCCCCATAGATTTCTAGGCGAAGTCGCCCCATGCTCTTGCTATCTTCATTCCATGCGAAGAAGAGCCAGATTCCTCGCCTTTCATTGTTTGTCACAGAGGGAAGTTCATACGCAATATGTACTTCATCTTACTCTCGGCAAGGATATCAAAGATTACTCCTGGGCCGTAGCTACCGTGTTTTCGCTTTGATCCGTCAAATACATTATCCATGATCCTGACATGTCGGGTGCCACCGTCTACGATTGAATCCAATCGGCCATGAAGTCCGGGAGGATTTGGGATTTTAAGGGCCGTCGGTTGATGTGGTTGACATAGGTTATCTGATGGCCCATTGGGACACTCAACGGCCTCTGGATTTGTCATTATATTTTTCAACGGCGCCTCGCCACAACGATAATCTATGCTCTGGTGAAGTAGTGCCGTAGCTTGCGGCTGATCTCCATATCGATATCGCCAGTTTCGATGATGGGGTACTTTGTCTTGCAGCGTAAGTACTTCACTAAGGTACTAGATTTGCCTTCGTACCGTGGAATCTCCCCGCTTCTCCTCGTTCAACGACCAAGACGGCTGAAGACTTGGGTGTCAGCCTATGTACATGAGCAAGGCTTTCCTTCTCACTTAAGTTACAAGGACCAAGACGCGATAGGATCTTTTTTAGATTGTCGAAGGATTCGTGCTTCTTTTGTCCACTCGAATTTTTCCGATTTTTTCATCGACAGGTAGAAAGGCAAAGCTTTTTGCCAGCAATGAACCTGCCGAGTGGCCGGGCTCACACGCCGTGACGGCGCATTCTTTGGCGCTCCATATTCGAGAATAGCTTTGATTTTCAAGGGTTGGCTTATCCTCCGCCGAGATGAAGTATCCTAGTACTTGCCCCCTGGACCCAAGAAGCACTTTTTGGGGTTTAGCTTGATCTTATACCGTCTAGGTTGTCAGGTTTCCGCAGATCGTCGATTTGGGTGGCAGTGTGGTTTTTACCACAATATCGTCGATGTAGACTCGATGTTTCGCCCGATTTGTTCTCCAAGACAAGCTTGCATGCAACGTTGATAAGTTGCTCCCGCATTTTTCAACCCGAAGGTCATGACGTTGTAGCATAAAACGCCGTGTGGAGTGATGAAAGCGGTCAGCTCCTGGTCTTCCTTCTTCAATTTGATCTGGTTATACCCAGAGTAAGCATCGAGGAAGGAGAGGCGGCACATCCGGCTGTGGAATCAACTATCTCGTCGATTCTGGCAGCGGGTCATCTTTTCGGAGTGTTTATTGAGGGCAGGTCGATACACATACGCAGAGCTGGTGTCCTTCTTGGGTACCATTACGGGGTTAGCCACCCACTCGGCTTCCTTGCCTGATGAATCCCGCCTTTGCGAAGTCGATTGATTTCTTCACCAATTGCTTCTCTTGGGTTCTTGAACTCGACGCATCGATCGTTGTGGTTTGCCTGACGAAGATTAAGGGCGTGCTCAGCGAGTTCCCCTCGATACTCCGGCATGTCGGATGGTTCCTATGCAACTCCCGGGCCACGGAGGAACTCGGCGAGCGCGCCTTCCATGCGCCGTGAGGTCCGATATATTGACCGTTTTCGGGTCAAAGGGTGCACCTGAAGCTTGGCTTCCCTTAAAGGTCAAACTCGCGATCTTACGTTTCTTACATCTGGCGGCTGCGTATGGTCCACAACTGGCGTCGATTGCATTGAGCTCCTCCTTAACGCTCAACTTGAGGCGATCTTTTGGAATTCTCCGTCGCAGTGTCTGACTGGCGGCTCCTGAACGGTTATTGGGGTTCCGTTGTTGCCCGGCATCTTATTTTAGGTAAGCATAATGGGGCACAGCCATAAACTTGGCGAACGCTGGTCTGCCGAGGATGGCGTGATACTGAGACTCCCAGTCGACAACTTCAAACTCGATCTTTTCTCTTCTGAAATTGGTGTGCCAAAAACTACGTCCAATGTTGTCTTTCCGAGAGAGTAAGCGGGCCGAGTCGGTATAATGCCGTGGAAACCTGTGTCGGATTCTCTTAGCATATCAATTGTCAAACCCATAGCTTTCATCGTGTTGGCGAACAGTAGGTTTAAGCCGCTTCCTCCATCCATGAAAACCTTACTCATGTTGTACCCTCCGATATGCGCCTCGAGGTAGCTGCGTGGCCTAGCCTAGGGACAGCTTTCGGGTGATCTGTCATGTCGAAGGAGATGCTTTGCTCTGACCAATCGATGAATTCAGGTGTATCAACCATGGCAACTTCCGCGTATTTCACTTCCCGCAGAATTTCTTGATTTCCCTCTTTGAGAAGCTGGTTTTGTGGATCATGCTGACCTGCCCGCGCGGTTCTAGGAATACCTCGGCTGGCACGTACTCATCCTTCTCCATTGGCTCGTACGGTTCCGGGATATATGGCTCCACCCGATAGCTGTAAGATCTTGCCTTTTTCTCCATTATGTGAGCTCTCGACAAGGCTTCACTCCTGAGGTCCGTCAATTTCTAGGAAGTGCTCAGCTTCCTTAGTAGGTGGCTGGATTTTTCCCGTCCGTCCTGGGTCGATATAGGAGTGGAGGTAGCATGGCGCATCGAGTTGCTCCGTGGCTGATAGGTGAACGGGCGCGGCCATGGATCGATTGCATGCCCTCCTGTTCTCGTTCTCCATAATATGATTCCCTCCGCCTCTTCTTTCTCCCCGTCGCGTGATCGAGGTTTCTTGCCACCTCCAATGCTCCGGCGGGATTTCAAGGTTGCCGATTGAGTATTTTCTCGTTGGAGACCTGGGGCTCGAACCCGACGTGCCCCGCCCCTGGAGGCGAAGAAACCCCTCCGAGTCGATGATGAAGCGCCGCCTCCAAAAGTGGTGGTCATGTCGTCACGATTCTCGAAGGGGCAGGTCTCAGGTGAGTGAGTAGAACCGACGGCTCGAGTAACTGGTCTTTCTGGCCCGGAGGTGTTGGTGAATCGAGCACAAACACGGACGTGACGGCATCGTCGATGCCTCCTTGTGTCGGGGTTCCTGACGGTGCCAATTGTCGAGGGAGCTCCTCGGAATGCCCGATAGGGGCTACTGATGGAATCCGCAAGCCGACACGAGACATCTGCAGAACAGCGGGAGAGCGATTTACCCAGTTCGGGCCCTCATGAGGTAAAACCTTACGTCTGCTCTGTCTGTTTGATTATGATGAAAATAGTGTTACAAGGGGGTGCCGATAGTTCCTGATCTCGTCGAGATAGCTAATCGTTAGGGTTACCTAGTTCTAAGCTTTTGCTAAGATCGATCGCTAAGATTGGTCGTGTCCTCGATAGCCCCTCTCCTGGCCTTTAGGTAGCCAGGTCAGAGGTTTAATCAGTACGGGTAGGTTTACAATAGATCTATCTCTAATCTTTCCCTCTTCGGCTCTTTCCGTGTCTTGTACTTCAAGTAATCTTTCGCCGCACCATCCTAGTGGCCCATCTTGCCTTCGAGTGCCTTCATGGGCCTCCACCTGGGCCGTATAGGGTAGAGCAATAGTGATTACCCGAAGGGTAATGCCCACGTCACCGGAGCTTGCTTGTTCTTGAAGACCCTATCGTTTCTGTCATTCCACAACTCCCAGTTGATTAGCATGGAGAGTGAAGCCATCCCACCGTGGCTATGCCCGGTGGCCTTCATCCTCCACCATTCCGGGAAGGAGAGAACAGGCAAATTGTTTGTGTGTATATGCGGAATACCCATCCAATCTTTGACCATACCCCAAAGCCTCGTAGTAAACCGGCAATGCACAAAAATATGATCGACCGATTCCGTGCACCGCTTGCAAAGAGGGCAAAGACCACAATTTGGCCACCCCCGCTTGGCCAACCGGTCGGCGGTCCAAATTCTATTTTGGTTGACAAGCCAAGCGAAGAATTTGATCTTTGGTGGAGCCCAAACCTTCCAAACCGACTTGTGAAGTGGTGACATCGTGGACCCAAGGAATTGCACCTCATAGGCGGACTTAGTAGTGTAGCACCCATTCTCCGTAAGCCTCCAAGAGATATCATCTTCCAAGTTTTCATTGAGTTGGAAGTCTTGAAGAAGGCTCCAAAGGTCAACAAATTGGGAGAGGTGGTCGATCGAAAAATCTTGGTGGAAGTCAACTTTTTCCACCCAAGCATTGTCATGCAAGGCTTGAGCAACCTTCCAATTTTTCCGCTTGGAGGAATCAAAAATTGAAGTTGAAAATCCCTCCTCTTTAGGCACCTAACCGAAAGCGAAAGCCCAAGGTATCGGAGCGGGAAAGATTCCCTCACCGCCGGGATCCCAAGAAGGATGTCGTCAACGTCAAGGTTGTCACATCTAATGGGCACAACGGAGGTTTTGAGGAAGTTAGTGGAGAGCCCGGTGACCTTTCCGTAATCACGGAGGATGGAAGAAAGGTTTTGAATGTCCTCCTTGACCGGAGCCACAAAGATGGCCGCATCGTCCGCATAAAGCGAGGTGCGGAGAATATTTCCCCTCCCTTGCAACTTGTGTAGCATACCATGTGTAGTCGCTCTCTCAAGGATTTGGGCAATCGTATCAATTGCCAAGACAAAAAGAAGGGGCGAGAGGGGATCCCCTTGCCGAAGCCCACGCCCATGCTTGATTGGAAGGCCGGGCACCCCATTAAGGAGCACCCTCGAGGAGGCGGTGGCGAGTAGAGCGACTATCCAATTCTGAAAGCGGGCCGTCAAGCTTGAAGAGGAGAGCCGGGGTCTTGTTTTTATGGTATCTTGTGGCGAGGTTCTTCACATAGAGGAAGTTGTTGTGGATGCTCCGTTTTTTTATGAAAGCACTTTGGGCATTGGAGACGAGCTCATCCATTAAAGGCCCCAAACGGTTTGTAAGAGTCTTGGAGAGGATTTTGGCGATGGCATGAATCAAGCTAATGGGGCGGTAGTCGGATATCTCCTCGGCTCCCTCCTTTTTTGGCAACAACACAATATTCGCGGAGTTGAGCCAATGGAAGTCTTCCACATGAAGGTTTCCAAAAAGATAACCCCACCTAAATCTGTCCGTTTAGGTTATGCCATGGATAGAATTTGGGATGCGGTTCCGCCGGTCAGGCCATGCCAGTACGCCCAGTAGCGTGACCCATCCAGTCCGGTGTTAGGGAAAATTGCATATAATAAAAAGTTTACATAGATTGCACACATATTTGAGCAAAATGATACAATAAACTAAAAATTAATAAAAACATAGTAAAGACCTCAACATCTTCATGTTGCCATCGCCTAGTCATCCTCGTCGGAGTGGTAGTGGCGGTGGCACATGGTCTCGTCAAAGACCTTGACAGTGAGCATGTCGTGGGCGTCGTACTTGAAGACGACAAAGTGTCCAACTTCAACGGTGTGCGTGGGCAAACCGCCTCCAGCCGTTATGGAGGTACATCTGCCCGATGCGATCAAACAACACCTCCATGAAACACTGGTCGGTGGCGCTGCCGCTGCCCGTAGTACGATCTCGTAGGGCTCTTGGCCATCGACGCGGACTTCCGGGGGAGGCACAGCCTATCCCACTCCATGCCCAAGTTGATGGTGACACCAAACTGAAACCCGGAGAGGTTGATGGCAACAGACTAGAGCGACGATGGTGGCGATGGGGATGACGGTGGTTCGCTCTAGCATCTCCCCCACGTCTTCCTCCGCGACCTCGGCCTCGGCCACGCCTAGGGCTCGGTGGCTATCGTAGACGCCCTACAATCGATCCTATGCTGCTAGCCATGGCTGTCGGGATGCATGTGGTGGTGGTGGGAAATGGAAGAAGATGAGGTTGTGAAAGAAAATGGTCTCCGTTGGCCTATTAAAAAGCAGTCCAAGGCATTGAATGCCAGCACGGAGGCCGAAACGCGGGCATTGATGAAATCAGGCGGCTAGCTTAGAAGTCGTAGGGCGTGGCCAGTGCACACGGCGCGAGCAGTTTTGGAGTCAGTCTACATCCATTGATAGCTAGAGGAAGAAGGCTATTGAGTCGCTGCCATGCGACGCCTCGGCCTACGCGAATAGACATGGAAGGACCTGCGCGGATACGCGCAGATGCATTTGTTTTCCAAATTTATTGGTGGATAGGTCATGCGCTGCTGGAGCGTGCGTACTAATCCACCTGTCTGCACAGACCGGCTTAGACGTGACGGGACCATTTGGGGTTGAATCGGCGGAGATGCCCTTATCAACCATTTGGGTTGAATCGGCGGAGATGCCCTTATCAACGAAGGGCTCGAGGAGCCATTCTTTTCCTTTATTTCTCCAATCTAACGGGTGCCACTCTTATACAGACCACCTCGTGCATGTATATATACACGCTGGAGCAATCTATACTAACATGATCTGGATTCTTCTTAAAACCCGCTCCTACTCACTCAAAGCTAGCACTAGAAACTAACCAAACTCAGTAGCAATAGAAAATCAGCTGCAATAGAAAAAACCTATAAAAAATCAATCAATGGAAATATTTCAGTTGCAACTTAAATTGCAACTGAAAAATCACAGTTGCAATAAAAAAACTGAGTTGCAACCCATATGCAACTGGAAATTTTAGTTACAACTCATGGAGCGCAAGAATCGCGATGCAAATCCGTTGGTTATGAACTTGACAGGGCACTAAGTTAATTCTCAACTAGGTGAGAATTAGCAATTATGTTCTATAATAACTGAATAAAAAAATCCATCAGCGGTATAACACTTGTCCCTCCCTTCCATGACCCTGCCCCAAACCCTAGTTCGCGGAAGTGGTATTGCGAACGACGGTTGGAGGTGAAGAAGCAGCGATTTGGGGTAGCGGCGGTGGTAGGTGAATGACGGTGGTGGGTGTAGGAAATATGCCCTGGAGGCCATAATTATGTATTTATTATCATTTTCTTTGTTCATGATAATTTTTTATACTACATGCTAGAATTGTATTAAGAGGAAACATTAATACGTGTGTGGTTTGTAAACAACACCATGTCCCTAGTAAGCCTCTACTAGATTAGTCTGTTGGTAAATGATGGGTAAGGTTCCTAACCATTGACATGTGTTTTCAATTGACAACGAAGTCATGTCATTAGAAGAATGTCATGATGGACAAGACCTAACTAAGAGAAGCAATTAGACCGTGCCAATGTTTAAATTGTTGTATCTTTCCCAATGTCAAATATAACAATCCTTGGACCATAAGATTACGCTACTCCCTTTAAGGACATCAAACGTCACTTCATAGTTGGGTGATTATAAATGTGCCTTTGAGTATCTCGGAAAGTACTTGTTTGGCGGTGATGACCCACAAGTATAGGGGGTGTATCGTAGTACTTTTGATAAATAAGAGTGTCGAACCCAACGAGGAGCAGAAGGTGTTGACAAGCAGTTTTGATGAAAGATTCACTGTAAATGCTCACTACAAGTACTCGGGGTTTTGATATAGATAAATAAAGTACAAGTAAATAAATGCGAGAGAAATAGTTGCAACAGTGGCCCAATCCTTTTTAGCACAAAGGACAAGCTTGAGTTTACTTATAATGACCAAACGTTCTTGAGGACACACGGGATTTTAGTCTAGTGCTTTCGCTTCATACAGCTGATTAATCTTCATTGTTTTGATAAGTGTTGTGTGGGTGAACCTATGCTAATGCACCGCCCTTCCTATGACTAATACATACTTGTGATTATACCCCTTGCAAGCATCCGCAAATAGAAGAAAGTAATTAAGATAAATCTAACCACAGCCTTAAACTCGAGATCCTGCTATCCCTCCTGCACCGATATACTAACGGGGGTTTAGGTTGCTCACTCCGGCAACCCCACAATTAGCAAACAAATACAAGATGCACTCCCTAGGCCCATAAAGGTGAAGTATCATGTAGTCGACGTTCACATGACACCACTAGAAGAGTAACACCACAACTTAAATATCATAACATTGAATACTACTCAACAATAATTCACTACTAACATTTAGACTTCACCCATGTCCTCAAGAACTAAACGAACTACTCACGAGACATCATATGGAACATGATCAGAGGTGATATGATGATGAATAACAATATGAACATAAACCTTGGCTCAATGGTTTCACTCAATAGCATCAATAACAAGTAGTAATCAACACCGGGAGAGTTTCCCCTATCAAACAATCAAGATCCAACCCAAATCATTACAGCGGTGACGAGATGCAGCGTGGAGATGGCGGTGTAGATGGTGGAGATGATGATGATGATGATGGAGATGATGTCCACTCGATGACGATGGCGATGGCGTCGATTTCCCCTCCGGAGGGAATTTCCCCGGATTCCTGCCCATCGGAGAGCTCTTTCTCTCGGTGTTTATCCGCCTGCCAGAGGCTGGCTCACATTCTCCGTAACTCCTCGGGCTTAGATTGGGACGAAGAAGTACGCGAAGGGAGAGGAGGCGTAGGGTCAGGCCCCTCTCCACAAGGTGCCGCGGCGGCCGGCCCGCGCGGCCTATGTGGGGCCCATGGTGGCCCCTCTCGGCCCCTCCTTTTGGCTCCCTTCGCCTGGAAAATAGGATTTTCGTATAACTTCCGTCAATTGTTGATCTTCGAAATATGGTGTCCCGACGGTGCTTTTCCACGAAATCCCTGACTCGGTGAATAATTCTCCACCGATCATGAAACATGAAAAATAGATGAAATAACATAAGTATCATCTCTAAATATGAAATATATCAATGAATAACAGCAAATTATGATATAAAATAGTGATGCAAAATGGACGTATCAACTCCCCTGCTTAGACCTCCTTGTCCCCAAGCGAAACCGAGCTCAATAAACAAGACCACATGTTTATGGAGTGAAGAGTCGATAAATAAAATACGGACAAGAAGCATCATATTGATTCACACAAGATATTCTAGTAAACATTCTCTTCATATAACTCAACTTGAAATAAGTAAAGAGAAATCACAAATAGAGGTGCATAGGAAATCATAAACGGTTATGGCAAACTTTGTTCTTGGTCAGAGAACTATTAACATATTGTACTTATCTTCTAATAATCATTTATATGGCAGGGTTTTCATCCTCAATCATAACAATCTCCTTATAATCATTGATAACTTTCAAAGTCATATTCAATCAGATAAAATTTGTACTAAACAAGAAAGCATAAAAGACATGATTAACTGAATCATAGCATGAATGGTTGGTTCACAACAACTCAATTGCTTGCTTAAGATAGAAGGAAATAGCATGAATGGTTGGTTCACAACAACTCAACATAAAAGTAAAAGATAGGCCCTTCGCAGATGGAAGCAGGGATTAAATCATGTGCTAGAGCTTTTCAAGTTTTGAAATCATATAAAGAGCATAAAAGTAAGATTTTGAGCGGTGTTTGTTGTCAACGAATAGTGGGTACTCTAACCCCTTGCCAAACAACCTTCCAAGAGCGGCCCCATGAAGGACGTTATCTCTACTTCAGGTAGATCATCCCTCTTCTCTTTTGTTTACACATGTATTTTAGTTTTATTATGGATGACACTCCCCCCAACCTTTGCTTTCACAAGCCATGGCTAACCGAATCTCGGGTGCCTTCCAACATTCACATACCATGGAGAGTGTCTATTGCAAAATTAAGTTGCTTACTTATCGGGCAAAACATGTGAAGAGAATTATTAATGAAGGTTATTAATTGGGGCTGGGAACCCCAAGCGCTTTTTACAAAATTATCGGATAAGCGGATGTGCCACTAGTCCATTGGTGAAAGTCCGCCCAACAAGATTGAAAGATAAAACACCACATACTTCCTCATGAGCTATAAAACATTGACACAAATAAGGAGTAGTAGTTTGAATTATTTAAAGGTAGCACATGAAGTATTTACTTGGAGTGGCGCAAAATACCACATAGTAGGTAGTTATGGTGGACACAAATGGCATGGGTTTGGTCTAAGGTTATGGATGTATGAGAAGCATTCCCTCTCAATACAGGTTTTTGGCTAGCAAGGTTTGATAGCAAGCATAAAGGTTGAAGGAAACAAGCAAATATACATGTGATAGAAACAATCATGCATCTTTCAAGCACAAGTAATTTTAACTTCAGAATACTAAACTCATTGGCAGAAGGATAATAAAGTACTATATCTACATGTATTTCCTTTTCTATTTAAACATCAAGGTGTTGTTGCTATTGACCAATGCTAAGTTTGCCAAAACCAAATAGATTTACTTGATGCTCCCAAAGTGATATCAATACTAATGTCAAGAGTGATCATATAATAGAGATTGCAAACTAAAATAAGGTGTGCAAAAGTAAATGATAAGACTTCTCATTAATATTCCATAACGATAACTCACACCAACGGATACATAGATAACCAACTAAGAGAGAGAACTTCCACACTGCAAACTATTCTATATGATAACTTCCTACTCATGATATGACTCTACTTGATAGTAAAAGATAAAGATAGTGATACGGCACTCCCCCAAGCTTGAAACAACCCAAGGGGATGCCAATACCGATGATGAATTACTCCTTGGTGGTAATGATGGATTCTTCTTTCTTAAGGATCTCCTTCAGCCTCAGCTTCTCAGTTTGGCTTCGCACTAAAACTCGAAGAGATTCATTGTTATCGAATGTGCGAGGCCTTGTGATGGGAATCGAGTAATATTCCAAGATTCAGTCGCTGGTTCTCCTCCTGAAGTATCTCCACTTCCCTTCTTAGAGCACGATGTTGATCACAAAACTCATCGGCAATCCGTATTGCTTCCTCCACACAAGGGAAAGAGTCGAGGCTAAGAGCAGGCGGAAGAAGTCCCTGCAAGTTATGAGAAAAAGAACGCCCAGTGTTAACCGATCCCACCAAGATTGGCTTACTCTCCATAGCTTCCCGCTCCCTTTTTGCTGATGCTATCTTCTTCACTCCCTTATTGATCCCTTCATCCATCTCCTCTTCCGAAGGTTCCTTGTCTTTGTTGTTGGAGACCATGGTGCTTCTAGATCAAAACAGATCCTGGCAGAAAACAGCTCAAACAAAACACGACGAGAAAACGATATACGGACCTCCAGGTCCGGGGATTATATAGCAAATATTTTTACGACAAAAGGAAGGTTCCAGGCAAACGAGTGGAAACGGACGCCGAGGGGCTGTCACCATGGGCGGCGCGGGTGGGGCCCGCGCCGGCCTATGGCGCGGCCCTCGCGTTGTCTCCACTCCGTTTCGATCTCGTAATTTTATATTTTCCAAAAATAGCAGAAATATTGTTCGAAAGCTAAACGCGGACTTTTTATTACTAAAACTGTTACCTATTCAAAGTCGGACTCTGCTATCAATTTGATCTTTGATGAAAGCTTCCGAGTTATCACTTGAATAATATCAATATCTTCATTATAAGAATCTCCGAAATATAATGCTTGAGTCTTTGTCCATTCACTACTTGTGTGGCGTTACCTTCTAAAGAGCTAATTTTTATTGCTCCTAACGATATACCTCATCAATAACATATGGTCCTTCCCATTTTGAGAGTAATTTCCCTGCAATCTGAGACGAGACCGATACAATAGGACTTTATCTCCAACATTAAATTCTCTTTTAATAATTATTCTATCATGCCACTTCTCTTTCCTTAAAAGTTTAGCATTTTCATAAGCTTCACTTCTCCATTCATCTAAAGAACTCAATTGTAGCAACCTCTTCTTACCGGCAAGTTTAAAATCTTTATTAAGTTCTCTTACAGCCCAGTAAGCTTTGTGCTCTAGTTCTAAAGGTAAATGACAAGCTTTTCCATAAACCATTTTGTAAGGAGACATTCCCATAGGATTTTTATAAGCAGTTCTATAAGCCCACAATGCTTCCTTTAACTTACTAGCCCAATTCTTTCTAGATTTATTAACAGTCTTTCCCAAAATAGCTTTAATTTCTCTATTTGATGATTCTACTTGCCCACTAGTTTGAGGATGATAAGTTTGAAGCAATTCTATGATTAATACCATATTTGGCAAGAGTTTTTCTAAACCTCCATGAATAAAATGAGAACCTCCATCAGTCATAATATATCTAGGTACTCCAAATCTAGGAAATATAATTTCTACAAGCATTTTTATAGAGGTCTCACCATCAGCACTTTTTGTAGGTATAGCTTCTACCCATTTAGTAACATAATCAACAACAAGTATATGAGTGTTACCTGAAGAAGGAAAAGGACCCATGAAGTCGAATCCCCAACAATCAAATGGTTAATAACAAGTATAATCATAGGCATTTCATTACGTCTAGAGATATTACCAGCTCTTTGACATTCATCACAAGATAAGATAAACTTCCTTGCATCCTTGAAAAGTGTTGGCCAATAAAAACTGATTGTAGAACCTTTTGTGCGGTTCTATCTCCGGCGTGATGTCCTCCATAAACACTACCATGGCATTTACTCAATATCTCTTGTTGTTCATATTCTGGGACACATCTTCGCATAATACCATCCACTCTTTCTTTATATAAGTGTGGGTCATCCCAAAAATAATGCCTCAAATCATAAAAGAATTTCCTCCTTTGCTGAGCTGAAAAGGTTGGAGGCAAATACTTAAACAATAAAGTTAGCATAATCAGCATACCAAGGGCTCTCTCACGAGCTCACCTTTATTGCAGCCAATTGTTCATTTGGAAAACTATCATTAACAGGAACAGGATCATAAGTAATATTTTCCAATCTAGACAAATTATCAGCAACAGGATTATCAGCACCTTTCCTATCTACAATATGTAAATCAAATTCTTGCAAAAGAAGCACCCATCTAATAAGCCTTGGCTTAGCATCTTTCTTTTCCATAAGGTACCTAATTGCAGCATGATCAGTATGAATTGTGACTTTTGAATCAACAATATAGGGTCTAAACTTGTCACATGCAAAAACTACGGCTAATAACTCTTTCTCAGTTGTAGCATAATTTCTTTGAGCAGATCTAGGGTTTTACTAACATAATGAATAACATTCAATTTTTTATCTACTCGCTGTCCAAGGACAACACCTACAAGAAATCACTAGCATCACACATAATTTCAAAAGGCAAATTCCAATCAGGTTCAACTATAGGAGCAGCTTGTTAAGGCTTTCTTTAGAGTTTCAAAGGCTTCCTTACAATCATCATCAAAAACGAAAGGTACATCTTTTTGAAGAAGATTAGTAAGAGGCTTTGAAATTTTAGAGAAATCTTTAATAAACCTCCTATAAAACCAGCATGACCAAGAACACTACGAATACCTTTAACATCCCTAGGATAGGGCATCTTCTCAATTGCTTCAACTTTAGCTCTATCAACTTCAATACCTCTCTCGAAATTTTATGTCCCAATACAATTCCTTCATTAACCATAAAGTGGCATTTCTCCCAATTAAGAACAAGGTTAGTTTCTTCACATCTCCAAAAACTTTATCAAGGTTTCGCAAGCAATTATCAAAAGAATTCCCATAGACAAAAATCATCCATGAATACCTCAACAATCTTTTCACAAAAGCCATGAAAAATAGCAGACATGCATCTTTGAAAAGTAGCATTGCATAAACCAAAAGGCATACGCCTATAAGCATAAGTTCCATAGGGACAAGTGAAAGTGGTTTTCTCTTGATCTTTAGCTTTTACAGCAATTTGTGAAAACCCATAATATCCATCAAGAAAACAGAAATGAGTATTTTTAGACAACCTTTCTAACATTTGATCAATAAAAGGTAAAGGGTAATGATCTTTCTTGGTAACTTTATTAACTTTTCGAAAATCAATGCACATTCTATACCCTACAACTACTCTTTGAGGAATAAGCTCATCATTATCATTGGGCACAACAGTTATACCTCCTTTCTTAGGAACACAATGCACAGACTAACCCATCTACTATCGGCAATAGGATATATAATACCGCTTCAAGAAGTTTTAATACCTCATTTCTTACCACATCCTTCATCTTAGGGATTAGACGACGCTGATGTTCAACAACAGGTTTTGCACCATCTTCTATATTTATAGCATGTTGGCAAATAGCGGGAGAAATCCCTTCAAATCATCAAGAGTATAGCCAATAGCCCCTCGGTGCTTCTTCAATATTTCCAATAACCTTTCTTCCTCAATATCACATAGAACTTCAACATCTCGAACAATACCAATGGGAGAGATAGTTTCTCTATTAGCTAGCTGAATAACCACATCAATATCTTCAAGTTCACAAGAACCAATTTCATGCATAATTTCCGTGTAGAGCTCATAAGGAATGGCACTAATACTTGCACCAATGTCGCATAAACCATAATAGCAATGATCACCAATTCGAACAGAGAGCACAGGAACACTGGCTTTCATAGACTTATTAGGATGCTAAACAATATTAGAAGCATCTTCACAAAAAATAATATGACCATCTTCCACATTTTCAGTAACAAGATCTTTAACTATTGCAACAGCAGGTTCAAATTTTATTTGTTCTTCAGGTTCTATAGGTTTCTTTACACTTTTATTAATTACACTAGTTATAACAGAATACTCCTTCATTTTAGCAGGGAAAGGAGTTTTTTCAATATAAGCCTCAGGCAGAACATGATCAACAGTTTTAATTTCAATACATTTGCCTTTAGGCGAATCAACTTTATCTTTATATGGTACATGATACTTATCAAAATTCTTCCTAGGCAATTCAAAATGAGAAGCAAAGGCTTTATAAATATTTGCAACAACTTGAGAGTCAAGACCATATGTAGCACTCATATTACGATATTCATCGCATCCATAAAAGTTTCAATGCATTCATAATTATAATTTATACCTGACACTCTACCTTTGTCATTCTCCCATCCTTCAGATTTTCTTGGATTCGATCAAGAAGATCCCATTTAAACTCTTCTTTATTGCGCGTGAATGATCCAGAACAAGAAGTATCCAGCAAGGTTTTATCTTGAAAAGAAAGTCTTGCATAGAAATTATCAATAATAATATTACCAGAAGCTCATGAATGGGGCATTTGAGCATTAAAGATTTCAATCTCCCCACGCTTGGGCAATACTCTCTCCATCATGAGGCCAAAAATTATATATTCGGTTGCGGTCTTTGTGAATTTCACTTGGAGGATAGAATTTAGAGTAAAATATAGGCACAATATCCTTCCAATCAAGAGAACGCCCATCCTTCAGTAGTTTATACCTGCACATTTAAATAACCCGCATAATTCATGTAAAAACAGTAAATGATCTCCAGGATGAACAGTTCCATCCCCTTCATAGCGGTTATCCACAACACGCTCAATAATTTTCATAGGTATTTTATATGGTATTACTTCACCTGGCGCCTCATCCACTACCGTTGCAGTAGTAGTAGATTTCTCAAATATAAATTCAAGGGAGGATCTCTCCATAATGACTTATAGCAGCAAACAGAAACAAAATCAGCACGTACAGTAAAAGTTTCCTTACCAATTCCACTTACCAATAGCGCTTCCCGGCAACGGCGCCTTAAAATAGTCTTGATGACCCACAAGTATAGGGGTGTATCGTAGTACTTTCGATAAATAAGAGTGTCGAACCCAACGAGGAGCAAAAGGTGTTGACAAGCAGCTTTGATGAAGGATTCATCAGAATGTGTTATCACCGATTTTGGCCAAATCAGAGATGGGCCGTAAGTGAAGATGGGCTTGAAGGACGTACATGTGGAGCATCTTCGAAGCGGCCTTGCGCTGAGAGTTTGGGCTAAGTTGCCCATGTATCTCTAATTTAGTAGATCGTATTGTATTTAGATTAAAAGATAGAGTTTGGTCCGTGCACGTTAGGTGCACGCCTTAATTAGAAAGTCCCTTGGACTATAAATATGTATCTAGGGTTATCGGAAAAGGAGGACAATCATCGTTCAACCAACACAAATCCGCATCGCCACCCCTTTCTTCGAGGGTTTCTCCTGGTAAGCACATGCTGCCAGATCGCATCTAGCGATCTAGGCAATAAATGTTTATTCGTCAACCTTGTACCGCTCGTGCTGAAGCCTTGTTGATGGCGAGCAGACTATTTATCCTTAGGTGTTTAGGGGCTTGCATTGATGCTTTCACGTGCATATATCGTGGCGATGCCGTCCCTCGACACCTGCTGCCCTCGTCTATCCGCACGGGGCAGCATCTTGCTTGTTCGTTACTTAGTAGATCCGATCCGTTATAGTTGCTCCTTGCTCGCAAGGATTAGTTTAATATCTCATAGTTAGGCCTACGCTGGGGTGGAGGATCCGGTAGTGCGCTAGATGTTGTTCACCGTCCCTGCGAGGGATGTTCAGGAATCGACGTTATGTTGGTTTTTAGGCCTCTCGTATGGGTGGTTTGCATCGTCTTCCGTAGCTGCTAGGCCCGATCACACGTAGGACGTTCGGTTATGCGGTGAAAACCTAACCGTCGTGGATCGTTTTAGCTTTGTCTGATCAAGGATCCCCATGCCATTGTAAATCCAACATGAAACATGGGGCGATCGGCCCTTGAGCCGATTGGGAAACCCGAGAGCCGATAGGGCTCGTATTTAATGTTTACGTGTCTACCATGAACAATCGAAGCACTAACACCTTCCTGATCGGGTCTAGGTCAGGTGGCACGCCCTAGCAACCGCCATGACGTGGCCGTAAGATTTGCGGGACGACGCGAGGTGCCAGGATCCACTAAGCGGCCCCGGGAGCTTCCCGGCTCTTCGTGTTGCTCAGCCATTGCCCGTCGGTGGGTTTTGGAGGGTAACACATTCTCGCACGCCCGGTGGGACAATCTTTCGCAACATCCACGTCAACATCGACATCCGAGATGGCAGAGGAGCAAATCACCTACAAGGATCTCTGAGCACAAGAAGAAATACGATGAGCTGAAGGCCATCTGCGAAGCCGAGCTCATCGGCTCCTCTGAGACAACCCGTTCTCGCAACATCAAGCTCAAAGGAAACACGTGTCTGTCGCATGGCGTCAATACGGTAGATCTCAGCCACTCTATAAGGGAGCCAGGGTTCTCCTTTAGTGTCAATATGGCTAGGGTGGAACGCCATAGCGCGGACAAAGCAGAGAGCAGCCACTCTCGTGGCAAAGATAAAGAGGAGGCCGTCCACACGACCGGCCAAGATGATAATAGACGCATCAACCGAGGAGGAGGTGAGAAGCATACGGTATCGCGCCCACTCTCCGTGCATATCCTCAACAAATATGAGCAGCAGGATGACCGACGTCGATGCTACGACGAAGACGATGAGAAATATCGTCTCGGATGCGGAGCAGGAGGTATCGTCCGTATGATGGAAGCAACGATGGGCACGAACGTCACGCCGAGGGAGGTCAAAGGAGCAAGATGACATGGATAGGCAGGGACTGTCCTTTCTTCAAACATTGCTGGGACTCAGAATGAGCCGATTGCCAACAATCGAGAACGCCTGGAATGCAACAGCAAAGGAAAAGGACAAGTGAGTGCAGTGTTCGAGCGCCTAGGACCTCTCCCACCTCAGAATAAACGAGCTGAGTCATCTCAAGAAGAAGACTTTGAGGAGTCAGATGGAGAAGAAGATAGGTATCACCGACCAAGGTGGTGCCTCGATGGACTCACCATTCTCGTAAGCGTAGGTGCAACACTGCGAAACCGAAGAAGCCGAGGCACAGACCACACGTTGAGAAGAGCACGGCCCGATCTGGCCGTGAAAATCCAGCAAACATTGGAGACAAAGGCGCGCCCACCAAAGAAAGTATGGCGCCCAAAACAGCGTAAAGCCGATGCACAGGTCACGATGCCGATGCAGAGATATCGGCTGGTACAAACATATTTAGGATCTCGTCGAGATTTATGACCCAAGACATGGTGAACGTGCACCCGTTGAGTCGCGTCACCATAATAAGAGACCTAGAAGTTGTAAACCCTCATCAAACATCGTGATGGAAAAGGAGGCCGATTTTAGCAATCGGCCAGCATTATCCTCAACATACGCTTTGCCGGTATTCAACATTGATCGCCAGCGATGGAAAGTGGTTATGGGTTTACATCAGCACGAACTAGAAGAGGTTGATATTGGTCCGGGACAGGCCACGCCAACATTTATCAGAAGAAACTAGACCCACACCCGAGGGGCTGATGATAGCCCCGTTAAAAGAGTACCCAGATTGTTTTGCTTGGGATTATACGAGATGCCTGGTTAGACAGAGCATCATTGAGCACCGCTCCCTCTCAAGAAAGGATTTCGGCTGTTCCAGCAGCGAGCACGACAGATGAAGGCCGAAGTCTTGGAAGAAGTCGAGAAAGAAATCAAGAAGATGCCGACGGATTCATCGTGCCATGCAGTACGCCGAATGGATTTCCAATGTGGTGCCCGTGGAGAAAAAGGACCGATGGCGCGTAGCCATAGATTTTCGGAACCTTAATGCACTCCGAAGACGAGTATCCGATGCCAAGTAAACCCTGATCAATGTAGCTGCCGGTCATAAAATATTGAGTTTCATGGATGGCAATGCTCACAACCAAATTTTCATGGCTCCGGAGGATATACACAAGACTGCATTCAGAGTGCCAGGCTCAGTAGGCTTGTTTGAGTATGTGGTCATGACGTTTGGATGAAGAACGCCGGCGCGACATACCAAAGGGCCATGAACTACATCTTCCACGACTTAATCCAAATTGGTGGAGATTTACATCGACGACGTGGGTAAAGTCTGTTGCGACGGACGGACACTTGGAGGATTTGCGACGAGTCCTGGACCGAACTCGGAAGTTCGACCGAGAATGAATCAGAAGTGCGCCTTCGGTGTGATGGCCGGTCAGCCTAGGATTCTGGTCCACGAGCGTGGGATTGAGATCGGCCTAAAAGTCGGGAGGCGTTCGAACGATGAAGCCGCCCACCACAAAGAAGGAGCTCCAATATCTCATCGGCAAAATTAATTTCGTCAAGGTTCATCTCCAACCCTGTCAATTGAGCCGCATGGGCTTGGTCAAAATCAAGCCCGATGAAGAGTTCCGCGGGGGCAGAGCAACAGCAGGCCTTTAACGATATCAAGGAATACTTGACCAAGCCACCGGTGTTAGTTCCGCCGCAAGACATGCCATTCTATATTTACTTGTCAGTGGCTGACACCTCCATCGCGCAGGTGGTGGTGCAGGTTTATGATGGCCTAGAAAAGTGGTTTTTACCTCAGAGAAGGATGTTGGACGCAGAAACAAGGTATCCTGAAATTGAGAAGTTGTGCCTCTGTCTGTTCTTCACCTGCACCAAGATCCAACACATCCTTGTGTCAGCCGATATCATCGTTATATGCAAATCGGACGTCATCAAACATATGTTGTCGGCTCTTGTATTAAAAGGCCGACTCGGCAAATGGATGTTTGCACTATCGGAGTTTGAGATCCGGTATCAACCGGCAAAGGCAGTCAAGGGGCAAGCGCTAGCAGATCTGATTGCCGAACGAATAAACACGACGTAGCGGCACTATTGGTGCGCATGGGCTATGTTCTTCGACGGATCGGTTTGTGAGGATGGTTGCGGCATTGGCGTGCTACTCGTGTCGCCTCGGGGGCAACATACTCCTTCTCTATCAAGTTAGTGACTGCACCAACAACGTGGAGTATGAAGCAATCTGCAAGGGAATGAAGTTACTCCTGGAAGCTGGGGCTGAAGCAGTCGAGATCTTTGGAGATTCCAAATTAGTGATCTCTCAGCTCACAGAGGAATACAAGTGTGAAAGCGAGTCACTCTTCCCATTTTGGATACAATGCCGTGAGCTAATGGCACAATTCAGGTATATAAGCTTAAATTGGATCCCAAGATTGCAAAATACTGAAGCAAACGACCTCGCACAAACAGGGTACAAGGACACGGCGATTTTCAGGTGCAATTCCTGGAACCAGATGATTGGAGAGCCGATATCTTCAATTATTTGAAGTATCCGGCTCGGGGCACCTAAGCGTACAAGATACGAGCCATGAAGTACGTCGATAGGCGATGACATGTTTTATAGAACGTTGGAAGGATTACTCCTCAAATGTCTGGGACCAGCCGAGTCCAATCGGCTCTGCACTTGCACGAGGGTGCTTGTGGAACCCACTAGTCGGCCCATAAGATGAAATGGCTGATTAGGCGCTCCGGATTTTATTGGCCTACCATGCTTGAAGATTGCTTCCTGTATTATAAAGGTTGTCGAGCATGTCAGAAGTTTGGGAGCATTCAGATGGTGCCTGCATCAGCAATGAATCCCATCATCAAGCCTTGGCCATTCCGAGGATGGGGTATGGATATGATCGGAGAAATTCATCCTTCATCGAGCAAGGGCCATAGATGGGTTTTGGCCATTACAGATTACTTCACGAAATGGGTGGAAGCGGTCCCTATGAAGAAAGTAGCGAAGACGTTATCAAGTTCGTATTGGAACATGTCATTCATAGGTTCGGGATTCCCCAAACTATTACGACCGATGGAGGTTCGGTCTTCGTTTAAAGAGATGAAAAAGTTCTGCGACGATATGGGAATCAAGTTAATCCGATCGTCTCCATATTATGCTCAAGCAAACGGGCAGGCCGAAGCATCCAACAAGAGCTTGATCAAGCTGATCAAGAGGAAAATTGACGAGCACCCCAAACGATGGCATGAGGTGTTGTCAGAGGCGTTGTGGGCTTACCGTATGTCGTGTCATGGGGCAATCAAAACCACCCCATATCAGCTGGTCTATGGACAAGAAGCTGTGTTACCCTGGGAAGTCAAGGCAGGATCAAGGCGGGTCACGTTTCAGAATGATCTAACTGCTGAAGAATATGCGGCCCTGATAAGCGACAGCATTGAGGATGCGACGGAGCTTAGGCTATGGTCACTCGAGAAGATCAAGGAGAACAAAGCCAAGGTAGCTCGGGCATATAATAAGAAGGTGAAGCCAAAAGAATTCCAAGTTGGTGATTTGGTATGGGAAGCTGTATTGCCATTGGGGACGAGGGATAAAGAGTATGGGAAATGGTCTCCGAATTGGCATGGCCCGTATAAAGTTGTCCAAGTTCTGAAGGGGAATGCGTACATGCTCGAGATGTTGGATGGCGTGAAATTCCCGGTAGCCGTCAACGGCCAGCATTTAAAAAATATTTCCCAAGTATGTGGGATGATGGACAGTAAGATATGGAGGCCGATACACAAATCGGCCAAAAAATGGGTAAATGGGGGCCGATTATATGAAATCGGCTAAAAAAATAAAAGGGTAAAAATCAGGCGCATCTCGCCTGGAATCGCGTTTGGAATGCAGGCCGACGCTGTGCCATCGGCTTTTTGAGCAATGACTTCATTGGACAAATCGGCCAAATTGACAAGAAAGCAAAGGTTATTTAGAGAAATTTTCTTCATTAATAAGAAAGGATCTTTACAAGGAAGAGCCGATTGCTCAAGAAAAGAAGAACAAAGAAGAGCCGATTGCTCGGGATTGCTAATCCTACAGCTAATCGTCGCTGGCCTCATCGTCGCCGAACCACCATCGACGCTTCCTGAGACTTCTTCGTCGCTGCCGCCCAGTCCTCACTGAAGCCTTCTTCCTCGTCATCATCATCATCATTCTCACTGTCCGCCCAACGCGGAAGCGGCGGATATCCAGCGGAAGAGGAGGAATCATCTTCCTCCTCTTCTTCTCCTTCCTCGTCATCATCGTCCCGCTGTCCGCCCACATGCGGAGCGCTTCGTCGGCGGGTGGCGGAGGAGGGGCCTCTTCCTTCTTCGGTTCTTCCTTCTTGTTGGAGGAGATCGCCCCGAGGGTCGCCCTCATTCTTCGGCGGAGCTCGGAGGGAGAGATCTGAGGAGGTAGAGGAAGATGAAGACATTGCTGCAATGGAAGAGGGTTTTTGGTGTTGGTGGGCGAACAGAGCAAGGGGATGAAGTGGCGAACCGTCTGGCACAGATAAATAAAGGGGATGCAGTGAAGATTTAATGCCATGACGGTTCTCGAAGATGTGATGCCAAAGCCGTCCAATCGTGAAGTTGGGAAGGCGAGAGTCATGATGAAGAATATGCGACGGTTCTCGCTCTGCACGACACGACCCCCTCGAGGAAAACAGATGGTTTGATATTATCATTACCAAAACCAGGGGGGCATGTGTTATCACCTGATTTTGGCCAAATCAGGAGATGGGCCGTAAGTGAAGATGGGCTTGAAGGACGTACACGTGGAGCATCTTCGAAGCGGCCTTGTGCTGAGAGTTTGGGCTAAGTTGCCCATGTATCTGTAATTTAGTAGATCGTATTGTATTTAGATTAAAAAGATAGAGTTTGGCCCGTGCACGGTTAGGTGCACGCCTTAATTAGAAAGTCCCTTTGACTATAAATATGTATCTAGGGTTATCGGAAAAGGAGGACAATCATCGTTCAACCAACACAAATCAGGCGCATCGCCACCCCTTTCTTCGAGGGTTTCTCCTGGTAAGCACCATGCTGCCTAGATCGCATCTAGCGATCTAGGCAGATACGTTATTCGTCAACCTTGTACTGCTCGTGCTGCCTTGTTGATGGCGAGCAGTACTATTTATCCTTAGGTGTTTAGGGGCTTGCATTGATGCTTTCACGTGCATATCTGCGTGGCGATGCCGTCCTCGACACCTGCTGCCCTTACGTCTATCCGTACGTAAGGGCAGCATCTTGCTTGTTCGTTACTTAGTAGATCCGATCCGTTATAGTGCTCCTTGCTCCGCAAGGATTAGTTTAATATCTGCATAGTTAGGCCTTACGCCGTCGGAGGATCCGGTAGTGCGCTAGATGTTGTTCACCGTCCCGCGAGGGATGTTCCGGGAATCGACGTTATGTTGGTTTTTAGGCCTCTCGTAGGGGTGGTTTGCATCGTCTTCCGTAGCTGCTAGGCCCGATCACACGTAGGACGTTCCGGTTATGCGGTGAAAACCCTAAACTGTCGTGGATCGTTTTAGCTTTGTCCTGATCAAGCAGATCCCCATGCCATTGTAAATCCAACATGAAACATGGGGATCGGCTCCTTGAGCCGATCCACAGGGAAACCCGAGAGCCGATAGGGCTCGTATTTAATGTTTACATGTCTACCATGCAGAACAATCGAAGCACTAACACCTTCCGATCGGGTCTAGGTCGGTGGCACGCCTAGCAACCGCCAGACGTGGCCAAGATTTGCGGGACGACGCGAGGTGCCAGGATCCACTAAGCGGCCCTGGGAGCTTCCCGGCTCTTCGTGTTGCTCAGCCATTGCCCGTCGGTGGGTTTTGGAGGGTAACAAAATGCTCACAGACAAGTACTCAGGGGTTTTTGATATAGCAGATAAATAAAGTACAAGTAAATAAAATGCGAGAGAAATAGTTGCAGCGAGTGGCCCAATCCTTTTTAGCACAAAGGACAAGCCGGTTTGTTTACTTATAATGACCAAACGTTCTTGAGGACACACGGGGATTTTAGTCTAGTGCTTTCACTTCATACTGATTAATCTTCATTGTTTTGATAAGTGTTGTGTGGGTGAACCTATGCTAATGCACCGCCCTTTCAAGGACTAATACATACTTGTGATTATACCCCTTGCAAGCATCCGCAAATACAAGAAAGTAATTAAGATAAATCTAACCACAGCCTTAAACTCTGAGATCCTACTATCCCTCCACCGATATACTAACGGGGGTTTAGGTTGCTGTCACTCCGGCAACCCCACAATTAGCAAACGAATACAAGATGCACTCCCTAGGCCCATAAAGGTGAAGTATCATGTAGTCGACGTTCACATGACACCACTAGAAGAGTAACACCACAACTTAAATATCATAACATTGAATACTACTCAACAATAATTCACTACTAACATTTAGACTTCACCCATGTCCTCAAGAACTAAACGAACTACTCACGAGACATCATATGGAACATGATCAGAGGTGATATGATGATGAATAACAATCTGAACATAAACCTTGGCTCAATGGTTTCACTCAATAGCATCAATAACAAGTAGTAATCAACACCGGGAGAGTTTCCCCTATCAAACAATCAAGATCCAACCCAAATCGTTACAGCGGTGACGAGATGCAGCGGTGGAGATGGCGGTGTAGATGGTGGAGATTATGATGATGATGATGATGGAGATGATGTCCAGCTCGATGACGATGGCGATGGCATCGATTTCCCCCTCCGGAGGGAATTTCCCCGGATTCCTGCCCGGAGAGCTCTTTTTCTCTCGGTGTTTCTCCGCCCGCAGAGGCGGCTCGCCAATTCTCCGTAACTCCCGGGCTTAGGTTTTCGGGACGAAGAAGTACGCGAAGGAGAGGCGGCGAGGGGCGTGGGCCCCTCCCCACAAGGCGGCGCGGCCAGGCCGGGGCCCGCGCCGCCCATGGGGCCCCTCTCGGCCCCTCCTTTTGGCTCCCTTCGCCTTCTGAAAAAATTTTTCGTATAACTTCCATCAATTGTTGATCTTCGTAAATATGGTGTCCGACGGTGCTTTTTCCAGCAGAATCCCGACTCCGGTGAATAATTCTCCAATGATCATGAAACATGCAAAATAGATGAAATAACATAAGTATCATCTCTAAATATGAAATATATCAATGAATAACAACAAATTATGATATAAAATAGTGATGCAAAATGGACGTATCAGGCGGTATTATCAAGAGTGGGATTTTTCCATCCGCTTAACAAATAGATATACTCAGGGCCCGCTCATCTAACGTACATTCTATATCGCTTGGAAGCATGTGACTAATAATTAGCCACAAGTGAATGATGTGTTACAGTAGGATTAAAAAGTACTTGTTGTGAACGAGATTGAACTAGGTATGGTCATACCGTCGATCGAATCTCGAGCAAGTAAAATATCGCGAGACAAAGGAAATGGAATATGGAAATTTTTTAATCCTTGACATCGTGGTTCAATCGGTAAATATCGTTGTTGAATGTGTGGGAATCATTATAGACATCCAGGTCCCGCTATTTATTATTGATCAGAGAGGTGTCTCGCTCATGTCCACAGATTCTCGAACGCGTAGCGTCACACACTTAACGATGAACATCGCTAGGGTGGTAGTGGGATATTAATAAAGGTGAGACCAAATATTGTTCAGAGTCTCGAATAGGATCCCTGACATCACGACAAACTTGGGAATGGTCTAGATAATAAAATTCATATAAGGCAAGTTGATTTTAGGGTTCCGGAAAAGTTCCGGATTTTTCTGGTATCATACCAGGAATCTTCTAGAAGGTTTTGTGGCTCCCACAATGGGGCCCAATCATTCCGAAGGGACCACATGGGTTGGATGGGTGATGCAGTAGGCCCCAGTTCCCCCCTAAGGGGTCACCGACCTTCTTGGGGGGCAATGATAGCCCCCTTGGCCGACCCCTCGGCCTATATAAATAGAGGGGAGGGATGAGGCGTTGCACATCAATCCCTACCCGTCGCCCCCTCTCCTCTCACATCCCCTCCTTCGCAACAGCTTGGCAAAGCCCTGGCGGAGTTATCCACCATAGCCTCCACCATCGTCGCGTTATTGGCATGTAGATCCCATCTACCTTTTCACCATACTTACTGGACCAATAAGGAGGATCGGTGTTGTGTTGCATGTGTGCATAACTCGGAGGCACCGCTCATTCCGGTGCTGATCGGATTGGATCGTGGAGGGAACTACTACATCGACCGTGTTAAATACACTTCTGCTTTGCGATCCACAAGGGTATGTAGATTTGATCTCTCTCGTTGATTGCATCTTCTTAGATTAGATCTTGGCTCTTCCTAAATTGAATCTTTATTTTATTCACATCTCGTACGAAATTGTTTGTTTTCTATGTTGTGAATCCCATCAGTGGGGGTAGCGGCGATGGCATGGGAAGGGCGTTCGGTTTGTGGTGGGATCGGATGTGGCCTATTTGGATGTTCTCTATCGGCCACAACAAGTTATTTTGGACTAAGTTTTTACTTTTCAATTGTAGGTCTGCTTGGATAACTAGTAGCAGCTGAGGCCAATTAGAGGTATAAACATGAAATTTTGTCTCTGTTTGATGTTTGTCTACTGTGCATTTGATTTTCACTACCCTAGTCCATGTGTGCTACCTAGTTGATGTACAAATCTTTATACATGATTTTGTGATATAAAAATGTATATACGTGCTTTTGTGATATGGTTATCAATTCTCATCCATGTAAAAATGGTGTGTGCATTGTAGCTTCGTCATGCCTCAACAAGTGTTGGTTGTTTACATCACCGAAGAGAACAAAAGAAGAAAAGGAAAAAAAAAGGATATTGTTGCCAAAGAAGTATTTTGAGATGTCATGTCTTGCTCTAGCTTGTCTTAGTAGGCAAACAACACCTAGGGACCTATGATGCTTCAATGATGATGAGGAAAAGGTTGCATATAGGAAGTACATATTAAAAAAAAGCTTATGATGGGTCCAGGAAACTTGCTATGATAAGCTATGCTTAACTAAGCGAAACTTTCATGATCTTTGTGTTATGTTAGTGAGAAGTGTGGTCCCAAAGATAGTACACTTGTTAGAGAATGTTGCTATGTTCCTACAAGTTCTTGGACATGGAATTAAAATGAGAATGTTGGGTGTCACTTACCAGCGGTCTTTAGAGACCATCGGTAGAAACTTCTCTAATGTGTTATCAGCCATCCTATCTCGAAGTGGTGAGTTCATCAAGCTTCCCGATTCTACTGTCAACCCTCCCGATGATTACACTAGTTCCTGAAGAATCTCCAGAGGTGCCTCAGAAAAGGCAACGCACTTGGGAAGCTATCTTGTGCATGATGGAAGAGATGAGAACATCTTTAGATGAAGCTTTGAAAACATTCAATCCACCCAAAGGTGACTCCTCCAACTGAATCCTTGATGCACTAAGGAATATAGGTTTGGAGAATTATGATATACTTAGATCTTATGGGAAGTTGATCATCAATGAGTGCTTATTTGAAGCATTGATGGCTCTCCCCGTGGAATTGTAGAAGCCATGCCTCTTGACATTGCCTTAATGGTTGTTATGATGTGTTGTTGTTGTTGTTAAAACAAAACTATTCTACTTTCTTGTTTATGGAATGTCCACTTTGTGATATGTGTGTGCTATTTGTTAGAGACAATTATTATCTATGTTGTAATTGTTGTCGGTACTTGAAAATGGTTTTATGTCATGTGTGTTATAGTTTCCTCCTTATTTCAATCATTTTAATGTTTTTATGTCTGTAAAAATAATATATATACATGCTTTTTTACATGTACGCAAGTTTATGTTGCCCAACTCAACAGAACATCAAATTTCATGGTTCATACATCTAAACAGAAATTAAAATTGGGTACAACCTTTAATGCCAATAGAAAATTTCAAGCACACTCAAATAATAGTACTGTATTTGAATTGGTACTTAATTCCTTTCCATCCTGAATTTGAAATTTCCAGTTCAATTCAATTTCAGACTCAATTCACTGCAACACATCATAACTGTTTTCCAGGTTTCTGACTACACTGCTGTTTCTATAATTGGATAAATCTGTCGGTGGAACAATACTAACACTTAGCATCCTCAAAATAAAAATACCAACACTCTCTTACATGTACATTACTGTTGCTTGTACGTTGCAAAGGACATGAAGATGTTGCCCACGGAAGACTCCTTGGCACGGTTCCAATCTTAGTTGTTCTTCTTGCGTTTCTCAATGTAGAAGAAGAAGGCGAGCGAGGCAACGGAGAAGGTAGAGAAGACGGCGGCGGCGACCTTGATGGAGGTGGTGACGCCGGTGATGCTGACGACGTCGAAGGTGGCGCCGGGCAAGGTCTGGCCGTAAGCGACCTTTGCGCCGGAGGCGTCGATAGCGTAGGCGCGCACGAAGTAGGTGGCGGTGGGGACGTCGAGGGCGACGCGGTACTCGACCGTGCCGGTGGCGGCGTAGGCCTGCTCGGTGACCTTGAACTGGCAAGTCTTGTCTTTCTTGAGGTCGTCATGAGTCTTGCGCCACTCCCGCCCCTTCTGGCTCACCGGCGCGTAGCACAGGCTCACCTTCACCTTCTTGTATTCCGCATCCGTGCCGGCCGTCGCGTTGAGGGACCATGTCACGGTGATCACGTCCTCGCCGCCGTGAAGAACTGGCCACAGAACAATTAAAGCTTTTCAAAATCTCGGAAGATGGCCATATATATGCCAATCCGTGACGTGCAGCAAACGAAGGAACATGCGGCGCAAGTCAGGCAGCATAAACGACGGCGTGCGTACCTTGGTTGTGAGTGGGGGAGGCGGTGACCGCGAGGGTTGGTTTCAGCTGCGAGAGCATCGCCGCGGCGCTCGCCGACTCCCAACACCCTGCAGCGAGGACCACCACCAGCAACGCCATGACCATCCCTTGCCGAGCCATGGATCACTTCGCTGCTTGCTGGAAGAAATAATTCTGCTCGCTGCTGCTGAAAGGAAGGAGGCTGCTGTAATATTGATGGGAATGATGGAGGACTAGGATGTATATGTAGGCACGTTAGGGGGCGTTGACCGTGGTGAGTAGCTTGCTTTCGTGTGGTCGAGGAGGCGTCCATCTGAAAGTCAAATCTCGCCTGATTTTTATTTTGGCCCTCTCCGACCAGAGCTGTAGTCTGCTCTAGAGGGGTTCCAAAGGTCCTGGGGAATGAGAAGCGGCGACTGCAGATTAAGCAGCTAACTACAGCAGTGCAAACAACGGTGGTTCCACCGAGCCGAACGTTGTCTGGTGAAACATTCTCCAGAGAATGGATGGAGCGATTGACATCGTCGGCCTAGAGCAGCCAGCTGAATGCGAAGTCCCAACGGGGTTGCTGGAAATATAAGCAAGTTCTCGCATAAATTAACAAAGAAAAACAGTAGATAAAATATGACTAGAAGTAAAGGGAACAAACTAGATATGTGCCGTCCAGCGTATAGTGTGATATTATGAATTCTAGACAAGATACTAGAACTAGAAATTACATCATAATCTCAACTAGAAGAAATAGGAGTATAGGACCCTTACCCTCCGGTTGAGAAAAGCCTACTCTTTAGCCACCAACAGCTTGCTTTATTTGTTTCGAGGGCCGGAAGAGGGGCTCTATTTGGTAGATCACACTCGGGAATGATGTTAAAGAAAGTTCCATTTAAGACGAGAGTGTAGTACCACCATAGTTCTATGAACCCCGGTAGAAGCAGGCAATACGGTCCCGCGGAAGAAGACCTGTTTGCGATGCCGGTGTTGTCGTCCATATCGTCGTAGAGGCTACTGATGTCGGAGAAGAAATCGTCATCAGGGAAGAACTCGTCCAATACTATGATGAAGACAGTAATCGCATAGAGCGCTTCCCAAAAATCATATCATCGCTCTCAAGATCACAAGAGGTGTAGTTTCGAAGCCTACTGCCGCAGTGCCAGCCGCAAGAGGAGATGGGGAAGACCTTGATAACTTGTCCTGGTTCTCGTATGCTCAGCTAGAACGCCCAATGCACTAGTTTTTTTTTTGCGGAGTATAGTTTGGCCAGCCCGCAAATGTAGTGGCCGGGAGGAGAATTTTACCGGTCCGTTAAATTTTGGTGCCGATTTTCCGCCGAAAACAAAAAACGAGCAGCTATTTTACAGTTTCAACGAGTTTAGGGGATTTGCTAGAGAGCTCTTATCCGGGCCATGGTCTGCAAGCAAAGCCTCGGTAATACTGCATCTGTTTCTCTATGTTGAGTTGTTTGTAAGAAATCTTTCGGGCCATTTCAGATGGTTTGGGGTTTGTTGGTTCATGAGTTGATTCCAAGCCACATCTCTTGTCGGCATTGACATTGTGAAGCCTTTGTCACACAAAAAAACAGAGAAAACATGTGTCACGTGACTCTTAGCTACAGCCAAGGGTTACAACCAGAAGTTAATTTGCAAATATTTGTTTGACTTGGCTCCATCAGTGAAGACATAACATAAGCATTTGATTTATCGACAGGCATGTATTACGATGGCATGAGAGTGATAGGAGACAGAAGTGTAGATGAATAGACAACTGCACATATCAGAAATTGTCTAGCACTCATTTTACGGAAAAAGTGATGGAATGATCTGATTTTCCATACTTTACACTGCTGTTGAACTTCTCTTGAAATTTGTGTTATCCAAAACAGCTTGGTTTCACTTTAGGCCTAGTTTGGTGCCAGTGTTTTTGTGTGTTTTAACGAGTGTTTTGAGGGGTGTTTTGGGTGAAAACACCAACCACCCAAAACACTGCCCAAAACACTACAAATCTCTTTTAGTCAAAACACTTGTTTTGAACACTGGTTTTACAAGTGTATTCAAAAAAGACAACTTTTTTAGCAGTTTAAACTAGATTTGTATCACAAATAAAAATCTCATCTTTTTAGCACACTAGAATACATATAAATTCAGTGTTCTCTATAAAATCATTACATCATTTCGCAGACTGATCGAGCAATACCTGCTACTACTACACATTGACATTGCTGACCATAGCTACTGAATTCGTATCAATCCAGATTGGGCTCGTCCTTGAATTCGCTGTTCGATTCGCTACAGGCACATAAAAAACAGGAGTCCGCCTATCGCTATTCGATTCGCTCCTCCAAAGGCTCCGCCTATCGTTGAGGTCGCAGTCACCAGCGCCACCTGACCGCGTCGTCGCCACCGCCGCTGGACCATCGACGTGCCGCGGCTGATGCCGTCGTCGAGCGAGAGCAGCGTGGCGAGAGGGGCACGGCCGACGGCAAGGTGGGGAGGAGCGGCGGGTAGGCGAAGCCTTTGGAGGAGCAGGAGGCGGCGCATTGGGAGGAGCCGAGAGGGGACGGGCGGCGGTGGAAGGAGGAGCTCGGTGGAGGGCGACGTGGACGCGCAGTGGCGGCCCTGGCCACAGACGCGGGCGTGGCGGTCGAGCGCCTCCGCGGGCGAGAGGTGCGCCGTCGAGGCCCGGTTGATCTCTTCAGCAACGGCATCCCCGCAGAGGCCACAGATCCACCAGAAAACGCGAGGGGGGAGGCGCGTTTTGGTTCCACCCCAACCCGACGGGTTTAGACGGGGTTCATCGGGCCTAAATGGGCCAAAACCGGTCTACCGAACAGGCCAGACGTGTTTTGAGGTGTTTTTGGATGTTTTGATCAAGCCCGAAAAAAACACCTCAAAACCGGCCCAAACACTTCTGAAATCACTAGCACCAAACGAGGCCTTAGAGGATTCTAGTAACATATACTTTCATATGGAAATGGCTTCCTTCTCCTATCAGCTTATGTCTACCTTTAATAATATTACAATTAAAATGTCGGATGTGTTTTATCTCATTCTCCAGTCTCCACTTTCCATTCGGATGAAGCTGATGGCGGCCAGTAAACTAGAACCAAAATACGTCAGAAGTCACATCTCACTGCAATTTTTCATTAACACTTCAATTGGGTACAAAAACAGACAACATACATGTTTCAGAAGATTGAAACAACTTAATCTTTTGACTACACTACATAACCTTCGACAACTTGTCGATTTATACATACAGATGCTTGCGCACTACCACATGTGGAAGTCACATTTGGGACATCGCAAAAGCTTTATAGGAACGGACACAAGTTAGGGACAAAGCAGCTGTCAGCATTTCTACTAGTCACCTCATCTTCTTCGCTCACTCTTCTCCATTAAGAATGGATGCTTAAGCGCCTCTTGGGCTGTTAGGCGGCTTGCTGGATCATGCTTAAGCAGCCCTTGCAAAAGATCAATCAAGTCGCCAGCCGAATGGTCTACATTTTGCATCACCAAATTCTGCTTGCAAACAAGATCAATGATCACAACTGTGAGCCACAAATACTTACTGTCTTACAGCAACGGGGTATGGGAAGTACCTGAAGCCGGGGCAGCTTCATGACAGCTTTCATGCTCTCCCGTGAAGCACATCCTTCAGGCCAGTTTAAACGGCCCTTTCTGACGTATTTCTCAGCATGCCGACTACACATAAGGAACAAATAAGCACATGTCACCAGGTAATCTTCACAAGCCTGGCTGCTTACTACACTGAAATGGATCAAAGACAGCAACATACTCTGCCCTCTTAAGCATGTGGTATGGCAACGGACTAAGCACCCTTTCCATCATAGCCAGGTGCTCCAAATTCTCATGAGTTTGAAACAATGCCTCTCCCTGCAGTACCTCGGTAACTCAAAAGGCCATTGTTGTAATTGATTGGTGGAAAAAGAAAACAAGCCCCAATAACATACCGTGCACAGTTCTACCAGAATACAGCCAACACTCCAGATATCACATGGGTAACTCCATCCAAGTCCTGAACAGAACATCGCCCAGGGCAAATATAAGAACAAACACCAAATATCTGGCTGAAGGCGTAGGTTTTGCATTGGACAAGAAAGATACCCAAGATAACTTCAGGGGCCCGATAATGCCTAGTAGAAACAACGTAGGTCTGGTCCTGTTGGTCATATGTCGTGCTGCCAAAATCAATCACCTTTATCTCACTGGACTTGGGCAGACGTTTGTAATAGGATCCCTCCTTTGGGGAACGGGATGAAACCTATCAGTTCATATAAAAGAATTAGCACATGTGCCCAAATAATAAAAAAATATAGTAAAATATAAAACAGCAATATCAAATTAGTCAATGAACAACGTATACTTTGTAATCAGGCACTTTAGTGTACTCCGCAGAAACAAGGAGAATGTTCTCAGGCTTTAAATCAGTGTGAATGAGGCGCAATTCATGCATAACTGCAACACACATTGCAGAGAAGATAAATATGTGAAGAGCAAAAATCGTGTTAGATATTCCTAAAATATCATTAAGTAATCAAATGATAACGGTCATCAAAGGATGACACCCTAGGATTTATCAAATGATCTACTAGTGCAGGTATAAGGGTGTAGTTGAAGTGTGCACACACATGCTAGACATTCCAACAGTTGTTTGGCAACCTCCCGAACTACGGCAATTGGGAATGCTCGGTAATTGTTTTTCCGGAGAAAATCATATAAGCTTGGTCCAAGCTTCTCACAGACCTGCTCACCATTCATTCAAATTCACCAACGTTTAAGCTCAACAGGGTTATCTCTTGCGGTTAGATCATAACTGCCATATAATCTAATGATGTACTTACAATACAGATATGGTTACGATAGTCAAACCAGTTCCGAATTTGAACACAACTGCAAAATAGACCAGCTTATGTACAAGCAACCTTATGTAGAGCAAAGGGCACAGAGAAAACATATAATGTAAGTCATTAGAATTGTAAAAGTGAAACTGAGGACTCACCTGGATCTGCTTTTTTCATATTTGCATATCTGCTCGAGCATGCCAATTTCAATCATTGCAGCATCCCTGTACTTCTTAATGCCTCTGATGATCTTAATTGCCACCATTTCCTTGCGTTCCCTATCCCAACATTCCAACACCTGACCAAAGGTACCTGTTGTATTGGCAGAAACACATCCAATCATGAGAACACCACCCTGTTGACCGTCATCCACAAAAACAGCAGGAAACGCCTTGAGAGTTCCCCCATATCAACAGAACTAAAATAGGCTTCTGTCCAAACTGACCTTCACCCATCTTTGCATTAATCCTGTCTGCAGACATGAAAATAATCCATAAGAAAAAATTTGGAGAAATGTTGAGAATTATAAAAGTTGATTGATAGAACACTCCATCATAATAAGAAATAAATAATTAAATTCTGGTAAGGTAATTACAGCGAGGTGTGAGGTTGTCTCCCACAGCAAAAACATAGTGTCCATCCTTGTCATCTTCTCTTAGAGGAGGGGTCGCAAGACGAAGGAGCTCTTGCGCCTCCTGGGAGGAAACGATGCCGCCCGATGAGAGCCCCAACGTCACAGCAGTGAGCACGTTTGAAACCTCTTGCCCACAAAATTTTATCTGCACCAACAGGAAAGCACAAACATAAGTATCACAAGATGAGTTACGTTCTGCAGAACCTAATAACAGCATCCGAATTGGCGTTGAACAAGTTCAAACAACAAGACCCTCAACTAAACCTTTACGCATGTCGTGATATGACAAGATCTGCTAGAGCTAGCCCAAAGGGTGGTAACTACCAATTAAGTAGGTAATAAACACCCAATCAATTAATTAAATTAATTAATTAATTAATTGATATATGCCTTGCAGAAATACTAATATTATACGTGCAAAATCAACGATAAATTCGCCCAATCCTTCACGACCTAAGGCACGGCAGGCGACTCGAATCCATCAGAAACAAGCATGTACCGCCAGAGATCTACGGTAAGTCGCATATCAAAACGATTGAAATCGACAGCAGATCTACCACTAATCCACGAAAACCGGCCTCTACCGTACAAATCTGCAAACTAGACATCAAATCGCGTCCAGATCTGCGGCATACCTGGGCGATCTCGGGGCCGACGTCCCAGCCAAGGCGCTGGCGCTTGCGCGGGCGGCGGTCTAGCGGCGCGTGCGGCATCTCGGCGAGGCACTCCATCGCTAGATCGGTCTCGAAACGAAGGCAGCGGCGGGGGCGATTGGATTGGTCTGTGGGTGCGCAGAGAGAGGAACGAACGAGCGATTCCGTGCGGCTCTAACCCTAGCCTCCCGCAGTTTATGGGGCGAGAGATTAGATAGTTGCCGTGACGGAGGCGGTGCGTTACTACAAACAAACCGCTCCAGCCCGTGCCACTGACAAGTCCGGGCCCGACTGGGCTTCGGACGAGCGGGCCCGCACGTCAGCGACGGGTTAGAGGAGGCGTCGGTAGGAGTTTCGGTGGCTGTCGGAGACGCGTCCCTCGCTCGGATCGTGGACCGCTCGTTCCTCCGTTTGCGTTGTTTTGGCGAACGGATTCTACCAGCTTGTCCAGCCAGTCCCAGTGACTTGTGGGCCCAAATTTAGGTGGACCCACATGTCAGTTAGATGTTGTGTCGTAGGGCCAAACATTGGAGGCCAAAACCACGGGGTTGCACGCTCGCGACCATTCGAGTGAACCGGTTGGGAAAACGTTATACACTGCGGCATGACATGTGGGTCATGGTTCGCTATGGCCCGCTACTCAGTTACTGGAGAACAAGATGCGCTACGTGGAATTGGGAAGCGGAGCTGCGGTTTGGTCTCTTAACCCTAGTTGGGTTATCAAAAACGAATATTCGGCACCTGATGCCCTCCAAAGAGATAGTATCGGATTCTCCCGTAACAGAAAACCCAGAAAACCCAGCAAGGAGGAGAATATGGTTAGAGCATCTTCAACAAAGGTTGTAAACTGGGCGTGCGCTAAAAAACTGTCAATATACAGTATCAAACGTGTTTTTGCGCCCTCCAGCAAACGCTATAAAATAGGTCGCGCTGTAAAAAAATTACTGCGCATGGTACTTTGCGCTATCCAAAGCGGTATATTTGGTGCGTGGACTAGCACGTGTTGTAAGCTGGCTTCTCCGCCGCGGGAAGAAAACAAGATGCTGAAAGCCAAGCCAAGCCGATGCGCCATGGACGCCCTGCCCGAGCTCCACCTCACCTGATGTGCCATGGCCGCCCCGCCTGACCTCCCCATCTCCCGCCGCGCCATGGCCGACGAGCCCGACCTTCCCCATCTCCCGCCGCGCCCGACCTCCACTATCTCCGTCGCGCCCGACCTCCACTATCTCCATCGCGCCAGGGCTGCAGCGCCATGGCCGTCGCGCCCGACCTCCACTATCTTCGTCGCGCCAGGGTTGCAGCGCCATGGCCGCCGCGCCAGGGGCTGCCACGCCAGACCTCCCCCAATCTCATGCCGCGCCAGGGCCGCAGCGCCCGACCTCCCCCCCATCTTCCGCCGCGCCCGGCCTCCACTATCTCCGTCGCGCCAGGGCTACAGCGCCATGGCCGCCGCGCCCGACCTCCACTATCTCCGCCGCCATGGCTGCAGCGCCATGGCCGCCGCGCCCGACCTCCCCCAATCTCCCGCCGCGCCCGACCTCCCCCCATCTTCCGCCGCGCCCGGCCTCCACTATCTCCGTCGAGCCAGGGCTGCAGCGCCATGGCCGCCGCGCCAGGGCCGCCCCGCCCGACCTCCCCCCATCTCCCGCCGCGCCAGGGCCACGGGCTGCAGTTGTTCTTCACACGGGGACACGATGGGATGCACCTGGAGAGCCACGGGATGAACACGGGGACGAGCTGCTTCTGCTGGCCGGAGTTCCAACGCCTCGCCGGAGCTGCCTCGCCGGAGTTGATTTTTAGTTGACCTTTTTAGATTTATTTGTGACACGTTTGATCTTGTTTGTTGTATGTTCAATCAAGAAACTTGTTTGTGGAGCTCTATTTTACAGCCTCTGGTGAAAGGCAGGTTTTGGCTTCTTGGTTGCGCTGTAAAACAGAGCCTCCGGTGAAGCTCGCGTCGCCGCGCTGTATCCGGATCGAGCGCGCTGAAAACAACTTTTACAGCGCCAAATTTTAGAGCCTCTATTGGAGATGGGGCTGACTTTATCGTTGTTTCCTCTCTCTTTTTTTTGCGGGTCGACTTTATCGTTGTGTTACACAATCTTTGTCAATTTTGCCTAACCTTTAAGGTTCCTAAGTAATTCATAGCCCCACTTTGCCTTGGTTAAGAGACTTTTGCACACCTTTTACTTTTTGCATGGCACGGATTTTATCACAAAAAAGACACATGCATAACTTGAGGACAAACATGCCTAATTTCAGGTGAGACAGCATAACAAAATGTGGTTACTAACCAAACAACCCATTTTTTGATCTACAAGTAAAATCTCAGAAATAGGCGCTATGCAAATCAAGAATATTAACATTTTAAATAAAAAATCATGTGAATCGTGTCACATTAATATAAAAGGAAATTATATACAAGTCGTATAGAGTCCACACATGTAATTACAACAATAGACCACTAAGTGCTAGGCATTACTACAAAAAACAATGCAAAACCCCGTAACTTTGTTTTCACCAATATCGAGACATCAACCCTAATCATGTCGAGCGGGCTAGAAATGTTGGGCTATGCGTTTTCGAATGTGGATGTGTTATGCTCCTCCACAGACACTAAATAACCACCATGATCATCGAAGGGTTGTCGTTCCTCATTGCGACATAGGCATAGTGGATGGTCGAATCCACGATAGCACCTCATGCCACAAGATGTGCAAGAAGGGCCTGCAGGTTGAGGAGACGGTCCATGGTTGCCTTTGATTGGTCGTCGCAGAGCACACATTCTGGGGCATGCTTGAACCCATGCCTCGTGAGCCTCCGCGGCCCTACAATCACCCTGAGATAGCAAGCCAAATGAAGACTTGCAATAGAGCATAAGTTTTCTAGTTCAACTTGAAAAAGTGTAGCAAGTCGCCGAAGATTACCAGTCAGACATCTAACCAGACAACATGACAATCGGCCAATTCGAGAGCCACACCTTGCAAACTACCTGCCCGACTTGGATGTATTGCCAGTTTGCCACATTGTCGCGCCTCACAAAACGTTATTAAATTTCATGACCTATTTGATGCTCAAGATTTCATATGAGATTTTGAGATTCGCAAACTCCACCAAATTTCATACTTCTCGGAGTAACCTGTGTGGCCAGAATTTGTGTAACTCCTAGATACCAAATAGGGCTCTACATTCATGACTAGATACATCTATAAGCATCAAAGAACACTCAGTCTCTGTGATTACAGGCCTGGAACAGCTGCCATTGTGTCCTTTTTGCAGTTGCTTGGTGTCTCTCAAGACAAGCCACCCATGTTAGCTTGAACACCACAACATTTTCCTCGGGCGAAAAAAAAAAGATCCGTTAATGAGACTGCAATTGCTGAAGCAGAGGGCCAATACTTTGTGCACCGACGAATAAAGCATCTGCTAGCACGATTGCTCCAACCTGTAGTTCCAACAAGAAGAATACATTAAAAACCTATCGTTGGCAAAAAACAATATCAATGTGTGTCTTTTTCAGATTGAGTTACCAATCGGCCCGTGAAGAGCAGCCGATAGCTCCATCCTTCCTTTGCAGCCTGTGCACGCTGCTGATCCGTCCAGCTGAAATGATGTTGTCAAAGTAAGATTTAGGACGTTCCCTGATGGATGCCATTTAACTATTGGAGGGAATGCTAAATGTTTATGTGGAATGCTGAAAAATATTTGCATTCATCTCAGTATTATGAAACCCAATACCATGCTTATATCCATGTGCAATGTAATTTGATAGCTGAAGATTTAGGTTAGCGGCAAGCTCATAGCTCGGTACCATTTTGGTCAGACAAATAACAGTCACACTGACACAACACTATCATAGGTGAAATAGTTGAGGTCCTAGAACTTACCCAAAAAATTCAGAAACGCCACCAATACCAGCAAGCTTGAAAGGCTGGGAACCTTCCCGCTCGAAGTCCTAAAAAAACATGAACTTAATAACTCCGAAACAGCAGATACAGCGATCCGATGAGTCGTATCCTACCTCCTCTTCAGCAGCTTCCAGCCCTCCTTGAACCCAGAATAAATTTTCAAAACCAGCATTGTAAAGTTGCTCGGAAGCAGCAATTGATCTGACAAGTTTTGAGGAAATCATAACAGTCAATCAAAACGACAGAAGAATCTCTCACTAATTCTACGCCAGATCTTGATCACACAAATTCCATGATGGACGCTAGAATATGTAGCAGTAGCACCAATAGAATAAATTACTGGAACTGAAAGCACCAGCTTTCCAGTGCAATGACAGGAGATTTAGGATGCTCAAATAGCATCTTGTGAGTATAAGCAGCATGATATCAAGGCAACAAGCTAAGTTTAAGATTGGTATAAGCTGATGCCCAGGAAAATGGTAGACAACTTTCTTGTTGCATGGTGAGTTCTAAGAAAAAACAAAAAGATAATACTACTTCCTAAAGGACAACATACGAATAAATGTAACTTCGCCAAAGGCAAGCCAGGTGAGAAAACATGTACATATGTGCTATCAGTGTGTCATGCATTACAGTCAAGCATCAGTAACTCAGTAAGTGAGCTAACAAGTAATTACCTCAGTCCCTTCTGGCACACTAGGATAATATCTGTATCTTTCGGGAACTTCTCCTGAACCTGTTGTACGAAGTTCCTAGAAATTTGATCTAAAATTCAGCGAATGGTTCCGAAATACAAACCACAAGTTTAACTTAAGTTGCATACTTATTGAATGACATTGTTGAGCTGCCACTCCACCAGCCACCTGTGCAATATGGATGAGATCATGAGAGTTCAGTCACACTTGAAGTCTCAGTTAAAAACGATGGTAATCTAAGAATTTAAAAAATCACAAAAAAAGAGCATTCATGTTGAAATAAAAGACATGTTCTACATCTAGTAGTTGTGTTTGATCTTTGATGCACTATTATCTTAGTCTCCAGTTCGGATTCTGTACACTTAAAACAAAATCCATGTTGTAATCTCATATGCCAGCTTATATGATGAAAAAAAATATAGCCCAAAAACATCTACAAGACAGCCCGACCAACAGCCAGTGCCACAACAGAATTTGGCTGCAGATGGTAAACTGAAGTTTGTTTGGCATACCCATAACAAAGCTGAATGCTTTCTTGCTGAGGCCATTCACATCAGACGATGTATCCACATCGAATACAGGAATCCAGGTAGAGCCTTTCACCCAGGCCTGCGATATGATCAAAGGACAGACAGGCTATGACCATGACTGTTAGAGATATATTTGGTATATGTATATTAGGTAGTCTAGGATTTGTAATCTCTACCTACCATATCTCTAGGAGAGCTATCTTAGCCTCCAAGTCTGTACCACTATATATACGCCCATGAGGCGCAATACAACATCCATCATATTCCGCCAACCTCTCTATCGTTCAACATGGTATCAGCGGCACGCTCCTTGACCTAGCCGCCACCCAAGCTTCCGCGCGCCCCGGGAGGTCGATCTCCATGATCTACTCCGGGGCCGCGCAACCCGTATGAGGGTTCGTCCGCCGATCCGTTGATCCGCTGCCCTCGAGTCTTTTTTTCCAATCCGTAGATTGGTTTTCTTTTTGCTCCGCCGGTCGCTCGACCGGCGTTTCTTTTTGATTTACCGATCATTGATCGGATTGAGTCGCCCATCGTCGTCGTCTTCTTGCGCCTCTACTCCGACAACGGCATCGACCGCACCGCCATCAACCGCACGGCACAGCACGCGCCACACGGGCGCCGTGCATCGCAGGCTGTTCTTGCTCGCGCTTCCATCGCATGTCCGTCTTCGTCGCCATCGACCGGGACTTCATCGACAACGCCGCCATCGACTCCGATCTGCGTCGTCCACGCCATGGCGCATATCGTGCCGCCGTCGGTCTGATCAACCGACCCCACGCACGTCAACGCCAAGCACGTCCCCGAGCACGCGCTACCACCGATCGAGCATCGGGTTGCCGCTGCGCCCCTTCGTCGCAGCGCCGCCGCTTTGGTCCATGCCGCAGACAACGACGCGCCGAGGCGCGTGCGCCGGCGTGGCGTCGCCGCACCGACTCGCGCTGCTACGCGCCCTGTGGCGTCGCACGCGGTCACCTTCGTCGTCGCGCATCGACGCCGAGGCCACCACGCGCCGCCCCTTCGTCGCGGGTCGCCTCCGTCTGCGCATGGTCTTCGTCACGCCGCTGGTCTCCTCGCCTACTTGTGCCGCCGCGCCACCCTGTGTCGCCGTTGGGCTTGCCAACCTCTTCAGTCGCGGGCTCGCCGACCACCGCAACGCCGTCTAGGCGTCCAGCATGACCACCGTCACCGCTGGGTTAGCCGCATTCTACGTCTCCAATCGTCTCGACTTCGTCGCCGTGTCATCGCCTCGTCCCCGTCTACACCACCGCTACTCTACTTCGAGAACCGCGGGCAGCGTCGGCATCTCTCCGTCGATCGCGACCGCGACGCTCGGAGGCCTCCTCTGCTAGTCCTCTGACATGGCGACAAGTTCATGATGGTCCCCCCCTCGCATGCCCGGCAACACCGGAAGTGCCTTCGTCCCCGACACGTTCCCGAGTCTGGCAAACTCGCGTCGGACGTCTCGTCTTCATCGGCTTCGACAACGTCTTCCCCGGCATCGACTCTTCTACGACTGCCTCAACAGCGTCACCGACTTCTTCTATGCATACTCGATTCTGGCAAAACCGAAGTATGCCTTCGTCCTCGACGTGCGCCATGGTTCCGCAAAACTAGGGCTGCACCTCGTCCTCGGCGACCGATCGACTTATCGATACCCTCTCCACGACGCCTCGACGCGTCTCCGTCACTCTCGCGCACTACGCGCTTGCGCTTCATGTGCGGCTACCTCGACACCGGCACCCGACCACGACATCGACCACGGCACCCCCGCGCGGCTCCTCGACCAAGGCTGCAGCACCCACACTCTCCTACCTCGACATCGGCATAAAGGGCTACCACCTCGCTGCCTCACCATCCTCTACGTCCAAGCATCCGCGACGCAACTCCGTCCACGACGCTCCCGCTGTGATCTGGGAGTGTCACCCGTTGGTTCCTACCTTCGCTTCTCTCCTCGACCGTCCGCGACGCTACGTTGTTCACGTCACTACCGCTACGACTGGGAGTGTTAGAGATATATTTGGTATATGTATATTAGGTAGTCTAGGATTTGTAATCTCTACCTACCATATCTCTAGGAGAGCTATCTTAGCCTCCAAGTCTGTACCACTATATATACTCGCCCATGAGGCGCAATACAACATCCATCATATTCCGCATATCTCTCTCCCTCTCTATCATTCAACAATGACCATCCACAGTTACTTGACACTAGGGATAGCTTTTGTTGAACAAAGACGAACCTTTTGGCGCTCATTTGAGGGCCTAACATCCAGAAGGACCTTGTCCGTCAGTTTGAACGTGTAGCCAGCTTCCCTGGGTGTAAGGGTCTTGATTTTCTGCTCCCTGATCTTCAGGCAGAGCATTCCAGAGCCATACAAAAATAACAGTAGTCGAGCAATCAGAAATTCATCACACGGATTGTGGATGCCGAATCCAAACAACAGAGCTTGATCTAAAAACATCGCTGCAGTTCCTAGATGACTGTAAATTCAGAGGAAGTTTGGGCAGAAGGCCAGAAGAGAGGTGAAGAGAAGAGAGCTCACCAGCGTCTCCCACCGCCTCCTGGCGGCGGCCATCTCCTTGGCCTGCCTCGTCTCCTCCTCCTCCCCGCCCCCCTGCCCGCCTCCCACTGCCGCCCCCATCCTCACCACCCTGCTCCATCTCTGCAGGCGCACAACACAACCACTAGCAGTTCAGTGCAATGAGCAGCACATGGAATTGGGGAGAGCAGCACAGGGAATTGGGGAGAGGAGTGAGCCAAGCGGAAAAAAAATCACACACCTTCGAAGGGAGCAGGCGAGGACGCAAGTGACTGGAACCGGAGGAGTAATGCGCCACGGCGGCTGGGGAGGATGCGCCGGCGACGCGGCTTGCGAGGCTGAGAGGAGGCGCTGCCATTTTCTTGCTCTCCTGTCAGACAGACTCGCGCAGGCAGGAGGTTTTAGGCTTTTTTAGCCGTACCTTTATCCGCATCTCCAACTCGGCTCTGCAATTGGCTAAGGGAGTGGGCAACTGCAGACATTGCGGGGACAGGGAACTGGACTGATGATGCTCAGGCCTCAAACAGCTGCATGCACTCAAGTCTGAAACAAGCTTGAGACTACACTGAACATCCACGCTGCAGCTACTAGCCTACTACTACCAACAACAATTCATAATCAAGATATACGACATTTGCGAAGTGTTTGACGTTGGAAACAATAATTTGTTCAACGCAGCTGAATTGCATCCAGAACGACGTTGGCTTCAAGCTGACAGAACATTTGCCCCTCACAGTACACACATACAATACAACAATTCGCATGACCTCGACTAATCCTAATTCATGTTCAAGATCACATGTGCCACATAAAAATATAAGAAACCCGTGATATCCAAATTTATCTTTCAAGACCATACATGAAGGCTATCTAAAACAGTCTTCATCTTCTAGACGGTCCTGGGCTTCTCCATAGTTATAACCCACACTCCCTCCACGAAATACTACTGCCTCTCTGAGCACATGGCGAACCAGTTAGCAACTTCTGCTGCTAATCATGAACGACCAAGTGGCCGGCGCCCATACACCATAGCTGATAGCTCCATGCCGATCCAGTGTCGATCTTCACATGTACCCTTTTGATAGCAGCTGCTGGGCAAGGTACTGCCCTTCTGGCTCCTCTAGATATTTTTTGTCATCCAGATAATTTTGTAGATTACTGATAGCCTCTGCCTGAACTTTCGGGCCTTGTTCTTTCAAAGCTGGTATGAACTGCCGTGATATGGCATCCAGAATTTTCATGAATTGGGATCCATATTTCTTGTGAAGCGCAAACCCAGCCGTCTAAAAAGAGCAGAATCCTGGTTAGGTAATGTGTGCATCAACAGACAGTCAAACACAAAGCACAAAAGTCCTGGTGCAGATTTCTACCTTGAGGAAAGCATGAAGAGCACAAGCAGTGGCTGTGATGGCTGGGAGAGAATTGAGGAACATTGCAAGCCATTTCCATCCCTCAGCTAAGCCATGTGGATGCCGCACACCCTTGATTTCTGTCTGCAGACAAAGTTATGCAGTCATATTTCTCTTCTATTGCAAAAGAAAAGTTTGATAATGTGATTATCATCAAACATGGTACGTAATACTCCTTCCAATCCATAATAAGTGTCAGGGGGCATTACTGTGCTGGAATTTAACTAGTGGGCTGCTTAACAGGAAAACGGTCAATTAGTAGGGAGAAGGCCGAACATTAAATACATATATCTACCACCAATGACTAATTAGACTTAATTGCTGTTTTTAGCAAACTGGTGATGTCTAGACAAGGACTGTACACACCTGAATCATGGCAGCATAAAGCTTGACGTATGCAGCAACATTTACCAAATATGCCTCAGTGCTCTGAAGTTTTCCATCTTCCTCCTGGTAGCCAATAAGCCTAAAGTAATCTGTGTTCCGTGCTTGTGCCTAAGCAAGTACATATCATGAGATCCAAATGCATTAGACAAAACTAATATAAGAATAGTACATATTTACGAACCATAAAACCAGGTGCATTCACAGTTGAAAAAAATTGTTTGGCTTTTAAGGGGAAGAAACCCAAAGCGCTGTGATTTTACTAGAAGTGACTGTATACGGCACCAAATTGTGAGTGCGGAGACTCGAACCTGGGCGGGCGGGGATGCATCAGCCCATCCCAACCACCGGACTATGTCCGTTTCAAAATGTAAGCCTTTTTAGAAAGCTAAATTAGCTGTTTTAATCGGCCTTTTTAGAAAGCTAAAGGCTGACATTTTGGAACGGGGGTAATATCTTTTACTCACATAGTCCAAGATATGGCGACACCAAAAGATAAACAATTTCAGAATTTTTGCTACCCCAAATAAGATAAGAAAGCGCAACAATGCTGAAAAGTTCAGTGACATGCAGACTTACATTCAAAGCATGCAGATGTTTCGGAACTGTGTACATGCAAACTTTGTGGAACTCGGCTAGGAGATAATCCATTGCATCTGGTACCTGCGCATACACATGTGTCACATGACAAAACAATGGACTGTATTTTCTTTGTACTTGTTACCAAACTGCATTGAAAGATTGATTATCGTCATACTAGCGCCACAGCGAAGACTGCAAGCGTCCGAAGCCATAGGAAATAGGAAAGGCCGCATCTTCATAGCAACATGAGGGTGCAAAATTGCTTTTCAGACAGACAAAATGACAGTATATATCCTGACAGAACATCTACAGTGGCCATGTGTTTATCAACACCAAGTGGCACTTCTACATCTGAGCTGCTCAAAGTGATCTTTTAAACTCGGCATTAAATTACATGAGAGTGGATTCTGTGACCGGGTGTATAGGTGTGCACGCACCCATCACCGTTGGATCTTGTGCAGATCCGTTGGATTCTGCCCATCCTAGTGTATCGGTAGACGGCAACTTCACGGTTCCATGAACTTTCCGTTTGTATTTTATTAGAGGTCCCAGGTGACAACAGCATGTGCGTCGTGTGGCCCAACAATTCACGGGAGAGAAATTCATGTACTTCGTATGTAGCACAACAGAATCCCATATGAAAAGGTTGACTCCAAATAAAATTAGGGAAAATGTAAGCTTAGGCGCCGCATCCATCGTCCGCGGGCGTTGCGATTGCTCTTAATGAGCGATTGCATCTTATCCCCTCCATGTCTTTATCCTCTCACAAGTACTAGTACTCTTCACCACGCAGACCACCATGGAAATAGCATCCCACTAGAAAAGTGAAGAGTGGAGGAGCCTGCCGCCAGCTCGCAGCAGCGAGAGAGGAGGCCGCGCCGAGCACGCAGCAGTCGGGGATGCGGCCGCTCCGGAGGTCTCTATCGGCTTCTCACGTTACCGCAGCCGAACAGTCGAACACGCCCGCGAGGAGGAGGTCGTCGTCGCCAAGCACCGAGAGGTGGAGGAACATGCGGGGAGTACGAGAGATAGAGGTCGTCGCCGACGACGGCGAGGAGGCTCGCGCGGACGAGCAGATGGCCATCTCGACGAAGATCTTGATCCTGAAATCCGCCTCCCGCCGAGCTCCCTGACAGCACGAGCACCCCTCTCTCTCAGATCTCACGAATTCTCTGAAGAACACAAAGACACGAGACAGTTTTGGCGCTGCGTACATCCTGCAGCATTTTCTCACTTCATTATATAATCTGTTACAAGGAAAACGGCCTCTAACGGCCCCAGCAAAACGTGCGGCGATCCTGCCATCCCATGATCAGATCGGGACTGCGTGGACTAGTTGCAGCTGACCACTTCTTGCCGTGCCATCCCACGAGACTAGGCTAACTGAAACTACAAGCTAACTAACCTGACAGCTAACTAAACAAATCACCTGACCTCAGCCGTCTTGAATCGCCAAAAGCAGAGGAGTTTGAGAATGCTCTTGAGAATTCGTCCGCGCCTGGGCGACGTGCTCAGCTTCTTCCTTTTCCAATCGTCCTCGTGGGAGAGGGATAACTACGCCGCTCCGCACCGCACCTCCACAAACCTCCCCAATCCGGTCGGCACCTTCACAACCAACTCGAGCGCCAGGTCTCCAGCTGCCAATCCCGCTCGCACGCATGGCGGCTGTGCCCGCTCCTCCCGGCTCAGGGTCCCTCGTCCGGCTCAGCCGACTGGAAGCCACCGGTGTGTGGCTGTCGGGGGCTCGGGGCCACCACACGCTACGGTCGCTGCCGAGCACTGCTGGGTGCAGCGAAAAATAGCTGAGATTTGTGCTGATTTGTGCCACTCCAGCGGCAGTGAATCCGCCGGGGTCCAAGGGCGGCGTCGGCAGGGAACCGGCGGCGTGGACAGATTGGGACTACAGAGGAGGAGCGGATGGAGGGGAAAAGGGTGGGGTACAGCGGCAAGGAGGACGGGTCAACGAGGGAGGAAATTCTTAAGGGGCAAGGCCGTACTGGAACGCTTTTTCTAAAGACGAGGCAACGGTTATCTCTGACGGACAACAAACGGCCGTTGGACACGTGTCAATCAGTCACCGCGTGCACACGTATACACGTGATCACCAGGCTTCTTTTGTAAATTACATACAAACTTATTGTTATCAGACTTTAGTTCAACACAATTCAAGCTCATATGTCATGTAAGCAAAGTATATTTCTACCAGAGACTATTTTGAGTATCACGCACAATAAGTCCTGGTAACCAAGAATGCAGCATACGCACTTCTGCCTTCCAGGGTGTCAAAGATATGTTATATGCACCACACTTGCAAGAAAGAACTATGTTATCAGAAAGTTAACAGAATTCTCGGCTTTGTTCAACTATATAGCAATGTTAGCACTGAATTAACACAAACTAAATAGCAAATTCTAGGCATCAATTCACTCAGTAATGACTAATCGGCATTACTCTGCAGAACAAATAAAAAAAGATACCTGGTTAGTGACTAGCAGCATGACATATCCACAAGCAAAGGCCAAATTTCCAAAGGTTTTGTCCTTTGGATTTCGACTCTTCACTATTGAAATCATCTGCAAAAAAAAACAGGTAAATTATTGATGTGTACAATATTATGTAGAAGCTCAGTATGTCAGAAAATGAACGACAACACATAGGAATCTAAACTCTAGTATATAAGAAGACCAAAAATGTCCAAAATCAAGAACAGGGAACCCTTAAGATCATATTAGCAATTAGTAGTAAAATACCCTGTAAAGAACTGAATGTTATTATCCACACTTTCTCTGTTACTTGTATAACTGTGTAGGCTCATACAGTCATACTATTGAAAAATGCTATCTTTTTACTATGTGTAAGCAATACAATAGAGCTGTTAATATCAAGCGAAACATTAGAATGTACATAATCTGAGTTGATGGGATTCATCTCGATTCATAACTCCATGTTCCCTAAAAAAACCTTCACGGTTGTGGTCTAGAATATACAACATTGTAAATGGAAGTGAAATGAAAATTGCAGACAATTTCATCAGTATTTAAGGGGCACTGGCTAGCAGTAAGAATTTGGTGATGATGTTATGAGCATTGGATCACCAGCATAACTAGGGAAAGACTAGTTTACTAAATCAATTAGATCGGTATGCTAAACGCCCCCACTATATATGGAAGCTTATTTAGTTCTCAAGGAACCTAATCCAATGGATACTAATCTGTAACCCTAATATGGCCTATATCTTTCCTATAAAAGAAACTCGCCATGCACATAACTTATGCAGTTAACATCATGATGCAAAGAAGAAGAAAATGCATATGCCATTTCAGGACTTGGAAACTTAAGAATTATCCCTGAGTCTGTCTAGAAATACGCTTCCCCAGCACTGGGTACGCCCTTTTTTTTTATTAAGAAGTTAGTTACATCAAGACGGAATAATGTATGTTGACACCTATAAAGCAGGTGTTTCTGCCTCGAAGATCTGTTCGCTTTCTTGTGCATTTTTTCTTGAGATATTCCATATTCAAATGATTGAAGCAAGGTACTAATACACACATTTTATTTGGAAATGCAATCAAAGAGAGTTTTTAGATGCTCAATCAGAATAATAGCCTACAAACCCTGTACTGATCAGTCCAGCACAGGTCAGCAACAATGTTTTTCCAAACGCTGCATAGCATGGTAGCAGTATGGGAGGGTTCTGAATACAACAGGTGATGTGCCGACGTATCTTCCCTAAGACATATTTATCTGTCTAAAAATTTATATATGTGCATATTAAATTTGCTAATGTTCCACCCAGGAGATATAGACATATAGTTACATCGTTAAGGACTAAAATGAATGGCAGTTTCAATTTAATACATGTGTGCCTAAGTGTTTTCAGAACAAAAAATAGCAGCTCCGAGAAAACACATCATTCTAGACTGTAATACGAAGACTATAAATACAACAAATCAAGTAGTAATACCATGTTTCTCCCAAGACAAAAGGTGCCACCATCATGGCACCAGCAAAAGTACATATTGCGCAAACAAGAAAACCAGGATTTGCTGATGATTAACATTTCACAAAGCAAGTGTTTAAGCTTTCATTGTGTGTAACTCTACCCGTACTTACATATAACCAATCCTGCCAATTGCCATGCACGCATGATCATGCTGTAAGCCCTTAGACTAGTTTGATGTACTGGGCATAGATCATGAAATTCTTCTAAAATGAGGTTACAGAAATAAAGTAGCTACCTTGTCTGCGAATAAACGACAAGCAATTGGGCGAGGACATTCTTGTCCATCTAAAGCTTTAATAAGCTCACTAGCCCTGGCTCTGCAAGGAACAATTAAGGATTCAAGTTAAATAATAGCTCAGATGAAATATTGAATTGGACAGCAATTGGTATGAATAAAAGGTAACTAACTAGTATTTGTATTTATCATACACATCCAATTGAGAAAAAAGAGGATAAGTTGACAATAAATCAGAACTAATAGCCTTGCAGTCTGCTGGTAAAACTGACAGCAACAGATACTTAAAAGCATGCGTCCACAACTTGAGTAATCGAATGGTGCAAGCTACTGGACCATGCCAGATAAACATTAACTTGAATAGTTAATGTCATGGTAATTACTCACTTGACACTGTCTGTAGTAGGCATAAGTTTACTAATAGACTTTCCAATTTGTCGGTCATATCGGCTGTAATCCTGCACAATATAACATGGTATCAGTCAAATACAGACATAAAGGTAAGCAGTATGCTACATATAGGTTAAGGGCGGCTAACATATAGCAGTACAATGGAAACTGGGAAAGGGTCAACATATCAGAAGTGTTAAATCAACCAGTTGCAGGCTTGTAGCAAGTTGTTCCAAATTGCAACTGAAGACATCTATCCTTCAAAGAAAATAATACCTTGCTGAGGTACATGTTTGATGGCACTTGGTCATGTAATGCACGCCCCCGCGATTCCGCTTTTAATGCAGAACTATTGGCATAGACTTTGATCCCTGGTATAAATATGACAATTAATTCATTAACAGTAATCCTCATAAATCAAGATACAACAGATAAAGTTATTTTTTCCTCATACGAGGGGAAACACTTGGCCCCCCTTTTCTAGTAAGAATGGGGCCATAGCAATGTAGTTGAGAACCAACGACTAGGATAGGTAGCAATACTTGATAAGTTATTGTTGAGTTGTGAATGCATGAAGTTGCAAATATTATTTACATTATATTCTTGTTGAGTTGTGAATGCATAAGTTGCAGATACTAGAGTTTTATTTACATTATATTAATGGTTGTGTGCTTAAAGCGCACAATATGTGTTTCATGAAAGAACTACAAAATCCTTAGCATGGCTCCTAAAATCCAGCACACATAATTTTAAGAGTAAATAAAGACCTCAGTGCAACAACTTGGCTTGTGGGAGCACTTTAGTCCAACATCTCACAAAACGCTCCTTCAGAACATTGAAGTTGGCTTGCAGGAGAACATAAGGTCCAAACTCCAAACGACACAACAGCGGCGTATAACGCCAACCTGGCTCGTGGGATTAAAGTTGCACGCGCGCACATGACCGCTCCGCTAGCCTGACTCCTTAAACATCCCAGACTCTCCTCCAAATCCCTAATTTTCTAGCGTCGGCTCCAAAATCCCTAGTCTCGCTCGCACACCTTTCATGTGAGATGGCCATATCGGTAGTAATACAGCGCTATGGCATCGCTTGGACCATAAGTGCTCCCGCAATTCAAGGATACTGAACAAGCACTTCGCATGATGTTGGACGATAGTGCCACAAGCCAAGTTGCTGTACTGCGGGCGTATTTACTCAAATTTTCATACAGTATTACAAGATTCCACAGTGAGAATTTCGTAAATTCTGAACAATAATAAGAAATATCTGGTCCCAAAATGTGTATCTCCTTTTTTAAAAAAACAAAAAAAATGAACTGTATCTCCAGCCAGGTTGATTCACACCCTATGTTCCCTCTATTTTCTCCTACTACACAAGGTCATGGAATATTTGGAAACAAACACATGGATGCTGAACATGCTAGTACATGTACACTTGAAAAATCGGGTTCAAAGTATGACTCCCTGCACCATACACACACAAATATTGTGTTGATAGCATACTATTAACTACTCAGCCTTGTACTAGTTTGCTATTTTTGTACCAGATTTTGCAAGTGTACATGCTATGTCTTGAACTCTTGATGAACATCCATGAATTATTTTGAACTTTCCACAGCTTCTTGAAATGAGGGAAGAGGATAGAAATTGTTGTGTGCGAATTGACTCGGTTTTAGAAATCAGTTCTACAGAAGTGAGACGCACCTGGTAATTCTGATTTGATTTCAATACTGTTCTGAGAAGTTTGGCCAGATGTGGAAACTACTTCTGCCCTCGATTTAGCAGCTTCCTTTTCTGCAGCTTCCTTTTTAGCAGCCTCATATGCTGCTTTTTGTGCTTCAGCTGCTAATTTTGCAGCTGCCTTCTGCCTGGCCTGCATCATCATTCATGAAGTTTCAGGTTAACCACGCAGGCATTTAACTGACTAGCATTAAAGCGAAAAAATGTTTTCCTGAAATAACACTTGGTAGTGAACACCTGAGGAAAAAGCAGAATGCCGTGACTGGAGGAAAAGTTAACAGCAAATTAGATGGAACAAACAAACCCACTCAACACCAAATTTTACAGAAATGGACTAAGGACCCAAATTAACAAACCATGTGTTTAAGAAGAGACCTACTTAATAACAAATCTGAGCAAACAAACCTCTGCTTCTTGGCGGGTCCTTTCCTGCTTTATTTTTTCATCCTTCATTGATTGCTCCCGTCTTTTAGCTTCTTCAACAGCTGCATCATCTTTTATTCTCCGTTCCAATATCTGGGATTTCTGTTCATGATCACTTTGGACCATAGACAAGTGTTTATCCAGTACTTCTGCACTGCAAGAAGCAAGGGCGTAATATGATACTGAGTCAAACAAACAATTATTATAGATTAGAAGTGTTACAAAGTTGTCCAACATCTATCAGGGGAGTCTGTGACTCACTAAGAAAGACAATCTATCTACAAACCCTACCAAGCAACGTTTCTGGGAAAAAGAATAGAACTCTGAAGAATGAACTGGAATGTTGGGCTTTTTAAAGTATAATTATCAGATGTTGTAATAACAATGAAGAAATCTACAGAATTGATAGTTTAACAGAACATAATCCTAAAACAAGCAGGCAAATGTCATTCTGAAGAAGACAAGAAGACACTTGTTACAAAAGATATAAAGGCCCAAACAGAAGAACCATTAGGATGCAAGATGGATATGCTACCAAAGAGAACAGATTAGATAACCAAACATTGTTTTGTACAGTCAAAAACCTTAGGGCTTGTACTCTCATCATTTGAACAAACTCCACACTACAGGCATACTAGCATAGAGTATATTTAATTACTTATATATTATGCATGGCACAGGTCAGCCAGTTGTAAGCAAGAAAGGCAAACTTGAACGTTGAAATCTAAAACTTAGAAAGAATATCCTTGCTCGCATAAGTAGAATGTTTAAACAAATTATAATCAGGGATGTTGTATATAGTGGAAGAAAAACCAAACATAGTATCAAGGTAATAGACTAGCGGCATACTGGCATTAGCCATCAGTCATCTGATCGATCTAACGGACATATGTCCAGTGATTGTACATATAACTATTTTGGAAAAAATAAATGCCTTTAAAGCAAGTTTTACAACCTTATGCCTTTTGTAAATAAATCTCTACACCTTTTCACTCACGAGACACCAATTTCCATTCCATAAACTCCCTATACCATCAAACAAACTGATAGGATAACTTCACAAAGAAACCAAAAAATTGCTAACAATGCAGTTTTACAACCTTCTGCCTTTTGTAAATAAATCTCTACACCTTTTCACTCACGAGACACCAATTTCCATTCCATAAACTCCCAATACCATCAAACAAACTGATGGGATAACTTCACAAAGAAACCAAAAAAATGCTAACAATGTAGTCTTGCCAAACTACGACAAAACAAGCCAATTAGCTTGTTATCTGCCAAAAAAATACCAGTAACTAAAGATAATTTGATATCATGAAGCAAAATGCTGGAATAGTATGAGAGCTTCTTCCTTTGTATCTAAAATGTTATTCACCAAAGATCCAGTCAAATATAGAACTGGTCTGAAAATTCTAGAAAAGTAGAGTAGTTTATTTAAGAAGCATTAGAAATGATTAAAAAAAGTGAGTATGTACATTCTTCTCTGGAACAGGACATCTAGCCTTCTATCTAACTCTTTTCGTGATTCAGCGTCTTTCTGAAGGCGAGCAAATGCAGAAACTGTTCTCTGGATCTCATTTTGGTGGCACACCTCCAACGAAGATAGCTTGCTTCTAACTTCCTCCTGATGAAGGTCAAACATCATAAGTGAAGGAAACTAGCAAACTGCTAGAGAAGAAGAAGAACATATTAGAATGCGCAGTACACACTTGAATCTTGAGTTGGTGCTCGCGTTCCAGCTCAAGGAGAACGCTCTTCTCTATGCTCCTTTTCTCCATCAGGTTGTACGATGCACCGCTGCAGTCCAATTCATCCTCGGATTCCTCGAAGCTGCTAGGAATAAGCAGACAAGGACGCGCGATTTTCTTTCATGAAGAAAATGGAACTGCGGGAACAAAATAGCGGTATCAATTCAAACTGAACTCTCACCTCAATTCGAGATCGTTGCATGAGAACCTCGCTCCGGTGGTCACGACAGCCCGGGCATCCTCGTCGCCGCTATCCTCTTCCTCCTCGGAACCATCGTCCTCCTCCACCCGCATCACGAAGGCCTTCTCCCTCGCGCTGCTAGCCCTGAATAGACCCCCCGAAAAAAAGTACGGTCAGATGCAGCCGCAAATCGAACAGGCGTGAAGTGCGAGAGAGATGCGAGATACCACTCCGGCGGCTGCTTCAGGGGCGAGGGCGTTGCCGCCAGGCGGGTGGCTTGGAGAGCGTCGAGCTCGGTGAGGACGTCGCCGAGGGTCCAGCTCGGGCGGGGGTCGAGCTCCCTGGGGCACCGCAGCTCCATGCGCGCGAACGCACTGCAAGAGAGGGGGGTGAGTCAGTGTCGAGGAACACCAGCTTAGATGGAGGAAATGGGGGGGAGTTGGAGAACCGGCAATTTCAAAGTTTGGAGGTTGAACCTGACTGCCATAGTGCCGTTGGAGGCTTGGAGCGCCTGCTGGGTGGGCTGCTGCACGCCGCCGGCGATGGGCGGGGCAGGAATGCCGTTGGCGCAGGGACGCCCGCGCCGCCCTGCTACCGGCTAGGGTTAGGGGTCGGAGAACTGAGGAACCGCTGGGGATCGGCGCGGCGGTGGCGTGGATTCTCGTCGGGAGTGGCGAGGCAGCGAGTCTCCGGCGACGGGAGGACTGGAACGGGAATCCCGGGCGTCTCGTCGGAGGATGATGGTGTATATCGACGAGGGAGGCGGCGCTTGGTGGACGGCGGCGGCTGGGCGCTCCGCTTCTAAAGCACGCCGGAAGGGAAGGGAAGGGAAGGCGTGGGGCGCCGCCGGCCTTCTTCTCTGTCGGCTCCGCTAGGGTTCGGGGGGACCGGGGAAGGGAAGGGGAGGCGCTGGGCGGCGAGGACCTGGAAGGTTCGGGGGCGGGAGGAAGATCGGTGGCCGGAGGTGGCGTGCTGGTGGTGGCCAGAGGGTGGTTTCACCGGCGACAGAGAGGGAGCGACGGCGTCAGGCGGCGACGAGATGCTCGTGAGCTCGTCTCTGGTTCGTTCCAGCGAACAGAAATCCTCCAGGGAGGCAGGGAGCGACGCTGCATCAGTAATGGGCTTTCCCAAGAAAAAAAACAAATCCTAAATGCTATATGGGCCGAACTGAAATCTCAGGCCACCCTCTCGATCCGCCAATGCTTGGTGAACGGCGGCGCTCCGCTTCTAAAGCACGTGAGACCTGCCATCGGCCATGTTAGCGTCGCCCAAACGCGGACTGGATACACGGGGACGGGGACGAGGCGATTCCTATTTGACGCCCGATAGCGGCGCAACGCGTACGTCCAAGGGCGCGTGGGCCGGCCCAGAACGATGGTGCTAGAGAAGGGAGATGCTGCCGAGGAGGAAGAAGAAGACGACAAACACGCATCCACCTTGGCCGCGGCGTCGCCGACGGAGGTGAGGCAGCAACCCTTAGGGTTTAGGGTGCAGGGGCGGGTGCGAGGACTTAGGGTTCCGGCGGGTGGTGCGGGAACCTCGCCGGAGAAGAAGGTGGGTGGGGGCGGTTAGAGGGAAGCCGGGGTGGCGGCGGCCGTGGCTCGAGTAGGGCGGGGCGCTGAGGCGGCGCGGGTGGCAGGGGCTTCGACGGCGAGCACACGAAGACGCGTAGCAAGAGGCAGAGACGGCGTGGTCCAAGGAGATAAGGTGGGCTGGCCCAGATACAGTTTCCTTCACGCGTCAGCTCGATACGGGGCGCTGAAGGCGTTGAATAGGAGGACTCGAAAATGTTGGGGACTCGGCAGGAGAGCTTCTCCAAATTTGCGTGGCCCAGCTATGGGTTGTCAGCTTATGGTTTGCAATGGGTCCGGACTACAAGATGGGCCGAGGGCCACCATTGTGTGGGTTTGGTAGGACAAGTGTAAGTACCAGGCTTGTGTTCCCTCGCGTTAGGGTTATGTTCCTCTCGCAGGGGACGGCAGTGTAGAGATCCTTCTCATCCCTTTGCGCATCTGCCATCACCGCGTCTCGGGCTGATCATGCACTCCTTCATTGCCTTGTTCACGCCGGTTCTGGCTCCTGTGCTAGGGTTTTGAATCCGATCTGAAAAAATGGGTCGTGAGTGTTTAGGTCGGAGCTTTATGGAAACTGGGCAATCATCAACATCGGCGGCGCCTAGGAAGTCCTCAGACATTAGTCTACCTCCCTTGGCCCAACTAAGCGCCACGAAGATTGTCCAAATGACCAAGGTGGGCCCGTACTTCAGTTCCAACAAAGGAGACCTATCAGGAGACGGATTCTTGATGGACAAGGCAAGAAGGCGTCAATGAACGAATGACTAGATTAGGTTTCATTGTAACCTAGTCGAGCTCGGACAGGACTCTCGGGACCTGTCCTGCTATATAAAGGTCAGGAGAGGGTCTGCCAAACATCAGAACAACATTACGTAGAACCACCGCAACTTAGAGCACAAACCCTATAATCCTTGCCTCTCGGCGAGTCGACCATAGCAGCCTATCGGCTACCCCATTGTAACCCTACATATTCGATAAATCAAGATCACACAAGCAGGAAGTAAGGGTTTTACCTCATTGAGGGCCCCGAACCTGGGTAAATCTCTCTCCTCGTTTGTTTGATATCTGATGTCTCGTGCTAGCCTGCAGGATTCCGTCAACCCTAAGCCCCTCATGGTGGGCGTTGCCGAGGAACTCCCTCGTCAATTGGCGCTGGATGTGGGGATAATAGTCCTTTGACTTTCTTGCTATTTTGACACGTGGTGAACCAAATCTGCGCCCAATTATTACGGCACGAATCCACCGGCCCAAATCCTGAGCAACTTTTCCTTTATAAAAGGGAACCAAAGATTTTACTCCTCTCTCTCCAAAGTAGCAATGGCGAGATGGAGTAAAGGAAGAAGATGAACAATGTGGCAGGGTGAAAAAGTAAAACTGTGCGCCTCCTTTTTATAATGAAAAAATTACTACAAATCATGGCCGCCGAATCCGCATCAAGGGGAGTGGACGAGATTCTAACTGCACACTGATACGTCCAAATTGCATCACATTTTATATCATAATTTACTGTTATTCATTTATATATTTCATATTTAGAGATGATACTTATGTTATTTCATCTGTTTTGCATGTTTGATGATTATTGAAGAATTAGTCAGAATTCTGCTGGAAAAAGGACCATCAAGATACCATATTTCTGAAGATCAGCAATTCCCAGAAAAACCCAAAAATTCCTATTTTTGAGATGTCGGATGAAGCCAGAAGGGGAGCCTGAGGTGGGCCAGGAGGGGCCCACACCACCCCTAGGCGCGGGCCACCCCCTAGCCGCGCATAGGCATGGTGTGGTGGCCCTGGCCCACCTCTCACAGCGTTCCTTCGCGTATTTCATCCCCCGAGAACCCTAAACAGAGGGGGAGAAAACAGAGAAATATTCCGCCGCCGCGATGCGGCGGAAAACCACAGAGAGAGAAAAGCTCTCCGGCAGGCAGAAATCCGCCTGGGGAATTCCTTCCCGGAGAGGGAAATCATCGCCATCGTCACCGTCACGAGCTGGACTTCATCGGGATCATCATCATCATCTCCATCACCACCACCACCATCTCCACCATCTCCACCCCGTCTCGTTGTAACATTTTGGGTTTGATCTTGTCTAGTTCATAGGGGAAACTTTCCCAATGTTAATTACTCCTTGTAGTTGATGCTATTGAGTGAAACCATTGAATTAAGGTTTATGTCCAGATTGTTATTCATCATTATATCATCTCTGATTATGATCCATATGATGTCTTGTGAGTGATACGTCTCAAACGTATCTATAATTTCTTATGTTCCATGCTACTTTTATTACAATACTTGAATGTTTTATACATACTTTACAACATTATTATACATTTTCCGGCACTAACCTATTAACAAGATGCCGAAGTGCCTTGTTGTTTTTTGCTGTTTTTGGTTTCAGAAAATCCTAGTAAGGAAATATTCTCGGAAATGGACGAAATCAACGCCCGGGGCCTATTTTTACACGAAGCTTCCAAGACCGAAAGGGAGACGTGGGGCCACGAGGGGCCACACACCGGGCGGCCAAGCCCTGGCGCGCGGCTGTTGTGTGGGGCCTCACGTCGCCCCCGACCTACCCTTCCGCCTACAAATAGCCTTCGTCGCGAAACCCCCACCGAGAGCCACGATACGGAAAACATTGAGAGGCCGCCGCCGCTAATCCCATCTCGGGATTCAGAGATCGCCTCACCCTGCCGAGAGGGGAATCATCATCGGAGGGCTCTACATCATCATGCCCGCCTCCGGCTTGATGCGTGAGTAGTTCATCCTTGGACTATGGGTCCATAGCAGTAGCTAGATGGTTGTCTTCTCCGCTTGTGCTATCATTGTTATAGATCTTGTGAGCTGCCTAACATGATCAAGATCATCTATTTGTAATGCTACATGTTGTGTTTGGCGGGATCCGATGAATAGAGAATACTATGTTAAGTTGATTATCAATCTATCATATATGTGTTGTTTATGTTCTTGCATGCTCTCCGTTGCTAGTAGAGGCTCGGCCAAGTTGATACTTGTAACTCCAAGAGGGGTAATTATGCTCGATAGTGGGTTCATGCCTCCATTGAATCTAGGACAGTGACAGAAAGTTCTAAGGTTGTGGATGTGCTGTTGCTACTAGGATAAAACATTGATGCTTTGTCTAAGGATATTTGTGTTGATTACATTACGCACCATACTTAATGCAATTATCTGTTGTTTACAACTTAATACCGGAAGGGGTTCGGATGATAACTGAAGGTGGATTATTTAGGCATAGATGCATGCCGGATAGCGGTCTATGTACTTTGTCGTAATGCCCCGATTAAATCACATAGTAATCGTTGATATGTATTGAATCTTTATTTGTCAATTGCCCGCCTGTAATTTGTTCACCCAACATGTTAGTTATCTTATTGGAGAGACACCACTAGTGAACTGTGGACCCCGGTCCATTCTTTTACATGTAAATACATTCTACTGCTTTTACTGTTCTTTGCAAACAAACACCATCTTCCACTCGATACGCTTAATCCTTTGTTTTCAGCAAGCCGGTGAGATTGACAACCTCACTGTTACGTTGGGACAAAGTACTTTGATTGTGTTGTGCAGGTTCCACGTTGGCGCCGGTTTCATTGGTGTTGCGCCGCACTACATTCCTCCACCAACAACCTTCACGTGCTTCTTGGCTCCTATGGTTCGATAACCTTGGTTTCTTTCTGAGGGAAAACTTGTCACCGTGCGCATCATACCTTCCTCTTGGGGTTCCCAACGGACGTGTACACCTACGCGCATCAAGACCGTTTTGGCGCCGTTGGGGGAGATCAAGACACGCTGCAAGGGAGTCTCCACTTCCAATCTCTTTACTTTGTTTTTGTCTTGCTTTATTTTATTTTACTACTTTGTTTGCTGCACTTAAACAAAACACAAAAAAATTAGTTGCTAGCTTTACTTTATTTACTGTCTTGTTTGCTTCATATTAAAAACACACAAAAAATTAGTTACTTTACTTATTGTTTTGTTTACTTGTTCTATATCAAAACACAAAAAAATTAGTTACTTGTCTTTACTTTATTTGCCTAGTTTATTTTACTACTATAATGGGTACTCCTGAAAATACTAAGTTGTGTGATTTCACTAGCACAAATAATAATGATTTTATATGTACTCTTATTGCTCCACAGCAGAATTCTATGAAATTAAACCTGCTTTACTGAATCTTGTTATGAGAGAGCAATTTTCTGGTGTTAGTACTGATGATGCTGCTGCCCATCTTAATAATTTTGTTGAACTTTGTGAAATGCAAAAGTATAAGGATATAGATGGTGATATTATAAAACTGAAATTGTTTCCTTTCTCATTAAGAGGAAGAGCTAAAGATTGGTTGCTATCTTTGCCTAAGAATAGTATTGATTCATGGACTAAATGTAAAGATGCTTTTATTAGTAATATTATCCTCCTGCTAAGATTATATCTTTGAGAAGTAGCATAATGAACTTTAAACAATTTGATAATGAACATGTTGCTCAAGCATGGGAGAGAATGAAATCTTTGGTAAAGAATTGCCCAACCCATGGACTGACTACTTGGATGATTATCCAAACCTTTTATGCAGGATTGAATTTTTCCTCGAGGAACCTATTGGATTCAGCTGCTGGAGGTACTTTTATGTCCATCACCCTGGGCGCCGCAACCAAATTACTTGATGATATGATGATCAATTACTCTGAATGGCACACTGAAAGAACTCCTCAAGGTAAGAAGGTAAATTCTGTTGAAGAAACCTCTTCTTTGGGTGATAAGATTGATGCTATTATGTCTATGCTTGCAAATGGTAGATCTCATATTGATCCTAATAATGTTCCTTTAGCTTCATTGGTTGCTCAAAAAGAAAATGTTGATGTGAATTTCATTAAGAACAATAATTTCAATGCTTATAGGAATAATTATGGTAACAACAACTATAGGCCATATCCTTTTAATAATGGTAGTGGTTATGGTAATTCTTATGGTAGATCTGTTTTGCCTAATGAGGAAAAGATATTGGAAATTGAAAGAACTACTAAGAGCTTTATGCAATCGCAATATGAGCAAAATCAATTGTTTACTAAAACTATGAATGAACAATCTTGTTGAAAAATATAGGAAATCAACTTGAAAATTTGAATGTGAAAATTTCTGGTTTGCAAACTAAACTTACAAACGCTGAAAAGCGAATCTCATATATGTCTGAATCACAATCTTCTTTAATTAATAAAATGGCTGCTAAACCTGAGGATAATGATACAAAATTTTCTGCTACAACAAATGCCATCCAAGTTCGAATTAATGATAATATTAGATTGTTGGTTGAATTGCATGCTAGGTGGGATAGAGAAGAAAAAGAAAAACTTGCTAAAGAAAATAATGTAGCTAAAGTATGGACTATTACCACCACTAGTAATGTTGATTCTTCACATGTTGCTGCACCTCCTACTATCAATGGTAAAATAATTGGTGTTGGCAATGTTTCTACTCCTAGTGCAAAGCGTACAAAATTGCCTGAAACTGCTGAAACTGCTGTTTGTGATAAAACTGCTGAAATTTTTCAAAATATTGGTGACAATGATTCCATTGCTGTAGAACATAATGGTTTAGATTTTGATGATTGTCATATTACTGAAGTTATAAAGTTCTTACAAAAACTTGCTAGAAGTCCCAATGCTAGTGCTATAAATTTAGCCTTTACAAAACATATTACAAATGCTCTCATTAAAGCTAGGAAAGAGAAATTAAAACTTGAAGCTTCTATTCCTAGGAAGTTAGAAGATGGTTGGGAGCCCATCATTAAAATGAAATTCAATGACTTTGTGTGTAATGCTTTATGTGATCTTGGTGCAAGTATTTCTGTTATGCCTAAGAAAATTTATGATATGCTTGACTTGCCACCATTGAAGAATTGTTATTTGGACGTTAATCTTGCTGATAATGTAAAAAGAAACCTTTGGGGAGGATTGATAATGTGCGCATTACGGTTAACAATAACCTTGTCCCCGTTGATTTTGTTGTCTTGGATATCGAATGCAATGCATCTTGTCCTATTGTGTTGGGAAGACCTTTTTTCGAACCGTTAGTGTTGTTATTGATATGAAGGAAGGTAATATTAAATATCAATTTCCTCTCAAGAAAGGTATGGAACACTTCCCTAGAAATAGAATGAAGTTGCCTTTTGATTCTATTATTAGAACAAGTAATAATGTTGATGCTTCTTCTCTTGATGTTACTTGATTTGCACTTTCTGCGCCTAGCTGAAAGGCGTTAAAGAAAAGCACTTCTTGGGAGATAACCCATGTTTCATTTTATTTACTGTATTGTTGAGTCTTGGAAGTTGTTTACTACTGTAGCAACCTCTCCTTATCATGTTTTTGTGCCAAGTAAAGTTTTTATGCTAAAGTTGATGCTATATTTGGGATCGCTGCGCAGAAACAGCATTGCTGTCTGTCACGAATTCTCGCAGAAGTCTCTGTAAAAAAATCGAAAAAATCTGCAAATTTACGAGCGTGATCCTCAGATATGTACGCAACTTTCATTAGTTTTGAGTTTTTCCATTTGAGCAAGTTAAATGCCCCTTCCAGATTCGTCTTTACGGACTGTTCTGTTTTTGACAGATTCTGTCTTTTATTTCGCATTGCCGCTTTTGCTATGTTGAATGAGTTTCTTTGTTCCATTAACTTTCAGAAGCTTTGTGCAATTTCCAGAAGTGTTTAAAATGATTGTGTCACCTCTAAATATGTGAATTTTGGTTATGCACTAACCCTCTAATGAGTTTGCTTGAAGTTTGTGTGAAGGAAGTTTTCAAGGGTCAAGAGAAGAGGATGATATACTATGATCAAGAAGAGTGAAAGGTCTAAGCTTGGGGATGCCCCGGTGGTTCATCCATGCATATTTTAAGAAGACTCAAGCATATAAGCTTGGGGATGCCCAAGGCATCCCCTTCTTCATCGACAATATTATCAGGTCACTTCTAGTGAAACTATATTTTTATTCTGTCACATTCTTATGTTCTTTACTTGGAGCGTCAGTTTGTTTTTATTTTTGTTTTAGTTTGAATAAAGTTGGATCCCACCATTCTTATATTGGAGATATTACGCTCCGCTTTTTCATATGGAACACTTGTGTTCTTAATTGTGCTTTAATGTTCATGGCGAAGGCTGAAATTGCTTCGTTAAATTGCTATTTGGTTGGAATCGGAAAATGCTGCATATGGTTTGGCAATTTGGCAATTGTTTGAGCTCTCATAGATCATGTTTAAGCTCTTGCATCATGTAGTTTAATCTATTAATGAAGAACTACCGTAGAGCTTGTTTAATTTGGTTTGCATGATTGGTCTCTCTAAGTCTAGATATTTTCGGGTAAAGTGTTTGAACAACAAGGAAGACAGTGTAGAGCCTTATAATACTTGCAATATGTTCTTGTATGAGTTTTGTTGTACCTGTTCATACTTGTGTTTGCTTCAAACAACCTTGCTAGCCCAAACCTTGTACTGAGAGGAAATGCTTCTCGTGCATCCAAACACCTTGAGCCAAACTCCATGCCATTTGTGTCCACCATATCTACCTACTATGTGGTATTTTTCTGCCATTCCAAAGTAAATTACTTGAGTGCTACCTTTAAAATTTCATTCCTTTACCTTTACAATATATAGCTCATGGGACAAATAGCTTAAAAACTATCGTGGTAATGAATATGTAGTTATGTGTCTTAATTCTTATAAGTTGCTTGTTGAGCGGTAACCATGTTTCTGGGGACGCCATCAACTTTACCTTTGTTGGATATCATGTGAGATGCTATGCATGTTCGTCTTGTCTGAAGTAAGTGCGATTTCATGATCAAATGGTTTGAGTATGCATATGTTAGAGAAGAACATTGGGCCGCTAACTAAAACCATGCATCATGGTGGAAGTTTCAGTTTGGACATACAACCTCAATCTCTTATGAGAATATTAACTGTTGTTGAATGCTTAAGCATTAAAAGAGGAGTCCATTATTTGTTGTCTATGTTGTCCCGGTATGGATGTCTAAGTTGAGAATAATCAAAAGCGAGAAATCCAATGCGTGCTTTCTCCTTAGACACTTGTACAGGCGGCATAGAGGTACCCCTTTGTGACAATTGGTTGAAACATATGTTATGCGATGATAATCCGTGTTTTCGAGCTAAGTAGGACAAGGTGTGATGACCCACAAGTATAGGGGATCGCAACAGTCTTCGAGGGAAGTATTACCCAATTTATTGATTCGACACAAGGGGAGACAAAGAATATTTGTAAGCCTTAACAAGAGTTGTCAATTCATGCACTGGAAACAGACTTGCTCGCAAAAGTTTATCACCAACATTTATAGCAGTAGGAATAGTGAAATAACAGCGGTGAAATAAAGACAATAGTAGTGATTATAGTAAACAGCAGGATTAAAATACTGTAGGCACAGGGACGGATGAATGGGCGTTGCATGGATGAGAGAATTCATATAACAATCATGGTAGGGCATTTGCAGGTAATAATAAAGCGGTATCCAAGTACTAATCAATCAATAGGCATGTGTTCCATATATAGTCGTACGTGCTCGCAATGAGAAACTTGCACAACATCTTTTGTCCTACCAGCCGGTGGCAGCCGGGCCTCTAGGGAAACTACTGGAAATTAAGGTACTCCTTTTAATAGAGTACCGGAGCAAAGCATTAACACTCCGTGAACACATGTGATCCTCACATCACTACCATCCCCTCCGGTTGTCCCGATTTCTGTCACTTCGGGGCCATTGGTTCCGGACAGCGACATGTGTATACAACTTGCAGGTAAGATCATAAAACAATGCATATCCTGATGAAACAATAACATGTTCAGATCTGAGATCATGGCACTCGGGCCCTAGTGACAAGCATTAAGCATAACAAGTTGCAACAATATCATAAAAGTAACATCTACGGATACTAGGCACCATGCCCTAACAATCTTGTGACTATTACATGATCAATCTCATCCAATCCCTACCATCCCCTTCAGCCTACAGCGGGGGAATTACTCACACATGGATGGGGGAAACATGGCTGGTCGATGGAGAGGCGTTGGTGGTGATGGCGGCGATGATCTCCTCCAATTCCTCGTCCCGCGGAGTGCCGAACGGAGACTTCGGCTCCCGAGACGGAGTTTTGCGATGTGGCGGCTCTGGAGGGTTTCTAGCGGCCGACTTCTCTCCGTGCGTTTTTAGGTCGAGGGCGATAAGTAGTCCGAAGGAGGGCGTCGGGGGCCAGCCGAGGCCGCCACACACTAGGGCCGCGCGGCCCCCTCTGGCCGCGCCGGCCTAGTGTGTGGGGCCCTCGTGCCCCCACCGGCTTGCCCTTGGCTCCGCCAATATTCCGGGAAAATAGGGCCTTCTGTATAAATTCCGAGGTTTTTCCTGAAAGTTGGATTTCTGCACAAAAACGAGACACCAGAGCAATTCTGAAAACAGCGTTAGTCCGTGTTAGTTGTATCCAAAATACACAAATTAGAGGCAAAACAATAGCAAAGTGTTCGGGAAAGTAGATACGTTTTGGACGTATCAACTCCCCCAAGCTTAGCTTATTGCTTGTCCTCAAGCAATTCAGTTAACAACTGAGTGATAAAAGAACTTTCACGAACACATTTGCTCATATGATGTATATATTCTCATGCTATGGCTAATACTTAAGCAGTTCATAATGAGATACATGCAAATAAGATCATCCAACAGCTATGTCAATCATGGAGAGGTACCAACAATTAATAATAAGCATCATGAATAATGTATATAAGCAGGATTGCAATGTTCATAAGAGAGTATGATAAAGTGGTATCTCGCTTGCCCGTATTTGATCGGCAAAACATAAATGCCCAGGCACCTCTAGAGTTCATAGAAAGACTAGAAGTAGTGATTGTCAAAGATAAAAGCATCAAAGTTATACCACAATCAATCATATTTTGAGACAAGCATATTATACTAAGAATGACAGTTGTGCTCTCAAGATAGTGCTCAAAGAAAGAATGGAGACACAACATAAAAGTAAAAGATTGACCCTTCGCAGAGGGAAGCAGGGATTAACATGCGCTAGAGCTTTTCATTTTTTTAAAACAGGAGTAAAATTATTTTGAGAGGTGCTTGTTGTTGTCAACGAATGGTAATGGGTACACTAACTACCTCGTCAACCGGACTCCCAAGAGAGGCTCCCATGAATTATTTGTATGTTTATGTGGCACTCCTTCCAACCTTTCTTACACAAACCATGGCTAACCGAATCCTCGGGTGCCTGCCAACAATCACATACCATGAAGGAGTGCCTTTTTATTTAAGTTTTATTATGATGATGACACTCCCCCAACCTTTGCTTACACAAGCCATGGCTAACCGAATCCTTCGGTGCCGTCCAACAATCACAAACCATGGAGGAGTGTCTATTTAAGTTAATTAATTTGGGACTGGGAATCCCATTGCCAGCTCTTTTTGCAAAATTATTGGATAAGCGGATGTGCCACTAGTCCATATGAGAGTCCATCAAAAGTAAATGACAAGGTTGAAAGCTAAACACCACATACTTCCTCATGAGCTATGAAACATTAACACAAATTGAGAAGCATTTTGAAAGTTTTAAAGGTAGCGCATGAGAATTTACTTGGAATGGTTTGAAATGCCATGCATAGGTATTTATGGTGGAAACTTTGGAACAACTTGGTTTTCAGGTGTTTGGAAGCACGAGCGGTGTTCCCGCTCAGTACAAGTGAAGGCTAGCAAAAGACTAGGGAGCGACAAATCAAGAGAGCAATAACTGTCATAATCATGCTTGCGGCAAAATAAATTAACGGAGGCATAAAAGTGATACAAGAACTCTGAAGCAATATAAATCATCGAGGCTTAATTGACTTTTTGTTCAGTCATATGCATGCGTGAGCATGTGCCAAGTCGATATAAATGAATTATTCAGAGGAGGATACCACAATGCCATACTTACTTATGAATAAAACAATGCAAGCGAACATCCATGACATGCTACTCATATTAATAAATTGGAGCTAAACATGAGAGATCATGAACTACTAGACTTTCTCAAATAACATATACCTCACATGAACCAACTAAGCATGCTCACATGGATGAGTATATGTACAAAAATGAAAACAAATAGAGTTCATACCAGCCTCTCACCACAATCCAATTGTTGTAGATCGTCATTATTGCCTTTTACTTGTGTAGCTTGGATAATATGAAATGAAAACCACGCTCCAGCCACCGAAGACCATTGAACTCATGATGAACTTTACAAACCAAAGAAGAACAGCAAATATTTTTGGTGTTTTCGAATTGGAAACAAGAACAAAAGAAACAAGCAAACAAAGCAAAATCTTTTTGGGTTTTCTCATAGCAAACTAACGATAGCAAATAGAACGAAACAAATGCAAGAAACCAAAGCAAACAAATGGTGAAGAGAAACAACAGAAATATTTTTGGTCTTTTTGTGTTTTAGGAAAGAAACAAAGCGAAAACAAAAGAATGCAAACTAACAGAAACACAGAAAAGCAGGATGACAGAAATCTGCCAAAACCTGACAGCAGTACAGAAATCGAAATTAACAAAAATCTTCCATTGCTCAGATCAAAAAGTGTTCAACTAATGAAAGTTAGATAACAACCTGGGGCACATGCTCAAAAATTGGCAACTCAAAATAACGTTCTGGCTGTGCGTACGAATTTTTTTGGTAACAGCCCAGAATCTGTTTTTGGACAGCACTTCCCCAAATATCATCTCCTTCTCATTAGAAAACCACTCTAAGAAACTAAACAAGTATGTACAAGTATCCAGCAACCATAATATGCAAAGAATGAGTGATGCCGGTATACCTCCCCCAAGCTTAGGCTTTTGGCCTAAGTGGAGTTCATTCCCAACGAGGGTCGGAGTTCCACGCCGGTGGATCATACATGGAGTGATAATAAGGCCCCTGCGCAGAAGAATGTCGTGGAGGTTCCACATGACCATAATGTTGATATGAGGAGCTTGCTGCATCGGATGAAGAGTCGGGGTGCTCCTCGGCCTCCTCCGTGCCTTCCCTTTCTATGTATGCATTTAGCTCATTTTCTGTGATCGACCACCCTTTCCTGGCATCAAGGTTAAGCAGAGCAGGTGCAGGCAATCGTACTAGTTTTTCAATTTTCTTAGTTATTCTCCAATTTTTCTTATACAAAGTTATCCTATAATACAGGTTGTTCAAATTAGATGCATCTGAAATAAACTCATGTTTAATCATGGAAACAACATCAAGTTTCTCTATGGAAAGCGGAATATCTAGATGGTGAGGTTCTACACCATGCATAGCTAATAAGCGAGAGGCGATAAGACCTCCACAAATTCCTCCTTTCTCACGGTTAGTAGCAAGTCTACAAGCTATTAAAGCACCCAAATTATAGGTCCTATCCTGTTGCAAAGCGGCAGCTAAGAAAGCCATATCTTGAACAGACAACTTACTCGCATACCTTCTAGCAAGAACGCACTTTGTAACGAAATAAGCGAAGTAGCGGATAGCTGGTTGTTGAATGCTACTAATCTTACCACCATCATCGGAGAAGCTCCTCCCATTACAAATCATTGTATAAAGATTCGAGAGCTCCCGCGGCGTTCCCCTGACCTTCTCGCAGGATCCCCACTGCGGCACTCTAATTGCTGCACAAAAATCACTGAAAGGCAAGTTGATAGTTTTGTTATAAATCTTGTACCGGACCATGGGGTTAGTTTGAGACCGATGAAATTCGAAATCCTGCACAACCGACACTGTTAGTTTAGCATATTGGTAAGGTTCACCAACAGTAAAACCTTCCAACCCTGCATTGGAAATCAGTGTTTGAACATCTTGCAGGATTCCTGCATTCCGCATAAAATCCGTGCATGGGTAATAAGAGGGGTATACTCCCTCTTCGCGGTGAACTCTCATGACTTGCTGCACCTCCAATTCTTGTTGGTTTAGTTGGTGCCTACTTCCTTCCATTTTCTGAAATTTTTCAACAATCATTATAAAATTTGATTTCAAGGTATATAATTGAGGGGAACTACTATAGGAACTTGCTAGAGTACTAAACATGCATCAAAACTAGTTTCTACCACTTAGAACAAGCATGCAAGCTCACTAAACATGTTATCTACAGCAGCAAAATATTCAAGATATACTCAACCAAACAAAATTCTAATTGGACAATCAAAGGAGTCACATACCAAGGAGCAAATGTGCCAAATTTCAGACAGAAATCTGGGCTAAGCAAAGAGATCGAGAAATCGCGAGTTCTTGAGCAGAAACGCGAGTGAGAGAAAGTGAGTACGAGTTTTTTCGGGAGAGAGAGTGCGAGTGAAAGAGATGATGAAGTGGGGCAAGGAGGGGCCCACACACCAGGGTGGCGCGCCCCCTTGCTGGCCGCGCCGGCCTGTGGGGTGCCACCCTGGGGTGCCCCACTGGTCAGCCCCAGGTGCTCCCAGGTGCCTCTTCGAAAAATAGGACTACCAGTATAATTTTTGTAAATTTTTGAGAACTTCGAAAAATGCACATTTCTGGGTGTTAAATTAATTATTACTGCGCAGGAAAATGATTTCCAAAATCTTAAACAACTAAAGCATATTGCAAAACAAAAAGTGCTACGAGTAAAACAAATGGAGGGAGAAAGAAAGAAAGAAATGTTGTTTAGCTCTCTTATGCATTAAAATATACTTGTTAACAAGGTTGATCAAGTCTTGCTACCAAATAAATTTTATATGACATAAGAAGAAATAAACCTCAAATCAATCATGTTACCTTATATTGAATTGATATGGATCCAATCACAAGAGTTTGATATTCTTCTTTAGGCTCATATATAGGACAATCAATGGATCCCACCTTGATAGTTTTCACATTAAAAATTGTATTAACTCCATATACTTTATCAATCCTCTTGGGAAAATAGACGGTATGTTCCTTGTCATCAACATTGAAAGTAACCATGCCTTTATTGCAATCAATAACAGCCCCTGCAGTATTAAGAAAGGGTCTTCCAAGAATAATGGACATATTATCATCTTCAGGCATTTCCAACACAACAAAATCAGTTAATATCAAGCAATGTTGAGTAACTTGAACAGGAACATTTTCACATACACCAACAGGAATAGCAGTAGATTTATCAGCCATTTGCAAAGATATATCAGTTGGTATCAACTTATCTAAATCAAGTCTCTTATAAAGAGAAAAAGGCATTACACTAACACCTGCTCCCAAATCACATAGAGCAGTTCTAACATAATTATTCTTGATGGAACAAGGAATAGTCGGTATACCTGGGTCTCCAAGCTTCTTTGGAATCTTACCACTAAAGGAGTAATTAGCGAGCATAGTGGAAATCTCCTCATTGGGAATTTTCCTTTTGTTAGAGACAATATCTTTCATATACTTTGAATAAGGAGGCAATTTAATAGCATCAGTCAAAGGGATTTGCAAAAATAAAGGTTTCATCCAATCACAAAATTTATTATAATGTTCCTCCTCCTTTGATTTTAGTTTCTTAGCAGGAAAAGGCATTGGCTTTTGAACCCAAGGTTCTCTTTCATTACCATGTTTCTTTGTAATAAAATCTTCTTTAGTGTACTTTTTATTTTTATCATGCTTTTCAGGTTCTTTTTCAATTTCTTCTTTATCAGGAGTATCATTCTTATCATTATCTTCATCATGTTCATTGCCACTTTCAGTTTCAGCATCAGAAATAGAAATACTATTAGGATCATTAACAGGTTCAGAGGATTCTACAACAGATTTATGTTTCTTCTTCTTTTTCTTAGAAGGACTACTAATTTCTTTAGTTCGTTGAGAATCTTGTTCAATTCTTTTGGGGTGCCCTTCAGGATATAGAGGATCCTGGGTAGAAACACCGCCTCTAGTTGTTACTTCATAAACTTGTTTCTCTTCATGATTATTTTTTAACAAGTCATTTTGCACTTTAGTAAGTTGATCAATTTGAGTTTGAATCATATCAAAATGTTTAACAAGCATCTTAACATCATTGGAGGTTCTCTCCACAATATCATGCAATTTACCAATAGCTTGAGAATTTTCCATTAGATGATTCTCTACTCTCATATTAAAATTACTTTGCTTAACAATATAATTATCAAATTCATCTAAACATTGATCAGGAGGTTTTGAATATGGAATATCTCCTCTATCAAAGCGTTGAAGAGAATGTACCTCGATTGTAGATGAAGGGGGAATTATCTTACATAGGTCTTCTATTGGAGGTAAATTCTTCACATCTTCAGATTTAATACCTTTCTCCACAAGAGATTTCTTGGCTTCCCTCATATCTTCATCATTTAATTCAATCATACCCCTCTTCTTCAATATTGGTGTCGGAGTTGGCTCAGGTGTAGACCAATCATCATGATTTTTGCTTATCTTAGCCAATAATTCTTCAGCTTCGTCCGGAGTTCTTTTCCTGAAAACACAATCAGCACAACTATCCAGGTATGCCCTATACTCAATGGTTAGTCCACTATAAAATATATCAAGTAAATCATGCTTTTCCAAATCATGTCCAGGCCGAGCTCTAATAAGAGAGCAAAATCTTGCCCAAGCTTCAGGCAATTTCTCTCCATCTTCTTGATCAAAGCTATAAATTCTCTGCAGAGCCATATGTTGAGCACTAGCGGGAAAGTATTTCCGAAAGAAAACATCAAGCAAACAACTTGGACTATTAATAGAATCAGGAGGCAAATTATTATACCAAATCTTAGCATCATCCTTTAATGAGAATGGGAAAATCTTAGCAACAAAATAAGTACGCATCTTAACATCATCAGAAAACAAGCTACTTAAAGTAGAAAGCTCATTCATATGTTCTACAACACTCTCTTTTTCAGTACCACAAAAGGGTGTTTTCTCAACAATAGATATATGAGATAAATCAAGAGAAAAGTCATAATCTTTATCTTTAATGTTTATAGGAGATGTGGCAAATTTAGGATCAGGAGACGGTTTATATCTAACAGCATGTTGTGCAATAAGCTTTTTGAGGTTACTTGTACTAGTAGTAGCATTGCATTTATCAATAAAATCATCATCAAGTTCTACATAATCTTCATCAAGATCATCAATCTCAGGTGAATTAACAGGTGTAACAGTATTTTCATTAGGAGTTTCAGTAATTTCAATTTGTCTAGACCTAGCAATTGTAGCATCTAGAAAAGGACCTAATGAACCAGCATTATCAAGCACAGTAGAAGCATCATCAAAATTATCAGAGGAATTTTCAGATTCAGCAGAAGTACCAACACATGAAGTTTGTGGTGGTGAAACAAGTTGACTTATCACAGATGGTGAATCAAGAGCAGCAGAGGTACTCAGAGTTGTACCTTTTCTTGTAGTGGATGGTAATATGGCGACTTTAGTATCGCGAGGTTTACCCATGATGGAGAATTTGCAGCGAACAATATCAATCCAAGTGAACTTGCAAATAAAGCTATGCTCCCCGGCAACGGCGCCAGAAAATAGTCTTGATGACCCACAAGTATAGGGGATCGCAACAGTCTTCGAGGGAAGTATTACCCAATTTATTGATTCGACACAAGGGGAGACAAAGAATACTTGTAAGCCTTAACCGGAGTTGTCAATTCAGCTGCACTGGAAACAGACTTGCTCGCAAGAGTTTATCAGTAGCAACAGTTTTATAGCAGTAGGAATAGTGAAATAACAGGTGAAATAAAGACAGAGTAGTGATTATAGTAAACAGCGGGATTAAAATACTGTAGGCACAGGGACGGATGAATGGGCATTGCATGGATGAGAGAATTCATATAACAATCATGGTAGGGCATTTGCAGGTAATAATAAAGCGGTATCCAAGTACTAATCAATCAATAGGCATGTGTTCCATATATAGTCGTACGTGCTCGCAATGAGAAACTTGCACAACATCTTTTGTCCTACCAGCCGGTGGCAGGGGCCTCTAGGGAAACTACTGGAAATTAAGGTACTCCTTTTAATAGAGTACCGGAGCAAAGCATTAACACTCCGTGAACACATGTGATCCTCACATCACTACCATCCCCTCCGGTTGTCCCGATTTCTGTCACTTCGGGGCCATTGGTTCCGGACAGCGACATGTGTATACAACTTGCAGGTAAGATCATAAAACAATGCATATCATGATGAAACAATAACATGTTCAGATCTGAGATCATGGCACTCGGGCCCTAGTGACAAGCATTAAGCATAACAAGTTGCAACAATATCATAAAAGTAACATCTACGGATACTAGGCACCATGCCCTAACAATCTTGTGACTATTACATGATCAATCTCATCCAATCCCTACCATCCCCTTCAGCCTACAGCGGGGGAATTACTCACACATGGATGGGGGAAACATGGCTGGTCGATGGAGAGGCGTTGGTGGTGATGGCGGCGATGATCTCCTCCAATTCGTCTCCAAGTGCCGAACGGAGACTTCTGGCTCCCGAGACGGAGTTTCGCGATGTGGCGGCTCTCTGGAGGGTTTCGGCGGCTTCGACTTCTCTCCGTGCGTTTTTAGGTCGAGGCGATAAGTAGTCCGAAGGAGGGCGTCGGGGGCCAGCCGAGGCCGCCACACACTAGGGCCGCGCGGGCCCCTCCCGGGCCGCGCCGGCCTAGTGTGTGGGGCCCTCGTGCCCCCACCTTGCCCTTCTGGCTCCGCCAATATTCTGGGAAAATAGGGCCTTCGTATAAATTCCGAGGTTTTTCCCGAAAGTTGGATTTCTGCACAAAAACGAGACACCAGAGCAATTCTGCTGAAAACAGCGTTAGTCCGTGTTAGTTGTATCCAAAATACACAAATTAGAGGCAAAACAATAGCAAAAGTGTTCGGGAAAGTAGATACGTTTTGGACGTATCAAGGTGCGAGCACTATTAGTACTCTATGCATGAGACATGCAACTTGTAGGAAGTATTATGCATAGCACATATGAATTATTACTACCGTTGACAAAATTGTTTCTATGTTTTCAAAACAAAAGCTCTAGCACAAAAATAGTAATCCATGCTTCCCTCTGCGAAGGGCCATTCTTTTACTTTATGTTGAGTCAGTTTACCCACTTCTTTCTATCTTAGAAGCAAACACTTGTGTTAACTGTGTGCATTGATTCTTACATGTTTACTTATTGCACTTGTTATATTACTCTATGTTGACAAATATCCATGAGATATACATGTTACAAGTTGAAAGCATTCGCTGAAACTTAATCATCCTTTGTGTTGCTTCAATGCATTCTACTTTGAATTTATTGCTTATGAGTTAGCTCTTATGCAACTCTTATTGATACTTGTCTTGAAAGTACTATTCATGAAAAGTTTTGCTATATGATTCATTTGTTTAGTCATTATCTTTGTTAGCAATCTTTTGTTCAGATCACTCCATTCATCTCATATGCTTTACAATAATGTTGATCAAGATTATGTTGGTAGCATGTCACTTCAGAAATTATTTGTGTTATCGTTTACCTACTCGAGGACGAGTAGGAACTAAGCTTGGGGATGATTGATACGTCTCAAACGTATCTATAATTTCTTATGTTCCATGCTACTTTTATTACAATACTTGAATGTTTTATACATACTTTACAACATTATTATACATTTTCCGGCACTAACCTATTAACAAGATGCCGAAGTGCCAGTTGTGTTTCTGTTGTTTTTGGTTTCAGAAATCCTAGTAAGGAAATATTCTCGAATTGGACGAAATCAACGCCCAGGGCCTATTTTTACACGAAGCTTCCGAAGACCGAAAGGGAGACGAAGTGGGGCCACGAGGGGCCACACACCAGGCGGCGCGGCCAGCCCTGGCCGCGCCGGCCTGTTGTGTGGGGCCCTCGCCCCCGACCTACCCTTCCGCCTACAAATAGCCTTCGTCGCGAAACCCCCACCGAGCCACGATACGGAAAACATTACCGAGAGGCCGCCGCCGCCAATCTCATCTCGGGATTCAGAGATCGCCTCCGGCACTGCCGGAGAGGGGAATCATCATCGGAGGGGCTCTACATCATCATGCCCGCCTCCGTTGATGCGTGAGTAGTTCATCCTTGGACTATGGGTCCATAGCAGTAGCTAGATGGTTGTCTTCTCCGCTTGTGCTATCATTGTTATAGATCTTGTGAGCTGCCTAACATGATCAAGATCATCTATTTGTAATGCTACATGTTGTGTTTGGCGGGATCCGATGAATAGAGAATACTATGTTAAGTTGATTATCAATCTATCATATATGTGTTGTTTATGTTCTTGCATGCTCTCCGTTGCTAGTAGAGGCTCTGGCCAAGTTGATACTTGTAACTCCAAGAGGGGGTAATTATGCTCGATAGTGGGTTCATGCCTCCATTGAATCTGGGACAGTGACAGAAAGTTCTAAGGTTGTGGATGTGCTGTTGCTACTAGGGATAAAACATTGATGCTTTGTCTAAGGATATTTGTGTTGATTACATTACGCACCATACTTAATGCAATTATCTGTTGTTTACAACTTAATACCGGAAGGGGTTCGGATGATAACCTGAAGGTGGATTATTTAGGCATAGATGCATGCTGGATAGCGGTCTATGTACTTTGTCGTAATGCCCTGATTAAATCACATAGTAATCATCGTTGATATGTATTGAATCTTTATTTGTCAATTGCCCACTGTAATTTGTTCACCCAGCATGTTAGTTATCTTATTGGAGAGACACCACTAGTGAACTGTGGACCCCGGTCCATTCTTTTACATCTGAATACATTCTACTTTTCTGTTCTTTGCAAACAAACACCATCTTCCACTCGATACGCTTAATCCTTTGTTTTCAGCAAGCCGGTGAGATTGACAACCTCACTGTTACGTTGGGACAAAGTACTTTGATTGTGTTGTGCAGGTTCCACGTTGGCGCCGGTTTCACGGTGTTGCGACTACATTCCTCCACCAACAACCTTCACGTGCTTCTTGGCTCCTACCTTCGATAACCTTGGTTTCTTTCTGAGGGAAACTTGTCATTCGCATCATACCTTCCTCTTGGGGTTCCCACCACATGATGTCTTGTGAGTAGTTCGTTTAGTTCTTGAGGACATGGGAGAAGTTAAGATGTTAGTAGTGGAACTATTTTGAGTAATATTTAATGGTTTGGTATTTAAGTTGTGGTGTTATTCTTCTAGTGGTGTCATGTGAATGTCGACTACATGATACTTCACCTTTATGGGCCTAGTGGAATGCATCGTGTATTTGGCTACTAATTGTGGGGTTGCAGGAGTGACAAAAACCTAAACCCCCGTTGGGAAACCAGTGCATGAGGGAGTGTAGGATTTCAAAGTTTAAGGTTGTGGTTAGATTTATCTTAATTACTTTCTTGTAGTTGCGGATGCTTGCAAGGGGTATAATCACAAGTATGCATTAGTCCAAGTTGGGGTAGTGCATTAGCATAGGTTCACCCACACAACACCTACCAAATCGATAAAGATTATTCAACTGTGTGAAGTGAAAGCACTTGACAAAATTCCCGCGTGTCCTCGGGAACGTTTAAACATCATAAGTAAAACAACCGGCTTTTCCTTTGCTCCAGAAAGGATTGGGCCACTCGATGCAATAATTATTATTTTCTTTTATTTACTCGTACTTTATTTATTTGCACTATCAAAAACCCCTGAAAAACCTGTTTGCTAGTGATTACAGTGAATCCTTGATCAAAACTGCTTGTCAACACCTTCTGCTCCTCGTTGGGTTCGACACTCTTATTTATCGAAAGTACTACGATACACCTCATATACTTGTGGGTCATCAAGACTATTTTCTGGCGCCGTTGTCGGGGAGTGAAGCGCTATTGAAGAGTGGAATTGATAAAGGAAACTTTTAATGTAAGTGTTGTTTTTATGTTTGTCTGTTAGTACTTTATTTCATTATGGAGAAGTCTCCATTTGACTCCCTATTTGGGATTACTACTGCCACTGTTACGGTAGTAGATGAACCACCGCATGCTCAATTGGATCCTTTTAAAATACCTATGAAAATTGTTGAACATGTTATGAATAACTGCTATTTAGGAGATGGAACTGTCCATCATGGTGATCATTTACTCTTTATACATGAGTTATGCGAGTTGTTCAAGTGTGCAGGTATTTCAATGGACCAAGTTAAGAGGAAGTTATTCTTTTTATCACTCAAGAGCAGAGCTGCAGAATGGTATAAGATGTTGAAGAATGGCCGATCTATTGGCTAGGAGGAAATTGTACCTCTGTTTTATTCTAAATTCTATCATCCTAGTGAGATTCATAAAGATCAGAATCGAATATATAATTCATGGCCTCGAGATGGAGAGAGTATTGCCCAAGCGTGGGGGAGATTGAAGTCACTAATGCTCAAATGTGCCATTCATGAGCTCCCCAGTAATATTGTTATTAATAACTTATATGCAAGGCTTTCTCTTCATGATAAAGATTTATTGGATGCTTATTGTTCTGGATCATTTACACTTATGAAAGAAGAAGCTAAATGAGATATTCTCGACCGCATTCAGGAAAATACTGAAGGATGGGAGAATGACAAAGGAAGAAAGTCAGGTATAAATTATGATTATGAATGCATTAAATCTTTTATGAGAACTAATGAAATTCATAATATTACTGTTGTTTATGGTCTTGATTCTCAAATTCTTGCAAATTGTTTTAAGGCCTTTGCCTCTTATCTTGATGTTCCCAAAAAGGAGTGGAACAAGTACCATGCACCTTATAAAGACATTGTTAATTGTGTTCCTGCTAGAAATATTGAAGTTTGTACTGTTGATCGTGTTTTGCCTGAACCTTATATTGAGAAAGTACCTTTCCCTGCCAAGGTAAAGGAACATTCTATTATAACTAGTGTGGTTAACAAAAGTACAAAGAAAGCTATAGAACATGATGAACAAATAATTATTGAACCTGCAGTAGCAATAGTAAAGGACCTTGTCACTAAAAATGTAGAAGATGGACACATTATCTTCTATGAAGATGCTTCTAATATTGTTTCACATCCTAGTAAATCTAAGAAAACTAGTGTTCATGTGCTTTCTGTTAGAATAGGTGATCATTGCTATTATGGTTTATGTGATATTGGTGCAAGTTCAAGTGCTATTCCTTATGAGCTTTACAGGGAAATTATGCATGAAATTGGTTCTTGTGAACTTGAAGAAATTGATGTGGTTATTCAGCTTGCTAATAGAGAGACCATCTCTCCAATTGGTATTGTTAGAGATGTGGAAGTTTTATGTGGTAAGATTAAATATCCTGCTGATTTTCTAGTACTTGGTTCAGCTGCTAGTAAGACTTGTCCTATCATTTTTGGTAGACCTTTCTTGAACACTTGTGGTGCTATTATAGATTGTAAGAAGGAGAAAATTCTTACTAAATTTGATGGAGAGTCTTATGAGTTTAATTTTTCTAAGTTTGCTAAAGCTCCTTATGAAACTGAATTGCCTAATGAAGATTTTAGAGTTGAACAACTTGCCTCTATTGCTCTTGCTCCTAACAATGCTTTGCAGCAATATATGGAGGACCACGAAAGTGAGATCTTTATGGAGGAAAGAAATGAGATTGACGAGATTCTTCTTCGTCAACCAGAGATGCTTAAGCACAATTTACCTGTGGAAGACTTGGGTACCACACTACCACCCAAGGAGGATCCTGTTTTTGATTTAAAACCTTTACCTAATGATCTTAAATATGCTTATATTGATGATAAGAAAATATATCCTATTATTATTAGTTCTAAACTTTCAGGGCAGGAAGAGGAAAGGTTATTGGGAGTATTGAAGAAACACCGAGGAGCTATGGGATATACTCTTGATGATTTGAAAGGGATTTCTCCTACTATATGTCAGCATGCTATTAATATGGAACCTGATGCAAAGCCAGTTGTTGAACATCAACGCCGTTTAATTCCTAAGATGAAGGATGTGGTAAGAAATGAGGTATTGAAACTCCTTGATGCTGGTATTATTTATCCTATTGCTGATAGTAGATGGGTTAGTCCTGTGCATTGTGTCCCTAAGAAAGGAGGAATTACTGTTGTGCCTAATGAGAATAATGAGCTTATTCCTCAAAGAGTAGTAGTTGGTTATAGGATGTGCATTGATTTTAGAAAATAAAGTTACTAAGAAAGATCATTACCCTTTGCCTTTTATTGATCAAATGTTAGAAAGGTTGTCTAAGAAAACTCATTTTTGTTTTCTTGATGGTTATTCTGGGTTTTCTCAAATTGCTGTTAAAAAGCAAGATCAAGAGAAAACCACTTTTACTTGTCCTTATGGAACTTATGCTTATAGACGTATGCCTTTTGGTTTGTGTAATGCTCCTGCTACATTTCAAAGATGCATGTCTGCTATCTTTCATGGTTTTTGTGAAGAAATTGTGGAAGTATTCATGGACGATTTCCGTCTATGGGACTTCTTTTGATAACTGTTTGCACAATCTTGATAAAGTTTTGCAGAGATGTGAAGAAACTAATCTTGTTCTTAATTGGGAGAAATGCCACTTTATGGTAAATGAAGGAATTGTTCTTGGACATAAAATTTCTGAAAGAGGTATTGAAGTCGACAGAGCCAAAGTGGAAGCAATTGAGAAAATGCCCTGTCCTAGGGATGTTAAAGGTATTCGTAGTATTCTTGGTCATGCTGGTTTCTATAGGAGGTTTATTAAGGATTTCTCTAAAATTTCAAAGCCTCTTACTAATCTTCTCCAAAAGGATGTACCTTTTGTTTTTGATGATGATTGTAAGGAAGCTTTTGAAACTCTAAAGAAGGCTTTAACCACTGCTCCTATTGTTCAACCACCTGATTGGAATTTACCCTTTGAAATTATGTGTGATGCTAGTGATTTTGCAGTAGGTGTTGTTCTTGGACAGCGAGTAGATAAGAAGTTGAATGTTATTCATTATGCTAGTAAGACTCTTGATGCTGCTCAAAAGAATTATGCTACTACTGAAAAAGAATTCCTAGCTATAGTCTTTGCTTGTGATAAGTTTAGACCTTATATTGTTGATTCGAAAGTTACTATTCATATTGATCATGCTGCTATTAGGTACCTTATGGAAAAGAAAGACGCTAAGCCTAGGCTTATTAGATGGGTGTTGCTTTTACAAGAGTTTGACCTGCATATTGTAGATAGGAATGGTGTTGAAAATCCTGTTGCTGGTAATTTGTCTAGATTGGAAACATTTCTTATGATCATATTCCTGTCAATGATAGTTTTCCAAATGAACAGTTGGCTGCAATAAAAGTAACTTCGCGAGAGAGTCCTTGGTGTGCTAATTATGCTAACTTTATTGTTTCAAGTACTTGGCATTCCAACATTTAGGAAGAGAAGGAAATTAATGACTTGAGGATTATTGATACGTCTCAAACGTATCTATAATTTTTGATGCTCCATGCTTGTTTTACACCAATTGCTATATGTTTTGTTTACACTTCGTGACACTTTTATGCATTTTCCGTAGCTAACTTATTGACAAGATGCCACAGTGCCAGTTCCCTGTTTTCTGCTGTTTTGTATTTCAGAAAAGTTGTACAGGAAATATTCTCGGAATTGGACGAAACAAAAGCCAAAGTTCCTATTTTTCTGGAGCGAAGACGGAGTCTAGAGAAGAGACGGAGGAGGGCCACAGGGTGGCAAGACCTACCCTAGGCGCGGCTTGGCCCTGGCCCGCGCCTAGGCATGGTCTGGGGCCACCAGGCCTCCACCGACCTCGCCCTTCGCCTATATAAAGCTTCCGACGCAAAAACCCTAAATATACCAGCCTCCGCCCATGAAAAGTTTTGTAGCTCTGCCGCTATCGCAGACAAGATCCAGGGGACATAAGTCTCTATTCCGGTACCCTGCCGGGACGGGGAATTGCCCCCAGAGCCATCTCCATCGACTCCACCACCATCTCCATCGCCGTTGCTGACTCCCATGATGAGGAGGGAGTAGTTTTCCCCCGAGAGGGCTCTACCGGTAGCTATGTGGTTTATCTCTCTCTCCCATGGTGTGATCTTTATGTGACCATGAGCTTTGTAATCTAGATATCGTTATGTTAGTCAAGTGGATTTTACTTATGTGATCTCCGGAGACTCCTTGTCTCACGTGTGTAAAGGTGACGGTGTGTGCACTGTGTGGGTCTCTTACGCTATATTTCACAGAATACTTGTTCACTGAATTATGATTTGAGTTGGATGTCTCTATGAAATTGTGGTGTGTTAGTACCTTCTATGAGTGCTCAAAGTGACGGAGTGGGGTGTTCATTAGTACTTGGGAATACATCTTTAAGGTTTGCTTTTGCAGCCCTACGCGGTGAATTAGTGTTCGTTATCCAACCAGAGAGTAGTTCAGAGTAGCATAGTGAAGTGCTTATATTTATATTCCTTTATGATATCATTGTTGAGAGTGACCACTAGTGAAAGTATGATCCCTAGGCCTTGTTTCCAAACATCGAATCACCGTTTATTTACTGTTTTACTGCATGTTTACTTGCTGCCATATTTATTTCAGATTTTTATTACCACTCATATTCATCCATATCACTTGCATTTTACTATCTCTTCGCCGAACTAGTGCACCTATACACCTGACAAGTTTATTGGGTGTGTTGGGGACACAAGAGACTTCTTGTATCGTAATTGCAGGGTTGCTTGAGAGGATATCTTTGACCTCTACCTCCCTGAGTTCGATAAACCTTGGGTGATCCACTCAAGGGAAACTTGCTGCTGTTCTACAAACCTCTACACTTGGAGGTCCAACACTGTCTACAAGAATAGAAGCGTGCGTACACATCAATAACCCACACTTATATGAAGAAGGAGTGGATGGTATTATGTGAAGATGTGTTCCAGAATATGAGCAACGAGAGATATTGAGAAAATGTCATGGTAGTGCTTATGGAGGACATCATGCTGGAGATAGAACTGCACAAAAGGTTCTACAATCAGGTTTTTATTGGCCTACTCTTTTTAAGGATGCAAGAAAGTTTATTTTATCTTGTGATGAATGCCAAAGAGTTGGTAATATTTATAGATGCAATGAAATTCCTATGAATTATTCTCTTGTTATTGAAACATTTGACTGTTGGGGGTTTGAATTTGTGGGCCCTTGTCCTCCTTTAGAAGGTTATACTCATATACTTGTTGTTGCTGATTATGTTACTAAGTGGGTAGAAGCTATACCTACAAAAAGTGTTGATGGTGAGACCTTGTTAAAAATGCTTAAGGATGTTATTTTCCCTATGTTTGGTGTGCCTAGATATCTTATGAGTGATGGAGGTTCTCATTTTATTCATGGTGGTTTTAGAAAGACCCTTGTTAATATGATGTTAATCATAGAATTGCTTCAAACTAGTCAAGTAGAATTATCAAATAGAGAAATTAAATCTATCTTGCAAAAGACTGTTAATAAATCTAGGAAGAATTGAGCTAGTAAGCTAAATGATGCTTTATGGGCTTATAGAACTGCTTACAAAAATCATATGGGTATGTCTCCTTATAAAATGGTTTATGGAAAAGCTTGTCACTTGCCTTTAGAATTAGAACACAAAGCTTATTGGGCAGGGAAAGACCTTAATAGAGACTTTTAACTAGCTGGTAAGAAGAGGTTGCTTGACTTAAGTTCTATAGATGAATGGAGGAATGAAGCTTATGAAAATGATAGACTCTTTAAAGAGAAGGTTAAGAAGTGGCATGATAGGAGAATTCATAAGTGAGAGTTCCATGTCTCGTCTCATATTTTTTGCAGGAAAATTACTATCAAAATGGGAAGGACCTTTTATTATTGAAGAGGTGTATCGTTCCGCTGCAATAAAAATTGCTTCATTGAAAAATAACACTACATAGGTGGTGAATGGGCAAAGACTCAAACATTATATTTCTGGAGATTCTTACAATGAAGATATTGATACTATTCAAGTGGTGTCTGGAAGAATTTATTAAGGAGCAAATCCAGGAAACTGCAGAGTCCATTTTCGAATAGCTAACATTTCGGTAAGAAAAAGTTCGCGTTAAACTTTCCACCTTATACTTTTGTTATTTTTATTAAACATGAAAAATACGAGACAAAAACGGGTAGGAGACGGTGCCCTAGGGCACCACACCACCCCTAGGCGCGGGCCAGCCCCAGTGACAAGGTATTAACTTGTCAATGCCTACAAGTTGTAGACTTGGGTTTCACGGAAGTAGAGGGCAAGTAGATCTCAAAGGTTTCAGCTGAAAAGGTGCTCGACTGCTAAAAACTAGGGTTATATTGACGATGAGATTGATCCTTTCTTTGTCCCTCGACTCCCCCTTATATAGGAGGCGGAGCCGAGGGTTTCGTATTACACAAGTTACAAACTCCGGGAGACTCTTTGAGTTCGACCCGTAAAGTTACAAGTCTCTTTATTCCTAATCTATCTCTACTTGCCATAGTCGATGCTCCAGTGGGCTTCCGGGCTTCATAAACTTCGGGTCATGGGCCTTCAGTAAAACCCGGGTACCATCTTCGGCAGGCCCATCCGGGATGCCTACGTCAGTAGCCCCCGAGTTTTGCTTGAATCGTAGAGTCGAGTAAAATCTCCATCGTACAATTCACCCATAAATTCTTCGAGTCATTTACAAATAATTTAATCGATACATATATATCTTGTACAGGGATGAATGGTAGATGCGGTTGGTTCTTCAGATAGATCAGGTACCAGTTAACTGCTCTCGTGGCAAACCCGCAAAACCTACTTCAAGGTCAAGTCCCTGGACATGACCCCGGAATACTGGCGTAATTCGACATGTGCCGCTTTAGGACTTAATCATGAATCGAATTCCAGTCATGTTTATAAAATCCATAGCGCGTCCGCCAGGAATATTTCTTTGCATCTGTTGATACGGAAAAAAGTAGCAGAGCGCATACGGGTGCGATACCATGCCACTCAGGATAGAACCTGGGGTCTTACCTTCGTATAGTTTTACGGCATCTAGAGAATTTACCGCGGCGGACGCGCTCTAGGAATATATTGCAGAGTACCTTTATCGGCTGTTGGCATATCCAATTTTGTCGGGTCATATCATGACGATATCTTGATACTCCCGATGGGAGTACACGACGAGTTATATGTAACTCGAAGATGTACGACGATAATGATTCTCCTTGTTTTTTATCTGATATTCTCATCTGCATAATCTATCGGGTGCGCGACTGATACGTCTCAAACGTATCTATAATTTCTTATGTTCCATGCTACTTTTATTACAATACTTGAATGTTTTATACATACTTTACAGCATTATTATACATTTTCCGGCACTAACCTATTAACAAGATGCCGAAGTGGCAGTTGCTGTTTTCTGCTGTTTTTGGTTTCAGAAATCCTAGTAAGGAAATATTCTCGGAATTGGACGAAATCAACGCCCAGGGCCTATTTTTACACGAAGCTTCCAAGATCGAAAGGGAGACGAAGTGGGGCCACGAGGTGCCGACACCGGGCGGCGCGCCCAGCCCTGGCCACGCGGCCGTGTTGTCTGGGCCCCTCGCGTCGCCCCTGACCTACCCTTCCGCCTACAAATAGCCTTTGTCGCGAAACCCCGTGTACCGAGAGCCACGATAGAGAAAACATTACTGAGAGGCCGCCGCCGCCAATCCCATCTCGGGGGATTCAGGAAATCGCCTCCGGCACCCTGCCGGAGAGGGGAATCATCACCGAAGGGGCTCTACATCATCATGCCCGCCTCCGGATTGATGCGTGAGTAGTTCATCCTTGGACTATGGGTCCATAGCAGTAGCTAGATGGTTGTCTTCTCCGCTTGTGCTATCATTGTTTAGATCTTGTGAGCTGCCTAACATGATCAAGATCATCTATTTGTAATGCTACATGTTGTGTTTGGCGGGATCCGATGAATATAGAATATTATGTTAAGTTGATTATCAATCTATCATATATGTGTTTTTTATGTTCTTGCATGCTCTCCGTTGCTAGTAGAGGCTCTGGCCAAGTTGATACTTGTAACTCCAAGAGGGAGTAATTATGCTCGATAGTGGGTTCATGCCTCCATTGAATCTGGGACAGTGACAGAAAGTTCTAAGGTTGTGGATGTGCTGTTGCTACTAGGGATAAAACATCGATGCTTTGTCTAAGGATATTTGTGTTGATTACATTACGCACCATACTTAATGCAATTATCTCGTTGTTTACAACTTAATACTGGAAGGGGTTCGGATGATAACCTGAAGGTGGATTATTTAGGCATAGATGCATGCTGGATAGCGGTCTATGTACTTTGTCGTAATGCCCTGATTAAATCACATAGTAATCATCGTTGATATGTATTGAATCTTTATTTGTCAATTGCCCGCCTGTAATTTGTTCACCCATCATGTTAGTTATCTTATTGGAGAGACACCACTAGTGAACTGTGGACCCCGGTCCATTCTTTTACATCTGAATACATTCTATTGCTTTTACTGTTCTTTGCAAACAAACACCATCTTCCACTCGATACGCTTAATCCTTTGTTTTCAGCAAGTCGGTGAGATTGACAACCTCACTGTTACGTTGGGACAAAGTACTTTGATTGTGTTGTGCAGGTTCCACGTTGGCGCCGGTTTCACCGGTGTTGCGCCGCACTACATTCCTCCACCAACAACCTTCACGTGCTTCTTGGCTCCTACTGGTTCGATAACCTTGGTTTCTTTTGAGGGAAAACTTGTCTGTGCGCATCATACCTTCCTCTTGGGGTTCCCAACGGACGTGTACATCTACGCGCATCAAGACCGTTTTCTGGCGCCGTTGCCGGGGAGATCAAGACACGCTGCAAGGGGAGTCTCCACTTCCAATCTCTTTACTTTGTTTTTGTCTTGCTTTATTTTATTTTACTACTTTGTTTGCTGCACTTAAACAAAACACAAAAAAATTAGTTGCTAGCTTTACTTTATTTACTGTCTTGTTCTCTATATCAAAAACACAAAAAATTAGTTACTTGTCTTTACTTTATTTTCTTAGTTTATTTTACTACTGCTATAATGGGTACTCCTGAAAATACTAAGTTGTGTGATTTCACTAGCACAAATAATAATGATTTTATATGTACTCCTATTGCTCCACCTGCTACTACAGCAGAATTCTATGAAATTAAACCTGCTTTACTGAATCTTGTTATGAGAGAGCAATTTTCTGGTGTTAGTACTGATGATGCTGCTGCCCATCTTAATAATTTTGTTGAACTTTGTGAAATGCAAAAGTATAAGGATATAGATGGTGATATTATAAAACTGAAATTGTTTCCTTTCTCATTAAGAGGAAGAGCTAAAGATTGGTTGCTATCTTTGCCTAAGAATAGTATTGATTCATGGACTAAATGTAAAAATGCTTTTATTAGTAAATATTATCCTCCTGCTAAGATTATATATTTGAGAAGTAGCATAATGAACTTTAAACAATTTGATAATGAACATGTTGCTCAAGCATGGGAGAGAATGAAATCTTTGGTAAAGAATTGCCCAACCCATGGACTGACTACTTGGATGATTATCCAAACCTTTTATGCAGGATTGAATTTTTCCTCGAACCTATTGGATTCAGCTGCTGGAGGTACTTTTATGTCCATCACCCTGGGCGCCGCAACCAAATTACTTGATGATATGATGATTAATTACTCTGAATGGCACACTGAAAGAACTCCTCAAGGTAAGAAGGTAAATTCTGTTGAAGAAACCTCTTCTTTGGGTGATAAGATTGATGCTATTATGTCTATGCTTGCAAATGGTAGATCTCATATTGATCCTAATAATGTTCCTTTAGCTTCATTGGTTGCTCAAGAAGAAAATGTTGATGTGAATTTCATTAAGAATAATAATTTCAACAACAATGCTTATAGGAATAATTATGGTAACAACAACTTTAGGCCATATCCTTCTAATAATGGTAATGGTTATGGTAATTCTTATGGTAATTCTTACAACAATAATAAGAGTGTACCCTCTGGTCTTGAAGTTATGCTTAAAGAATTTATTAGTACACAAACTGCTTTCAATAAAACTGTTGAAGAAAAGCTTGGTAAAATTGATATTCTTGCTTCTAAGGTTGATAGTCTTACTCTTGATGTTGATCTTTTAAAATTGAAAGTTATGCCTGAGGAAGTTCAAGATGCTAAGTTTGCTAAAACAAATGCCATCCAAGTTCGAATTAATGATAATATTAGATTGTTGGCTGAATTGCATGCTAGGTGGGATAGAGAAGAAAAAGAAAAACTTGCTAAAGAAAATAATGTAGCTAAAGTATGGACTATTACCACCACTAGTAATGTTGATTCTTCACATGTTGCTGCACCTCCTACTATCAATGGTAAAATAATTGGTGTTGGCAATGTTTCTACTCCTAGTGCAAAGCGTACAAAATTGCCTGAAACTGCTGAAACTGCTTTGTGATAAAACTGCTGAAATTTTTCAAAATATTGGTGACAATGATTCCATTGCTGTAGAACATAATGGTTTAGATTTTGATGATTGTCATATTACTGAAGTTATAAAGTTCTTACAAAAACTTGCTAGAAGTCCCAATGCTAGTGCTATAAATTTAGCCTTTACAAAACATATTACAAATGCTCTCATTAAAGCTAGGGAAGAGAAATTAAAACTTGAAGCTTCTATTCCTAGGAAGTTAGAAGATGGTTGGGAGCCCATCATTAAAATGAAATTCAATGACTTTGAGTGTAATGCTTTATGTGATCTTGGTGCAAGTATTTCTGTTATGCCTAAGAAAATTTATGATATGCTTGACTTGCCACCATTGAAGAATTGTTATTTGGATGTTAATCTTGCTGATAATGTTAAAAATAAACCTTTGGGGAGGATTGATAATGTGCGCATTACGGTTAACAATAACCTTGTCCCCATTGACTTTGTTATCTTGGATATCGAATGCAATGCATCTTGTCCTATTGTGTTGGGAAGACCTTTTCTTCGAACCGTTGGTGCTATTATTGATATGAAGGAAGGTAATATTAAATATCAATTTCCTCTCAAGAAAGGTATGGAACACTTCCCTAGAAAGAGAATGAAGTTGCCTTTTGATTCTATTATTAGAACAAGTTATGATGTTGATGCTTCTTCTCTTGATGTTACTTGATTTGCACTTTCTGCGCCTAGCTGAAAGGCGTTAAAGAAAAGCACTTCTTGGGAGATAACCCATGTTTCATTTTATTTACTGTATTGTTGAGTAATGGAAGTTGTTTACTACTGTAGCAACCTCTCCTTATCATGTTTTTGTGCCCAGTAAAGTTTTTATGCTAAAGTTGATGCTATATTTGGGATCGCTGCGCAGAAACAGCATTGCTGTCTGTCACGAATTCTCGCAGAAGTCTCTGTAAACAAATCTAAAAAATCTGCAAATTTACGAGCGTGATCCTCAGATATGTACGCAACTTTCATTAGTTTTGAGTTTTTCCATTTGAGCAAGTTAAGTGCCCCTTCCAGATTCGTCTTTACGGACTGTTCTGTTTTTGACAAATTCTGTCTTTTATTTCGCATTGCCGCTTTTGCTATGTTGAATGAGTTTCTTTGTTCCATTAACTTTCAGAAGCTTTGTGCAATGTCCAGAAGTGTTTAGAATGATTGTGTCACCTCTGAATATGTGAATTTTGGTTATGCACTAACCCTCTAATGAGTTTGCTTGAATTTTGTGTGAAGGAAGTTTTCAAGGGTCAAGAGAAGAGGATGATATACTATGATCAAGAAGAGTGAAAGGTCTAAGCTTGGGGATGCCCCGGTGGTTCATCCCTGCCTATTTTAAGAAGACTCAAGCATCTAAGCTTGGGATGCCCAAGGCATCCCCTTCTTCATCGACAACATTATCAGGTCACTTCTAGTGAAACTATATTTTTATTCCATCACATTCTTATGTTCTTTACTTGGAGCGTCGGTTTGTTTTTATTTTTGTTTTAGTTTGAATAAAGTTGGATCCCACCATTCTTATATTGGAGATATTACACTCCGCTTTTTCATATGGAACACTTGTGTTCTTAATTGTGCTTTAATGTTCATGGCGAAGGCTGAAATTGCTTCGTTAAATTGCTATTTGGTTGGAATTGGAAAATGCTGCATATGGTTTGGCAATTTGGCAATTGTTTGAGCTCTCATAGATCATGTTTAAGCTCTTGCATCATGTAGTTTAATCTATTAATGAAGAACTACCGTAGAGCTTGTTTAATTTGGTTTGCATGATTGATCTCTCTAAGTCTAGATATTTTCGGGTAAAGTGTTTGAACAACAAGGAAGACAGTGTAGAGCCTTATAATACTTGCAATATGTTCTTGTGTGAGTTTTGCTGTACCTGTTCATACTTGTGTTTGCTTCAAACAACCTTGCTAGCCCAAACCTTGTAATGAGAGGAAATGCTTCTCGTGCATCCAAACACCTTGAGCCAAACTCCATGCCATTTGTGTCCACCATATCTACCTACTATGTGGTATTTTTATGCCATTCCAAAGTAAATTACTTGAGTGCTACCTTTAAAATTTCATTCCTTTACCTTTGCAATATATAGCTCATGGGACAAATAGCTTAAAAACTATTGTGGTAATGAATATGTAGTTATGTGTCTTAATTCTTATAAGTTGCTTGTTGAGCGGTAACCATGTTTCTGGGGACGCCATCAACTTTACCTTTGTTGGATATCATGTGAGATGCTGATACGTCTCCAACGTATCGATAATTTCTTATGTTCCATGCTACTTTATTGATGATACCTACATGTTTTATGCACACTTTATGTCATATTCGTGCATTTTCTGGAACTAACCTATTAACAAGATGCCGAAGTGCCGTTCCTTTCTGTTGTTTTGGTTTCGAAATCCTAGTAACGAAATATTCTCGAATTGGACGAAATCAACGCCTGTGTTCCTATTTTGCCCGGAAGCATCCAACACCCGAGAGTCGCAGAGGGCCTGTGGGCCCGATGATAGGGTGGCGCGGCCAGGGCCTAGGCCGCGCCCCCCTATGGTGTCGCCGCCTCTTCGACCCTCCGAGGCTGCCCTTTCGCCTATATAAAGCCCCTGCATCGAAAACCCTTAGGGAGAGAGCCACGGTACGCGAAACCTTCCAGAGCCGCCGCCATCGCGAAGCCAAGATCTGGGGGACAGGAGTCTCTGTTCCGGCACCCTGCCGGAGCGGGGAAGTGCCCCCGAAGGCTTCTCCATCGACACCGCTGCCATCTCCACCGCCATCTTCATCACCGCTGCTGCTCCCATGAAGAGGGAGTAGTTCTCCATTGAGGCTCGGGGCTGTACCGGTAGCTATGTGGTTAATCTCTCTCCTATGTACTTCAATACAATGATCTCATGAGCTGCTTTACATGATTGAGATCCATATGATGAGCTTTGTATCGCTACTAGTTGTGTGCTACTCATGTGATGTTATTAAAGTAGTCTATTCCTCCTGCATGGTGTAAAGGTGATTAGTGTGTGCACCGTGTGGTTCTTGTCGTAGGCTATGATCATGATCTCTTGTAGATCGTGGAGTTAATTGTCATTATGATAGTATTGATGTGATCTATTCCTCCTTCATAGTGTAATGTGGACAGTGTGTGCGCTATGTTAGTTCTTGGTTTATTTTGCAATGATCTATTATGCTCTAAGGTTACTTAAACATGAATATCGAATGTTGTGGAGCTTGTTAACTCCGGCATTGAGGGTTCGTGTAATCCTACGCAACGAATGATGTTCATTATCAAACAAGAGTGTATGTAGCACATATGAGAAGAAGTATTTATTATGCGATCAATGTTGAGAGTGTCCACTAGTGAAAGTATGATCCCTAGGCCTTGTTTCCAATACTGAAAACACCGTTTATTTACTGTTCTGTTGCATGTTTACTCGCTGCCATATTTTATTCAGATTGCTATTACCACTCATATACATCCATATTACTTGTATTTCACTATCTCTTCGCCGAACTAGTGCACCTATACACCTGACAAGTGTATTTGGTGTGTTGGGGACACAAGAGACTTCTTGCTTTGTGATTACAGGGTTGCTTGAGAGGGATACCTTTGACCTCTTCCTCCCTGAGATCGATAAACCTTGGGTGATCCACTTAAGGGAAACTTGCTGCTGTTCTACAAACCTCTGCTCTTGGAGGCCCAACACTGTCTACAAGAATAGAAGCTCCCGTAGACATCAAGCACTTTTCTGGCGCCGTTGCCGGGGAGGAAAGGTAAAAGGCACTCATACTCCGGTTCCAGGTAATAGTACTTTTCTGGCGCCATTGTGTGTGTGCTCGAAGCTATTTCCTTTAGACTCTGCAATTGCGACATTTGGTTTCTTGTTTACACTAGTTAGGCATAATGGACAACAATGACCTTTTTATTCTATTTCCTGATTTAAGACATGGATGGTTTGATGCGAAAATTAAAAAACCCATGGAACATATTAATATGAATGCTTTGAACACTATTGTTGTTAATGATATGGAAAATTCTAAGCTTGGGGAAGCTGGTTTTGATGAGCATGATATTTTTAGTCCCCCAAGCATTGAGGAGAAAATTTACTTTGATGATACTTTGCCTCCCATTTATGATGATTATAATGATAGTAGTCTTTTGTTACCACCTGTTATGGAGGATAAATTTGATTATGATTACAATATACCTCCTATATTTGATAGCTACTTTGTTGAATTTGCTCCCACTACAACTAATAAAATTGATTATGCTTATGTTGGGAGTAGTAATTATTTTATGCATGAGACTCATGATAAGAATGCTTTATGTGATAGTTATATTGTTGAGTTTGCTCATGTTGCTACTGAAAGTTATTATGAGAGAGGAAAATATGGTTGTAGAAATTTTCATGTTACTAAAACACCTCTCTATATGCTGAAATTTTTGAAGCTACACTTGTTTTATCTTCCTATGCTTGTTACTTTGCTTTTCATGAACTTGTTTATTTACAAGATTCCTATGCATAGGAAGCATGTTAGACTTAAATGTGTTTTGAATTTGCCTCTTGATGCTCTCTTTTGCTTCAACTTCTATTTCTTGCGAGTGCATTTAAAACTGCTGAGCCCATCTTAATGGCTATAAAGAAAGAACTTCTTGGGAGATAACCCATGTGTTTTTTTTACTACAGTACTTTGTTTTATATTTGTGTCTTGGAAGTTGTTTACTACTGTAGCAACCTCTCCTTATCATGTTTTTGTGCCAAGTAAAGTTTCTATGTCAAAGTTGATGTTATATTTGGGATCGCTGCGCAGAAACAGCATTGCTGTCTGTCACGAATCTGGGCACAGGCCTCTGTAGAAAATTCGAAAAAATCTTCCAATTTACGAGCGTGATCCTCAGATATGTACGCAACTTTCATTAGTTTTGAGTTTTTCCATTTGAGCAAGTCTGATGCCATTTTAAAATTCGTCTTTACGGACTGTTCTGTTTTTGACAGATTCTGCCTTTTATTTCGCATTGCCGCTTTTGTTAAGTTGAATGAGTTTCGTTGTTCCATTAACTTTCAGAAGTTTTGTGCAATGTCCAGAAGTGAAAAGAATGTTTGTGTCACCTCTGAACATGTGAATTTTTGATTATGCACTAACCCTCTAATGAGTTTGCTTGAAGTTTGGTGTGAAGGAAGTTTTCAAGGGTCAAGAGAGGAGGATGATATACTACGATCAAGAAGAATGAAAAGTCTAAGCTTGGGGATGCCCCTGTGGTTCATCCCTGCATATTTCAAGAAGACTCAAGCATCTAAGCTTGGGGATGCCCAAGGCATCCCCTTCTTCATCGATAAAGTATCAGGTTCCTTCTCTTGAAACTATATTTTTATTCGGTCACATCTTATGTATTTTACTTGGAGCGTCTGTGTGCTTTTATTTTTATTTTTATTTTGTTATCTTAGTTCTCTGAATAAGTTCATCCTTGTGTGGGAGAGAGACACGCTCCGCTGGTTCGTATGAACACATGTGTTCTTAGCTCATAATATTCATGGCGAAGTTTCCTCTTCGTTAAATTGTTATATGGTTGGAATTGGAAAATGCTACATGTAGTAATTGCTAAAATGTCTTGGATAATGTGATACTTGGCAATTGTTGTGCTCATGTTTAAGCTCTTGCATCATATACTTTGCACCCATTAATGAAGAAATACATAGAGCTTGCTAAAATTTGGTTTGCATATTTGGTCTCTCTAAGGTCTAGATAATTTCTAGTATTGAGTTTTGAACAACAAGGAAGACGGTGTAGAGTCTTATAATGTTTACAATATGTCTTTTATGTGAGTTTTGCTGCACCGGTTCATCCTTGTGTTTGTTTCAAATAAACCTTGCTAGCCTAAACCTTGTATCGAGAGGGAATACTTCTCATGCATCCAAATCCTTGAGCCAACCACTATGCCATTTGTGTCCACCATACCTACCTACTACATGGTATTTCTCCGCCATTCCAAAGTAAATTGCTTGAGTGCTACCTTTAAAATTCCATCATTCACCTTTGCAATATATAGCTCATGGGACAAAATAGCCTTAAAAACTATCGTAGTATTGAATATGTACTTATGCACTTTATCTTTTATTAAGTTGCTTGTTGTGCGATAACCATGCTTCTGGGGAACGCCATCAACTATTGTTGAATATCATGTGAGTTGCTATGCATGTCCGTCTTGTCTGAAGGATCTATCATTTTAGTGGTTGGAGCATGCAAAATTGTTAGAGAAGAACATTGGGCCGCTAACTAAAGCCATGAATCATGGTGGAAGTTTCAGTTTTGGACATATATCCTCAATCTCATATGAGAATAATAATCATTGCTACATGCTTATGCATTTAAGAGGAGTCCATTATCTGTTGTCCATGTTGTCCCGGTATGGATGTCTAAGTTGAGAATAATCAAAAGCGAGAAATCCAAAATGCGAGCATTCTCCTTAGACCTTTGTACAGGCGGCATGGAGGTACCCCTTTGTGACACTTGGTTGAAACATGGCATGCAAAGACCCGGTAGTCCAAGCTAAGTAGGACGAGGTGCGGACACTATTAGTATACTATGCATGAGGCTTGCAACTTGTAAGATATAATTTACATAACTCATATGCTTTATTACTACCGTTGACAAAATTGTTTCATGTTTTCAAAATAAAAGCTCTAGCACAAATACAGCAATCGATGCTTTCCTCTTTGAAGGACCTTTCTTTTACTTTTATTGTTGAGTCAGTTTACCTATTTCTCTCCACCTCAAGAAGCAAACACTTGTGTGAACTGTGCATTGATTCCTACATACTTGCATATTGCACTTGTTATATTACTTTACATTGACAATATCCATGAGATATACATGTTATAAGTTGAAAGCAACCGCTGAAACTTAATCTTCCTTTGTGTTGCTTCAATACCTTTACTTTGATTTATTGCTTTATGAGTTAACTCTTATGCAAGACTTATTGATGCTTGTCTTGAAAGTACTATTCATGAAAAGTCTTTGCTTTATGATTCATTTGTTTACTCATGTCATTACCATTGTTTTGATCGCTGCATTCATCTCATATGCTTACAATAGTATGATCAAGGTTATGATGGCATGTCACTTAAGAAATTATCTTTGTTATCGTTTTACCTGCTCGGGACGAGCAGAACTAAGCTTGGGGATGCTGATACGTCTCCAACGTATCGATAATTTCTTATGTTCCATGCTACTTTATTGATGATACCTACATGTTTTATGCACACTTTATGTCATATTCGTGCATTTTCTGGAACTAACCTATTAACAAGATGCCGAAGTGCGTTCGTTTTCTTGTTTTTGGTTTCAGAAATCCTAGTAACGAAATATTCTCAATTGGACGAAATCAACGCCCAGGTTCCTATTTTGCCCGGAAGCATCCAGAACACCCGAGAGCGCGGAGGGGGGCCCCAGATGATGGGTGGCGCGGCCAGGGCCTGGCCGCGCCTATGGTGTCGCCGCCTCTTCGACCCTCCGAGGCTGCCCTTTCGCCTATATAAAGCCCCTGCATCGAAAACCCTTAGGAGAGCCACGGTACGCGAAACCTGTAGCCGCCGCCATCGCGAAGCCAAGATCCGCGGACAGAGTCTCTGTTCCGGCCTGAGCGGGAAGTGCCCCGGAAGGCTTCTCCATCGACACCGCTGCCATCTCCACCGCCATCTTCATCACCGCTGCTCCCATGAAGAGGGAGTAGTTCTCCATTGAGGCTCGGGGCTGTACCGGTAGCTATGTGGTTAATCTCTCTCCTATGTACTTCAATACAATGATCTCATGAGCTGCTTTACATGATTGAGATCCATATGATGAGCTTTGTATCGCTACTAGTTGTGTGCTACTCATGTGATGTTATTAAAGTAGTCTATTCCTCCTGCATGGTGTAAAGGTGATTAGTGTGTGCACCGTGTGGTTCTTGTCGTAGGCTATGATCATGATCTCTTGTAGATCGTGGAGTTAATTGTCATTATGATAGTATTGATGTGATCTATTCCTCCTTCATAGTGTAATGTGGACAGTGCGTGCGCTATGTTAGTTCTTGGTTTATTTTGCAATGATCTATTATGCTCTAAGGTTACTTAAACATGAATATCGAATGTTGTGGAGCTTGTTAACTCCGGCATTGAGGGTTCGTGTAATCCTACGCAACGAATGATGTTCATTATCAAACAAAAGTGTATGTAGCACATATGAGAAGAAGTATTTATTATGCGATCAATGTTGAGAGTGTCCACTAGTGAAAGTATGATCCCTAGGCCTTGTTTCCAATACTGAAAACACCGTTTATTTACTGTTCTGTTGCATGTTTACTCGCTGCCATATTTTATTCAGATTGCTATTACCACTCATATACATCCATATTACTTGTATTTCACTATCTCTTCGCCGAACTAGTGCACCTATACACCTGACAAGTGTATTTGGTGTGTTGGGGACACAAGAGACTTCTTGCTTTGTGATTACAGGGTTGCTTGAGAGGGATACCTTTGACCTCTTCCTCCCTGAGATCGATAAACCTTGGGTGATCCACTTAAGGGAAACTTGCTGCTGTTCTACAAACCTCTGCTCTTGGAGGCCCAACACTGTCTACAAGAATAGAAGCTCCCGTAGACATCAAGCACTTTTCTGGCGCCGTTGCCGGGGAGGAAAGGTAAAAGGCACTCATACTCCGGTTCCAGGTAATAGTACTTTTCTGGCGCCATTGTGTGTGTGCTCGAAGCTATTTCCTTTAGACTCTGCAATTGCGACATTTGGTTTCTTGTTTACACTAGTTAGGCATAATGGACAACAATGACCTTTTTATTCTATTTCCTGATTTAAGACATGGATGGTTTGATGCGAAAATTAAAAAACCCATGGAACATATTAATATGAATGCTTTGAACACTATTGTTGTTAATGATATGGAAAATTCTAAGCTTGGGGAAGCTGGTTTTGATGAGCATGATATTTTTAGTCCCCCAAGCATTGAGGAGAAAATTTACTTTGATGATACTTTGCCTCCCATTTATGATGATTATAATGATAGTAGTCTTTTGTTACCACCTGTTATGGAGGATAAATTTGATTATGATTACAATATACCTCCTATATTTGATAGCTACTTTGTTGAATTTGCTCCCACTACAACTAATAAAATTGATTATGCTTATGTTGGGAGTAGTAATTATTTTATGCATGAGACTCATGATAAGAATGCTTTATGTGATAGTTATATTGTTGAGTTTGCTCATGTTGCTACTGAAAGTTATTATGAGAGAGGAAAATATGGTTGTAGAAATTTTCATGTTACTAAAACACCTCTCTATATGCTGAAATTTTTGAAGCTACACTTGTTTTATCTTCCTATGCTTGTTACTTTGCTCTTCATGAACTTGTTTATTTACAAGATTCCTATGCATAGGAAGCATGTTAGACTTAAATGTGTTTTGAATTTGCCTCTTGATGCTCTCTTTTGCTTCAACTTCTATTTCTTGCGAGTGCATCATTAAAACTGCTGAGCCCATCTTAATGGCTATAAAGAAAGAACTTCTTGGGAGATAACCCATGTGTTTTTTTACTACAGTACTTTGTTTTATATTTGTGTCTTGGAAGTTGTTTACTACTGTAGCAACCTCTCCTTATCATGTTTTTGTGCCAAGTAAAGTTTCTATGTCAAAGTTGATGTTATATTTGGGATCGCTGCGCAGAAACAGCATTGCTGTCTGTCACGAATCTGGGCACAGGCCTCTGTAGAAAATTCGAAAAAATCTGCCAATTTACGAGCGTGATCCTCAGATATGTACGCAACTTTCATTAGTTTTGAGTTTTTCCATTTGAGCAAGTCTGATGCCATTTTAAAATTCGTCTTTACGGACTGTTCTGTTTTTGACAGATTCTGCCTTTTATTTCGCATTGCCGCTTTTGTTAAGTTGAATGAGTTTCGTTGTTCCATTAACTTTCAGAAGTTTTGTGCAATGTCCAGAAGTGAAAAGAATGTTTGTGTCACCTCTGAACATGTGAATTTTTGATTATGCACTAACCCTCTAATGAGTTTGCTTGAAGTTTGGTGTGAAGGAAGTTTTCAAGGGTCAAGAGAGGAGGATGATATACTACGATCAAGAAGAATGAAAAGTCTAAGCTTGGGGATGCCCCGGTGGTTCATCCCTGCATATTTCAAGAAGACTCAAGCATCTAAGCTTGGGGATGCCCAAGGCATCCCCTTCTTCATCGATAAAGTATCAGGTTCCTTCTCTTGAAACTATATTTTTATTCGGTCACATCTTATGTATTTTACTTGGAGCGTCTGTGTGCTTTTATTTTTATTTTTATTTTGTTATCTTAGTTCTCTGAATAAGTTCATCCTTGTGTGGGAGAGAGACACACTCCGCTGGTTCGTATGAACACATGTGTTCTTAGCTCATAATATTCATGGCGAAGTTTCCTCTTCGTTAAATTGTTATATGGTTGGAATTGGAAAATGCTACATGTAGTAATTGCTAAAATGTCTTGGATAATGTGATACTTGGCAATTGTTGTGCTCATGTTTAAGCTCTTGCATCATATACTTTGCACCCATTAATGAAGAAATACATAGAGCTTGCTAAAATTTGGTTTGCATATTTGGTCTCTCTAAGGTCTAGATAATTTCTAGTATTGAGTTTTGAACAACAAGGAAGACGGTGTAGAGTCTTATAATGTTTACAATATGTCTTTTATGTGAGTTTTGCTGCACCGGTTCATCCTTGTGTTTGTTTCAAATAAACCTTGCTAGCCTAAACCTTGTATCGAGAGGGAATACTTCTCATGCATCCAAATCCTTGAGCCAACCACTATGCCATTTGTGTCCACCATACCTACCTACTACATGGTATTTCTCCGCCATTCCAAAGTAAATTGCTTGAGTGCTACCTTTAAAATTCCATCATTCACCTTTGCAATATATAGCTCATGGGACAAAATAGCCTTAAAAACTATCGTAGTATTGAATATGTACTTATGCACTTTATCTTTTATTAAGTTGCTTGTTGTGCGATAACCATGCTTCTGGGGAACGCCATCAACTATTGTTGAATATCATGTGAGTTGCTATGCATGTCCGTCTTGTCTGAAGGATCTATCATTTTAGTGGTTGGAGCATGCAAAATTGTTAGAGAAGAACATTGGGCCGCTAACTAAAGCCATGAATCATGGTGGAAGTTTCAGTTTTGGACATATATCCTCAATCTCATATGAGAATAATAATCATTGCTACATGCTTATGCATTTAAGAGGAGTCCATTATCTGTTGTCCATGTTGTCCCGGTATGGATGTCTAAGTTGAGAATAATCAAAAGCGAGAAATCCAAAATGCGAGCATTCTCCTTAGACCTTTGTACAGGCGGCATGGAGGTACCCCTTTGTGACACTTGGTTGAAACATGGCATGCAAAGACCCGGTAGTCCAAGCTAAGTAGGACGAGGTGCGGACACTATTAGTATACTATGCATGAGGCTTGCAACTTGTAGGATATAATTTACATAACTCATATGCTTTATTACTACCGTTGACAAAATTGTTTCATGTTTTCAAAATAAAAGCTCTAGCACAAATACAACAATCGATGCTTTCCTCTTTGAAGGACCTTTCTTTTACTTTTATTGTTGAGTCAGTTTACCTATTTCTCTCCACCTCAAGAAGCAAACACTTGTGTGAACTGTGCATTGATTCCTACATACTTGCATATTGCACTTGTTATATTACTTTACATTGACAATATCCATGAGATATACATGTTATAAGTTGAAAGCAACCGCTGAAACTTAATCTTCCTTTGTGTTGCTTCAATACCTTTACTTTGATTTATTGCTTTACGAGTTAACTCTTATGCAAGACTTATTGATGCTTGTCTTGAAAGTACTATTCATGAAAAGTCTTTGCTTTATGATTCATTTGTTTACTCATGTCATTACCATTGTTTTGATCGCTGCATTCATCTCATATGCTTACAATAGTATGATCAAGGTTATGATGGCATGTCACTTAAGAAATTATCTTTGTTATCGTTTTACCTGCTCGGGACGAGCAGAACTAAGCTTGGGGATGCTGATACGTCTCCAACGTATCGATAATTTCTTATGTTCCATGCTACTTTATTGATGATACCTACATGTTTTATGCACACTTTATGTCATATTCGTGCATTTTCTGGAACTAACCTATTAACAAGATGCCGAAGTGCTTCCTGTTTTCTGCTGTTTTTGGTTTCAGAAATCCTAGTAACGAAATATTCTCGGAATTGGACGAAATCAACGCCCAGGTTCCTATTTTGCCCGAAGCATCCAACACCCGAGAGCCGCCGAGGGGCCCTGTGGGCCCCAGATGATAGGGTGGCAGGCCTGGGCCGCGCCCCCTATGGTGTCGCCGCCTCTTCGACCCTCCGAGGCTGCCCTTTCGCCTATATAAAGCCCCGCATCGAAAACCCTTAGGGAGAGAGCCACGGACGCGAAACCTTCCAGAGCCGCCATCGCGAAGCCAAGATCCGGGGGACAGAGTCTCTGTTCCGGCACCCTGCCGGAGCGGGGAAGTGCCCCTAAGGCTTCTCCATCGACACCGCTGCCATCTCCACCGCCATCTTCATCACCGCCGCTGCTCCCATGAAGAGGGAGTAGTTCTCCATTGAGGCTCGGGGCTGTACCGGTAGCTATGTGGTTAATCTCTCTCCTATGTACTTCAATACAATGATCTCATGAGCTGCTTTACATGATTGAGATCCATATGATGAGCTTTGTATCGCTACTAGTTGTGTGCTACTCATGTGATGTTATTAAAGTAGTCTATTCCTCCTGCATGGTGTAAAGGTGATTAGTGTGTGCACCGTGTGGTTCTTGTCGTAGGCTATGATCATGATCTCTTGTAGATCGTGGAGTTAATTGTCATTATGATAGTATTGATGTGATCTATTCCTCCTTCATAGTGTAATGTGGACAGTGGGTATGTTAGTTCTTGGTTTATTTTGCAATGATCTATTATGCTCTAAGGTTACTTAAACATGAATATCGAATGTTGTGGAGCTTGTTAACTCCGGCATTGAGGGTTCGTGTAATCCTACGCAACGAATGATGTTCATTATCAAACAAGAGTGTATGTAGCACATATGAGAAGAAGTATTTATTATGCGATCAATGTTGAGAGTGTCCACTAGTGAAAGTATGATCCCTAGGCCTTGTTTCCAATACTGCAAACCGTTTATTTACTGTTATGTTGCATGTTTACTCGCTGCCATATTTTATTCAGATTGCTATTACCACTCATATACATCCATATTACTTGTATTTCACTATCTCTTCGCCGAACTAGTGCACCTATACACCTGACAAGTGTATTTGGTGTGTTGGGGACACAAGAGACTTCTTGCTTTGTGATTACAGGGTTGCTTGAGAGGGATACCTTTGACCTCTTCCTCCCTGAGATCGATAAACCTTGGGTGATCCACTTAAGGGAAACTTGCTGCTGTTCTACAAACCTCTGCTCTTGGAGGCCCAACACTGTCTACAAGAATAGAAGCTCCCGTAGACATCAATGCTATGCATGTTCGTCTTGTCTGAAGTAAGTGCGATTTCATGATCAAATGGTTTGAGTATGCATATGTTAGAGAAGAACATTGGGCCGCTAACTAAAGCCATGCATCATGGTGGAAGTTTCAGTTTGGACATACAACCTCAATCTCTTATGAGAATATTAACTGTTGTTGAATGCTTAAGCATTAAAAAGAGGAGTCCATTATCTGTTGTCTATGTTGTCCCGGTATGGATGTCTAAGTTGAGAATAATCAAAAGCGAGAAATCCAATGTGTGCTTTCTCCTTAGACACTTGTACAGGCGGCATAGAGGTACCCCTTTGTGACACTTGGTTGAAACATATGTTATGCGATGATAATCCGTGTTTCCGAGCTAAGTAGGACAAGGTGCGAGCACTATTAGTACTCTATGCATGAGACATGCAACTTGTAGGAAGTATTATGCATAGCACATATGAATTATTACTACCGTTGACAAAATTGTTTCTATGTTTTCAAAACAAAAGTTCTAGCACAAAAATAGTAATCCATGCTTCCCTCTGCGAAGGGCCATTCTTTTACTTTATTGTTGAGTCAGTTTACCCACTTCTTTCTATCTTAGAAGCAAACACTTGTGTTAACTGTGTACATTGATTCTTACATGTTTACTTATTGCACTTGTTATATTACTCTATGTTGACAAATATCCATGAGATATACATGTTACAAGTTGAAAGCATTCGCTGAAACTTAATCATCCTTTGTGTTGCTTCAATGCATTCTACTTTGAATTTATTGCTTATGAGTTAGCTCTTATGCAAGTCTTATTGATACTTGTTTGAAAGTACTATTCATGAAAAGTTTTGCTATATGATTCATTTGTTTAGTCATTATCTTTGTTAGCAATCTTTTGTTCAGATCACTCCATTCATCTCATATGCTTTACAATAATGTTGATCAAGATTATGATTGGTAGCATGTCACTTCAGAAATTATTTGTGTTATCGTTTACCTACTCGAGGATGAGTAGGAACTAAGCTTGGGGATGCTTGATACGTCTCAAACGTATCTATAATTTCTTATGTTCCATGCTACTTTTATTACAATACTTGAATGTTTTATACATACTTTACAGCATTATTATACATTTTCCGGCATTAACCTATTAACAAGATGCCGAAGTGCCAGTTGCTGTTTTCTGTTTTTGGTTTCAGAAATCCTAGTAAGGAAATATTCTCGGAATTGGACGAAATCAACGCCCGGGGCCTATTTTTACACGAAGCTTCCGAAGACCGAAAGGAGATGAAGTGGGTCCACGAGGTGGCCGACACTGGCGGCGCGGCCAGCCCCCGGCCGCGCGCCCGTTGTCCGGGCCCTCGCGTCGCCCCCGACCTACCCTTCCGCCTACAAATAGCCTTCGTCGCGAAACCCCCTGTACGAGAGCCACGATACGGAAAACATTACGAGAGGCCGCCGCCGCCAATCCCATCTTGGGGGATTCAGGAGATCGCCTCCACCCTGCCGGAGAGGGGAATCATCACCGGAGGGCTCTACATCATCATGCCCGCCTCCGGATTGATGCGTGAGTAGTTCATCCTTGGACTATGGGTCCATAGCAGTAGCTAGATGGTTGTCTTCTCCGCTTGTGCTATCATTGTTTAGATCTTGTGAGCTGCCTAACATGATCAAGATCATCTATTTGTAATGCTACATGTTGTGTTTGGCGGGATCCGATGAATATAGAATATTATGTTAAGTTGATTATCAATCTATCATATATGTGTTGTTTATGTTCTTGCATGCTCTCCGTTGCTAGTAGAGGCTCTGGCCAAGTTGATACTTGTAACTCCAAGAGGGAGTAATTATGCTCGATAGTGGGTTCATGCCTCCATTGAATCTGGGACAGTGAAAGTTCTAAGGTTGTGGATGTGTTGTTGCTACTAGGGATAAAACATCGATGCTTTGTCTAAGGATATTTGTGTTGATTACATTACGCACCATACTTAATGCAATTATCTGTTGTTTACAACTTAATACTGGAAGGGGTTCGGATGATAACCGAAGGTGGATTATTTAGGCATAGATGCATGCTGGATAGCGGTCTATGTACTTTGTCGTAATGCCCTGATTAAATCACATAGTAATCATCGTTGATATGTATTGAATCTTTATTTGTCAATTGCCCGCCTGTAATTTGTTCACCCATCATGTTAGTTATCTTATTGGAGAGACACCACTAGTGAACTGTGGACCCCGGTCCATTCTTTTACATCTGAATACATTCTACTGCTTTTACTGTTCTTTGCAAACAAACACCATCTTCCACTCGATACGCTTAATCCTTTGTTTTCAGCAAGAGATTGACAACCTCACTGTTACGTTGGGACAAAGTACTTTGATTGTGTTGTGCAGGTTCCACGTTGGCGCCGGTTTCACTGGTGTTGCGCCGCACTACATTCCTCCACCAACAACCTTCACGTGCTTCTTGGCTCCTACCGGTTCGATAACCTTGGTTTCTTTCTGAGGGAAAACTTGTCACTGTGCGCATCATACCTTCCTCTTGGGGTTCCCAACGGATGTGTACATCTACTCGCATCAGCGACCAGCACTCCCGATGGAAGTATCCCCCGAGGCTACAGTCGAGTATTTATACTTGGCTGTAGGCTCAACTTGCATTGTTGCCTCATTCTATTTTTGAAAATGACGACTTTTGATCCACCTTTATTTTATCGGGTGCGCGACCAGCGCTCCCGATGGGAGTAGCCCGCGAGGCTACAGTCGAGTATTTATACTTGGCTGTAGGCTCAACTTTCATCTCCTTTGAATAACCCGTATTTCGTCTTCATACTATCCTCTTATCAGAAGTATGAGTAACACTTCTAATAAGAGTAGCACCCGAGCATTTGAGAAAATACTTGTATTTGATCAAAGGCTCCCGAAGTTATTTTGTCTGCATCATCGACATTTTCCCTGTCGCTATTTTCCAAAGAGGGCCAGTCGAAATTTCTCTTACGGTGACATCGTGACGATGGCCACGAACGTTGTATTGGGAAGGCGCCGGTTCTGTCATGTCACGACCCGTGGGTCCAAAATGTTGCGCCATTTGGCACGTCACGCAAGTGGGGACACACGTCCTCCGCTTTTCCGACACGCGTTGTAACGCCTGCCCGCAACTTCACAAAGGAAAAGACTTTTGTACCCCGTGGACACGTGTAAAGCATCGATTCATTTCCTTTCATCCAATGGCGCGACGGATCGATTCCTTGCTATAAATATTCTCCTTCGTCCCGATTCTCCCCTTCGCCGCGTCGTTCATCTCTCTTCTCTCTCCTCTTGCACCATTGTCGTCCCCAAGCTCTCTGATACGTCTCCAACGTATCTATAATTTCTGATGTTCCATGCTTGTTTTATGACAATACCTACACGTTTTGTTCACACTTTATATCGTTTTGATGCATTTTCCGGAACTAACCTATTGACGAGATGCCGAAGTGCCAGTCCTGTTTTCTGCTGTTTTTGGTTTCAGAAATCCTAGTAAGGAAATATTCTCGAAATCGGACGAAATCAATGCCCAATATCTTATTTCGCACGAAGCTTAACACCCGAGAGGCACCGAGGGGACTGGGGGCCCTGCACGTATGCGCGACCAAGGGCTGGGGCGCGCCCCCCTATGGTGTGGCCCCACCAGGGCCCCTCCGAGGCTGCCCTTTCGCCTATATAAAGCCCCTGCATCGAAAACCCTAAGGATATAAGCCACGGTACGAGAAAAGTTCCAGAGCCGCCGCCATCGCGAAGCCAAGATCTGGGGGACAGGAGTCTCTGTTCCGCACGCCGCCGGGACGAGGAAGTGCCCCCGGAAGGCTTCTCCATCGACACCACCGCCATCTTCATCAACGCTGCTGCTCCCATGATGAGGAGGGAGTAGTTCTCCCCCGGGGCTGAGGGCTCTACCGTAGCTATGTGGTTAATCTCTCTCTCGTACTCCAATACAATAATCTCATGAGCTGCTTTACATGATTGAGATCCATATGATGAGCTTTGTATCGCTACTAGTTATGTGCTACTCATGTGATGTTATTAAAGTAGTCTATTCCTCCTGCATGGTGTAAAGGTGCAGTGTGTGCACCGTGTGGTTCTTGTCGTAGGCTATGATCATGATCTCTTGTAGGATTGTGGAGTTAATTATCATTATGATAGTATTGATGTGATCTATTCCTCCTTTCATAGCGTAATGTGGACAGTGTGTATGCTATGTTAGTTCTCGGTTTATTTTGCAATGATCTATTATGCTCTAAGGTTATTTAAATATGAACATCGAATGTTGTGGAGCTTGTTAACTCCGGCTTGAGGGAGCTCTTGTAGCCCTACACAACGAATGGTGTTTGTCATCCAACAAAAGAGTGTATGTAGCACAAATGAGAGAAGTTATTATTTATTATGCGATCAATGTTGAGAGTGTCCACTAGTGAAAGTATGATCCCTAGGCCTTGTTTCCAATACTGCAAACACCGCTTACTTACTGTTCTACTGCATGTTTACTCGCTGCCATATTTTATTCAGATTACTATTACCACTCATATACATCCATACTACTTGTATTTCACTATCTCTTCGCCGAACTAGTGCACCTATACATCCGACAAGTGTATTAGGTGTGTTGGGGACACAAGAGACTTCTTGTATCGTGATTGCAGGGTTGCTTGAGAGGGATATCTTTGACCTCTTCCTCCCTGAGTTCGATAAACCTTGGGTGATCCACTTAAGGGAAAACTTGCTGCTGTTCTACAAACCTCTGCTCTTGGAGGCCCAACACTGTCTACAAGAATAGAAGCACCCGTAGACATCAAGCTATTTTCTGGCGCCGTTGCCGGGGACGAATCAAGACACTCCATCAAGTCCGTCAACCGCCATCAAACCTCCCACGTCAACCACGCGCGCCTGTGGACAGCAGCCTCCGCGCCGTGTTTCCGCTCATCTTCTTCCACCAAAGCTCTTCTCCATGCCGCGCACCAAACTGACCAAGCACATCGCTCCAGGGACCAACGCACCGGCGGAGAAGATGGAGATCTCTGGATGGGAGAGATCCAAAATCTCCAACTATTTTGGCTTGTATAATAGCACCACCGCCGGCAAGCACTATGCATGCTTTACTATGAATCTTTCTCCTCTTATATATTTCAATAGGATATCTAGCACACTCCCTCAGGGGAATACTATTGAGTGCCCTGCTAATTTGCGGTGACCCAGCATACCACTGCATGTTGTAGTATACAAGTCGTTGATATGATCTTCATGAAGGGACTTCTTCACAAATATCACATCCCTCAGAGTGGTACAACAGAAACATTGCAGGTCATAACACTCGATAATATATTACAATCATGGTCTTAACAAGTTGGTATTCTCACAGGTCCGATGAGAACACCCTACACTATTTAAGTACTATTACAAACCAACATAGATATGAAAAGAGAGCTCAGCAACTTATTTAAGTATGCCACTACGCTGCTCGGCTCTATGATACTAAGGTATATCACTACTCCTCCACCTCCATGTCATCGGGTCCGTAGACTATCCCATAGTCTACTCCTTCAACTCCTCCGGAAAGATCAGGTTCCTCGTAGACCAGCTCGTAGCTTCCTTCTGGTGCTCCATCGGTGATGGCCTCCACTTCCGTATCACAGTCTAGCAAGGGTGTCGAAAGAAAGTGAGTACAGAGGTACTCAGCAAGTTCAAAAGAGTAAAAGGTGTTTGATGCACTAGCTACGACCCTCGATCAGAAAATCTTAGGTCAATGCATGTTTCGAAATCATTTCTTCAAAAGGTTTATTTTATTCTAAAAACTATGCCCGTCAGTCTTCACAGGTTGACTAGAACTTCACGGAGTTCCTTTCCTGCCGCGTTCGCAGCCCTTCCCGGAACAAGGAGTGACAGCCACAATTTAATACACTCTGCAGAGGTGCGTTACTTTTCCCATAAGAGATCTCACCCTTTTTGCCATCCGCAGGGACTTGCCCCCGTTCACACTTCCTTGGTGTGAGGCCAGGTATAAAGATCCAAGCCCACACCGCCTTCTCCGCGACCTCGCAGACCCACCCTTTTGTAAGTCTGTCCTCTCCTATATCTATGGGTAGACCAACACAGGCACTTGTTCTCCCCTATACCGTTAAGGTAGACCGATCCGAACAACTTATGTGCCCTGTCCTATACACCATAGATAGACCGATACGGACAACCCTTACAATCCTTCATAGACCAATAATAAGTCTACCCTCTCCTGTATCTAATGGTAGACCGTGCAGGACCACATGTCCCCACCTTTACCAAAGATAGACCGATACGGGCAACCCCTATTACCAGTCCGTTGGCATGCGAGAGGGAAAAGATACAGCTGGCTTCCCCAGAGCCATTATAGATCTTATGGTCAACGCGATATGTACGGCGCTAGAATCACTGGACGACATTGGTACTTAGTCCTAGATGAATAGTACCCTTGCAATGGAACCTCCACCAATCAACACATACCATGGTTCCATTGCCAACCACATAGTCATATTCATAATTGGAAAAGTAACATTTCATTTTTAATGCAGGAATGATAAGTAATATAGCTTTGCATTAAAGTGATAGAAAATACTCAAATTGACATGAGCAAGGGTGAACTTGCCTGTGGACTGCGAGATAGTGCAGTTCAATGCGTTGGATGGAACCTGGACCTCGGGTTCTGTAAAGAAGCATCATTGTCCGGTAAGGACAATGTTATAAAATCCAAATAATGCATGCATGGATGTATTATTTTATGTTGAATCCCTTTACCCCAATGAGTTATTACAATTTAGGGTTGAGTTAAGATTTATGCCTTTGGCAGTAATTTGCAATTGCTTTAATGTATAAACCACTTTAATTCACATAAAGTAATATAATTCAAAGTAAAACTACTTTATCTTGGTGATTCATTATTCCAAAATAATTTGAAATAATAGAGTTGCCTCTATATTTTTGGAAATAAAGAGTAATAGAATATTTTCCTTTGGAAAATACCTTTTTCCAATAGAAATGACTTGGAATAATAGAATTTTATTTTGAAATATTTAAAAATAAGTATTTGAACTTATTTGGGATTTTTCCTTGATTTATTAATACAAGGAAATAATAATTTGAAATTTCAAATGTTTATTTTAAATTCATAAAATTCACAAATTTAAATTTGTTCATTAAATTTTATTTCATATTTTATTCTTGTTAAGAATAATTTTTCATTCACCAATCCAATTTTTAATGGATTTTTAGAGTTGTATTTTATTTATTAAAATTTGGTGAAATTCTGGTTATTTTTAAATGTGAAATGCCTAAAATACCCCTCCTGGCCCCTATTGGGCCCAGCCCATTTACCTAAAGCCCAGGGACAGCCCAATAAGGCTTGTCCCTTATGGGTCGGTGGCGCCGAACGGCCCACCTCTCTCTCACTCACTCGGCCCTCTCTCTCTCGTTCACCTCTAACCCTAATCTGCTGCGACGCCCGTGGCGATGGCGTCGCCGCCATGGCCGCCGCCTCGCTCCGGCCAGCTCCGAGCTCCCCCGCCGTAGCCACCTACCAAACCAGAACCGCCGCGCGCAGATCTATCGATCTGTCCGCGTGGTTTTCCCCTTCTCTTCCTCTCCTGGCGAATCGCCTCCGTTCTGGATCTCGTGGAGAATCGCCTCTGGCGATTGACGATCTCCGGCGAGCTCTCATCCTCGCCAACGACGTGTGCGCCTCCGAGACTGACCTGGCGCAGGTGCTGCTCGCAGTACTTGTGCCGTCGTCTCTGGTGCTCTGCTGCGGTGGTGTGTTCGTGTTCGCCGGCGTAACGTCGGCGCCTACCCTGGCTTTGCAGCTGCTAGGGCCGCGCGAGCACTGCCTCGCCATGCCCTAGCTTCTGCCACCAGGCGCGTGTAAGTGCTTCACCTCCTCCTTCTCTTCCTCCTGTCTGTGCGCCTCCCTTGCTACTGTACTTCTTCCTCCTCATGTTCTGTTGCTCTCTGGTGATCATGTGATCACCCAGAGCTCTGCCATGGCTGCTTAATCTGCCTATACCTTCACTTGCTGCAAGCCCATGGCCAAAGCACCTATTTCTGGTACTGGCCAGGGTTGCCTTGCTTGCTGTTCATGCTTTGCTTGCTTATCTGTTGCTCCTAGCCTGCTCTAATCTTGCTATGCTCTGCTGTGCTTGCTTAAGAGCTTGCTTGTGCTTACTGGCATGTCATACTTGCTTGTCTAGGTGTACTGTGGTGCATCAGTGACACTTGTGAGTGCCAGTGGTGCCTGTGAGGTGCTTCTGTGCTTCCTGTGTAAGCTATTGATCCATTGGATCATTCATTGCTTGCTGGCTAGCTTATCTGTGTGGCTTAACTTGATTCATTTGATCCATTTGATCAATGAAATGTCAGTGATGGCTTACTGATTAATTCTGTGGCTAAGTGAATCCTTTTCCTTGTTGATGCTGATGCTCAAGCATGCTATTGCCTTTGTGTATATGTGTTGTTGCTCTCTCTAGCTCACTGGACTTGATCCAGTAGCTATGATGCAGTAATATGTGCTTGTGTTGCTTACAGTATGCTACTGTCAGTGCTTAGCATGGATCTGTGATAAATTCATGCTTGTATTAATTAAATTATGATGAACTGCTTATGCAGTAATGATTTAAATGATTTGCTTGTGTATGAGTTTGTTGTTCATGATCATTTGACAAGCAAATGAAATCTGAATCCATTTCTGGATAATGATGTTTTGTAAATGGCTTTTCTTTGGGTGGTTAAAAGTGTGATGTGACCTCAGTAGCCTAGCTACTGACTGGTTGCTCACCTAAATGGTTGGATCTTGTGGGCTACTCAACTTTGCTTGCATATTTGGGGATCATACTAGCTATGAATGCCAATATGCTTGCCTGATGAAATCTAGGGTTTACTGATGGTTACTAGCTTAGGGTTTACTGTGTAGTCTGTATTAGCTGCTATTCATTGCAAAACATCTACTGGTGCTGTCTGTGCATATGATCTTGCTAGTGCACAAGATCTATATCTGGATGGTTTCTATCTTAGTGGCTTCTAGACTGGCAGTGATCCTTGGTGAAAACCAAGTGATGATTTCCCTTTGAGCATCTGCTCAATCCCATGACTATGTCATGCATATATTATGGATCAGATCCACTGGATCTGTCCAGGAACTTGGTATACCTTGTTCCAGCTCCTAGTGTGAAATATTTGGTTGATGCAGACTTGGGGTTTTGTGCACAGCCCTTCACCTCCAGGTTCTGGTGGATCTTCTCAGGTCACCATGATTCCTGGTGGTTAAGTGGTTGTGTGTTGGTGCTGTTCTTGAGTATGAACTGGATGAACTTGTGTTGGCTCTTGCTTCACCCTTACCTGGTGAATCTTATCTGGTCGACTGTGCACTGGTTCTAGGGTTTGTACTGCTTTTATATGAGCCCTACTTCTTCTCTGGCCTTGACACACAAGCCTGGCTTGCTTTATGACTAAGCTGGTGCATTGCCTTGCTGTTGTGTGCACAGCACACATGAGCAGTGTGCTCATATGCTGAAACTTGAGCCCCTGATGGATGCTCAGTTTTGGTCTGCTCCCTCTTATCCTGGTGTTGTCCTTGGTTTTGGACAATCACAAGTGTCAATGACACTATGCTAACTGACCAAACTGAATATATGCAGCTTCTAATCCCCCTGGCTAGTTTCTTTGTTTATTTTGCAGGTTTTTGGAAAGTGAAGATGACCATGAAGAATCCTCCAAGTCATTAGTCTAGAATTTTAGTTTAGGATCCAATTATGTAATCTTCTTTTTATTTCTGTTTATTTTTCCTTTAATGCTTGTATCCAGAATATTGTAAAGACAATGTATGTGTGTGTGTATATCAATAAAGCTCAAGTTTTTCTTATGAGCTTTTTGGTTTATGTAATATTTATATTCTGAATTAAAATTGTATTTAATATTCAATGTGAAATTCAAAGTCATTTGATTTCATTATTTGTGTTTGAATGATGAATTCATATTTATTTTGTTTAATGCTTATTGTTAAATGTATTAACACTTGTCAAATGAAATCATTCCCCAAATCAATAAGATACAAAAGAGATCATGTCGAAATTTCCCTAACTCACATTGCCTAACCCTAAGTGCAAAATGAGAGAGAACCTCGATCCCTCTTAGGTTTAGTTGCAATAAGGCGCGAAAATTTCCCCCGTTTTGCGATGCAATGCACAACCCATTTCTAAATCTACCCTTCGTTGTTCCTATGTTCTGGGTTATTACAGCCTCTCCCCCTTAACAGAAACTTCGTCCCGAAGTTAAGATTGGTACCTGAATAACTCGGGGTAGGACTTCCTGAGCTCTTCTTCGGTCTCCCATGTTGCTTCTCGTTCAGGATGATGTTGCCATTGTATCTTGCAGTATTTGATTGCTCTATTCCTTAACTTCTTCCACTGTACTTCCAAAATCTTTTCAGGCTTCTCCACATAGGTTAAGTCTGATTGTAGCTCTATTTCTTCATGTGTAATGGGATCATCAGGTGCCTTCAAACATTTTCTGAGTTGTGATACATGAAAAACATTGTGAATTAGACTGAGTTGTTCCGGCAGTTCCAACTCAAAAGCTGTTTCTCGATTCTGACTGAGTATCTTGAATGGTCCTATGTATCGAGGACTTAGTTTTCCTTTTACTCCGAACCTTTTGAGTCCTTTCATTGGGCTAACTTTCAGATATACCATGTCTCCTACTTTTGGTTCCCAAACTCGTCTCTTCTGGTCGGCATAACTCTTCTGTCGACTTTGGGCTATTTTGAGTCTATCTCGGATCACCTCGATGACTCCTTGTCTCTCCTTGATGTAGTCCGGTGTAAACTCCTTGTTCTCTCCTGTTTCAAACCAACAGATTGGTGATCTACACTTCCTTCCGTACAATGCTTCGTACGGTGCCATCTGGATACTACTCTGATAACTATTGTTATATGAGAATTCCGCCAATGGTAGATGGTCCTCCCATGAGCCTCCAAAGTTGAGAGCACAAGCTCTAAGCATGTCTTCAAGTATCTGATTGGTTCTTTCGGTTTGTCCTCCGGTTTGTGGATGATATGCTGTACTGAAATCCAACTTGGATCCCAAAGCTTCTTGGAGTTGTTTCCAAAATGCTGATGTGAAGATCGAACCTCGATCTGAGACTATCTTCTTTGGTACTCCATGCTTGCTAACTATTTCTTTAACATATATGTTTACCAGCTTCTCAGAGTCATCTTTCTGGTTTACTGGTATGAAGTGAGCACTCTTGGTAAGTCTATCCACGATTACCCATATCATATCCTTCTTTTTACTGGTCATTGGTAAACCAGTAACAAAATCCATTCCGATTTCATCCCATTTCCATTCTGGTATCTCTAGAGGTTTGAGTAATCCAGCAGGACTCTGATGTTCTGCTTTCACTCGCTGACATGTATGGCATTCAGAGACATATTGAGCTATCTCTCTTTTCATGTTGTTCCACCAGAACATTTCCTTCAAATCCATATACATCTTAGTACTTCCCGGATGTATTGAATAAGGGGTTTCATGTGCTTCTTTCAATATGATTGACTTCACTTCTGGATCATCCGGTACACATATCCTCTTCTGAAAGTATAGAGAATCAAACTCTTCGAGATTGAATTCTGACGGTTTACCTTCTCCAATCCTTTTGATTTCTTCTTGGATGAATAAATCATCTACTTGTTTCCGAATGATTTCATATTTTAAGTCTGAGTACATTTCATCCATGATCCTCATGGTTGCTATGCTTCCCACTGTATCACCTTGGATAAACAGAATCTGAGCTTCTTCTAGTTCTTTCCGAAGTTCCTTCGGAATCTCCCATTCCGTAGGTTGATTCTCAGTACTCTTCCTACTTAAAGCATCTGCTACTACATTAGCCTTTCCTGGTGTATAGTTGATTGTCAGTTCATAGTCCTTAATCAACTCTAACCATCTCTTCTGTCTCATGTTTAATTCCTTCCGAGTGAAGAAATACTTCGAACTTTTGTGATCTGTATACAACTCACATTTGGATCCATAGAGAAATTGCCTCCAACTCTTCAAAGCATACACAACTGCCGCCAATTCTAAGTCATGTACTGGGTAGTTATGTTCATGTGGCTTTAGTTGTCTTGATCCGTAAGCTATCACCTTACGATCTTGCATTAGAACACATCCAAGTCCATTCTTGGAAGCATCACAATACACCGTGTAATCCTTTCCGGGTTCCGGAACTGCTAACACCGGTGCCGTGGTTAACTTCTCCTTGAGTGTTTGAAAACTGGTTTCACACTCATCAGTCCACACAAATGGGGTATTCTTCTTGAGTAACTTGGTCATTGGTCCTGCAATCTTCGAAAATCCTTCAATGAATCTCCGATAATAACCTGCCATACCAAGGAATCCTCTGATTTCCTTAGCATTCTTAGGTGACTTCCATTCCAATACTGACTGAACCTTGCTTGGATTCACTGCTATTCCCTCTTTGGTTATGACATGTCCAAGAAATTCAACACTATCTAACCAAAACTTGCACTTGCTGAACTTTGCATATAGTTGATGTTCTCTTAAAATCTGCAGAACTATCTTCAAATGCTTGGCATGTTCTTCTTTATCTTTGGAGTAGATCAAAATGTCATCGATAAACACGATCACAAACTTGTCCAGATACTTCATGAATATCTTGTTCATCAAATTCATGAAAATAGCTGGTGCATTTGTTAGTCCAAATGGTACAACCAAGTATTCATGGTGTCCATACCTTGATACAAACGCTGTTTTTGGCACATCTTCCTTCTTGATCTTGATTTGGTGATATCCTGACCTTAAATCTATCTTCGAGAAGACTCCAGCTCCTTGAACTTGATCAAAAAGATCTTGTATTCTGGGTAAAGGGTACTTGTTCTTGATGGTTACATTGTTAAGATTTCTGTAATCTCCACACATTCTCTTTCCTCCATCTCTTTTATCCACAAAAATAACTGGTGTACCCCATGGTGACACACTTTCTTGGATAAATCCCTTCTGTTCCAGTTCATCTATCTGAGCCTTCAGTTCCACTAACTCCTTTGGTCCCATCTTATATGGTGGTTGAGCTATTGGTGTTGTGCCTGGAATCAGATCTATGGTAAACTCGATCTCTCTATCGGGTGGCATTCCCGGTAGTTCCTTGGGAAATACATCTTGAAACTCATTCACTACAGGGATATCTTCAATCTTCACCTCCTTCAGACTATTCAGCTCCAATCCTATCTCCAACTGAGTGTACTTGTCTCCTTGAAACACTATCTGACCTCCTATGGAGTTTCGGAGTGATACTGTCTTGTCTCCACAGTTGATTACTGCGCCATTCTCCGTTAACCAGTCCATTCCTAGGATGACTGATATGTCCTTCATGGGAATGATGAATAGGTCCGCGAAATATACACAGTCACAAATGGTTATGACATGTGCTTCTTTCACGTGGGTTACTAAGATCGTTCCCCCCGCAGATAAGACAGTTATAGGTGTTTCTAACTTAGAACATCTAAGCCCGAATTTTTCCACAAATTCCCGTGCAAGAAATGATGTAGTTGCTCCAGTATCAAATAATACTTTGCCAGGATGAGTAAGGATGCTGAGCGTACCTAAGACTGCTTGATCCGACTCTCCCGCTTGCTCCAAAGTTGTGCAATTCAGCTTTCCATATGGCTTTCCCTTCTTCTTCTTGTTGTTGTTGTAGTTCCGGCTGCTGCTGTTGTTGTTGTTGTTGTTGTTGTTGTTGTTGTTGTCTTTGCCACCTCCTCCTCGTCCTCCGGAGTTTTGTCCACTCCATGAAGCCTTATTAGGACAATCAGGCTTCATGTGTCCATCCTGTCCACAACCATAACAGATGATCCTGGGCTTCCGACACTCCTTTCGGATATGTCCCCTCTGCCCACAGTTGTTGCAGATGATCTGAGACTTGGGATTCTGATTCTGACCTCCCCGGTTATACTGATTACCAGTAGGTCGGAATCGGGGTTTGAAACTCCGATCTGGTGTTGATTTACTAACTGGGTACTTCCTTGGCTCGATACGAGCCCTCTTCCTCCTATCCTCTTGGACCTGCCTGTAGTCATCCTCGAAAGTGATTGCCGAATCAATCAGTTCCTGGAATTCTGCAGTCCGTGCCAACCTCAGTTGCATCTTCATGTATGGATTCATGCCTTTCATGAATCGCTTCTTTCTTTTCTCCTCAGTGTCCACTTCCTCAGGTGCATATCTTGACAGCCTATTAAAATCTCGAACATACTGCATAATAGGTGCAGTATTCTGATGTAGCTCGTCAAACTCTCTCTTCTTCAGCTCCACCACGCTCTCCGGAACATGGGCATCCCGAAACTTCTTCTTGAATTCCTCCCAGGTGAACACCTTTTCTGGAGGGTGTACTGCCACAAGATTCTCCCACCATGATGCTGCTGGACCTGACAACAGATAAGTGGCATATCGAATCTTTTCTTCATCATTGCATCCAACGGTCCTCAACTTTCTTTCAGTGTCCATGAGCCAGTCTTCTGCATCCATTGGTTCTGGGGCTGATGCAAAAGGTAGTGGTCTTGCATTCTGGAAGTCTGATAAGGTTACTCCCTTGCCTTCATTACCCCTATCATTGATGACGTGGGTAAAGAAATCTTGCATGTTCTTGTTTTGACTCTCCTGGTACCTCCTCCTATCTTCTTCCATTGCTCTCATGTACTGTTGGAAATCTGGATGCATCATTGGGTGTGGTGGTGGTGGTGCATTCTCTGCTCTAGCTGCGGCATCCGCTTCCTCTTTTTCTTTCGCCTCTCGCTCTCTCCGAGCATCTTCGGTTTCAACTAACGCCATTTCCCCCTAGTCCTGTAACAAAGAGCGATTACTCATAATTACACCATGCAAATGTTTTCTGAGCTCAACTCATTGCCCAGAACTAGTCACACAATGAAATCAAGAAGCAAATCCAAAGCAAACATTTATTATGTATATACACCGTATATTACATAACATACACACATATATTACATGTGGTACATATATAACCACTTATTTGGCTTCAAGCCCAAGCCAACGGAATTTAAAATACGTTCTAGTACAATACCACCTATACTACTTTATTCTTCTCCAGGGCTTACTCCTCATCATCTTCATTAACCTCCGCATACATTCCTGGAGTCCATCCGGTACAGCGACTTGTCTTCCGGACACCGTCCGGAACAAAGGTCCTTCCAGTAGGTATGTAATCTGAATCGGACGAAGTGCCGAGACAGAGATCAGTCATGCCAAAGTAACTGGACAATGACTCGTATGTATCCCCAGTAGGATACATACCTCCTTCATTGGTCATCCATGAAGGGTTTCGATTCACCTGCCCCCTCATCTTCTTCTTCTTCTTCTTCTTCTTCACTCCGGAGCTTTCACCTTCCTCGTACTGTGATGGTTTTGAGAACCCCATCTCCAAGTCTAAAGAAATGGAATCAGTACCTTTCTCTTCCTTCCCATAGTGTCGGTTAACATACTGGTTAACCCCGCCACTTTCATCTCCAGTGTCACATGGAATAGGTTCCTCCTCATCTCCAAAAGGTTCCCCGAAACGCCAACCGGTTGAGTTTTCGATTGGTGACTCGGAGCAGTTTAGGTTCCATGAGTTATCTCCCCCATATCCAGAATCATATGATGCTGACACATGTGGATAGTGTGGGACAAAGTTGGGTGTAAGTGGATCTCTCTGGGTTGCCTGGCCACTCCAATCTACAGGGCTGTTTAGGCTAAAGAAGGGTGTTGTATATTGGGGTTGTGCCCTCAGATCATGCATCCGAGCTTGGACTTTATCAGGGTCCGTGAACTCAGCTAGCATGTGGTCAATCTCACCCACCATCTTCATGTGTAGAAGGTACATCGTAGTCAACAAAGACTTACAGCTGTCCATGTGCTGCGCTGCAACTTCAGGATGTTTGTTTGCCATCAGCAGATGATTCAGAGTAGGATCCTCATCTTCCTCGGCATGAGGTATATGAGAATACTCCGAACATAGCAGTTCTACTGACTTGTGCTGCCTTATTTCAAGGATTGCCTTGAATATGGCCATGTGAAAGGCTGTGGTAAGGGTTTTGGCTTCTCCGTATGGCATTATACGGCTCATCTCCAGTTGCGCAGGTAGTTGAACTGAAACTCTGCACTTGGCTACTATCTCTCCATCATAATAGATGTACTTGAGAACAGGTATCCGAGTTTCACAATGAAGTTCCTTCAGCATCCCACGCAGGAGATCTGTAAGTGGTCCCTCATAATCACCGAGCCAGCCATCAACCTTCCTCAAAGTCCTCTTGGGAAACGTGTACGCCATTATGGCTGTATACAAAAGCAGAAAATTAGTAGTGATAGTGTATAATAATAGTTATAATAAAGAATTATCGCACTAAAATATATGATTTTTCTATTCTCAAGTGAATAAACATCATATTTTTAGAGAATCCTTTACTATTTCAACTTGACTCCTACAGGTTTCTTCCCTATACTAGGTTTTTCCAACCTAAGGTCGCAACATTTGCTCTGATACCAGCTGCGGTGACCCAGCATACCACTGCATGTTGTAGTATACAAGTCGTTGATATGATCTTCATGAAGGGACTTCTTCACAAATATCACATCCCTCAGAGTGGTACAACAGAAACATTGCAGGTCATAACACTCGATAATATATTACAATCATGGTCTTAACAAGTTGGTATTCTCACAGGTCCGATGAGAACACCCTACACTATTTAAGTACTATTACAAACCAACATAGATATGAAAAGAGAGCTCAGCAACTTATTTAAGTATGCCACTACGCTGCTCGGCTCTATGATACTAAGGTATATCACTACTCCTCCACCTCCATGTCATCGGGTCCGTAGACTATCCCATAGTCTACTCCTTCAACTCCTCCGGTAAGATCAGGTTCCTCGTAGACCAGCTCGTAGCTTCCTTCTGGTGCTCCATCGGTGATGGCCTCCACTTCCGTATCACAGTCTAGCAAGGGTGTCGAAAGAAAGTGAGTACAGAGGTACTCAGCAAGTTCAAAAGAGTAAAAGGTGTTTGATGCACTAGCTACGACCCTCGATCAGAAAATCTTAGGTCAATGCATGTTTCGAAAACATTTCTTCAAAAGGTTTATTTTATTCTGAAAACTATGTGTCAACACCCGATTTTTAAGTCCGGATGCCCTATTATATCATACATCGCAATCCCAGGAAGATTGTTTTTGCGAGACATAATAGTAAGTCGTTCAGAGTCATCATTTATTACAACACATAAGGTCTTACATCGATGGATCACATGATCCAATATTACACAAATAGATTGTTCAACATCACACATAAGTAGCGGAAGCGTAGTAGTAGTAGTGGACTCATAATTCCACAGGCAACGCTTGACGTTAGAAGACGATCCTAGTTATCATAGACGTCCTGCTGTCCGTCATCCTGATATTGTTGCTCCTCTTCATAGTCTGGCATTTGAATAGCCAGGGCAAAGCCATGAGTACTTTTAAAGTACTCGCAAACTAATACTAAAGTAAAGCATAATGTGTTGTAGTAAAGGGGTACTAGGCTCTAAGTTTATTTGCATAAAGCTAAGTTTTCTTTGAATCAACATTTAATAAAATCCTCATTATTTAATAGACTAACTCAAGTGGGAACATTAGTGTCATTCCCACAATTCATTTGGGGATTCAAGACAATTCATCAATCACCATTATTATTTCAACATAAATCCTGATAACGGAAGTAGTATGGCCCTTCCAACCGTCCGTAACCGCGGACACGGCTATTCGAATAGTTTTAACACTCTGCAGAGGTTGTACTCTTGTGCCACAACTATTGATTTCATCCGTCGAGGATAACCCCGAATCATCGTAACTCAGTACGCGGATCATCAATCATAACCTTTCACTTATATGTCCTAGTATAGGCACCTCTCCCCATGAGCTTGGCCTCCCGGTGAGAACCAACTGTTAACCCGGGAACTGCACAGGGCTTGGGTCGTACATTCTCCTCATATTCACATCATTTCTCACATACGGAGGCAGCCTCGGCGTAACCCCTATGATGCTTGTTTAGAGGGAACCCATACTAAAATACACAAGTTTCTAGTTAAGCCCTACCCATAATCAGGTATTGTGGGGGTACTTGTATAATTGGAAAGGTATCGCATTCAAACCCATCTCAGTTTTATATCAAAAATCACCATCTTCTCTTGGTCATATTCACCTTCAAAGTCCTTCCTTGGAATGAACCATCATTCCCAAGGTTTCAATTTCATATCAACATCACTTGTTCCCATCTAGAGTAGTCAAATTTTAATTGATTAGCAATAGCCACTAAATGAGGGGTGCTAATCTAACTTTGATTTGTGTTCATCTAACCCAAGTATTGTCTATTCTAGACCAAGTGAATCATAAATCAAAAAGGTACTTTGAAGTAAATAAGCCAAAGTAAAATTAAGTAAAACATGGGATAGGTAATACATAAAAGTAAAGGGTGATGATGCCTTTGCTCTTGTAGAGCTAAGCACTTGTATTTAGCAAGGGTTAGCTTGCCTTGAGCTGAGTAGTGATCAAAGTGCTCTTCCTCTTCTTGGGAGTAGGCCTCCTCCTCTTGGTAATCCTCGTTACTAGCGTCTATATACGAATACGAGGTATAAATACTAAACCAAACTCATATGCTAAACTAGGAACACTCAAAAAGTTCACACTCTAGTCCTATTATCAATCAAACATGGCATGGTGAGTTATTTGATGATTTCTTATTTATTAGAAAATAATTTCCTCTCATTATTCTTATTTCTTAAATTTAGATAGGTAGACCCTTAAAGAAAATTCATTTCTTCTCTTTACTTTGTAATAAGATTTAATCTCTCCATATAATAATCAGGTATGAAATATAGGTTGACCCAAGTCAACATTTCATATCTATTATATGTGAGTCTAATTTAATTAAAGTGCTACACTACACATGTTATCATATTATTATTTTAAATGCATTAAAATCTCTAAGTAATATTTATCAAGGGTTCTTTAACCTAGGTCATTCCCCCTGGTTATATTACTTAGGATCAAGATTTAAATGAGAGAGTAGCTCTCATACTATTCATTAAATTTGAATTTCAAGTTAAATGGTGCTAGAATTAACTACATAGCTATTTTATTTGATCTAGTCCATGATCATGCAAATAACCTGACTATATTATTGCATAATCAATTAGAGAACATCATTTGTGATTTATTAGAATTGAAATCAACTTAAAATCATTTATAGATTATTTTTAATAATTATTTGAAGTTAGAAAAGGCTCTGCCTTGTTATTTTTATCATTTAAAAATTAATACGAATTTGAACATGAGGCCAGTGGCATTAGTTGGACAATTTCATGAGCTTTCTAACAATATAAAGTTTGCTAGATTTGGTTTGGCAGATTTTAAATTATTCAAGTTGGAAGTGAGCAGCAGTATTTGAATTTGAACTAATTGGATTTATTCTATTTGAATTTTTGGGCCTGGCGGGAAACGTAAATGGGCCCAAACGAATTAAACAGCACAGCGCGGCCCAGCAAGCAACTGGTGCGGGCGGGCTGCGCTGACAGGGTGGGGGCCACCTGTCGGCGCCTCATAACACGCCGAAGCGGTACGAGCGATAGGGAGCGTTGGATCAAGAAGCAGATCAACGGCTGGCGTGTGTCGTCGTCCCCGGCGAGATTCCGGCGAACCCAGAGCGCCAGTAGGGGGTCGGAGCGCTTACCAGGCCGTTGCAGGTCTCTGGCAATGTGCGTGGAGAAGTGGTGGTCGATGAGGAAGCGGCTGGCGCAGTTGTGGAGCTCGGGGAAGCGTCAATTGAAGCAGAGCTTCCGCGGACTCCGGCGGACTCGAGCTCGCAATTCGAGCAGCTCCGGCGAGCTCTAGTGAAATTGGCTGTGTAGTAGTGCTCAGTGAGGAGAGGGGAGGAGATTGTGTGCTGAAGGGAGGAGCCGATCGTCGGTATTTATAGAGGGAGGGAGGTGGCCGAGCGTGCTGCAAGGGCGCGGCCATGGCGCGGCTTCTCCGTCGATCGAAAGGGCAAGGTGAGTACAGCATCTTGTAGGCGTCGTCCTGGCGATGCTCAACGGCTAGCTGGCGCAGAGATAGGGCTACGGAAACGCTCGATTTCTTCCAGTAATCATCGCGGTACCCGCGGTACGTCGACGACGAGGACGACGGCGACAAGGCTCTGGGCTGTGCTCGAGCATGTCTAGCGTGTAGAGGGCTTGGAGTGGCTAGACGACGCGGTGGTAGGGATGCAGGGCAAGGACGGGCGCGTTCGAGTGCACGGTGCTCTGGCGCGTTCCAGAGCGCGCTCACCGCGGCATGGGCGTGTACTGGCATGGTTTTGGCCACGGCCGTTCTGGCCAATGCCAAGGCTTGGCTTCGTGCGTGCGTGTACCATTCGATTCCTTATGCAGTGTAGATGCTCCAGGACAAGAAGAAAGTGTGAGAGGAGGGCTAGAGGTGGAGATGCCAAAGTGGCCGGCATGGTGTGGTGTTGCATAGTTTAGGGTTTTTCCATGGCTTTAATCGACCATGCAAGTACTGGGCTAGAGGCAGGGGGTATAGAACTAGCTAATGATCACATTGGCAAAGGGGTTTAGCCTCAAATCTGTTGGACAAAGGGGTGTTGCACAATACTGAATTTATGCCTGCCAAGTGTTCGACACAATGGCCGCATGAAGAAAATTTTCAAATTTTGGAAATCTTTTTGGTGAATCTCTTTTATATAATTATAGTGATGTAATGGTGGTGGTGGTACTCAATTTGGAAATGAAATGCAAAGTTTCAAATTTGAGATGATCTTCATTTTATTCTCTGGTCCTGTTTTGGCAATTAATTTCTGGTCAACCTAGTCAACTCTGGACATGGTGGTCAACATGAAAAGTGTTCACCTTGACATGGTCTTGGATGACATGGCTTTGGTTGACAAAGTTTAGTTTAGGTTTTAAGAAATACAGGGGTGCAAAGTGGTGAAGAAAATATTTTTCACTAAAGTGACCATTATCATATGTATGATGAGTTCTTGATTTCTCTTGCTTTGATTCATGATCCAATGATGCAATGGTGTTAGTTTATCATATAGAAACATTTTAGAAGCAAGGAAGCAAGCAATTATGGCCTTGGTGGTGGTTTTGCATTTTTGCATATGGTGTATGTGAGTGATGAAGAGATTTTTCTTATTTTCTTTATTTCTCCTCAAGCTAGGGTTTTGTGATCTTGATTAGGGTTCATATAGTCATTGATTTACATGCTAACACTCATCATGGCAATAGCACACAAGAAATTCACTTAGATGCACAACACTATATGTGGCACTACATGCATAGAAAAAGTTTTTGTTAGTTGTGAATTTTGAGTAAATGGAATCTCACTTGCTTTATTATTTGTTGAAAACTTGGGATGTTACAAACCCTTCCCCCTTACAAAAGATCTCGTCCCGAGATCTGGAAGAAAAACTAGGTACTAAAGAGATTGGGGTACTCAGTCTTCATAAAGTCTTCTCTTTCCCAAGTGGCTTCTTCTTCTGTGTGGTTACTCCATTGTATCTTCAGAAACTTGATACTCCGGGTACGAGTGGTTCTGAATGCTTCCTCCAGAATGCGAATAGGTACTTCGCGGTAGGTTAGATCTGAGTTGATATCCACAGTACGATGGTCAATGTTCTTGAACACCTCAGTCTTCTCAGGTACCTCCAAGCACTTCCGGAGTAATGAGATATGAAACACATTGTGCACCGTTGACATTTCTTCTGGTAACTCCAGCTGATAGGATACTTCTCCTCGGCGACTCAGGACTTTGAAAGGTCCGACATAACGGGGTGCGAGCTTTCCTTTAAGCTGGAATCTCTGCATTCCTTTAAGAGGGGACACCTTGAGATATACGAAATCTCCGATCTCAAAAGTCATCTCTCGGCGTCTCTTGTCGGCGTAGCTCTTCTGTCTTGATTGAGCGGTCTTGAGGTACTCACGGATCTTGTGAACCTTCTCTTCAGCTTCTCGGAGAATATCTGGTCCAAAGACTTGACTCTCTCCAACTTCCGACCAATTCAGAGGGGTACGGCACTTCCTTCCGTACAGAGCTTCAAAGGGGGCCATCTGCAAACTGGCTTGGTAGCTGTTGTTGTACGAGAATTCTGCGTACGGCAAACAGTCTTCCCACTTGGATCCATATTCCAACACACATGCTCTCAGCATATCTTCTAGTATCTGATTGACGCGTTCAGTCTGTCCATCCGTCTGAGGGTGATATGCTGTACTGAAGTTTAGCCTAGTTCCGAGTCCTTCATGTACCTTCTGCCAAAATCTGGAGGTGAATTGAGATCCTCTATCAGATACTATTGACTTCGGAGTTCCGTGCAGGCTGACTATCCGTGAGATATATAACTCTGCAAGTCTTGGTCCTTGGTAGGTGGTCTTGACGGGGATGAAATGGGCGACTTTGGTCAATCTATCGACCACTACCCAGATAGAATCATTCCCTTTACTGGATTTGGGCAATCCGGTGATGAAGTCCATTCCTACGGAATCCCACTTCCATTCGGGAATCTGCAGGGGCTGTAGCAGTCCTGCGGGTCGTTGGTGTTCTGCCTTGACTCTCTGGCAGATGTCACACTTGGCGATGTAACTCCCGATTTCTCGCTTCATTCCATGCCACCAGAACTGTTCCTTCAAGTCCTGGTACATCTTGGTACCTCCGGGGTGAATAGAATATAAGGTGTCATGGGCTTCCTTTAGAATCACTTGTTTCAACTCTGAATCTGACGGCACGCACAAGCGTCCGTTGTACCAAAGTACTCCTTCTTCATCAACAGTGAATCCCGGTGCCTTTCCTGCTGCTAGCTGGCTCTTAATCCCGTCAATGCTTGCATTGCTCTTCTGAGCTTCCTTGATTTGACTAATTAAAGTGGGTTGAAGTTCAATGCTAGCGAGAAATCCTTCACTTACGAGCTCCATTCTAAACTGTTCAAACTCTTGGTGAAGGCTAGGTTGTTCTTTGGCAATCATGGAGTTCAACTGACACGGCAGTCTACTCAAAGCATCCGCTACCACATTGGCCTTGCCTGGGTGATAGTGGATATCCATATCATAATCCTTGATTAACTCTAACCATCTCCGTTGCCTCATGTTCAGTTCCTTTTGGGTGAAGATATACTTCAAACTCTTGTGATCCGAATAGATCTCGCATCGATTACCCATGAGGTAATGACGCCATACTTTCAAGGCTAACACTACTGCTGCTAGCTCTAAGTCATGGGTCGGATAATTCTGTTCATGCTGCTTCAGTTGCCTGGACAGGTACGAGATCACTTTGCCTTCTTGCATCAACACACATCCAAGACCAATCTTGGAGGCATCACAATACACATCAAAGGGTTTGGTGATGTCCGGCATGATCAGTATTGGGGCTGAAGTCAGTCTGCTCTTGAGCTGTTGAAAGCTCTCTTCACACTTGTTCGTCCATTCGAACTTCTTGTCCTTTTTCAACAATTGGGTCATTGGTCTGGCTATGCTTGAGAATCCTTCAACGAATCGGCGGTAATATCCCGCTAATCCGAGAAATGCACGGACCTCAGTCTGGGTGGTTGGGGCTTTCCATTCTGCAACGGTTTTTATCTTTGAGGGGTCAACGGCAATTCCTCCTGCGGACAAGATATGTCCCAGAAATCCTACTTCCTTCAACCAGAACTCGCACTTGCTGAACTTGGCATACAGCTGGTGTTCCCGAAGAGTCTCTAAGACCATTTCCAAGTGTTGCTCATGTTCTTCTTCGGTTTTGGAGTAGATAAGGATGTCGTCGATGAAAACAACGACGAACTTATCCAGGAAGTTCATGAAGATCTTATTCATGAGATTCATGAAATAAGCGGGGGCATTGGTCAATCCAAATGACATAACATTGTACTCGTACAATCCATATCTGGTGGTGAAGGCAGTTTTGGGAATGTCCGATGCACGGATCTTCAGCTGATGGTACCCTGTCCTAAGGTCAATCTTAGAAAACACGGTGGCACCGGTCAACTGGTCAAACAGGTCTTCTATTTTGGGCAGGGGATACTTGTTCTTGATGGTGACATCATTGAGTTTGCGGTAATCCGTACATAAACGAATAGTACCATCCTTCTTATCCACAAACAAAACTGGTGATCTCCAGGGTGATGCACTTGGTCTAATCAAACCTTTGGCTAACATATCATCCAGTTGTTTCTTCAGTTCCACTAATTCTGCTGGGTTCATGCTGTAAGCTCTCTGGGCTATAGGTCCGGTTCCGGGGATTAACTCGATGATAAACTCGATATCCCGATCCGGGGGCATACCGGGTAGGTCTTCCGGAAACACATCAGAGTATCGACAGACGACTCTGATTTGATCCAGGGTGGGTTTGGTTACACTCTGGTTGCAGGTAAATTTTCTGGGCAGCTTTTCTGAGATGTGCTCAACTAACACTCCGGTGCTACTAGTCATGGTGATGGCCTTCTTGGCACAGTCAATCAATCCATGATGTTTGGACATCCAGTCCATACCCAGTACTACCTCTAAACCTTTGGTTCCCAGAACAATTAGATTGGCATAGAAATCTATTTCATGAATTCTGATAGGAACATCTTTGCAAATTTTTCTAGCTTTAGTTGTTGATCCAGGTATTTGCACTACCATGACATGCTTCAAACTGATGGGTTGAATCTTACTAGTGCATGCAAATTCTTCCGTAACAAATGAATGCGATGCTCCAGAATCAAACAGCACTCTTGCGGGTATTGAGTTAACAGAGAACATACCCAGCACGACATCTGGGGCTTCCTGTGCTTCTTCCGCATTCATGTGAAAGAGGCGACCGCCGCGGTTGTTCGGGTTGTTGGGGGCGAACTTCTTGTTGTTGGCGACACGGCGTTGCTGCTGAGCAGGGCCAGTAGTGTTGGCGGCCATCTTGGCGAGTCGCTGGGGACACTCTTTGGAGAAGTGCCCCAACACACCGCACTCATAGCAGTTGATGGTGGACTTGTCCTTGGGGGCGACAGGGACAGCATTGCTCCCAGTCCTTGGAGCAGTGTTGGTGTTGGGATTGGCAGGGGCTCTTGTCGGGGCGCGGTTGAAGTTGTTGTTGTGGTGGACGAAGTTGTTGCTGTTGTGGGGGTGTCCTCCCGTCCTGGGGTTTCCTCCGCTCCGGTTCTGGTAACCAGGGCGCGACATCTGTGCCGGTGGCCTGTTGTTTCTGGGGGTGAAGCCTCCGCTTGAGCCAGAGCGAAACTTGGAGTTGTTGCTAGGCCCACTCTGGTGCATCATGCGACGCTTGCGGTTTTCGTTGGCCTGGTTCAGCTTGCCCTCCATCTGGATGGCGGAGTCAACAAGGGCTTCGAGGTCAGCAAAAGGGATGTTGACCAACACAGTCTGCATCTCATCGTGCAGTCCGTTCAGGAACCTCTCCTTCCTCTTCTCGGTGGTATCAGTCTCATCCGGGGCGTACCTTGACAAGGTGAGGAACTTGTCGCGGTATTCTACCACGGTCAGACGGCCTTGCTTTAACTCGCGGAACTCATCCCGCATCTTCTTGATGAGACCCGGTGGCACATGGTACTTGCTAAACTTGAGCTTGAAGTCTGCCCAAGTCATGAGCTGCCCGGCATTCAATGCGCGAGCACTCGTCCACCAGGCACGTGCAGGTCCTGCCAGATAGTGGGTGGCAAACAGCACCTTGTCATTTGCCTCCACTCCGGCAACCTCAAGATTGTTCTCCATTGTCTGGAGCCAATCATCAGCATCAAGGGGTTCCTCTGTCTTGCTAAACACCGGTGGGTTGGTGTTCTGAAAGTTCTTCAACTTGGAGCCCGGGTGATCATGGTTCCCGTGGCCTTGGTTGTTCTGTGCTAACTGTTGAAGTACAGCTAAGTTAGCCTGCCTTTCAGTCCTATCCACTTCTCTTTCAGCCAACATCTGTTGCAGTATCTGCGTCAACGCATCCGGGTTGGCGTTGCGATTGGAATGTGCCATCTGAACAGAGATATGGATCATAAGATAAGAGGGACAATTTCTATGGCTTAATTTTGGGGAGTAAACTCACATTTATTTAAAACATGGTTCATAACATAATAATATTACACATACTAACATAGTCATGAAGGTAGCAATTATTACAAGCCAACATTCCGGAGGGTTTGAAGAACCCTTTCAACAAGCTACGATACAAGGGGCGAATACAAAGGACCGATACATCTCAGGCTACGCGGTGCTCAAGGAGAGGATGGAAGCTATCCATCGATGCGGAGCGGGAAGGTGGTGTCCATCCCGGCAGGCAGGTGCTGGTGGAAGTCGTCGTCTCCCTCCTCCTCCGGCTCGTAGTCGTTGTCGTTGCTGACGTAGGAGTAGCCATCCCCTTGGATGTCTTCCCCCTCGCCTTCTCCCTCCAGGATCTGGAGCTGCTCCACCTGAGTGGAGATGGTCTCCTTCAGGACGGCGATCTTGGTCTTGAGGCGGTGGATGGTGGCATCCCTCTTCGCGACCAGCTGGCGCAGAGTCCTGCGCTCCTTCGCGATGACCTTGATGGTCTCCGCGTACTGGTTCAGCTGCTGCTGAGTGTGGTTGGCGGCGGAGCGGGAGTCGCTCAGCGCCGACCGAGTCTCGTACAGCATGTAGTCGAGGTGGTCCACATGGTGCCTCAGCACGGGGTGGTACGGCAGGCTGAGGGGCAGACCAACAGAGGAGTGCCTTGCGAAGTGCGCAAAGCGTTCCCCTTCGATGGCCAGCGAGTTCTGCCCGCACAGACGAGCGAGAGACTCCTGCAGAGCATGGGCGAGTCCATCCACCCAAGTGTTCTCGCGGAGCGAGAACTGGATCTGGCGGAACATGGGTGACTCCGGCTTTCCCGGAAGGTTAGCCATGATCAGCCATTGGAGCTGGCCGTTGTCCGAGATCTGACCCCCGTAGAACACGGGAGGCGTGCGTCCGAGGAAGTCGGTGAGCGCGAACAGATCGCGTTCGAAGATCAGGTCTCCCCCGTTCGCCAAGTCATAGACTTGGGTCTGGAGAAAGGGCTCCGTCGGGATGATGGGATCCATCTGTAGAGGGAGTGACAAATAAGTTAATAATTGTCAGTGTTCAAAATTTTAAGTAATAATCAATGAAATGGATTATTTTGAAAAGGAATTCCAAGGTAAGGGTATGAGTATATTTTCATAACTATTTTATTTTAAACTAAGTTTGTTGGCCGTCCATTCTAACTAAGGTCTTCTAAGGTCAAACAATGGCTCTGATACCAACTTGTCAACACCCGGATTTTTAAGTCCGGATGCCCTATTATATCATACATCGCAATCCCAGGAAGATTGTTTTTGCGAGACATAATAGTAAGTCGTTCAGAGTCATCATTTATTACAACACATAAGGTCTTACATCGATGGATCACATGATCCAATATTACACAAATAGATTGTTCAACATCACACATAAGTAGCGGAAGCGTAGTAGTAGTAGTGGACTCATAATTCCACAGGCAACGCTTGACGTTAGAAGACGATCCTAGTTATCATAGACGTCCTGCTGTCCGTCATCCTGATATTGTTGCTCCTCTTCATAGTCTGGCATTTGAATAGCCAGGGCAAAGCCATGAGTACTTTTAAAGTACTCGCAAACTAATACTAAAGTAAAGCATAATGTGTTGTAGTAAAGGGGTACTAGGCTCTAAGTTTATTTGCATAAAGCTAAGTTTTCTTTGAATCAACATTTAATAAAAATCCTCATTATTTAATAGACTAACTCAAGTGGGAACATTAGTGTCATTCCCACAATTCATTTGGGATTCAAGACAATTCATCAATCACCATTATTATTTCAACATAAATCCTGATAACGGAAGTAGTATGGCCCTTCCAACCGTCCGTAACCGCGGACACGGCTATTCGAATAGGTTTAACACTCTGCAGAGGTTGTACTCTTGTGCCACAACTATTGATTTCATCCGTCGAGGATAACCCCGAATCATCGTAACTCAGTACGCGGATCATCAATCATAACCTTTCACTTATATGTCCTAGTATAGGCACCTCTCCCCATGAGCTTGGCCTCCCGGTGAGAACCAACTGTTAACCCGGGAACTGCACAGGGCTTGGGTCGTACATTCTCCTCATATTCACATCATTTCTCACATACGGAGGCAGCCTCGGCGTAACCCCTATGATGCTTGTTTAGAGGGAACCCATACTAAAATACACAAGTTTCTAGTTAAGCCCTACCCATAATCAGGTATTGTGGGGGTACTTGTATAATTGGAAAGGTATCGCATTCAAACCCATCTCAGTTTTATATCAAAAATCACCATCTTCTCTTGGTCATATTCACCTTCAAAGTCATTCCTTGGAATGAACCATCATTCCCAAGGTTTCAATTTCATATCAACATCACTTGTTCCCATCTAGAGTAGTCAAATTTTAATTGATTAGCAATAGCCACTAAATGAGGGGTGCTAATCTAACTTTGATTTGTGTTCATCTAACCCAAGTATTGTCTATTCTAGACCAAGTGAATCATAAATCAAAAAGGTACTTTGAAGTAAATAAGCCAAAGTAAAATTAAGTAAAACATGGGATAGGTAATACATAAAAGTAAAGGGTGATGATGCCTTTGCTCTTGTAGAGCTAAGCACTTGTATTTAGCAAGGGTTAGCTTGCCTTGAGCTGAGTAGTGATCAAAGTGCTCTTCCTCTTCTTGGGAGTAGGCCTCCTCCTCTTGGTAATCCTCGTTACTAGCGTCTATATACGAATACGAGGTATAAATACTAAACCAAACTCATATGCTAAACTAGGAACACTCAAAAAGTTCACACTCTAGTCCTATTATCAATCAAACATGGCATGGTGAGTTATTTGATGATTTCTTATTTATTAGAAAATAATTTCCTCTCATTATTCTTATTTCTTAAATTTAGATAGGTAGACCCTTAAAGAAAATTCATTTCTTCTCTTTACTTTGTAATAAGATTTAATCTCTCCATATAATAATCAGGTATGAAATATAGGTTGACCCAAGTCAACATTTCATATCTATTATATGTGAGTCTAATTTAATTAAAGTGCTACACTACACATGTTATCATATTATTATTTTAAATGCATTAAAATCTCTAAGTAATATTTATCAAGGGTTCTTTAACCTAGGTCATTCCCCCTGGTTATATTACTTAGGATCAAGATTTAAATGAGAGAGTAGCTCTCATACTATTCATTAAATTTGAATTTCAAGTTAAATGGTGCTAGAATTAACTACATAGCTATTTTATTTGATCTAGTCCATGATCATGCAAATAACCTGACTATATTATTGCATAATCAATTAGAGAACATCATTTGTGATTTATTAGAATTGGAATCAACTTAAAATCATTTATAGATTATTTTTAATAATTATTTGAAGTTAGAAAAGGCTCTGCCTTGTTATTTTTATCATTTAAAAATTAATACGAATTTGAACATGAGGCCAGTGGCATTAGTTGGACAATTTCATGAGCTTTCTAACAATATAAAGTTTGCTAGATTTGGTTTGGCAGATTTTAAATTATTCAAGTTGGAAGTGAGCAGCAGTATTTGAATTTGAACTAATTGGATTTATTCTATTTGAATTTTTGGGCCTGGCGGGAAACGTAAATGGGCCCAAACGAATTAAACAGCACAGCGCGGCCCAGCAAGCAACTGGTGCGGGCGGGCTGCGCTGACAGGGTGGGGGCCACCTGTCGGCGCCTCATAACACGCCGAAGCGGTACGAGCGATAGGGAGCGTTGGATCAAGAAGCAGATCAACGGCTGGCGTGTGTCGTCGTCCCCGGCGAGATTCCGGCGAACCCAGAGCGCCAGTAGGGGGTCGGAGCGCTTACCAGGCCGTTGCAGGTCTCTGGCAATGTGCGTGGAGAAGTGGTGGTCGATGAGGAAGCGGCTGGCGCAGTTGTGGAGCTCGGGGAGGCGTCAATTGAAGCAGAGCTTCCGCGGACTCCGGCGGACTCGAGCTCGCAATTCGAGCAGCTCCGGCGAGCTCTAGTGAAATTGGCTGTGTAGTAGTGCTCAGTGAGGAGAGGGGAGGAGATTGTGTGCTGAAGGGAGGAGCCGATCGTCGGTATTTATAGAGGGAGGGAGGTGGCCGAGCGTGCTGCAAGGGCGCGGCCATGGCGCGGCTTCTCCGTCGATCGAAAGGGCAAGGTGAGTACAGCATCTTGTAGGCGTCGTCCTGGCGATGCTCAACGGCTAGCTGGCGCAGAGATAGGGCTACGGAAACGCTCGATTTCTTCCAGTAATCATCGCGGTACCCGCGGTACGTCGACGACGAGGACGACGGCGACAAGGCTCTGGGCTGTGCTCGAGCATGTCTAGCGTGTAGAGGGCTTGGAGTGGCTAGACGACGCGGTGGTAGGGATGCAGGGCAAGGACGGGCGCGTTCGAGTGCACGGTGCTCTGGCGCGTTCCAGAGCGCGCTCACCGCGGCATGGGCGTGTACTGGCATGGTTTTGGCCACGGCCGTTCTGGCCAATGCCAAGGCTTGGCTTCGTGCGTGCGTGTACCATTCGATTCCTTATGCAGTGTAGATGCTCCAGGACAAGAAGAAAGTGTGAGAGGAGGGCTAGAGGTGGAGATGCCAAAGTGGCCGGCATGGTGTGGTGTTGCATAGTTTAGGGTTTTTCCATGGCTTTAATCGACCATGCAAGTACTGGGCTAGAGGCAGGGGGTATAGAACTAGCTAATGATCACATTGGCAAAGGGGTTTAGCCTCAAATCTGTTGGACAAAGGGGTGTTGCACAATACTGAATTTATGCCTGCCAAGTGTTCGACACAATGGCCGCATGAAGAAAATTTTCAAATTTTGGAAATCTTTTTGGTGAATCTCTTTTATATAATTATAGTGATGTAATGGTGGTGGTGGTACTCAATTTGGAAATGAAATGCAAAGTTTCAAATTTGAGATGATCTTCATTTTATTCTCTGGTCCTGTTTTGGCAATTAATTTCTGGTCAACCTAGTCAACTCTGGACATGGTGGTCAACATGAAAAGTGTTCACCTTGACATGGTCTTGGATGACATGGCTTTGGTTGACAAAGTTTAGTTTAGGTTTTAAGAAATACAGGGGTGCAAAGTGGTGAAGAAAATATTTTTCACTAAAGTGACCATTATCATATGTATGATGAGTTCTTGATTTCTCTTGCTTTGATTCATGATCCAATGATGCAATGGTGTTAGTTTATCATATAGAAACATTTTAGAAGCAAGGAAGCAAGCAATTATGGCCTTGGTGGTGGTTTTGCATTTTTGCATATGGTGTATGTGAGTGATGAAGAGATTTTTCTTATTTTCTTTATTTCTCCTCAAGCTAGGGTTTTGTGATCTTGATTAGGGTTCATATAGTCATTGATTTACATGCTAACACTCATCATGGCAATAGCACACAAGAAATTCACTTAGATGCACAACACTATATGTGGCACTACATGCATAGAAAAAGTTTTTGTTAGTTGTGAATTTTGAGTAAATGGAATCTCACTTGCTTTATTATTTGTTGAAAACTTGGGATGTTACACTATGCCCGTCAGTCTTCACAGGTTGACTAGAACTTCACGGAGTTCCTTTCCTGCCGCGTTCGCAGTTCCCTTCCCGGAACAAGGAGTGACAGCCACAATTTAATACACTCTGCAGAGGTGCGTTACTTTTCCCATAAGAGATCTCACCCTTTTTGCCATCCGCAGGGACTTGCCCCCGTTCACACTTCCTTGGTGTGAGGCCAGGTATAAAGATCCAAGCCCACACCGCCTTCTCCGCGACCTCGCAGACCCACCCTTTTGTAAGTCTGTCCTCTCCTATATCTATGGGTAGACCAACACAGGCACTTGTTCTCCCCTATACCATTAAGGTAGACCGATCCGAACAACTTATGTGCCCTGTCCTATACACCATAGATAGACCGATACGGACAACCCTTACAATCCTTCATAGACCAATAATAAGTCTACCCTCTCCTGTATCTAATGGTAGACCGTGCAGGACCACATGTCCCCACCTTTACCAAAGATAGACCGATACGGGCAACCCCTATTACCAGTCCGTTGGCATGCGAGAGGGAAAAGATACAGCTGGCTTCCCCAGAGCCATTATAGATCTTATGGTCAACGCGATATGTACGGCGCTAGAATCACTGGACGACATTGGTACTTAGTCCTAGATGAATAGTACCCTTGCAATGGAACCTCCACCAATCAACACATACCATGGTTCCATTGCCAACCACATAGTCATATTCATAATTGGAAAAGTAACATTTCATTTTTAATGCAGGAATGATAAGTAATATAGCTTTGCATTAAAGTGATAGAAAATACTCAAATTGACATGAGCAAGGGTGAACTTGCCTGTGGACTGCGAGATAGTGCAGTTCAATGCGTTGGATGGAACCTGGACCTCGGGTTCTGTAAAGAAGCATCATTGTCCGGTAAGGACAATGTTATAAAATCCAAATAATGCATGCATGGATGTATTATTTTATGTTGAATCCCTTTACCCCAATGAGTTATTACAATTTAGGGTTGAGTTAAGATTTATGCCTTTGGCAGTAATTTGCAATTGCTTTAATGTATAAACCACTTTAATTCACATAAAGTAATATAATTCAAAGTAAAACTACTTTATCTTGGTGATTCATTATTCCAAAATAATTTGAAATAATAGAGTTGCCTCTATATTTTTGGAAATAAAGAGTAATAGAATATTTTCCTTTGGAAAATACCTTTTTCCAATAGAAATGACTTGGAATAATAGAATTTTATTTTGAAATATTTAAAAATAAGTATTTGAACTTATTTGGGATTTTTCCTTGATTTATTAATACAAGGAAATAATAATTTGAAATTTCAAATGTTTATTTTAAATTCATAAAATTCACAAATTTAAATTTGTTCATTAAATTTTATTTCATATTTTATTCTTGTTAAGAATAATTTTTCATTCACCAATCCAATTTTTAATGGATTTTTAGAGTTGTATTTTATTTATTAAAATTTGGTGAAATTCTGGTTATTTTTAAATGTGAAATGCCTAAAATACCCCTCCTGGCCCCTATTGGGCCCAGCCCATTTACCTAAAGCCCAGGGACAGCCCAATAAGGCTTGTCCCTTATGGGTCGGTGGCGCCGAACGGCCCACCTCTCTCTCACTCACTCGGCCCTCTCTCTCTCGTTCACCTCTAACCCTAATCTGCTGCGACGCCCGTGGCGATGGCGTCGCCGCCATGGCCGCCGCCTCGCTCCGGCCAGCTCCGAGCTCCCCCGCCGTAGCCACCTACCAAATCAGAACCGCCGCGTGCAGATCTATCGATCTGTCCGCGTGGTTTTCCCCTTCTCTTCCTCTCCTGGCGAATCGCCTCCGTTCTGGATCTCGTGGAGAATCGCCTCTGGCGATTGACGATCTCCGGCGAGCTCTCATCCTCGCCAACGACGTGTGCGCCTCCGAGACTGACCTGGCGCAGGTGCTGCTCGCAGTACTTGTGCCGTCGTCTCTGGTGCTCTGCTGCGGTGGTGTGTTCGTGTTCGCCGGCGTAACGTCGGCGCCTACCCTGGCTTTGCAGCTGCTAGGGCCGCGCGAGCACTGCCTCGCCATGCCCTAGCTTCTGCCACCAGGCGCGTGTAAGTGCTTCACCTCCTCCTTCTCTTCCTCATGTCTGTGCGCCTCCCTTGCTACTGTACTTCTTCCTCCTCATGTTCTGTTGCTCTCTGGTGATCATGTGATCACCCAGAGCTCTGCCATGGCTGCTTAATCTGCCTATACCTTCACTTGCGCAAGCTCATGGCCAAAGCACCATTTCTGGTACTGGCCAGTGTTGCCTTGCTTGCTGTTCATGCTTTGCTTGCTTATCTGTTGCTCCTAGCCTGCTCTAATCTTGCTATGCTCTGCTGTGCTTGCTTAAGAGCTTGCTTGTGCTTACTGGCATGTCATACTTGCTTGTCTAGGTGTACTGTGGTGCATCAGTGACACTTGTGAGTGCCAGTGGTGCCTGTGAGGTGCTTCTGTGCTTCCTGTGTAAGCTATTGATCCATTGGATCATTCAGTGCTTGCTGGCTAGCTTATCTGTGTGGCTTAACTTGATTCATTTGATCCATTTGATCAATGAAATGTCAGTGATGGCTTACTGATTAATTCTGTGGCTAAGTGAATCCTTTTCCTTGTTGATGCTGATGCTCAAGCATGCTATTGCCTTTGTGTATATGTGCTGCTGCTCTCTCTAGCTCACTGGACTTGATCCAGTGGCTATGATGCAGTAATATGTGCTTGTGTTGCATTACAGTATGCTACTGTCAGTAAGCATGGATCTGTGATAAATTCATGCTTGTATTAATTAAATTATGATGAACTGCTTATGCAGTAATGATTTAAATGATTTGCTTGTGTATGAGTTTGTTGTTCATGATCATTTGACAAGCAAATGAAATCTGAATCCATTTCTGGATAATGATGTTTTGTAAATGGCTTTTCTTTGGGTGGTTAAAAGTGTGATGTGACCTCAGTAGCCTAGCTACTGACTGGTTGCTCACCTAAATGGTTGGATCTTGTGGGCTACTCAACTTTGCTTGCATATTTGGGGATCATACTAGCTATGAATGCCAATATACTCGCCTGATGAAATCTAGGGTTTACTGATGGTTACTAGCTTAGGGTTTACTGTGTAGTCTGTATTAGCTGCTATTCATAGCAACACATCTACTGGTGCTATCTGTGCATATGATCTTGCTTCTGTGCACAAGATCTGTATCTGGATGGTTTCTATCTTAGTGGCTTCTAGACTGACAGTGATCCTTGGTGAAAACCAAGTGATGATTTCCCTTTGAGCATCTGCTCAATCCCATGACTATGTCATGCATATATTATGGATCAGATCCATTGGATCTGTCCAGGAACTTGGTATACCTTGTTCCAGCTCCTAGTATGAAATATTTGGTTGATGCAGACTTGGGGTTTTGTGCACAGCCCTTCACCTCCAGGTTCTGGTGGATCTTCTCAGGTCACCATGATTCCTGGTGGTTAAGTGGTTGTGTGTTGGTGTTGTTCTTGAGTATGAACTGGATGAACTTGTCACTACAAGAAAAGTTGCCATGGCCGACGAAGTTGAAGTCGCGCCGTGGTTGGTGGTGCACCAAGGCCGACGATTTTTGGTCCCTCCGTGGTTCATGTCAAAACTTTTTTTCTCGTTTTTGAGGCCACCTAGCCCGACGAAAGCGGCCAAAACGTCGCGTATGGTGGCCCGGGACGTGGTGCATCGCGAATTCTCGGGTTCGCCGGCCGAGTCAACGCAAATCCGCACCGCCCAGGGATGTAGGGCCCAGATGGCAGCCTCTCAAGCATTGTTTTTTTCTCGATCGCGCCATCTCGTTCAACGCTCTCCGATCGAGCCGTTTACGATGCAGGATCATGGGTCCCGCATGTCATCCTCTATGAACCAAATTTCTTTCTTTTCTTGGATTTTTTTGACCCCCGATTTCTGGCTACTTCCTTTTTCTTTTGATCCCTTGCCGCCTTGGAAACGTTGAGACCGCTGCTGCTAAATGGGACCCGCATGTCATCCTCTATGAGCAATCAACTTTCTTTTCTTGGAGTTTTTTTGGCACCTCATATTTGGTCACTTGCCTTTTTCTTTCGATCCCGCCGCCTCTCAAACGGTGATACCGCTGCTGCTAAATGGGACCCGCATGTCATCCTCTATGTACTATAAAACTTTCTTTTCTTGGATTTTTTTGGCACCTCATATTTGGTCACTTGCCTTTTCTTTCGATCCCTGCCGCCTCTCAAACGGTCATACCGCTGATGCTAAATGGGACCCGCATGTCATCCTCTATGTACTATAAATCTTTCTTTTCTTGGATTATTTTTGGCTCCGATATTTCGTTTTGCGTTTTTCTTTCGATCCCCTGCGCTCTCAAACGGTGATACCGATGTGCTAAATGGGACCCGCATGTCATCCTCTATGTAAAACTTTCTTTTCTTAGATTATTTTTGGCTCCTGATATTTGGTCATTTGCCTTTTTCTTTCGATCGCATGCCGCCTCTCAAACGGTGATACCGCTGCTGCTAAATGGGACCCGCATGTCATCCTCTATGTACTATAAAACTTTATTTTCTTGAATTATTTTTGGCACCTCATATTTGGTCACTTACCTTTTCTTTCGATCCCCCCGCGCCTCTCAAACGGTGATACCGCTGCTGCTAAATGGGACCCGCATGTCATCCTCTATGTACTATAAAACTTTCTTTTCTTGAATTATTTTTGGCACCTCATATTTGGTCACTTGCCTTTTTCTTTCGATCCCTCCGCCTCTCAAACGGTGATACCGCTGCTGCTAAATGGGACCCGCATGTCATCCTCTATGGACTATAAAACTTTCCTTTCTTGAATTATTTTTGGCTCCCGATATTTGGTCACTTGCCTTTTCTTTCGATCCCCCGCCGCCTCTCAAAGCTGAGACCGCTGCTAAATGGGACCCGCATGTCATCCTCTATGAGCAATCAACTTTCTTTTCTTGGATTATTTTTGGCTCGATATTTGGTCACTTGCGTTTTTTCTTTCGATCTCATGCCACGTTTGAAACTTTGAGGAACCTGCTGGCTCATGGGACCCGCATGTCATCCTCTATGTGCTATAAAAGTTTATTTTCTATGTTTTTTTTCACTTTCTGATTTTTGTCTATTTCCTTTTTCTTTTGATGCCCTGCCGCCTTGGAAACGTTGAGTAAGCTGCTTACACATGGGACCCGCATGTCATCCTCTATGTACAATCAAGTTTCTTTTCTTGAATTATTTTTGGCTCGATATTTGGTCACTTGCCTTTTTCTTTCGATCTCATGCCACGTTTGAAACGTTGAGGAACCTGCTGGCTCATGGGACCCGCATGTCATCCTCTATGTGCTATAAAAGTTTATTTTCTTGGATTTTTTTCACCCTCTGATTTTTGGCTATTTGCCTTTTTCTTTTGATCCCCTGCCCCCTTTGAAACGTTGACTAAGCTGGCTCATGGGGACCCGCATGTCATCCTCTATGTCCATCAACTTTCTTTTCTTGGATTTTTTTACCCCCTAATTTCTAGCTACTTTCATTTTCTTTTGATCTCAAGCCGCATTTCAAACATTGAGACCGCTGCTGCAAAATGGGACCCGCATGTCATCCTCTATGTACAATAAATCTTGGATTATTTTTGGCACCTCATATTTGGTCACTTGCCTTTTTCTTTCGATCTCATGCCGCCTTGGAAACGTTGAGTAAAGCTGCTGGCTCATGGGTCCCGCATGTCATCCTCTACGAACAATAAAAGTTTCCTTTCTTGGAGTTATTTTGACCCCTAATTTCTGGCTATTTGCCTTTTTCTTTTGATCCCCTGCCGCTTTGAAACGATGAGGACGCTGTTGGCAGGTCGGTCCCACATGTCATCCTCTATGAACAATAAAAGTTTCCTTTGGTGGATTTATTTTTACCCCTAATTAATTTCTGGCTATTTCCTTTTTTTTTTTGATCCCCTGCGCCTTGGAAACGTTGAGGATGCTGCTGCCTCATCGGTCCCGCATGTCATCCTCTCAACGATAAATGTTTTCTTTTCTTGGATTTTTTTACCAACTGATTTTTGGTTTTTTTTTATATTCGATCCCCTGCCGCCTTGAAACGTTGACGACGCTGGCTCATGGGTCCCGATGTCAGCCTCCCGTACAAGAAACATGTGATATCTTGATTATTTTGCAGACAATAAACAGTGTATTTCGCTCTGAGCTATTGCAAACGGATAAATTAAATCTTTATTTTTACAACTTATATCTTGAATCTCCTTGTTTTTTGTTTTGGCGAAGCATAGGACTTTCCTGTTTTTTTTTGAGAAAATCCGAACATTCATGTTCGAGTGGGCTGAAATTGTACGAGTCAAAAGGCCCAGAAGGATAGTTCAAAGGCCCAGATGTCCAGATGCAACCCAATTGAAATCTTTCTTTTCTTGGATTTTTTCCACCCCGATTTCGGCTACTTCATTTTTCTTTTGGTCCTGTGCCGCCTTGGAAACGTTGAGACCGTTGCTGCAAAATGGGACCCGCGTGTCATCCTCTATGTACAATAAAGTTTCTTTTCTTGGATTATTTTTGGCTCCTGATATTTGGTCACTTGCCTTTTTCTTTCGATCTCATGCCACGTTTGAAACGTTGAGGAATCTGCGGCTCATGGGACCCGCATGTCATCCTCTATGTACAATAAAAGTTTGATTTCTTGGATTTTTTTCACCCTCTGATTTTTGGCTATTTCCTTTTTCTTTTGATCCCCTCCGCCTTTGAAACGTTTAGTAAGCTGCTGGCTCATAGGTCCCACATGTCAGCCTGTATGAACGATAAAGCTTTCCTTTCTTGGAGTTTGTTTTGACCCCCTAATTTCTGGCTACTTTCATTTTATTTTGATCTCAAGCCGCATTTGAAACGTTGGGACCACTGCCGCACAATGGGACCCGCATGTCATCCTCTATGTACAATCAAGTTTCTTTTCTTGGATTATTTTTGGCTCCTGATATTTGGTCACTTGCCTTTTTCTTTCGATCTCATGCCGCTTTGAAACGTTGAGGAACCTGCTGCTCATGGGACCCGCATGTCATCCTCTATGTACTACAAAAGTTTATTTTCTAGGGTTTTTTTCACTCTCTGATTTTTTGCTATTTCCTTTTTCTTTTGATCCCTGCCGCCTTGGAAACGTTGAATAAGCTGCTAACTCGTGGGACCCGCATGTCATCCTCTATGTACAATCAATTTTCTTTTCTTGGAGTTTTTTTTACCCCTAATTTCTGGCTACTTTCTTTTTCTTTTGATCTCAAGCCGCATTTGAAACGTTGGGACAGCATGTCATCCTCAATGTACAATAAAAGTTTCTTTTCTTGGATTATTTTTCACCCTCGATTTTTGGTCACTTGCCTTTTTCTTTCGATCTCATGCCGCCTTGAAACGTTGAGGAACCTGCTGGCCCATGGGACCCGCATGTCATCCTCTATGTACTATAAAAGTTTCTTTTCTTGGATTTTTTTACCCTCTGGATCTTTGGCTATTTCCTTTTTCTTTTCATCCCCCGCCTTGGAAACGTTAGTAAGCTGCTGAGTGGGACCCGCATGTCATCCTCTATGTACAATCAAGTCTCTTTTCTTGGATTTTTTTACCCTTATTTTTGGTCACTTGCATTTTTCTTTCGATCTCATGCAGCCTCTGAAACGTTGAGGAAGCTGCTGGCTCATGGGACCCACATGTCATCCTCGATACTATAAAAGTTTCTTTCTTGGATTTTTTCACCCTCTTATTTTTGGCTTTCCTTTTTTCTTTTGATCCCCTGCCGCCTTGGAAACGTTGATTAAGCTCACACAAGGTATGCATGTCATCCTCTATGTACAATCAACTTGCAAGATCTTGGGGCGGAAGAGCTTGTATAAGTGGGACCCATATGTCATCCTCTATGTACAATAAAAGTTTCTTTTCTTGGATTATTTTTTGCTCCTGGTATTTGGTCTCTTTCCTTTTTCTTTCGATCTCATGCCGCCTCTGAAACGTTGAGTAAGGTGCTGGGTCATGGGACCCGCATGCCATCCTCTATGTACAATCAACTTTCTTTTCTGGGAGTTTTTTTACCCCTAATTTCTGGCTCCTCTTTTTCTTTTGATCTCAAGCCGCATTTGAAACGTTGACACCGCTGCTGCAAAATGGGACCCGCATGTCATCTTTTATGTACAATAAAGTTTATTTTCTTGGATTATTTTTGGCTCCTGATATTTGGTCACTTGTCTTTTTCTTTCGATCTCATGCCCCCTTTGAAACGTTGAGGAAGCTGCTAGCGCATGGGTCCCGCATGTCATACTCTATGAACAATAAAAGTTTCCTTCCTTGGAGTTATTTTTGACCGCTAATTTCTAGCTACTTCCTTTTTCTTTTGATCCCCTGCCGCCTTGGAAACGTTGAGTAAGCTGCTGACACAAGGGGCCCGCATGTCATCCTCTATGTACAATCAACTTGCAAGATCTTGGAGCGAAAGAGCTTGTATAAGTGGGACCCATATGTCATCCTCTATGTACAATAAAAGTTTCTTTTCTTGGATTATTTTTTGCTCCTGATATTTGGTCACTTTCCTTTTTCTTTCTATCTCATGCCGCCACTGAAACGTTGAGTAAGGTGCTGGCTCATGGGACTGTACAATAAAGTTTCATTTCTTAGATTTTTTTTACCCACTGATTTTTGCTAACTTGCCTTTTTATTTTCGATCATATGCCGCCTTTGAAATTGAGGTCGCTGGCTCATGGGTCCCACATGTCAGCCTCTATGAACAATAAACCTTTCCTTTGTTGGATTTATTTTTACCCCTAATTTCTGGCTATTTGCCTTTTCTTTTGATCCCTCGGCCTTTGAAACGTTGAGGAAGCTGCTGCATCGGTCCCACATGTCATCCTCTATGAAGAATAAAAGTTTCCTTTTTGGATTTATTTTTTACCCCTAATTTCTGGCTATTTGCCTTTTTCTTCTTATCCCTGCCGACTTCGAAATGATGAGGATGCAGCTGGCAAATCGGTCCCACATGTTAGCCTCTATGAACTATAAATGTTTCCTTTGTAGGATTTATTTTTACCCCTATTTTCGGGCTACTTGCCTTTTTCTTTGAAACGTTGAGGACGCTACTGTCTCATGGGTCCCACATGGCATCCTCTCTGAACGATAAACCTTCATTTCTTGTTAACGACAGGTTTATCAGTATTATTTTCAGACTAATACAAGCTCTTTGGCTCCAAGATCTTGCAAGTTGATAGATTAAATCAAGGAATTATTAGGATATGTTTTAAATTTCAAATCCACTTTATGAATTTTAAAAAATACCGTTATCCATGTGGGTATGGAGCGATCAAGGATTTTCATATTGGGCATGAGCAGTTTCAAAAATTGGAACCCTATAATTCAAAATAAATAAAAACAACTTTTATGTAGAATCTCCGTGTATTTTTATTTGCCAATCATAGGATCTGTGTTTCATTAGAAAAGGGCCGAAATTGCATGAGCAGAAAGGCCCATTTGTAGTTATTGGGCTTCGACGGCCGGAGCAAGTAGACCGATAACAATTACCATGTAGATGTTCGTTGGCAACCCAAAAGTGAAATATTGGGCCCAACAGGGGAAGGTTGAACAATACTTTTTCTATTGGGAAGGTGGTACATGGGGTTATCCTGACAAAAAAATGGAACATGGGTTACTGAAGGTTGCCCATTTGTGCCTAATATGTTTGTCAGCAGGAGCTTTACCTTCCGCCGCCGCCGCTCCGCTTCCGCCGCCGCCGCCATGCGTCGAGCTACCGGTACGGCGGCGTCTCGAGCTCGGGGTACCGCAGCGTCCGCGCGTGCCCCAAATTAAGGTACCTATTACGCGGAGATACGTACCGGCGACGAGCACATCGGCCTCGGGACGGCACCTACGATAGGCTCGGCTGGCCTTGGGGCATTTACCCCTAGCCTCTTCCATGCTCAAGTTTTTGAAATGTTTCTGGCTCTGTTCAACACTGGATCAAATTTGTCAACATGACCATTCTTATGGAGTAGCAACGAGTTGAATCTCTCAAAACTCTTTAAGTTCTGCAATATAACGACTAATTGGTACTACCTTATACAAAATGATTACATATCCTTATTTTGGAAGCAAGCAATCACACACTTATAGTTTGCTAGTCAGCTGCACGTAACGTTAAAAATCGGCAATTATAATGAATAAACCTGTAATTTTCACTTAAAATGCATTAAGGAGCATCAAATTTGACAAATCAAACCATGTCGTACTGAAAATTGACATGTCTTTCTCATGCAGAAATGTAAAATTATCCATGCATGTGCGTTTATACAGGTTAAGTTTTGCACGTATTATTTTTTGTAACTTTTCTGACTACCTTCAAAGCTCCAATCCTTCTTCATCATCTTTGTTGTACCGCACTGATGCAAGTGAATGCGAGCTGCTCGCCAGACGCGACTTCGTGTCCGATATGTGTACTATGCCTTCTCCATCTAGTGCTAGTTACGCCTCTGTGCTAATTAATTCAGCACAAACCTCTGTCATTGCAGCTGTGACTCACCTCGACCATTGGAGCCCAATCACAAGAGCGAGCTCAGTCTCAACCAGAGAGGCATGTGTCTCATGGTTAGCTATCTACAACTTGTTGTCTTACTAAAACCGTGCCTATCATAGAGATCACCTCGCTGGTGTAGCAATGGCTGCAAGTAGCTGCTAGCATGAGCGAAGGGGATAAGGAAGAAAAGATTAAAAAATGGGGTGGGGCCAACAAGCAGGAAAGCTATCTACTAGCTTTATGGATGTTTCTGGAATTGGGTAGAAAATAGTAGATGACACTGTAGCAGCGAATCCCAGAGACCAAGGCCGTTGGATGATGTCTAATGAACGGCAGAACAAAATCGGCGAAATTAGCTTGAATTTTGATAATAAATCTTGGGCATTTTCCCTCGAACATGATTTATCAACTTTGGGTAGTCTCTGGACTAGTCTCCCTCGTCCACCAATTATTATCATACTACTGCGGAAAGTTGAGGGCAGTCCCTAGTCCCGAGCACTTCGCCCACTTCCCCTGGCCTCATCCCAGAGATCTCACACCAACCACCTCACCGTCGACTAGCCGCCAGTCTACAGCCCTCCGAAGAATCCCCAATGGCGGCGACGCCCCTACTAGAGCGCTCCTCACGCGAGCGCATCATCGAGTCTGGCCCACATGTCTTCCGTGCCTGCCGTGTGTCGGCAAGCACGACCGACTTCTCCGTCGGCGAGCCGCCGGCCGTGGGCGAGGGCGAGGCGTCCCCGTACACTATGACAGTGCACATCTTCTTCTCGAGGACGTACGAGCTCAGGAGGATGGCCGGCCCCCTCCCTGCCCCACTGGATGAGGACGATATCACCACTACACCCTGCGAAGAGGTGGTGCTGGATCTTGGCTTGCCTCCGAGGGAGCTGCGTAGTGGGGGCAATGTCGTGCGAACTATGCGCGAGATTCTTGCCCGTGTATGGCTGCTCAAGAACCTGAACCTCACGGAGGAGGAGTGGGACATCATCATGCCTTACGATGTTATGCACCTGATGTGGCAGCAGGCGTGTCGTCGGCTCGGTGGCCTCCACTTCGACCTCACCCTTAGGGTGGACCACCGGCTCATCGTCAACTTGCCGGCGCTGCAGGACAGTTGGGTCCTAGTTGCGCCGGAGGACGGCCACTGCAGCATATGCATGCTGGGGCTGTCGCAGCGCACAACGGTGCGTCTCCGGGGATGCAAACACCCGTTCCATAGGAAGTGCATCTTCTCCTGGTTTGTAACGAACGCCAGCTGCCCTATCTGCCGCGATAAAGTGCTGACCCATCTTATTTTCGATTTGTAGCATAGTATGAATAAAAACCCTGTATGATAGGGATGCCATGCCAACTTGAATCCTATGTCAAGAGAAATTCTATTTGATTGTGGTTATAAGATATTCTGCATTAGTTTGATCTATTATCATTCTATTTTCCTATGGGATATGACCCTATGAATCAAACAGCATGGGATTACTTCCACACAATTAAGTTTGACCAACTTTTAGTAGGACAACAAACATAAATAATTAGTCATCATGGGATTACAATCCAACAGATAATTGTCTTCAGGACTCATACATTTTCCAAATAGAAAAATCAAAACAAATCATGGTTCTTCATCTCACAGCATGATACAGAGACAAGAGTCTAATCATCATCATCATCATCATCATCATCATCATCATCATCACCTCCGTCTTCATTCTGATATTCGTGCATGGTCTCATCCTGCTCGTCGTGTCCATTCTCCTCCTGAGATTCACCAGGTAGCTTCAGTTTATCCATCTCTTTGTCGACTATGCTAACCTCAACAGTGAAATCTACTTCTCCATCATGTGCAGGGATACCTGTATCCAACGAGGTTTCATCAATGTCAGCAACTTTAGTTTGCATACAACCAGCGAAATCATCTTGCTGGGCACCAATTATTGGATCCGCATTCTCATCCAAATCATATATGTTCCTTGCCACAAACTTTTGCACATACTGCCATCCTTTTCTAGATCTGTCTTCCAAGAAAAGTACCTTGGCCGCTTGAGGTACCAAAATATAAGGATCATCCTTGTACCACTGAGCAGTAGTATTAACTGATATGAAATACCCATCATTTCTGGCACCTTTGCCCTTGTTTGGATCTTGGTTGTACCAATAACACTTAAATAGAACCACAGATCGGACAGTAACCTTATCACTATAGAACAACTGAATAACCTCTTCTATGTGACCATAATGGTCAAATGACTCTGATCTCTTCTTTCTGGTTGTCAAGTGATCTCCACTGGTTGTGATGCCACTATTTCGTGTCTTCAAATGTTGTTCACGCTCATAGGAGCTGTAATGGACACCATTGGCATTGCAAGCTGCAGCTACCAACACCCTCTTATCTGGACCACGTGATAGGACAAGGAGATCGGCACTAACAGCGCCTGGATTCTCCGCATGGAGTTTCGAGATCTACGATTACAAAATAGACAAGAGGTCATCTCATGTGAAAACACATAGACAAGTCAGAGTGCAATTGAACATCTTACATGTTTCTCAAACCAGTCCTGAAACCCACTCCCACGTGCCGATAGCTTTCCATTCGTTTCCATGTACAACCTGCAAAACATAGCCAAGTCAGCTGAATATATTTCATTTTGATACAAGTTCATAGTATATGCGAGGAACTGAGGATTTCGTGTGCATAGTACTCACTTAACATATTCATCAGCCTCTGTAGCATTATTCAGCACATACCAAGACAGCTGTTCAAATTCAGACTGCTCTAATGTTTTTTCGGTCCTCTTTCCTATTAGCTCAACACCATGATTAAAAACAGATCCTCCAACTTCCAAAATTCTGCGACCCCGGTTGAATCTGGTCTCAATATCAGGAATATATCTTGAGGCAAATGTATATGCTTCAGCAGCAATATACGCCACTGCATCACGTAACCTGATGTTACTCTGCCGGTTGAATCTGGTCTCAATATCAGGAATATATCTTGAGGCAAATGCATTATAACCTGATGTTACTCTGCCTGACATAGTGCCCAAAGCTGGATAATCATGGGTGCAATACAGTACAGCAGCACGTAATAGAAAATTTTGTTCTTTAGGTTGACACACATCCCGTGTAGGGACACCCTCCCATAATGTTTGCAAGTCTCTAATAAGAGGCTGCATGAACACATCAAAATCCTTCCCAGGAGATTTGGGACCTGGGATGAGTAAGGCCATCATACAGTTTGACTGATCGGTGCATGTCCAGGGAGCCTGGTTGTAAGGTGTAACTAGTACTGGCCACATGCTATACGAGTTGCTCATGTTGCCAAATGCGTTGAATCCATCTGTAGCAAGGCCAAGTCTCAGGTTCCTTGGATCTGCAGCAAAATCTGGATGATCCAGGTCGAATTGCTTCCATTCATCGCCATCAGCAGGATGCCTCAGTAAATCAGGGTCGGGCGTGAGAATCTCTTTGTGCCATCTTGTTTCCCGAGATGTTTGTTCTGAAGCAAACAACCTCTGCAATCTTTGTACAAGTGGAAAGTATCTCAGAACCTTCCAAGGAATCTTTTTCTTACCACCAGCTCCATCATGTTTCCATCTTGATTCCTTACATACTGGACATTCATCGAGGTCATTATACTCCATCCAAAACAGTGCACAGTTATTTTTGCAAAAATCAATCTTCTCATATCCAAGTCCCAGTACCTTGATGTAATGCTTCACCTCATAAAAGGATTTTGGCAGTCCAGCCCCAGGGAGTGCATCGCTGTATGTCTTCGCAACTGCATTGAAGGCTTTATTGGTAATCCCCTGGTATGACTTGTCATGAAGTAATTTCACAATTAATTCGAATCTTGACACAACAGAACCAGGGGCCACTAAGCGCTTAGCATCTTCTATCAGGTCATGGAAAAGAGGCTTTTTGTGATAACCATGGGGCTGTTGGCTTGCATATGGATACAGATCCCGTAACAAATTAGCAGTAGCCTCATCCTGGACGAGATCTTCAGGCTGATAACCATCAGAATAAAGAGGATCAATAATCTCAGGCTGATCATAGTGTTCACCATGGTTAATCCACCTGATATATGTCTGGTCCATCCCATAAACGAATAAATGATCTGAGACTACATGTTGAGGCTTGGACCCAATATTCAAACATACGCGGCATGGACAAATCACTTCCTTTGTCGTGTCGCCGTCAGTAAAATCACTAACATGCTTCATGAAGTCTTCAATACCACTCAAATATGTTGGTGTGTTTAATGAGTGAAATAATATCCAAGTTCTGTCCATCTGTTGAGGGAATAGATGGTCAGAGAAGCAATAAGCTATTTCAACAAACAGGTCACCTACGAATGTAAGCAAACATACCTGAGCAAACAGGTCGAATATAAAACTATAAATGCTACATTATTTGAGCCGATTTCAGCAAACAAACTGAGTGCAAAACTACGGCTACCTAGCGAACATATTTTTTTAGGCTGACCACTGGGTTTCCCCACTTTGTCTTTTTATTAATAAAAAGAGGGAAATATGTACAAAAGTTGCTGGAGAGCAACAACTAAAAGGATCATAGATCCCAAACAGCAAAATATATATATAATGTTCTACCCATGATATGATTTCCTCTTTGCCTTATGAACAAGGAGAGCAATTTCATCGTTGAATCTCTTGTGCCATCTGTAAATGCTTGGGGGGAGGGGCGAACAGATCTATCGAAAGCAATACAATACCAACACATTCTTTCTTCTTTTTTGCCGTAATTCCGCCGATCTATTAGCAGTGCAAAGAAGCCAAAAGTAAGAAGATTACAAACAGGTCCATAGACCACCAGGGCCGTACCTGAGAATACGGAGGGCCTGAGCAAAACAAGAAATAGAGGACCTCAACATGATCATTGGCAACTAAAATGATTTTATATATACTACTCACTCCATTTCAATAAACAATGCACCCTTGTTTTTCGTATTTTATCTTCAAAAAAATATTAATCTATATCTCTCTATTTAAAAATGATGTTTCAATTTTATGTAGATATACATGTATTTAGATGAGTTTAGTTTGCAGATACATGCAAGTTTTGATGAAGTTGAAACATATTTTTCAGGATGAAGTATATAAAAAATATTTGATATAAAACTGGTATCATTAGAAAGTATTTTCCAACACGATTCTAACAATGTTGCTTATGTATTATATGATCGTGATATTGTTGTCCTATTTATTTGGTCAAGGTTCACATTGAAATGTGGTAAAATAAATTAAAAGAAGTGCATCGTGTGAAAAAGCAATCTAAGAATTCAAAAGTGCTAATTGTTAGTCGAAACATGACATCTTTCAAAAATGAATCTTCAATTAGTTCTTCATAAAAATCATTGAGACAAAATATTAATATTCATTGGAAAACTAACTGAATTAGCTGCAATCGCGATGAAAGAGAAAGAGAAGATACGGGTAAGAGCAAGTACAATAAGGTACAGTCTTTTTTTTGTTTGTTTGGGTTGCTCATCAAGCTTATCGCTCGATACAATAAGGTACACTCAGCGGGAGTGGTGTTTTGGAACATGGGTGCATAGTGGGTGGTATCATGGAGTACTATCATAGATATGCTATATTTATTATAGTGGAGTATTGAAAATGGCATAGAAGGGGATATTGAGAATTGAGAGTGGCATTACCACAACTTCAGTTTTTGTAATGGCATAAACACAACTTGTGAATTGAGGAGTGGCATAGAACCAATTAACCGTTGTTTCAATAACAGCCATCAAAAGCCGATCGAACGCACGAGAATGGATCCAAAATTTACCCATTTTAAGTTTCACGAGAAAATTTTAAACTTAAAATTCGTACTGCCTAGAAGTTTTTGAAACAAAAATCCAGTAAATCTTATATGTTGGGTTATGCATTCTGGGGGAGTTTCATCAGATTCAGCCATATTGTTTATCAATAAACCTCATTTTATGTTTTACAACCAACTTTAAACTTAAAATTCAAACTGTCCAGTAAAAAGAACAACAATCCAGTAAATCTTATATATTTCTTCTGCATTCTGGGAAAGATTGGTCGGATTCGAAAAAATAGTTTGGGAATAAACATTGTTTTAGTCTGGAAACGACTTATTGTAGAGTGATTTTTGGTTGGATACATTCATGTGCGTTCGATTGGCTTTGGATGGCTGATATTGAACCAAAGTCAACGCAGCTCCAGTGACGTTCAGGTCAAAAGTCCAGCCATGACTTTGTCTCAATAACAGCCATCAAAAGACGATCGAACGCACAGGAATGGATCCAACCAAAAATCACTCAACCGCTGGAATTTTGACCTGAACGTCACTGAAGCTGTGTCCATACTTGCCCAACAGGTTGCGTACGAATGTAAACCAACATATGTGAGCAAACAGGTCGAATATAAAACTATATAACTAAATGCCACGTTATTTGAGCCGATTTCAGCAAACCAACTGAGGTCTATTTTTTTTATGCTGGACAGTGGTTTCCTGGCTGTGTATTTTATCACTGTAATAAAAAAGAGGGAAAAGGTTACTGGAGAGCAGCAACTAAAAGGATCATAGATCCCAAACAGCAAAATCTAGCTAAAAAGGTTCTACCCATGATGATAAGCCAATAAGCCATGATATGATTTCCTCTTTGCCTTACGAACAAGGAGAGCCATTTCATCCTTGAATCTCTTGCGGCTTCTGTAAATGCTTGGGGGCGAACAGATCAATCGAAAGCAATATAATACCAACAAATTCTTTCTTATTTTTGGCCGTAAATCCACCGATGTATTAGCAGTGCAAAGAACCCAGAAGTAATAAGATTACAAACAGGTCCATAGAGGACTGGCACCAAGCGACGACTACAGACATTGGGCAATGGTGAGCAGTACAGTGTACAGTACGAACGATTTCGAGCAAACAGGTAAAGCGGAAAACAATGTCAAACAAACACATCGAGAGGAAAACAATATCAACCGATCGATTCGAACGAACTAACGAACTTATAAGGGCTGGGCGACGGCGACTGACTTCGATTGAGCTATAATGAATCGTACTTGCCCAGGCCTGAAGATAGCATGCATACCGTGAGGATCTACCAGCTGACCGCGCCTGTGCGGCTGGAGAAGAACGGCGCCACCAGCAGTCGCCGGCTGACGCGGCTGATAGACAGCGTGGGGAAGTTTTGGTGCGCGGCCTGGTTCACCGAGGGTGTGTCTAGAGAAGAACAGGGCGCCGAAGGAGGTGTCTAGAGAAGAACAAGGTGGGCTGGGTGCTGAGTTAAAGGCGAGCGTTCGAAATATTGGGCGCGCGTTCGAAAGTTTAGGTGCGCGAGGGAGGTGTCTGCTGAGTTAAAGGCGAGCGTTCGAAATTTCCCCGTCCTCTTCTTTTTTGGGCTAATCTATCTATACCTCTATCTATCTACATGTTTTTTACTTTTTTTCTATTCTATACATGAGTTTTTGAATTTGAATTTTTTCACTCTGTCAGCCTTCCGGCCAATGCTCATTTGAAGTAATTGAAGCCGTTGATTTGCAGCTTAGAGGTGCTATCTACCGCTCATCATACAAGGACTCTTCAGATCTAACGGCTGTGAATGCACGGATTCGTCACCGATCTTCCCAACGATCGATAATTTATGTTCCATGCTACTTTATTGATGATACCTACATGCACACTTTATGTCATTATTGCATTTTCTGGAACTAACCTATTAACAAGATGCCGGAGTGCCAGTTGTTTTTGGTTTCAGAAATCCTAGTAACGAAATATTCTCGGAATTGGACGAAATCAACGCCTGGTTCCTATTTTGCCAAGCATCCAGAACACCCGAGAGCGCGAGGGGGCCTGTGGGCCCAGATGATAGGGTGGCGCGGCCAGGGCCCAGGCCGCGCCCCTATGGTGTGTCGCCGCCTTCGACCCTCCGAGGCTGCCCTTTCGCCTATATAAAGCCCCTGACGAAACCCTTAGGGGAGAGCCACGGTACGCTAAACCTTCCAGCCGCCGCCATCGCGGCCAAGATCCGGGGGACAGAGTCTGTTCCGCACCCTGCCGAGCGGGGAAGTGCCCCCAAGGCTTCTCCATCGACACCGCTGCCATCTCCACCGCCATCTTCATCACCGCTGCTGCTCCCATGAGGAGGGAGTAGTTCTCCATCGAGGCTCGGGGCTGTACCGGTAGCTATGTGGTTAATCTCTCTCCTGTGTACTTCAATACAATGATCTCATGAGCTGCTTTACATGATTGAGATCCATATGATGAGCTTTGTATCGCTACTAGTTGTGTGCTACTCATGTGATGTTATTAAAGTAGTCTATTCCTCCTGCATGGTGTAAAGGTGATTAGTGTGTGCACCGTGTGGTTCTTGTCGTAGGCTATGATCATGATCTCTTGTAGATCGTGGAGTTAATTGTCATTATGATAGTATTGATGTGATCTATTCCTCCTTCATAGTGTAATGTGGACAGTGTGTGCGCTATGTTAGTTCTTGGTTTATTTTGCAATGATCTATTATGCTCTAAGGTTACTTAAACATGAATATCGAATGTTGTGGAGCTTGTTAACTCCGGCATTGAGGGTTCGTGTAATCCTACGCAACGAATGATGTTCATTATCAAACAAGAGTGTATGTAGCACATATGAGAAGAAGTATTTATTATGCGATCAATGTTGAGAGTGTCCACTAGTGAAAGTATGATCCCTAGGCCTTGTTTCCAATACTGAAAACACCGTTTATTTACTGTTCTGTTGCATGTTTACTCGCTGTCATATTTTATTCAGATTGCTATTACCACTCATATACATCCATATTACTTGTATTTCACTATCTCTTCGCCGAACTAGTGCACCTATACACCTGACAAGTGTATTTGGTGTGTTGGGGACACAAGAGACTTCTTGCTTTGTGATTACAGGGTTGCTTGAGAGGGATACCTTTGACCTCTTCCTCCCTGAGATCGATAAACCTTGGGTGATCCACTTAAGGGAAACTTGCTGCTGTTCTACAAACCTCTGCTCTTGGAGGCCCAACACTGTCTACAAGAATAGAAGCGCAGATTCGTCACCCATCCTTCCCTTGGACTGGCGATGCTGAAAGCCTGAAACACTGGAACCTTCTAGATACTTCGGGGTACCTTACTGCTCCACATTATTAAACAGGCCTTTTCCGACATGGGAAGTCAAAAGTTGGGGGCTCCATGCAGTACATATGAATACTCGCTAGCTGCATGGTCTAGAAGCAGACTAGAGTAAATCATCAATTCATCAAATCAATTGGTGTATAATTATTTTAGGAGCTAAGACGCCGGCATGAACCATTTTCAAGCGTTTAAATTCCTCCTACCTGAAAAATGATTCTTTAGATTGACACCAACAAGAGAACTCTTTTAGAAAGAGTGAGAGAAAGGGAGATATGATTGTATACACTGTTCTTAGAAAGGAAATCATGTACTTGTTCATGGAGAGATACAAGTATATCGACTATCTACACTACAATTTTGAAATAAAAGAAACAAAATTGCAAATGTCTATTCTAACTAGATATGTTGATATTTCTAAATAGTACCAAAGCAATACTTATTCTAAGCTGGGCACTCAACTTCTGAAATGTGCGAGTATTCGTAGGTCGATTTTTTTACGCTTTTATTATTATTACTAGGCAGCACATGTGTTTGCCCGTCCAGTGAAACTCTTTCATTTCATTTTTCTTTTCCGCAAGGTCGGGAGTCGGAGGAAGAGGGATCACACTTCACACGGGAGGAGACGAAGGGAGAGCAGTCACGGGGCCCCACTTATTTATGGTGTCTAGATTTTTTCGGGTGATGTTGACTGTTGTGCAGTGTTGTCAGTGCGCAGGGGGTGCGAGCGAGCGAGGCCGAGAATGAGAGAGATTTTTTTATTGTACTTGCTCTTACAGGGACAACCGAACGATCCTCAAGGACCCAGATTTCCAATACGCATCAGAGCACAGTTTACAGCAGGACACAAAATAAACAGGAAATTACGTCTAAATCCTAGGTTTGACCATGGTTTAAACAAGTTTAAATCATGAATATGAAAAATTAAGCATATATCCTTCTTAGTCACTCCAAAATGTAGCTCTTGGGAGGGTTTTTGAAATTTACATGTTTGAAACCAAAAACCACTTCTCTTCATGCGTGCTTGACTTCATAAGACAGAGTTTAGGGTTAGGGTAGATATATACATGATTTTCTGGTTTGAATATGTCTAGACCTTGTTTATCAACTTGAATGCTTACTATATATATGACATAAGAATGCTATGTCCTTTGTTTTTTCATTCTTTTGATTTTTTTCTGAATTTTTTGCCCGTTTGAATCTTTTGGTCAAATCCTAGGTTTGACCAAGATTTAAACAAGTTCAAAACATGAAAATGAAAAGCGAAGCTTGTATCCTTCTTAGTCACTCTAAAATGAAGTTTTTGGTAGGTTTTTGAAATTACCATGTTTGAAACCCAAAACCACTTCTCTTCATATGATTGACTTCATAAGACAGAGTTTAGAGTTTAGGGGTAGATACATGATTTGTCCGGTTTGAATATGTCTAGACCTTGTTTATCAACTCGAATGCTTACGATATGACATAAGAAGACTATGTGCTTTGGTTTTTCTTTTTGAAATTTCCATGTTAATTTGAAACCCAAAATCACTTCTCTTCATGCTTGACTTCATAAGACAGAGTTTAGGGTTAAGGGTAGATATATACATGATTTTTCTGGTTTGAATATGTCTAGACCTTGTTTATCAACTTGAATGCTTACTATATGACATAAGAATGCTATGTGCTTTGGTTTTTCATTCTTTCGATTTTTTCTGAATTTTTATGCCCATTTGAATCTTGGTCAAATCCTAGGTTGACCAAGATTTAAACAAGTTTAAAACATGAAAATGAGAAGGAGCCTGTATCCTTCTTAATTAGTCACTCTAAAATGAATCTTTTGGGAGGTTTTTGAAATTTCCATGTTTGAAACCCAAAACCACATCTCTTCGTGCTTGACTTCATAAGACAGAGTTTAGGGGTTAGGGGGTAGATACATGATTTGCATAGTTTGAATATGTCTAGAGACCTTGTTTCTCAACTTTAATGCTTACTATATGACATAAGAAGACTATATATGTGCTTTGGTTTTTCATTTTTCTGTTTTATTTTAATTTTATGCCCATTTGAATCTTGGTCCAATCCTAGGTTTAACCAAGATTTGAACAAGTTTAGAACATGAAAATGGAAGGGTAAGCCTGGATCCTTCTTAGTCACTCTAAAATGAAGCTTTTGGGAGGTTTTGAAATTTCCATGTTTGAAACCCAAAACCACTTCTCTTCATGCTTGACTTCATAAGACAGAGTTTAGGGTTAGGGGTAGATACATGATTTGTCTGGTTTATCAACTTTAATGCTTACTATATGACATAAGAAAACTATTTGCTTTGGTTTTTCTTTTTTCAGATTTTTTTCAATTTTGATGCCCATTTGAATCTTGTCAAATCCTAGGTTTGACCAAGATAATTTAAACAAGTTTAAAACATGAAAATGAAAAGGGAAGCATGTATCCTTCTTAGTCACTCTAAAATGTAGTTTTTGGGAGGTTTTTGAAATTTCCATGTTTGAAACCCAAAACCACTTCTCTTCATGATTGACTTCATAAGACATAGTTTAGGGTTAGGGGTAGATACATGATTTGTATGGTTTGAATATGTCTAGACCTTGTTTATCAAATTTAATGCTTACTATATGACATAAGAAAACTATGTGCTTTGGTTTTTCATTTTTCTGTTTTTTTATTTTCCCCATTTGAATCTTGGTCAAATCCTAGGTTTGACCAAGATTTAGACAAGTTTAACACGTGAAAACGAATAAGTAATCCTGGATCCTTCTTAGTCACTCCAAAATGTACCAATTGATAGATGTGTTAACTTTGCTTAATGGAAAAATAATGTCATGTAAATGAGTTAACTTGGATTTCCTACCCTTGAATCCATAGGAAACTTTGTTCTATTGCACTATACTAATCAACCAAGTTTTTACACCAACAGGTCTGTCACTTACATGTGGTGCCCATGCGTGAGGTCCCACACTTCAGTGAGCACACGTGCAATAGGTACGCAAACTCCCAGCCATTTTCTTTGTCAAGAGAAGACGCATCGGGATGCGTATTGGAAGTCTCTGGGTCCTTCAGGATCCTTCGGTTATCCCTCTCACAAAAAAACAAATCTCTCTCATTCTCGGCCTCGACTCGGCTCGCTCGCTCGCTCGCACCTCCCGCTCACTGACAAACCCTGCACAAAAGTCAACATCATCACCCGTAAAAGAGGAGACACCATAATGCTCTCCCTTCTTCTCTCCTTCCGAGTGATCCCTCTTCCTCCGAGTTTCACTCGACGGGCAAACACACATGTGCTGCATAGTAATAATAAAAATGTAGAAAAATCAACCTACGAATCTATAATTAAATAGGTTAAACTAGGGTTTTGCCTACTACAGATCAAGTTCAAAAAATCCAACTACGGGGTTCGAACAACCCCATTTCTAATCCAAGAATTTTTTCGACCTCATCCAAATGGCCTCAAACTATAGGGTTAATTAGCATCTAGTGCAATATGTGTGAACATGTATGCACTATGTGTGCTATAACTTGTATGTCTTTCAAATTTGAACCAAATTTGAATAAGTTTGAAATATTTGAAATGGGGCTTTTGGCTTAAACGTTTGAAACCCAAAACGACTTCTCTTCATGCTAGACTTCATAAGACCGAGTTTAGGGTTAGGGGGTAGATATATGATTTGTCTGGATTGAATATGTCTAAACCTTGTTTATCAACTTGAATGCTTACTATATGACATAAGAAGACTATGTGCTTTTGTTTTTCATTTTTCTATTTTTTGAATTTTATGCCCATTTGAATCTTGGTCAAATCCTAGGTTTGACCAAGATTTAAACAAGTTTCAAACATGAAAATGAAAACGTAAGCCTGGATCCTTCTTAGTCACTCTAAAATGAAGCTTTGGGAGGTTTTTGAAATTTCCATGTTTGAAACCCAAAACCACTTCTCTTCATGCTTGACTTCATAAGACATAGTTTAGGGGTTAGGGGTAGATACATGATTTGTATAGTTTGAATATGTCTAGACCTTTTTTATAAACTTGAATGCTTACGATATGACATACTTTGGTTTTCATTTTTCTGATTTTTTTAATTTTGTGTCCATTTGAATCTTGGTCAAATCCTAGGTTTGACCAAGATTTAAACAAGTTTATAACATGAAAATGAAAAGGTAATCATGGATCATTCTTAGTCACTCTAAAATTAAGCTTTTGGGATGTTCTTGAAATTTCCATGTTTGAAACCCAAAACGACTTCTCTTCATGCTTGACTTCATAAGACATAGTTTAGGGTTAGGGGTAGATACATGATTTTCCCTTTTCATTTTTCTGATTTTTTTATTTTGATGCCCATTTGAATCTTGTCAAATCCTAGATTTGACCAAGATAATTTAAACAAGTTTAAAACATGAAAATTAAAAGGGAAGCATGTATCGTTCTTAGTCACTCTAAAATGAAGTTTTTGGGAGGTTTTTGAAATTTCCATGTAGGAAACCCAAAACCACTTCTCTTCATGATTGACTTCATAAGACAGAGTTTAGGGTTAGAGGGGTAGATATATACATGATTTTCCTAGGTTTGATCGACCAAGATTTAAACAAGTTTAAAACATGAATATATAAAAAGTAAGCATGTATCCTTCTTATTCACTCCAAAATGAAGCTCTTAATTAGGAGGGTTTTTGAAATTTCCATGTTTGAAACCAAAAACCACTTATCTTCACCATGCATGCTTGACTTTATAAGACAGAGTTTAGGGTTAGGGGTAGATACATGATTTTTCAGTTTTAATATGTCTAGACCTTGTTTATCAACTTAATTGAATGCGCGCATACTATATGACATAAGAAGATCTTGGTATTCATTTTTTTGAATTTTTATGCCCATTTGAATCTTGGTCAAATCCTAGGTTTGACCAAGATTTGAACAAGTTTAAAACATGAATATGAAAAGGTAAGCATGTATGCTTCTTAATTAGTCACTCCAAAATGAAGCTCTTGGAAGGGTTTTTGAAATTTCCATGTTTGAAACCAAAAACCACATCTCTTCATGCTTGACTTCATAAGACAGATTTAGGGTTAGGGGTAGCCACATACATGATTTTTCTGGTTTGAATATGTCTAGACCTTGTTTATCAACTTGAATGCTTACTATTTGACATAAGAAAACTTTGTGCTTTGGTTTTTCATTTTTCTAATCTTTTATTTTTGATGCCCATTTGAATCTTGGTCAAATCCTAGGTTTGACAAAGATTTAAACAAGTTTAAATCATGAAAATGAAAAGGGAAGCATGTATCCTTCTTATTCACTCTAAATGAAGTTTTTGGGAGGTTTTTCAAATTTCCATGTTTGAAACCCAAAACGACTTCTCTTCATGCTTGACTTCATAAGACAGAGTTTAGGGTTAGGGGTAGATACATGATTTGTATGGTTTGAATATGTCTAGACCTTGTTTATCAACTTGAATGCTTACTATATGACATAAGAAAACTATGTGCTTTGGTTTTTCATTTTTCTAATTTTTTATTTTTGATGCCCATTTGAATCTTGGTCAAATCCTAGGTTTGACCAAGATTTAAACAAGTTTAACTCATGAAAATGAAAAGGTAAGCATGGATCCTTCTTACTCACTCTAAAATGAAACTTTTGGGAGGTTTTTGAAATTTCCATGTTTGAATCTTTTGGTCAAATCCTAGGTTTGACCAAGATTTAAACAAGTTTAAAACATGAAAATGAAAAGCGAAGCGTGTATCCCTCTTAGTCACTTTAAAATGAAGCTTCGGGAGGTTTTTGAAATTTCCTTGTTTGAAACCCAAAACCACTTCTTTTCATGCTTGACTTCACAAGACATAGTTTAGGGGTTAGGGGTATAGATACATGATTTGTCTGGTTTGAATATGTCTAGACCTTGTTTATCAACTTTAATGCTTACTATATGACATAAGAAGACTATGTGCTTTGGTTTTTCTTTTTGAAATTTCCATGTTAATTTGAAACCCAAAACCACTTCTCTTCATGCTTGACTTCATAAGACAGAGTTTAGGGTTAAGGGTAGATATATACATGATTTTTCTGGTTTGAATATGTCTAGACCTTGTTTATCAACTTGAATGCTTACTATATGACATAAGAATGCTATGTGCTTTGGTTTTCATTCTTTCGATTTTTTGAATTTTTATGCCCATTTGGATCTTGGTCAAATCCTAGGGTTGAACAAGATTTAAACAAGTTTAAAACATGAAAATGAGAAGGGAAGCCTGTATCCTTCTTAATTAGTCACTCTAAAATGAATCTTTTGGGAGGTTTTTGAAATTTCCATGTTTGAAACCCAAAACCACATCTCTTCGTGCTTGACTTCATAAGACAGAGTTTAGGGGTTAGGGGGTACATAGATACATGATTTGCATAGTTTGAATATGTCGAGAGACCTTGTTTCTCAACTTTAATGTTTACTATATGACATAAGAAGACTATATATGTGCTTTGGTTTTTCATTTTTCTGTTTTATTTTAATTTTATGCCCATTTGAATCTTGGTCCAATCCTAGGTTTAACCACTATTTAAACAAGTTTAGAACATGAAAATGGAAGGTAAGCCTGGATCCTTCTTAGTCACTCTAAAATGAAGCTTTTGGGAGGTTTTTGAAATTTCCATGTTTGAAACCCAAAACCACTTCTCTTCATGCTTGACTTCATACGAGAGTTTAGGGTTAGGGGGTAGATACATGATTTGTCTGGTTTATCAACTTTAATGCTTACCATACGACATAAGAAAACTATTTGCTTTGGTTTTTCTTTTTTTCAGATTTTTTTCAATTTTGATGCCCATTTGAATCTTGTCAAATCCTAGGTTTGACCAAGATAATTTAAACAAGCTTAAAACATGAATATGAAAAGGGAAGCATGTATCCTTCTTAGTCACTATAAAATGTAGTTTTTGGGAGGTTTTTGAAATTTCCATGTTTGAAACCCAAAACCACTTCTCTTCATGCTTGACTTCATAAGACATAGTTTAGGGGTTAGGGGTAGATACATGATTTGTATGGTTTGATATTTCTAGACCTTGTTTATCAACTTTAATGCTTACTATATGACATAAGAAGACTATGTGATTTGGTTTTCATTTTTTTGTTTTTTTATTTTCTGCCCATTTGAATCTTGGTCAAATCCTAGGTTTGACCAAGATTTAGACAGTTTAACACGTGAAAACGAATAAGTAAGTCTGGATCCTTCTTAGTCACTCCAAAATGTACCAATTGATAGATGTGTTAACTTTGCTTAATGGAAAAAATAATGTCATGTAAATGAGTTAACTTGGATTTCCTACCCTTTTTTTTTAGATGGATTTCCTACCCTTGAATCCATAGGAAACTTTGTTCTATTGCACTATACTAATCAACCGAGTTTTTACACCAACAGGTCTGTCACTTACGTGTGGTGTCCATGCGTGAGGTCCCACACTGAGTGAGCACAGTCACGTGCAATAGGTACGCAAACTCTCAGCCATTTTCTTTGTCAAGAGAAGACGCATCAGGATGCGTATTGGAAGTCTCTGTCCTTCTCTCTTGTCCTCTACAAAAAAAAAAACAAATCTCTCATTCTCGGCCTCGCTCCGCTCGCTCGCACCTCCTGCTCACTGACAAACCCCGCACAAAAGTCAACATCATCACACGAAAAAGGGGAGACATAATGCTCTCCCTTCTTCTCTCCTTCCGAGTGATCCTCTTCCTCCGAGTTTCACTCGACGGGCAAACACACATGTGCTGCATAGTAATAATAAAAATGTAGAAAAATCAACCTACGAATCTATAATTAAATAGGTTAAACTAGGGTTTTGCCCAGTACTACAGATCAAGTTCAAAAAATCCAACTACGGGTTCGAACAACCCCATTTCTAATCCAAGAATTTTTTTTTTTTTCATTTGAATCTTGGTCAAATCCTAGGTTTGACCAAGATTTAAACAAGTTTATAACATGAAAATGAAAAGGTAATCATGGATCATTCTTAGTCACTCTAAAATGAAGCTTTTGGGATGTTCTTGAAATTTCCATGTTTGAAACCCAAAACGACTTCTCTTCATGCTTGACTTCATAAGACATAGTTTAGGGTTAGGGGTAGATACATGATTTTCCGTTTTCATTTTTCTGATTTTTTTATTTTGATGCCCATTTGAATCTTGTCAAATCCTAGATTTGACCAAGATAATTTAAACAAGTTTAAAACATGAAAATGAAAAGGGAAGCATGTATCGTTCTTAGTCACTCTAAAATGAAGTTTTTGGGAGGTTTTGAAATTTCCATGTAGGAACCCAAAACCACTTCTCTTCATGATTGACTTCATAAGACAGAGTTTAGGGTTAGAGGGTAGATATATACATGATTTTCCTAGGTTTGATCGACCAAGATTTAAACAAGTTTAAAACATGAATATATGAAAAAGTAAGCATGTATCCTTCTTATTCACTCTAAAATGAAGCTCTTAATTAGGAGGGTTTTTGAAATTTCCATGTTTGAAACCAAAAACCACTTATCTTCACCATCCATGATTGACTTTATAAGACAGAGTTTAGGGTTAGGGTTAGATACATGATTTTTCAGGTTTAATATGTCTAGACCTTGTTTATCAACTTAATTGAATGCGCGCATACTATATGACATAAGAAGATCTTGGTATTCATTTTTTTGAATTTTTATGCCCATTTGAATCTTGGTCAAATCCTAGGTTTGACCAAGATTTGAACAAGTTTAAAACATGAATATGAAAAGGTAAGCATGTATGCTTCTTAATTAGTCACTCCAAAATGAAGCTCTTGGAAGGGTTTTTGAAATTTCCATGTTTGAAACCAAAACCACTTCTCTTCACGCTTGACTTCATAAGACAGAGTTTAGGGTTAGGGGTAGCCACATACATGATTTTTCTCGTTTGAATATGTCTAGACCTTGTTTATCAACTTGAATGCTTACTATATGACATAAGAAAACTTTGTGCTTTGGTTTTTCATTTTTCTAATCTTTTATTTTTGATGCCCATTTGAATCTTGGTCAAATCCTAGGTTTGACCAAGATTTAAACAAGTTTAAATCATGAAAATGAAAAGGGAAGCATGTATCCTTCTTATTCACTCTAAATGAAGTTTTTGGGAGGTTTTTCAAATTTCCATGTTTGAAACCCAAAACGACTTCTCTTCATGTTGACTTCATAAGACAGAGTTAGGAGGTAGATACATGATTTGTATGGTTTGAATATGTCTAGACCTTGTTTATCAACTTGAATGCTTACTATATGACATAAGAAAACTATGTGCTTTGGTTTTTCATTTTCTAATTTTTATTTTGATGCCCATTTGAATATTGGTCAAATCCTAGGTTTGACCAAGATTTAAACAAGTTTAAATCATGAAAATGAAAAGGTAAGCATGGATCCTTCTTACTCACTCTAAAATGAAACTTTTGGGAGGTTTTTGAAATTTCCATGTTTGAATCTTTTGGTCAAATCCAAGATTTAAACAAGTTTAAAATATGAAAATGAAAAGCGAAGCGTGTATCCCTCTTAGTCACTTTAAAATGAAGCTTCTGGGAGGTTTTTGAAATTTCCATGTTTGAAACCCAAACCACTTCTTCATGCTTGACTTCATAAGACATAGTTTAGGGGTTAATGGGTATAGATACATGATTTGTCTGGTTTGAATATGTCTAGACCTTGTTTATCAACTTTAATGCTTACTATATGACATAAGAAGGCTATGTGCTTTGGTTTTTCATTTTGAAATTTCCATGTTAATTTGAAACCCAAACCACTTCTCTTCATGCTTGACTTCATAAGACAGAGTTTAGGGTTAAGGGTAGATATATACATGATTTTTCTAGTTTGAATATGTCTAGACCTTGTTTATCAACTTGAATGCTTACTATATGACATAAGAATGCTATGTGCTTTGGTTTTTCATTCTTTCGAATTTTTGAATTTTTATGCCCATTTGAATCTTGGTCAAATCCTAGGTTGACCAAGATTTACAAGTTTAAAACATGAAAATGAGAAGGGGAGCCTGTTGTATCCTTCTTAATTAGTCACTCTAAAATGAATCTTTTGGGAGGTTTTTGAAATTTCCATGTTTGAAACCCAAACCACATCTCTTCGTGCTTGACTTCATAAGACGAGTTTAGGGTTAGGGGTACATAGATACATGATTTGCATAGTTTGAATATGTCTAGAGACCTTGTTTCTCAACTTTAATGCTTACTATATGACATAAGAAGACTATATATGTGCTTTGGTTTTTCATTTTTGTTTTATTTTAATTTTATGCCCATTTGAATCTTGGTCCAATCCTAGGTTTAACCACTATTTAAACAAGTTTAGAACATGAAAATGGAAGGGTAAGCCTGGATCCTTCTTAGTCACTCTAAAATGAAGCTTTTGGGAGGTTTTGAAATTTCCATGTTTGAAACCCAAAACCACTTCTCTTCATGCTTGACTTCATAAGACAGAGTTTAGGGTTAGGGGGTAGATACATGATTTGTCTAGTTTATCAACTTTAATGCTTACTACATGACATAAGAAAACTATTTGCTTTGTTTTTCTTTTTTTCAGATTTTTTTTCAATTTTGATGCCCATTTGAATCTTGTCAAATCCTAGGTTTGACCAAGATAATTTAAACAAGTTTAAAACATGAAAATGAAAAGGGAAGCATGTATCAACTTGAATGGTTACGATATGACATAAGAAGACTATGTGCTTTTGTTTTTCATTTTGCTGATTTTTTTAATTTTGTGTCCATTTGTAATCTTGGTCAAATCCTAGGTTTGACAATGATTTAAACAAGTTTAAAATATGAAAATGCAAAGGTAAGCATGGATCCTTCTTAGTCACTCTTAAATGAGGCTTTTGGGAGGTTCTTGAAATTTCCATGTTTGAAACCCAAAACCACTTCTCTTCATGCTTGACTTCATAAGACAGAGTTTAGGGTTAGGGTATATATATATATATATATATATATATATATATATATATATATATATATATATATAGGGAAACTCTATTATACCCCGGGTGTAGAATAAGTACCCCGCACCCAGTCGTTCAACCGAGCCCGCCCGACTCGCCTCCGGCGCGGCTCAAAGTGTATGTGCCCAATTCGATATATTTTTTGGGTTTACTAGAAAAAATGTCTGCAAGCTAGGCGATTAATCTTAGCTACTTCACAGAAGGCTACTTCAACGAATGTTCAAGAATATATTTTTGCTCATTTTTCAATGTGGGACAAAAAGACCACTAACCACTTTAAAATCATTTTGCTTTTATTTATACATATATATTCATAGCTCATAGACGATAGATTAAAATATAGGATATAGAAAATACTGCAGCATTGCTACGGTTAATATTTATTGATACTCTTGCAAGTGTTTGATGAATGGACGCAAATATGTTGTGTCCTTCATTGCACATATTTCCAAGATGTATTGAACAGTTCCTCATTTATAACTAAGTTGAATTTAGATTTATAAACTACATAATAACAAAATAGATTAAAATATAGGATATAGAAAATACGTTGTTGCATTGCTACTGTTAATATTTATTGGATACTCTTGCAAGTGTTTGATGAATGGACGCAAATATGTTGTGTCCTTCATTGCAATATATCGGCATGTATTGAACAGTTCCTCATTTATAACTAAGTTGAATTTAGATTTATAAACTACATAATAACAAAATAGTGAATTGAAAAATACCCAACTCCCAGATCTACTCTATATGGCCACACAAGCGATGACCCAAGTAATAGAAAATAGCCCCTAAAAAAGGTGAAAAAAAAGCCACGACGCAATTCTCCATCATTTCCGTGGATCTGCACCACCACATCTCTCTCCCGTCTCCTCCCCGTCCCCGGCCAGCGCCGCACGCCGCCGCTCCTCCTCCTGCATCTTCCCCGCCCTCCCTGTCCCCGCTTGAAATTGGCGATCCCCGCTCTCTAGCCGATCCGAGCCGATCTCTACATTTTCTTCTTCTTCCTCCAGGGTATATCTCGTATATCTTTGTGCAATTGCTCCTTTTATAATTCGCTTTTCCCGTACCTTTTCCTTCCTCCTTCTTTAGTTCGCTTTCCTTCCTCATGCCACCACATGACCACACAGGCAATTGCTCTCTTAATCCCGGACCATACAATGATTCAGCTGCCTGTCGTGGCTTTGTTACAAGCTAGAAAATCTACATATATAAACCGGTGGGACTCTTTATACGGGACCGAGGTGGGACTATCAGCACAAAATATCTTGCATTAAGGTGTAGCTCGTGCTCCTGAATAGTCCCGATTAGCTCTTTGCTGGTTAATTGGGTTGTCCGGCCGCCGACACGGCTCTATCCACAGCGATAACAGGCCCAGCTTGACCGAGGAGCAAAGCCGAAACAAGGGAACCATTTTCACTTTACTGGGCCACCCGCGTTAGCGGACGAGCGCGCGACCAAACCAACGATGGTTGGGACGACATATTTAGTTTAGGCGGTGGCAAAGTTTGTAATTTTGATGCATTACCTGGGTAAACCTAAAACGGACGAAATTTTGGGGAGAAACCATCCTTTCTTTATTAGTAGGTAAAGATAAAGATTACGTCGTTGGTTTTTCCTATCGTGCATTGCCCAGTCGACCCAGTTTCCACAAACCGCCGGCACACGATCCTCCAGCTCGACAAATCCGGCGACCACCGCCGGCGACCTGCCGCTGCGCCCGGAGAATCCGTGCCCAAGCGCCCCGCCCCCAACCCCTTCCCCAGCCCCTTTCGACGACCCCAGCTCCGTCCCCCCCCGCCGGCGGTCCCGAATTCCAGGCGGCGCTCGTGAGTCCCAACGGGAGCTACGCGTGCGGCTCTTCCCGGTGGATTACGACGCGTCCACGAGCTACCGCGCGGCGTTTTCCATGGAGAGCCTACCGTCCCCGCGGTTCCTCTCCCACATCCGGCAGGTACTCTTCCGCACTGCCGTCCCTGTTAGAGATGCAAGTACTCATCCCCTCTCCCCTCCCCGTCAGCTCTGGGCAAAATAATTTTCGAGGTGGCTCACGTATCCTCTTGCAGGAACGAGCGGGTGGCGTACCAGGCCGCGCGAACACGCTCGAACTTGGTGGATCCTTTAGGTGCGTTCCCGATCTGCAGCACCATGTTTCCTTCCTTGTTTGTTGGATACAGTTAGCGGCCTTTTTTTTTTCTTCCAGAGCAAATAAAGTGGTAATCTGCAAGTGGCATGATTAGTATTAGATTGACAGTTCGGTCTTTGCGTTGGGCTCTTATCTTGCTCCGCTCAACTATGGGATAAGAATAGTTGATCTCTCTAGAGTGAGATCCATGTATGTTGACACTAAACTTTTATAGCCTTCTGTATCTGTAGATTATTATACATGGATCTGCTTTTGTATCGGTTCAGTTTATTAGTATATGAAAAGTGAGCAAATTCTATATCCTTTTGTTAACAGGAACGCCCTGTGTGTATGCAATATTCTGAAAATTCTTTTCTGTGTCTTCACAGATCGAGCATTGATGTTTCTTCTTTTCTATGTAGAAGTCTATGACATACACTGCCACGGTTGTGGTCGGCGAGAAGTGTTGGCGGCATGAGCGTGAGTGGGTTCCGTGGTTTGCGGCTTGCTGCTTGGCCTCGCTCACACGGCACTGGGAGGCTTTTTCTTGCTGCTAGCGGCGGTCCGCGGCCATGGTTTGGATCTTCCTCATCGTTGTGTTTCAGTACTCTTTTCCTTTCCATCAATTTTGTTCAGCAGTTTCTGTAGCCTTGTGGTGAATTGGATAGTAGAGATTAGTTTAGTCCGTCCGGCACCAACGCTGAGCAGTGGAGAAGCAGTAGTAATTTCCTGGGCCAGTCCCCAACCACGTTTGTTGAAGATAAGCAGTGTAGCATATTTTGATTTTTTTTTCAAAATTGTTTTGTATTTTTCCTGGATTTGTAAGAGGGCAAAGTAGGCTGCGAGCAGGCATTAGTGCTCCAGCAATGACCCTAAGATCCAATACTATTTTGTTCGTATCTGTTTGCATTTTCCACAGAAAGATCTTTAGCTGTATTTAAGCAATGGTTCTAGGATCGAATCCACTCCATGGATCATAATTGTCAAAACGTGTTAGTATAGGCTCTAGTGATTCATAATTTTGTTATCTTGATCGCCAGACTTTTATGTCAAAGTCAGTCTGATCATAACAAAATAATTGGCTAACTCGTGCCAATTTAACAATTGGCAGGATTTCCAGAGTAATAATTACTGATGGTTGTGTTTTCAGTCACAGTTAGGCTTCTTAATTACGGAGGGTTGTGTTTTGGATAAAAATACTTGATCTTGCAATATGGGGACAAACAAAAAAAGATGTTTTTTTGTAGTGTTTTCGTGGTGTCCTGCCCTGTGATATGGCAGCAGTCCGATTTTATTAGGACTGAAGATAAATGGACTGTATGTATTGTTAAATGTGAACCTACTGTTGTCTTGTCTTTCTGAAATAATTAGTATTTAATTTTATACCTTCAGTGCTAGTGTTGTGAGATGCATCAACAAACCTGCTGATGGTGGTCTTATAGCTCTTTATATGCCAGATGTGAATTTCCATTTCGATTGCGTGCAATTGTTGATTGAACTAGGTGCAAATGTCTCAGCTGTGACGTTACCCCACATAGCTACATCAAATTTGTTAGGCAAGTGGTGGTTCTTAGTTCAGATGTTTTGATAAATGAATTTTCAAGGCACTGCTCCAAATTGTCATGTTACCCATCAGGAAACTACTTTCTGTTGTTCACAATAGTAGGATATTCTTGTTTTTCCGATCCAGTCTATTTCCTTTCTGGAAACATCATGCCAATGCTTTCACTTCCAAGGGAAATAATGTTAAGAAGTTAGAAAATACTTGTATTTGAGTCAGATAAATAATAATTGTATCAGCGTTAGATAAACTAGGTTTGAACTCACATGAATCTGTCAACCTTATGAATACAGATTTTGCCGATTTCATGGATTTGTGTTTATTTTTGAAACAGAATATGCAATTTCTTCTTGTTTAATAGCTCAAGAAGGCCATGGAAACTGAACCGTTGTGAGGAGTTGATCTCAAAGCTTTTCAGTTTTCAGTTTATTTTCGAAACTGAACCTTCTTGGCCTCAAAACTTTGATCTGCATGGTCACGAGGCAACACAAGTTTCCATGGACTGATTTTTAGCAAAGTTGTAGTGTCGTAATCATCTACGTGCTACCTAGGGTGTATTTAAGTATTTTGGCAATAATAGTGGATATTAGCCTTTTTGGTGTTTCTGTTGAAGCTCTATGTCCAATCTTGCTTCTTGTAATTTAAATTATTCAGTTTCGCAAAAAATTTATTGTAAATTACTTATGATGCGTGTATGAAGTTTTTCATTGAATATCATCCTAGCTGAGTCATCTTCGCCTCAGAATGCATGATTATAGATTGGTCCAGTAGAAGCAGGCACTTAGCCTCTTGCTTACAACGAGCTAGTAACTTTGGTTATGCATTTTTTTGACCTGAATTATTCATCTTCTGTTTAGGCATATGGTTATAATTTTCCTATGTGCTCCATTTGGATAAACTTATTTTTTTTAATATACTTGATCTTTTCATATCGTTCTACTTTACAACTTTCTGGGATGCTTCTTATGTAGTATTATCTGCAGTGTGGTGAGCGGCGTGTTGCAGGCGTGTGATGACTGTGGGCAGCATCCGTATCCTGGTTCGGCAGCGTGGCGGGTGCTGGCTGTGGGCGGCATCATGGTGAGCGGTGGGTGGCCTCAGCCCTCTGGGTCGTTTTGCGGCAGGTGGAGCAGCACGCTAGTGGTCTTCGATGATATGGCCATTTCTTCATTCGGAACGCCTATCCTAAAAATCATATTCTGAATTGTTGCAGCAAGAATGATGCATGACATCTATGTTACATTTGTAATTCATGTTTTATCATTTTATGTCCCACTGTATACTATATATCGTGTTGTATGATGTGCTTGTGCACAACATATCTTTGTAAGAAGGAACTGATGTAATTGCAAGTTCCAGTTCCCAGATTATATGTCTCTGTCAGCTTTCACATCAGCCAATTTTAAACAGACCCATATAGCAGATTAAAAGTTCTGTTTGTAAAGCTGAAAGGTCCTAGAAACTGAAGATTGCTAGCTCTAGCTAACTTATTGTTTATCAGCACATACATCCTTTGGATATTACAAACATTGCATCTAGAATCGGGATTGTTGCCTGCCATTCTGAATTATATGAATAAGCCTGTGTTAAACTTCTATTTATATCATTATGTTTGGAGTCCATTGCATTTCTAACCACATAAATCCTACGCTCGATCCGTGATTTCTGATTCATCATGGCTGAAAACTCATACCGACGTGTTGAACCACTCGAAAGAGGTTTTGGTCTTTACACGCTAAAAATATGCTCTCTATAATTAGCTTAAATAGTTCTGCCATTCATAAATGATATCCTAAAAATAGATTTTTTTGTGTTGACTCATCTTTTTTACTCATTCCTTGCCAATTAAAAAAATAGCTAAATATCTGTTCCTACACATTAATTTCAAATTGTGGATGCAATTTGACTGCAAAAATTTAAGTCGCTGGGCTATAGGATGAATATACAGTACTATATTTTTTGATTACATGTACACATGGATATTTGCATCACATGCATTGCTTGTTGGCTGGCGGACCAAACTATGGAAAAAGATACGATGGCCATATTTTATTATGTCGCATGCGGTTGTATTCGGTCACACATTCAGCAGCCACGCGCGACGGGCGGATGAGATTTTATTACGTCGTAACACTGTTGTTTTCGTCGCGCGCGCGAGGCCGAGTGCGGGTGAGCGACGCGGGCGTTCGGGTCTGGCGCGTCGGACGGGCGGGGCGAATAATATTATTTCAGGAGTCAAATAATGGCCTATATATATATATATATATATATATATATATATATATATACACATGATTATCTTGTTTGAATATGTCTACACCTTGTTCATCAACTTGAATGCTTACTATATGACATAAGAATGCTATGCGCCGTAAGTAGAGAGACGGAGGGAGTAGCGCACAATTCCAATATAATTTTACCTGCCATATTTTCTTAATTTTTGTGCAGTCTACAATATATACTAAGATTTTCACATTGAGATTTTGCACGTAGCAGGATATTTTTCATTGGTTTCGAAACTTAAAACTATGATTACGATTTGACAAGGGCTCCCATCAGTATGGGGTGAGCTAGCCCTCCCATCAGTATATCAGAGGAATTTGACAAGGGCTACAGGACGACTAGATACATCACCAAAAAAGGTGATGCATGTCTCCTTCACCAAAACTGCTGAAACAAGTACATGAACGCAAGTACAGTACTACATTAACACAAGTACGAGTAATATAATAAAGTAAGAGTACTACTCCCTCTAATCTAATGTAACCCAAAATAAAACTTAAACTTCATCCTAAATTTAAACTAGTGCCCCGTCCTCGTTCTTCGCTCATTTTCTGATCCAAGACGGCGCAGAGTGCCAGAGTGCACGGCACGGAACTCTTCATCGGTGGCATGCCATGGGCATGTCACCGGATGCATGATTTTTTTCGCAATGTTTAAATTTGAATTTAGGCCGCATGTCACCGTGTGACATGCAAAAGGTGCATGTCACCTGGTGGTGGTAGGCAACTACCCACATTTACGGCGGCGTAGGCGACTGGACGCCGCCTGGCCAGCCGCTGCCCTCGTGGCCGCCTCGGTTTCCACGCGGGAGACCATTAAACGCCGACGACCAACCTTCCCGCGTCGCGGCCGATGCGAACCGTCGCGTCCTAGGCGGCCCCTGGGTACTTTTCAATTTTTGCGAAACTTAAAACTATGATTGATTTAAAAAATAAAGTGCTACATGTAGCTCGGAGTTGCAACTGAGATTTATTTAAAGACATCAACTGTTTGAGAACGAGGTTAAGTTCTCATCAGTCCACAAATCGCACCCTAAATTTATATCACCATTTCGGATGGACGGACACGATTGCTCCAAGAGAGTCGAGGAGACGCCTGTAGGCCCGCCATATGCGGACAGTTAAAGTCAAAGAAACCCGTTCGGCTAGCGACTATGACTATAAGGGCAAAACGCTAAACTCTCTCGTTCCATTCACTTTCTTCCTCTCTCCACCTCAAACAAACATTTGTTCGTCGCTCTCTCCTCCAGCAATGTCTTCAAAATTCAGGTCATCGGCGGTCAAGTACGCGGAGAAAAAACGCCGGCTCGAAATTTCGAGAGACGCTTCCAGAAACCAAGTGGGCTCGCCGCCGCCGCCGCCGAAACGCGTCCGTGCTG